>JBBGZY010000062.1:930000-1530000 GCA_037952925.1 Lithobates clamitans | reverse complement strand
ATTAATTAAAGAAATAGAATCCTCAGTACAAGCCTGTTCATCAGAGGATGCTAGCAAAAGATCATCCACATATTGTATTAATACTGATCTCATGAGTGGCTGCCACTCATCTAATTTATCCTTGAGCGCCTGAGAAAAGCAACTGGGGGAATCATGATATCCCATTGGCAATCTGGTTCAGGTAAGTTGTTTTTTCTCAAACGTGAAGGCTAGCAACCATTGATCATCTGGATGAACAGGAACATTAAAGAAGGCTGAGACAAGATTAATTACAGTAAAGTGAGTTGCTGAAGGAGGTATTGTTGCCAGTATAATAGAGGGGTTGGGTACCACAGGTACTGATGGTATAATTACCTTGTTGACTGCACGCAAATCATGTACAAATCTCCATCGACATTTATCCTCTCCTGCTTTTATAGGTTTGGGAACTCAATAAATAGGAGTATTAGCTGAACTCCTAAAAGGAGTAAGAACACCCTCCTGTAGTAACTTCCCTATTACTGGTTTAATACCTTCAACTGATTCAGGAGATAAGGGGTATTGAGGTAGTCTAGGTACTGGCAATGTAGGGTCTCTATTTAACCAGAGCAACTTTCATAAGGCCAGGAGTGGCTCATCAACAGAATCAACTTCAATTACACTTAAAGCTTGATAAAATATGTCATCTATACTGTCACCACATCCCAGCTTATCCTAGCACTCCCTACAGCCCTTGGCTATATGCCCACTCAATCCACACTTGTAGCAAGTGGAGAGGACACGAGGCTGCAGGGTTGGGAGCCTTACTCTATTTAGGATGATTTGTTGGTATCGGGACTGAATTCTAGGGTTAATGCGCTGTCCCTCATTTTGTATCCAATTTCCACGTCTTTGCCGTGGCGCCCCATAATTAGAGATATATACCACTCCCAAAGGTGGGTAAGGGGGGGGGCCGCTACTGGTACACCCTGAGGTGTTACCTACACTGTAGATACTAGTACCCCCTTGGGCTCTGGGACTTTTTCCTTAACCTCTGGTAGTTGTATATTAATCATTTTTGTTTTCTCCTTCTTTTCTACCTTGTCTTTCCCCTTTTTTTGTAACAGTTCGTAAGCTATTTGAGCAATCTCAACTAATTCAGGGGCAGGTTTCTTTCTCCATCCCACCGTACGAAGCTCTATTTCTTCCCTACAACATTCCATCCACCAATACATTCACCAACTCTGGTCGTTTCATATCACTTTCATCATCTGGAATCCAATCACTATGCTTCTGAATAGCATCTTTGAATCTATTCCAGTAATCCACCCTCACCTTTCTTTTGCACAACATCCATTAATGCTCGCATATTTTGCAAATATATTCCATACATACACATACTTTTCTGACACTGCACAATCAATCAAGATCCACATATCATATATGTAGCTTGTTGCGTTTTCTCTATGCACATCAACTTTTTATACGATTTCTTTTAACATTTCTCTAAGTTGGGCAGATCAGTAACAATTGCCCTAATCTCATTAGGTTTCCAGGGGACATAAACTTTTCCTAGTCTTGCGGTGTAATTACCCTGGTCATCTTCTTCCCCCGGTAAAGCTACCTCTCTCAAGGGGATTTATCCAAATGGTTCTAATTTGGATTTAAAATACTCTTTTGTCCTTAGTCTATATTCTGGGGTGTGCTGGGATAGTAATCCCATCCGCTTCACCTGTTGCCTAGTTAATACAGGTGAGGCATGATCTCTAGAACTCCCTACTGGAGGAGTATTAGTACCCAATTTACTTAATTTATTAAATCTTGCTAAGGCATCTGCTCTTGCTGGAGTGTACTGCCACAGTTCTCCATCTTTTTCAAATGTCATTGTACCATCTACATCATAGAATGGTTGTTCTCTACGGTAATGCAGGGAATACTGTTTATTAACAAGTTTACCTATGAGTCTACACTTGCTATACCATAGGTGCAGATGCTCCTAATTAGGGATGAGCTTCGTGTTCGAGTCGAACCCATGTTCGACTCGAACATCGGCTGTTCGACCGTCCGTCGAATTGCGAACGATATGGGCCGTTCGCGCCAAATTCGTGTGGCGCGTCACGGCCCATAATTCACTGCGGCATCGCAGTGCATTGCTGGCTGATGATTGGCCAAGCATGCACTATGACCCGCATGCTTGGCCAATCACAGCGCCGTCAGTAGAGAGAGCTGTAATTGGCCAAAGCCAGGGTGGCTTTGGCCAATTATGGCTCAGGGGATTTAGTACACACCCCACACTATATAAGGCCGCCTGCACGGCGGCCCTGTGTAGTGTGTGTTCCGGTGTGCTGAGAGATAGAGAGAGAGAGAGACAGTGTCATTTGATTTGAGTTAGATAGATTAGGCAGAACAGTCAGTCAGTTAGCTGCACTTACAGTGTATTGTGTATATATATGCATCCCAGGTGTTGCATATATATATATACACTGTATTCAGTTTAGCTAGATCCGTTCCTGTTATCTTCTATCTAGACTATTTACATTTAGTGCAGTGTGTCCTGCTCACAGTGTTCAGCTAGATCCGTTCCTGCTATTTACATTCAGTGCAGTGCGTCCTGCTCACAGTGTTCAGCTAGATCCGTTCCTGCTATTTACATTCAGTGCAGTGCGTCCTGCTCACAGTGTTCAGCTAGATCCGTTCCTGCTATTTACATTCAGTGCAGTGCGTCCTGCTCACAGTGTTCAGCTAGATCCGTTCCTGCTATTTACATTCAGTGCAGTGCGTCCTGCTCACAGTGTTCAGCTAGATCCGTTCCTGCTATTTACATTCAGTGCAGTGCGTCCTGCTCACAGTGTTCAGCTAGATCCGTTCCTGCTATTTACATTCAGTGCAGTGCGTCCTGCTCACAGTGTTCAGCTAGATCCGTTCCTGCTATTTACATTCAGTGCAGTGCGTCCTGCTCACAGTGTTCAGCTAGATCCGTTCCTGCTATTTACATTCAGTGCAGTGCGTCCTGCTCACAGTGTTCAGCTAGATCCGTTCCTGCTATTTACATTCAGTGCAGTGCGTCCTGCTCACAGTGTTCAGCTAGATCCGTTCCTGGTATTTACATTTAGTGCAGTGCGTCCTGCTCACAGTGTTCAGCTAGATCCGTTCCTGCTATTTACATTCAGTGCAGTGCGTCCTGCTCACAGTGTTCAGCTAGATCCGTTCCTGGTATTTACATTTAGTGCAGTGCGTCCTGCTCACAGTGTTCAGCTACATCCGTTCCTGCTATTTACATTCAGTGCAGTGCGTCCTGCTCACAGTGTTCAGCTAGATCCGTTCCTGCTATTTACATTCAGTGCAGTGCGTCCTGCTCACAGTGTTCAGCTACATCCGTTCCTGCTGTTTACATTCAGTGCAGTGCGTCCTGCTCACAGTGTTCAGCTAGATCCGTTCCTGCTATATACATTTAGTGCAGTACGTCCTGCTTACAGTGTTCAGCTAGATCCGTTCCTGTTATCTTCCTACTGACAGGCAGGCTTGTCTGGTTACAGTATATAAAGCTACCTGAAGAAAATTACAGGTGTTCTTTTTGATCCTATTAGTACCACGGTCAGGCAGCTAGACTATTTACATTTAGTACAGTGTGTCCTGCTCACAGTGTTCAGCTAGATCCGTTCCTGTTATCTTCCTACTGACAGGCAGGCTTGTCTGGTTACAGTATATAAAGCTACCTTAAGAAAATTACAGGTGTTCTTTTTGATCCTATTAGTACCACGGTCAGGCAGCTAGACTATTTACATTCAGTGCAGTGCGTCCTGCTCACAGTGTTCAGCTAGATCCGTTCTTGCTATTTACATTCAGTGCAGTGCGTCCTGCTCACAGTGTTCAGCTAGATCCGTTCCTGGTATTTACATTCAGTGCAGCGCGTCCTGCTCACAGTGTTCAGCTAGATCCGTTCCTGCTATATACATTTAGTGCAGTACGTCCTGCTCACAGTGTTCAGCTAGATCCGTTCCTGTTATCTTCCTACTGACAGGCAGGCTTGTCTGGTTACAGTATATAAAGCTACCTGAAGAAAATTACAGGTGTTCTATCCCAGCTTAGTGCAGCTACAGGCCATTAGTATGTCTGGAAGGCCAAGAAGGAGAGGCAGACAGTCACAAGCCAATAAGAGAGGGCAAGCAGGCTCTGTGTCTAGTGCTGGTCGTGGAGACGGTGCATCCTCATCAGCACGTGGCCATGGGACACGCTTGGCCTTTTTTTCGGCAGCTGGCCGTGTTGAGCCGCAACATGCGGAAGACTTGGTCGAGTGGATGACCAAGCCGTCCTCATCCTCCTCATCCTCTCTCACCCATGCCCAGGGTGCTTTGTCTGGCAAAGCAGCGGCCTCTTCCCTCAGCTCAATGTCATCAGTGACTCCTTCCCTAGCTCCACCATGTCCTCATGAGGATTCCCTCGAACTGTTTGACCACAGTGTTGGGTACATGCTCCAGGAGGATGCCCAGCGTTTGGAAGGCTCTGATGATGATACTGAGCTCAATGAAGGCAGTAACATGAGCACGGACAGAGGGGGTGCCCAAGAAGGACAGCAATCTGGCAGTCATGCTCCCCCTGCTGCAGCATACTGCCAGGTTTGCTCCAGTGATGAGGAGGGAGGGGATGATGAGGTCACTGACTCAACGTGGGTGCCTGATAGGAGAGAGGAGGAGGAGGAGGAGGAGGAGGAGGAGGTGGCACATCACCAACTAGGCAGGATGCCCTCCAGGGGCCAGCCTAAGGGCAGCACATTGACTGCATCACACCCCAAAGCTCCACATGTGCAGGGCGCTGCAGTCTCTGCGCGTTATTCAAAAAGTTCTTTGGTGTGGGCCTTTTTTGAGACGAGTGCATCAGATCGCACCGCTGCTATTTGCAACATATGTCTCAAGCGTATCTCGCGTGGCCAAAACATCTCCCGCTTGGGTACCACATGCTTGACCAGACATATGTTGACCTGCCATGCAGTTCGTTGGCAAGCGTATCTAAAAGACCCACACCAAAGAACAAAGACGATCTCTCCTTGCTCCTCATCAGCTGAGATTTCCAACCCCACTAGACCTTCAGTCCTCTCTGCGACCTGCAGTGAGAGGAATGAAGGTGTAGAATTAGGTGTGTCACAGCCAAGTACTTGTGGGCAATCTGCTTTTGGTACACCGACGTCAGATTGTACCAGGCAAATTTCCCTGCCCCAGCTGCTCCACCGCCGAAAGAAGTTTGCTCCCAGCCATCCACATGCCCAGCGGTTGAATGCTAGCTTGGCAAAATTGCTAGCACTTCAACTGCTGCCTTTTCAGTTGGTAGACTCTGCCCCCTTCCGTGAGTTTGTGGAATGTGCGGTTCCTCAGTGGCAGGTACCCAAACGCCACTTTTTCTCACGGAAGGCGATTCCGGCTCTCTACCGGCATGTGGAAGGCAATGTCCATGCCTCGCTGGACAGGGCGGTCAGCGGTAAGGTGCATATTACCGCTGACTCATGGTCCAGCAGGCATGGACAGGGACGTTACTTAAGTTTCACGGCGCATTGGGTGACTCTGCTGGCAGCTGGGAAGGATGCAGGACAAGGTGCAGTAGTGTTGGAGGTTGTTCCGCCACCACGCCTCCAAAATGCTGATTGTGACACACCTCTCTCCTCCACCCCCTCCTCTTCTTCTTCCTCCATGGCCTCTTCCTCGGAACCAGCGGTGCTCCGTAGGCGTTCAAGGGGCTACGCAAGTACGCAGGCCAAAAGATGCCATGCGGTGCTTGAGCTGGTGTGCTTGGGGGACAGGAGCCACACTGGGGCAGAGGTTCTGTCAGCTCTGCAGGGGCAGGTTCAGAGGTGGTTGACGCCACGCCAACTTAAGGCAGGAATGGTGGTTTGCGACAATGGCACCAACCTCCTCTCTGCCCTCCGACAGGGACAACTGACCCATGTGCCCTGTTTGGCTCACGTCCTTAACTTGGTGGTGCAGCGGTTCTTGGGCAGGTACCCGGGCTTACAGGATGTCCTGAGGCAGGCCAGGAAAGTCTCTGTGCATTTCCGCCGGTCATATAATGCCAGTGCTCGGCTGACGGACCTCCAAAAGGAGTTTAACCTGCCCAAGAACCGCCTAATCTGTGACATGCCCACCAGGTGGAACTCGACGTTGGCCATGCTGCAGCGGCTGCACACGCAGCAGAGGGCCATCAATGAGTACCTGTGCGACTATGGCACCAGGACAGGGTCAGGGGACCTTGGTTTTTTTTCCCCATGCCAGTGGGCCATGATCAGGGATGCATGCACTGTCCTGTCACCATTCGAGGAGGCCACGAGGATGGTGAGCACTGACAGTGCATGCATCAGTGACACTGTCCCCCTTGTCCACCTGTTGGAGCACACGCTGCGTGGAATAATGGACAGGGCACTTGAGGCAGAACAGAGGCAGGAAGAGGAGGACTTCCTTAGCTCTCAAGGCCCCCTTTATCCAGACAGTGTTCCTGCGTGCCCGCCGATCACACAGGAAGAGGACGAGGAGGAGGAGGAGGAGGAGGAGGAAGATTGTGTCAGTATGGAGGTGGAGCCTGGCACTCAGCATCAGCAGTCTTTAAGGGATCAGTCCCAAGGAACACATGGACTTGTACGTGGCTGGGAGGAGGTGGCTGCGGACGTTGTTGTCCTTAGTGACCCAGAGGACTCCGGACCGAATGCCTCAGCAAACCTACGCTGCATGGCCTCCCTGATCCTGCAAAGCCTGCGTAAGGATCCTCGTATTCGTGGTATCAAGGAGAAGGACCAATACTGGCTGGCAACCCTCCTTGATCCACGTTACAAGGGTAAGGTTGCGGACCTTATCTTGCCATCGCAGAGGGAGCAGAGGATGAAACATCTTCGGGAGGCCTTGCAGAAAGGTCTGTGCAACGCGTTCCCAGAGACTGGGAGGTTACAAACTCCTGTTTCTGGACAACGTGTTGCTGAGGCTTCGGTCAGTCAAAGAAGGAGCGGTGGAGAAGGTGGCCGTCTGACCGATGCGTTCAGACAATTTTTTGGTCCGCAGCCCCAAGGTATGATCGGTTCCAGCAACCATCGCCAGCGTCTGTTTTACATGGTGCAGGAATACCTAGGGGCAAGATCAGACTTGGACACCTTTCCCACCGAAAATCCTCTGGGTTACTGGGTCTTGAGGATGGATCACTGGCCAGAGCTTGCACAGTATGCAATTGAGCTACTGGCCTGTCCTGCATCCAGCGTTCTTTCGGAACGCACATTCAGTGCTGCTGGAGGCGTGGTAACCGATCACAGGGTGCGTCTGTCCACCGACTCGGTCGATCGGCTGACCTTCATAAAAATGAATCAGTCTTGGATCACCACCAGCTACCAAGCACCTGATGCAGATGTAACCGAATAATTTTTTTTGAAATCTCAGATCCCTTCAAAGACTGCCTATGCTGATGCTGAGTGACTATCCCTGAGTAATTATCCTCTTCCTCCTCAATCATCACGCTGATAGCTTGTAAGAACATTTTTGGTTCTGGGCGCCACCACCAGTGCCTAAGGCACAATTTTTCAGCCCCTGTTTAACAGGGGCGTGTAATTACAATTTTTGATGTAATACTTTGCAGCAGGGCTCGTTCCTGCATTCCAACTAGAGTGTCTGTGAGGGGTTGCAGTGTTGTGGCACCAGCACCAGTGCCTAAGACCCAATTTTTCAGCCCCTGTCTAACAGGGGCGTGTAATTACAATTTTTGATGCAATACTTTGCAGCAGGGCTTGTTCCTGCGTTTCAACTAGAGTGTCTGTGAGGGGTTGCAGTGTTGTGGCACCAGCACCAGTGCCTAAGACCCAATTTTTCTGCCCCTGTCTAACAGGGGCGTGTAATTACAATTTTTGATGCAATACTTTGCAGCAGGGCTCGTTCCTGCGTTCCAACTAGAGTGTCTGTGAGGGGTTGCAGTGTTGTGGCACCAGCACCAGTGCCTAAGGCCTAATTTTTCAGCTCCTGTTCAACAGGGGCATGTAATTACAATTCTTGATCTAATATTTCACAGCAGGGCCCTGTGAGGGCTTACAGTGTTTTGGCCACAGCAACACCTAAGGCCCAAATTTCTGCTGAGTATATAGGGCAGGACCCTACTTTCAAACATCTAACTTACAAACGACTCCTACTTGCAAACGGAAGGAGACAACAGGAAGTGAGATGAAATCTACCCCTAAGGAAGGGAAATTCTCTCCTGTAAGAGTTAATATGGGAAAACAATTTCTCCTTTCCACTGATGCTTTCCAATCCTTGTTCCACAAAAAAACCCAAATTTTCCAAAAACATTTTTCATTGGGACAAAAAAGTGAGGTGAAATCTTCTGAAGAGGAGGAAAGACGCAAAACAAATGTCACAGGGGTGATAACCCTTCCCTATGTTTTCCAAAAAGCTTAGAAAAGATTTTTTGGCTGGAGCTAAACACATTAAAAATGTTCAAAATTACAAACAGATTCTACTTAACAACAAACCTACAGTCCCTGTCTTGTTTGCACCGCCTGAATACTGCTGTTCAGAGTATATAGGGACCTTTCCTTATTTTAATTTGGGTGCGGGGTTCCCCTTAATATCCATACAAGACCCAAAGGGCCTGGTAATGGACTGGGGGGTACCCATGCCGTTTGTCTCACTGATTTTCATCCATATTGCCATGACCCGACATGACATTAAACCCGCAAGCAGTTTTAAATGAGATTTTTTCCTTTAAAAATGACATTTGGTGCAGGGACTGTTCTAAACATGGGAAACACGCGTCACTTTACAGGCATACTATAGACACCCCCCAGGTACGATATTTAAAGGAATATTTCACTTTTTTTTTTTACTTTAAGCATCATTAAAATCACTGCTCCCGAAAAAACGGCCGTTTTTAAAAGTTTTTTTTGCATTGATACATGTCCCCTGGGGTAGGACCCGAACGTTCGAGTCCCATAGACGTCAATGGGGTTCTAACGTTCGTGCGAACTTGCGGTCCGTTCGCGGGTTCTGGTGCGAACCGAACCGGGGGGTGTTCGGCTCATCCCTACTCCTAATAATTCCCTTCTTATTGAGTCATAAGGGGAAACCCAAGCATTGGGTATTTTATCCTTATTTTCTACATGTAAGGCAGCTTTCTCTGAGCACATTTTATAGGGGGGTGGTTTTACATTTTTCCTAGATAATTCTTCCCAGGCTGCTAAACATTCAACAATCCCCCCACAATCAGACCTTTTTTAAAAAAAAAAAAAACAAATTAAACAATGCATCAATTGTAGGCGTATCCAAAGACCCTTCTGGCGGCCACCATTTAGATGGGTCTTTTTTATACTCCTTTCTTGTTAGTTTACACATTTTTACCATTTTACATAATGTTTCAGGGCATCTGGGTCTCCACTCACCATCATTTTGATGATAGGAACACTTGGTTGCAATTTAACAATACTTAGCCCTGTTGCTTTTGCTATTTTCAATAACTTTTCTTCTTTTTTTGTTAACCCAAATGTATTCATGACAGGCAAAACGTTTTTTTTCCATATTTATCACAATTTCTCATTAGTCTCTTTAGAAATGACAATAATTTGGAACTCCGGGATTGAGAGCTCCACCGTTTAACATTATGGCTGTGTACCAGCAGCCCAGTACATAAGTTGAGATATCTCTCTTGTTCTACTCTCAGAAGGACATCTCCTTTCTGAGTGGTAATAGGCTAGTCCCTATCTAGACTCCCTACTCCAGAGAACACACAGCAGGTCATTCACCTCACTTGTGGCTATCCGCTGAAGGCAATATCTATCCGCCTTAGGACCACAAATGCGCAAAAAACACCATTCACCCATTTGTGGATATCCGCTGAAGGCAATACCAATCTGCCTTAGGACCACAAACGTTTATACAAAAAAAATTCAACACCACCACCAACTTCTACTCACTATTCAGAAATTGTGGTACCTGCACTTATACATCCCTTCATAAAATATATATATATATATATTGTCATTTCTGGAGACAAGGAGAAAAAGGCAAGCGCTTAAAATGATCATTCCTTAGCATGCTTTAAATTATAATAGGTACCTTTAACATTCTTTAGCAACCATACAGAGACAAGTATGCAGGCAAAATCAAAATAGGAAACGTGTTACCTTCTGTGGCTGCACTCCCCCAACCGGTCCCTCAACACCGCACAGAAAAGACAGTATTTATCATGAGAAAATAAAAGTTTTCTCACCTAAGGCCTCATTGCTGCTGTCTGTCCTGGAGAAGGTGGGGAGCCGGTGGTGGAGATGCAAACAAGAAGAAACGTCCAGGGGTCACCAAATGTAAAGTTGAACCTTGAAATAAAGGACATCAATGCCAGCTGCATACGTCTCACACACGGTTTACTCAAGAATATACACTGTACATACAGCGGATCACATCTGGATTGATAGTGATACAGGTTACAGAGTGATACAGACTTTTATAGAAACTCATATCATTACAGTCTATGTCGGGCAAAAGCCCAAAGTTACACATCACAAGTACTCATTTCATCAAGTATTTCAACACAGCTTTTGGCCAGATTTCTGAGTTTTCTGGGTTACTTTGACCTGGCTAATTTTATCTGTCAAGTTATTTTGACAGAAAGAAAGAATAATTATTTGGAAGAAGTTAAGTTGACTTTTGGACAGGGGCTTTCTACGTCAACATCTTTCCTATCACATCTTTTCCGAGAATCATTGGCAGAACATTTAGATGTCAACTTGGTCAACCCAGCCACATGTGTTGCAATACCAAAAGAATTCATAAACAGAAAAACAAGTTAAGTGCAAAAATACAATTTCATATTGAAGAGGAACTCTGGATAAGTAAAAGATATGGTTCCTATATTTCCTATATCTTCACAAAACTAAATCACATTATCTTGAGCTGCTGCATTCTTCACAATTTCTTTCGGAAGAATGCAGCCAACTATCTGGCCTCAGTTGCGACTGAGGCTGACTTTTGACCGGATCAAATAACAATGACGGCGCTTGAAAGTGGCCGTCCTGGCTTGCCCCCCAAAGCGACCACGAAGTATGGCAAAACTATGTTGAGTACTTTATGGGTAGAGGTGCAATTGATTTACAATCAAATCTGGAAGCCGTGGAATACATTTTTTTTAAAAAACAAAAACTCATATTTCATTTGAATTACTGTTTGTGTTTCTTATCTGTCCTAGGTTCTCAAATGGCCTTTTATTTTTGGCCATTTTTTTCAATAGAGCAAACTTATTTGATACATGAGGTGACAATTTCTTTTTCAGCTAACCAATATGTTGTGCTGTGGGTCTGCTACACACACACACAATGTTATTGTTGGTAATGTATGCAATGCATTAATGATAAAAATAATCATTCTTTTCAACTCCATGAATTAATTGCTTGGAGTCCCTAAAATGGCCTGATTTTGGAACATTTGACAGATTGGTGGGGTTTATTTTCTAAAGGCAAATCCACTTTGCACTACAAGTGCACTGCACTTGTAGTGCAAAGTGGATTTGCCTTTAGAAAATAACCCCCATTGTCACTGTAACTACACCAACTTAAAAAAACAAACTGGTATTGAGCATTGAAAGAAGAAGCCACACACTGTTGAGTATAAAACATTTTACTCCAAGCACATTCACATGTGCACTATAAACGGTTTTGGAATAAACCAACATCTTGGTGTATAACAAGTATGTTTGACATAAATTTGCCTTTTTGGGGGCTAAACAGGCATGTTTAAAAACATAACATACACATCCCCAACTCAGGAACTTACAAAGTTCAACTTTGCTAAAGTGAAGGCCATATGAGACATTCGTATATCAAAACTGCATTGAAATTGCCTTCATCAGATAGGATGATCTAACCCCTGTAAAAGTCAAATTTTGAAGATGCACACAAATTGGGACTCAAAATTTGGATTTCCCTCATGATCCCATGCCTAAAATGTGTGTATTTTCCCTATATCTATTTTTCTAAAGCCACAAAACACACAGTGTGTCAACATGTGCTATCTGCCATCATGGGATATTAATGTACGCGTTTTGTGGTGCAACTCCTTCCTCCAAACTAAAGTAAGTGAGAGGAAGGTATTGGTCCCCGAAACACGTCCATTGGTCCCCCATGATGGGAGCTAGCACATGTTGACACACTGGGCCTTATTTCAGAAAGGACAATTCACTTTTGCCCTACAAGTGCACTTTCAAGTACACTTGCATTGCACTTGTAGTGCAAAGTGGTTTTGCTTTTTTTTAAATAAGCCACAGTGTGTCAACATGTGCTAGATCCCATCATGGGGGATCAATGGACGTGTTTCGTGGGTACAACCCCTTCCTCTCACCCACTTTAGTTTGGAGGAAGGGGTTGCACCCACATTCTGTCCACATTCACCCTGTTATTTGGTATTACTATATTAATCTTTTTTTGTTACATTTTTGAGAGACTGTTTACTTGGACTTGCCTAAAGACTGTTCTTGGTTGTTAATTCGGAACAATACATGATTCTTAAAAGAGCTGATCACATTGACCTGTGGAGACAAACTGTCTAGTCACCTAGGCTGCCTTAAGTGCAGTGTTAATTAACATGTTAGTTATATAATTGTCTTTTAAGTTTTTGCTAGAGGGGAAGGGGGGGAGTATCCATGAGTCAGCCCTACCTCGTTATCTAACCCCTTGTGTTAAAAGTGTATAAAAAGGCTGTATTCTGTCCAATAAAGCATTCAAGATTTTACAAACTATTTTCGGCTAGACTTGTATTTAATGAAGCTATAATAATATCTCTGTGATGGTCAGACTGGAGGAAGCAGTATTACTGATGGAAGCACTCAGCTGAGTGTGGGATTGGATCCGTCACACACACCATGATCTCACTGATGAGTACTTGTGCACTTGCACTGCTGAAGTTAGTTTATTCTTCCACAACATCCACATCACCTAAAAATAAAAAAAATACACCATGTATTATAAATATGCAGGCATCCATTTATTACCTGAAGCTGTGGTCTCAGGAACTGACCTGTTGTTGACACCATTTCGACCACTTCACCCAGCACTTCCTGAACCTTTGCATCCACATCCTCATGTTGTGTAGTGAGTTCCCTTTCTTCAGTAGGTGTGGGGTTACTGGTGTCCTCAGATGTCCTGATTCTTTTCTCCCCTATGTGAATACAAAAAAGATGTACTTAGCAGACAGATATCTTAGGCTAGAAATAGTAATATGAAACATTGCTTGGAAATGTCGTCCAATTGTCTTTTTTTGGCAGAGTTCCAAGCTGAATACATGATTTTTTCCCTTTCAAAAGCTGGAATACTTGCCTGTTTTGTGCAAGTTACACACTATCCACTGGAGCACCTGCGTGGGACACCATAACAACTTTGATATGCCGTCTCACACTAGTGCTCCCATGTCCAGAAGTGTAAACAGCTGCTGAGTGTCCTCTCCTTACACTGAATCAACTTGTCATTTCATTATAGTTTTAAACATATCTAGATAGCAATGTAATAAACTTATTTTAATCAAAATAGGCATGAACAAATGTAGTTAACCCGCACCTGCCAAAAACGTTGTGTTAGTGGTCGAACGAACAATGTTTAATACAAATGATTCCTGTGCCCACGAACCTCAAACTTGGCATTTTAAACTGTACAACAGTAAAGAAAAGCACATGGACCAGCACAAAATTAATAATAAGAAGAAAACACGACAAATACTTTTTTGCAGCACTTTCCTGATCTTTCTATACTGATCTTGCTCCCTCAATTTTAGGTCTGACCAGCATTTCCTCAATTGCTCCTTGGATCGTCATACCCCAAATGTCCTGTGCAGACTTCTGACAACTTTAGTCATAATCTTGGCCTTTCTCACATTAGGGTTTCTGTACAGTCCATGCTACCCATCATAGTCTGTCCTCTTCAAGATGTCCACCATCTCTTCAAAGGACATATTTGAGGCCTTATGTCTCTTCCTGGATGTGGAACTGCCATGTTTCCTTGTCGTTTCTGACACCTGCTGTGTCTCTGCCATGTGGTCTCCCACTGCCCTGAAAGAGAAGAGGTGGGGAATACACTAGAAAGGAGGACAAGGGCGGAGTTTCACACATGCGCAGTGTATATAAAGCATAACACGCGGGCGACATACGTACGATCTGTGAGTGGAGGACGGAGGATTGTTAGCGCTGATCGTTCAAACGAAGGTACAATTTTAACTTGGGGCATCAGTGGTTAGTGGCCTATACTGCCTATAGATTGAGGCCTATATTGGAACAAGATTAGGAGAGTTTAACCTGACATTAGGTTTTGTCTTGTGTTGTGTCTTGCAGATAAAATGGTTGACAAATTTACAGCCCCTGATTTCCTGCCCAACTTTATAGACAAATACAGGGAGCTGCTATGTCTCTGGCAAGTCCAATGCAGGGACTAATCGAACAAGCAAAAGAAGAAGCCAGCACTGGATAAACTGTTGGAATTGGTGAAGCCTGTGTATCCCACGACAGACATCACCTATTTGAAGGCCAAAATTAGTAGCCTGAGGAGCACATATAATAGGGAGCGCAAGAAGGTCCAGGATTCCCTGAGATCCGGAGCAGCAGCAGATGACGTATATGTCCCCAGGCTGTGGTACTACTACAGCCTGCGTTTTTTGTCCGACCAGACGGAACCCAAGCCTTCACTATCAACACTTCCTTCCACATCAGCTGAGGCTCTTGAGGTCCAACCTGGGCCTTCCACCCAGGAAGAAGATGTGGAGAAGCCCAGCTTGCCCCAGGTATAGCATTGTTGAAGATATTTCCTGTCAAAAATTGAATGATGTTAACTAGATGTTATTGATTACAAATTTCTGATTTAACAAAGTGGTTTACATATCAATTTGGTAGTAACCAAAAATGATTGGGACAAGAATGAAAAATGCTTGGGTCAGAATGATAGTCTTTTCTATTTGTTAACATTCAATTTGCAACAGTCATAAGCTCAAAATTGTGTGTGATTGATGACCAAAAACCTAAAACTATGTACCATTTTCATACACAGGAAAGTCTCAGCCAGGAGGAGGCCATGGCAAGTAGCCTGACCGAATACCAGGTTCCCCTCTGCCATCTAACCAAAAGGACCAGGAAGGCAAGGAACCTGGAGGAGTCCACGGCTGCTTTCCTAAAACAGGCTACTGCTGCAATTACCATGACCCCTGGTGTAAACTAAGCATTTGGATGCGTCACTGCCAGCAAATTAGAAAAGATGGAGGAGGCCCAATGCACTATATGCAAATAGATTATTCTCAAGGCACTAAACAAGGGGACGAGGGGCAAACTCACTCACACACCTCTGTGAGTTGGACCATGCTCCTCCACCACCTCCACCACCCCCAACAACACCACCA
This sequence comes from Lithobates clamitans, assembly GCA_037952925.1. Classification (NCBI taxonomy): domain Eukaryota; kingdom Metazoa; phylum Chordata; class Amphibia; order Anura; family Ranidae; genus Lithobates; species Lithobates clamitans. The sequence continues at coordinate 1,514,671 of JBBGZY010000062.1, read as the reverse complement.
CCACATCCACCCCACCCTCCACAGCAGCATGGAAGGAAGTATGGAAGGAAGTGTTGGGAGTGATGGCCTGGGTTTGGTGTGATCTGGCAAAAAATGCAGGCTGTTGTAAGACCACAGCCTCCGGACATATATGTCATTTGCTGCTGCTCCCGATCTCTCGGAGTCCTGGACCGTATTGTGCTCCCTATTAAATGGACTCCTCAGGTTACCAATTTTGACAGTCAAACAGTTGATGTCTGCCCTGGGGTACAAAGGCTTTACCAACTCCAACTGTTTCTCCAGCGTTGCCTTCCTCTGTATTTTGATATGACCTTGTGCTCCCTATTAAATTCAAAATTTGTGTTTTGACAAATACTTGGCTATGTGTTTTACTCCAAAAAGGACAGTTTGTTTGTGAGTAGGCAGGTACATTTCAAAAATACAATGTTAAATTAAGAAGGGACACCAACATAGTTGTATCTTTGAGGTTAAAAATACAAGATAATAATGGCATTGTGGTAACTTGACACACACAAAAAAAAAAATATTCTGGAGCTCACTAGAAAAAAAAAACAAAAAAAAAAAAAATTATTCAGGAGATCACTAGAAATAATAAAAAATACGTTTGTCAGAACTCTGTGAATTTCAGCAGAAAAGCAACTTCATTATTATAGCATTATAAAGAAGAAGACAAGGAACAAAAGAACAGTGCCCTCTAAGTGCAATATGCAAGCTAATTTAATAAAAGTAATAGGTTAAAATCCACTCACAAAAGTGTATTGCAAATAGGCATGTAGTATCATCCACTCATGATGACCGAGTGAGAGAGGGGAGGGTCCGGTGTAGATGTAGTGGTGGCTGTGTCTCCGCGGTGTCCCTTTTTCCCTACCCCTCCCTCCCCTTTTTTAGATTGTTGTCTCCAGAGTACGCCGTATTAATTTATGGTTTTCATGTTATAAAGAAGAAGAGAATACGCTGTATTGAGAGATTTCATAATTTGCCGCGTCACGAATGTGATATCTCCATTATGAACGCTAGTTTTACAAGACCGAGCGCTTCCGGCTCATACTTGATTTGGAGCATGCGTGAACTTTTGTGCGACGGACTTGTGTACACGATCGGAAAGTCTGAAAACAAAGTTTTGTTGGCGGAAAATTTGAGAACCTGCTTGCCAACATTTATTGGCAGAATGTCCGACAAGAAATGTTCGATGGAGCATACACATGGTCAGACTTTCAGCCAACAAGCTCACATTCAACATTTCCCATTGGAAAATCTGATCGTGTGTACATGGCATAAGACTAATGCCGCGTACACACAACCGGCCTTTACGGCATACTTGGTCCGGCGGACCGGAGTCCGTCGGACAATTTGATTGTGTGTGGGCTCCAGCTGACTTTTTTCCCCAAAAGTTTGACGGACCTAGAAATGAAACATGTTTAAAATCTTTCTGACGGACTTGAGTCCGGTCGAAAAGTCAGCTTGTCTGTATGCTAGTCTGACGGACAAAAAACGATGCTAGGGCAGCTATTGGCTACTGGCTATGAACTTCCTTGTTTTAGTCCGATCGTACGTCATCATGTACAAATCCGTCTGACTTTGGTTGATCGTGTGTAGGCAAGTCCGTTCATTTGGAAAGTCTGTCGAAAAGTCCGCCAGACAAAGTCTGCCGTGAGGTCTGCTCGTGTGTAAGTAGCATAAGGAAAACCTTCGACAAGTGCCACAGAGGACAGAAACAGTGGCTCCCACTTAAATCTTTATTTTATTTTAATAACTAAACATATCCACTCTGCCATATTGAAGTAATAGTTTGGTCGTGTGTAGTGATAATCTCTTAAAGAGAATTCATTTTACAACATATTTCACCAGAATTTTTGTATGTAAATCTGTCAGATGTTCAGAGAAGCTTGACAATTAGAATCCAGGCAAAATCATTAATTGTATGATGTTTTGTATACTATGCATGCATATGCAGTATTCAAGGGATTTAAAATAAATCTTGAATTTCCTGACTTGCTTCTACACATGAATTAAAAGCGACATGTAATATGCAGTTTTACATATAAGTACAGTTGTTCTTACTGGAAACGGAACACTTTATGCAGCAAGAAATGGCTTACAAACTCCTCACAGCAGCAAAGAGCTTGCATTAAGTTCTGATAACCAAAGCTTTCAGGCTCTGACAAATGTGATTCCAATTATTTCATAGGTAATGCTTCTGGCACAGCACCACTTTCATATTACCTTGAACTCACTCTAGCTTCTCATATACTTTTGTATTTCCAACACTAATGGACTAAGTTAATAATATGAATTTAACCACTGCAGCCCCAGAAGATTTGACTGCTCAATGACCAGAGCACTTTTTACAATTTGGCACTGCGCTGCTTTAACTGGTAATTGCGCGGTCATGCAATTCTGTACCTGAACAAAAATGGCGTCTTTTTTCCCACAAATAGAGCTTTCTTTTGATGGTATTTGATTGCCTCTGCAATTTTAATTTTTTGCGATATAAAATGGAAAAAGACCGAACATTTTGAAAAAAAAAATATTTTCTACTTTTTGTTATAAAAAAAATCCAATAAACTAAATTGTAGTCATACATTTAGGCCAAAATGTATTCAGCCAAATGTCTTTGGTAAAAAAAAGTCAATAAGCGTATATTTATTGGTTTGCGCAAAAGTTATAGTGTCTACAAACTAGAGTACATTTTCTGGAATTTATGCAGCTTTTAGTTTATGACTGCCTATCTCATTTTGAGGTGCTAAAATGGCAGGGCAGTACAAACCCCGCCAAATGACCCCATTTTGAAAAATAGACACCCCAAGGAATTGCTGAGAGGCATGCTGAGCCCATTTAATATTTTATTTTTTTGTCACAAGTGATTGAAAAATTAAAAAAAAAAAATACACAAAGTTGTCACTAGATGATATATTGCTCACACATGCCATGGTTACATGGAATTACATCCCAAAATACATTCTGCTGCTTCTCCTGAGTATAGGGATACCACATGTGTAAGACATTTTGGGAGCCTACCCACGTACAGGACCCCGAAAACCAAGCACTGCCAGGATTTCTAAGAGCTTAACTTTTTGATTTCACTCCTCACTACCTATCACAGTTTTGAAGGACATAACATGCCAAGATAGCACCCCCCCCCCCAATGACCCCATTTTGGAAAGTAGACACTCCAAGCTATTTGCTGAGAGGCATGTTGAGTCCATGGAATATTTTATATTTTGCCAAAAGTTGCGGGAGAATTACAAACTTTTTTTTTTGCACAAAGTTGTCACTAAATGATATATTGCTCAAACATGCCATGGCATATGTAATATTACACCCCAAAATAAATTCTGCTGCTTCTCCTGAGTACTGGCATACCAAATGTGTGAGACTATTTGGGAGCCTAGCCGTGTACAGGACCCCGAAAACCAATCACCGCCTTCAGGCTTTCTAAGGGTGTAAAATATTGATTTCACTTCGCCGGGAGAAGATGAAGCGGAGGGACCCCCGAAGCCGGAAGAAGACCCCCGAAGCCGGAGGAAGATCCCCCCCCGGAGCTGTTTAATAAAATATTTTAAAAACCTGTGTAGTGTGTTTTATTACTTACACTTTTTTCCTAGGTAAATGGGTAGGGGTACCCAATACTCATTTACATAGGGTGGGGGGCTGGGATCTGGGGGCCCCCTTATTAAAGGGGGCTCTCAGATTCCGATAAGCCCCCGCCCGCAGACCCCGACAACCAACGGCCAGGGTTGTCGGGAAGAGGCCCTTGTCCTCATCAACATGGGGACAAGGTGCTTTGGGGGGGGGCGCAGGGCGCCCCCCTCCCCCAAAGCACCCACCCCCCATGTTGAGGGCATGCGGCCTGGTACGGTTCAGGAGGGGGGGCGCTCGCTCGTCCCCACCCCCTTTCCTGACCGGCCAGGCTGCGTGCTCGGATTGGGGTCTGGTATGGATTTTAGGGGGGCCCCACGCCCTTTTTTTCGGCGTAGGGGTTCCCCTTTATAATCCATACCAGACCTAAGGGCCTGGTATGCCCCGCGCTCGCCGCAATAGGAAGATTTGTTTTTCCTATTGCAGCGAGCGCGAGATGCAATACCCTGCCCTCGTGTCGTATTTGGTCTGTCGGACCAGCCTACACACGAGCGGGCTTTCCGTCGGACCAGCACACACACGAGCGGACTTTCCGCCCGAAACTGAGTCCGACGGAAAGATTTGAAACTTTCTTCAAATCTAGGTCCGGCGGGCTTTTGGGAAGAAGTCCGCCGGAAAAGTCCGCCGCCGCCCACACACGGGCGGATTGTCCGGCACACTCTGGTCCGCCGGACGTGTGTACGCGGCATAACACTTTGTTTACATGACATTTTTTGTTTTTTTGTTAGAAAATTACTTTGAATCCCCAAACATTATAAATATTTTTTTAAAACAAAGGCCCTACAGATTAAAATGGTGGGTGTTGCAATTTTTTTGGTTGCAATTTTTTTTTTCTACACAGTATTTGCGCAGCGATTTTTCAAAACACAAGTTTTTTTTGAAAAAAAAACACTTTTTTAAATTTGAATGCACTAAAACACACTATATTGCCAAAATGTTTGATGAAATAAAAAATATGATCTTATGCTGAGTACATGGATACCAAACACGACATGCTTTAAAATTGCACACAAACGCGCAGCGGCGACAAACTACATACATTTTTAAAAGCTTTTAAAATCCTTTACAGGTTACCACTTTAGATTTACAGAGGGGTTTACTGCTAAAATTACTGCCCTCGATCTGATCTTTGTGGTAATACCTCACATGCATGGCGCAATTGCTGTTTACATATGACACCAAAACAACACTTGCATTCGCCTTTGCGCGTAAGCATGGGGGAGACAGGGGTGCTTTTTTTTTATTATTTAATTTTGCTATTTTATTTTATTTTTAAACTGTTCCTTTCATTTTTTATTTTATTTTTATCATTTTTTTATCTCAGAGAATGTAAATATCCCCTATGATAGCAAAAGGTAGTGACAGGTACTCTTTTTTGAAAAAAAATGGGGGGTCTATTAGACTCTAGATCTCTTCTCTGCCCTCAAAGCATCTGACCCCACCAGGATTGGTGTAATAAAATGCTTTCCCAATTTCCCAATGGCGCTGTTTATATCCGGCAAAATCAAAGTCATGAAATAATTGTAGCTTCCAGTTTCTTAGGCCATAGAGATGATTGGGGCCATTCTGGTCTCCAATCAGCTCTATGGTCAGCTGGTGCACTCTTGGTTTGCATTCTCGGCTTCCATGTTAGGACAGGAGAGCCCGAGAAAACCATGGAAGGCGGTGGGGGGGGTGTTCCCTCCCACTGATTGTAAAAGCAGTCTAGAGGCTAATTAGCCGCTAGGATTGCTGTTACATGAAAGCCAACCTCTGGCTGAAAATAATGATACCAAGATCATTGTGGCGGCACAGTGGTGTAGTGGTAGCACTCTCGCCTAGCAGTAAAAAGGGTCACTGGTTTGAATCCCAACCACGACACTACCTGCTTGGAGTTTGCATGTTCTCCCTGTGCCTGCGTGGGTTTCCTCCGGGTACTCCGGTTTCCTCCCACACTCCAAAGACATGCTGGTAGGTTAATTAGATCCTGTCTAAATTGTCCCTAGTATGTATGAATGTGAGTTAGGGACCTTAGATTGTAAGCTCCTTGAGGGTAGGGACTGATGTGAATGTACAATGTATATGTAAAGCGCTGCGTAAATTGATGGCGCTATGTAAGTACCTGAAATAAATAAATAAATAAATAAGATGATACCTGCAGGCATCATTCTGATATAACCACTCAAAGTCCAGGAACATACCAGTACGTTGCTGGTCCTTGTTGGACATATACTGTAATGTTCTTTTTTTCCTTGTCAAAAGAAGTTTATTGAGTATACAATATTATAAAGATACATAAAGTAAGTTTACAAGGATCTATAAAGTAAGCTCATTGTTTTACAGTAGGGTTTATATAGGTAAATATCATGAAATTTCAAATATTAAACTTTGGGTTCACGTAAACCTAAATTAAAGATATATATCATTTCCTTAGTTACTTTTGTAGGTATTTAAATGATTTATACCTACTATACATATTGTTTACAGGTAGAGTGTATATAGGTCAAATAAATTCTGATAATGAGCTTTAATCGTAAGGTGGAGAAAAGGAAAGAGAAAGAAGAAAAAGGATAGAAAGGCAGAGGTATGGTCCACAAGGTTGTCCCGCTCGTCAGTTTATTATTCTTTTTAGTTCTCTTTGAAGCCTTAGAATGGGTATCTCTGTAAGTCATTTAATCTGTTACCATGGCAACAGGACAGAGTCATTGAAATTTGACAGGAACTGTTGTTTTATCCAAGGATGCCAAAGTTTTTCAAATTTTGGAGTTTGATTTTGATCGATGGCTACCATCTTAGCATGGGACATTGTATTATTCATTCTGTGAATTGTTTCTGCTAGTACCAATGTAGGAGATTTCCATGCCTTGGCCACTGTTTGTTTTGCAGCCGTTATTAGTTGGATCATAAGTTCGAATTGAGAGAGTGTTAACCATTCCGGTTTTAGATTAAGTAAAGTTATATATGGATCTGGCTGTATTATTTTTTTAAATATTTTAGATGCAATCACGAAGACTTCCTTCCAGAAGGTTTGGATTACTGGGCACGTCCACCATATGTGTAAATGTGTGCCTATTTCTGGGCATCCTCGAAAACAAAGAGCTGAGGTATTAGGTGAATATTTTGCCACTCTAGCGGGTACAAGGTACCAGCGAGTTAGGACTTTATAATTTGTCTCCAGTGCTAAGATGTTGGGTGATGACTTAGATGTGAGCCATATGTTAGACCAGTCTGTGTCTTCTAAAGTTCGTCCCAGGTCCTCCTCCCACCTCTGAACGTAAGAGGGTCTATTAAGATTTACTACTGAATAAAATTGATTATAAAGTGATGAAATTGTACCTTTAGCAAATGGATCTTTTGTACAGATTGATTCAAAAATGGATAATTGGGATAATGGTGTATCCTCCTTTAGGAATGGTGTATAGAAATTTTTAATTTGGAGATATCTAAATATCTCAGAGTTTGGTAGATCATATTTTTCTCTAAGCGATGGGAATGAAAGGAATGATTTAGATGCTATGAAGTCATTTAGTGTCTGAATGCATGATGTTGTCCAAGCTTTAAAAGAATTTGGGTAGATCCATGCCGGATAAAAGGCTGGATTTCTGATAAAAGAAAGGAGAGGATTGTGTGGAGATTGTAACTGATATTTGGTTTTTAGTTTATCCCAGAGAGATAAGAAGTGTTTAGTTATGGGATTATGAATTTTAAAGCGGTCTTTAGGATCAAGCCATAACAAGTTTGATATTAATAGAGGGTCATTTTCTGAAGCCTCTATAAATACCCATAATGGGATTTCCTGTTTTGCATGGTATTTGGACAGACTGGCCAAATGTGCTGCTCTGTAGTAGTTAGTAAAATTAGGGTATCCCAGGCCTCCTTTATTTTTGGGAAGATGTAGTGTGTGTATAGGTATACGTGGTTTAGAAGAGCCCCATATAAACAAAGTTGCTCTTTTTTGTACTATTCTCAAAAAATAGGAAGGAATTGGAATAGGGAGGACTCTGAATAGATAAAGCAATTTGGGTAGAATAGTCATTTTGATTGCATTAATCTTCCAACTTCCATTAACCTATCCAGGATAAAGGAAGTTGCGACCATTGTTTTATTAGATTTGTGATCTGTCTTAATACAGAAGGATAATTGGTTGAGAATAAGTCAGAATGAGATGCTGTTAAATGAATTCCAAGATATGGGATTGATTATTCTGCCCATGTGAATGGGAGTGCAGCCCTAGCCGGGATCAATTCCATGTTTGTGAGCGAAATATTAAGCACTAGGAATTTCTTAGGATTAATCATAAGGCCGGATAGGGCTGCAAATCCATCAAGAGCTGGTATTAAGTTAGGACCAGAGACCTGTGGTGATGATAGAAAAAGTAATATATCGTCTGCAAATATACATAATTTGTGTGTAATACCTCCTACTTCAATGCCAGTTATAGTTTGGTTTGTTCTGATGTATTGGGCCATGGGTTCGAGTATAAGGGCAAATAATAAGGGAGAAAATGGGCAACACTGTCGGGTTTCTCTTTCGATATTAAAGGCATCAGATTTGTATCCAGCATATTTTATATAGGCTTTGGGTTTATTATATAATGCTTTGATCCATGTTAAAAAGTGGAGTCCAAAACCCCATTTTTGTAATGAATATTGCATATATTGCCAGGATACTGTATCAAATGCCCTCTTAATATCGAGAGATAGAAAACATAAAGGGATTTTCCGTTTTTTAGCAATATGTGCCAATAACACTGCCCTGCGTATATTATCGCCTGCCTGTCTATTTGGCATGAAGCCTACTTGATCTCTATGTATTAATTTTCCTATAATGCTATTGAGGCGTTTTGCTATTATTTTTGCTAATAATTTAATATCAAGGTTTAACAGAGAGATAGGCCGATAATTCACACAGGAAGTATCATCAGAAAGGGGTTTTGGGATCATACAAACAATTGCCATTAATGTTTCTTGCCGAAAAGAATGTCCTTCTAGAAGTTTGTTAAAAGTTTCAGTGAGAATGGGAGAGAGTATTTCTGTGAATGTTTTATAGTATAAAGCCGAGTGGCCGTCTGGGCCTGGTCTTTTGTTAAGTTTTAGGTCTTTTATGGCGTTAGCAACTTCATCTATAGTTATAGGCTCATCCAAACTGCTTTTTTGATTCTGAGACAACTCAGGTAAGGTTATTTTTGAGAAGAAGGATTCAGCCTCTGTAGGATTAAATTCATTGTTTGTCTTGTATAAAGTTGCGAGTTGTGAGTGAAATTTATGGACTATTTTAACTGGATTACAAGTATAAACATTTTTTGATAATTTCAAACGTATTGGTTTGAAAGATTTGTTAGTTGAATTTAATGCCCGTGCCAAATATGTGCCTGGTTTGTTTGTATTCATGTAGAAATTGTGTTTGGAGCGTTTGAGGGATTTATCAACTGACTCAGTGAGAAATAGATCGTATTCCAATCTAGATTTTTCCAGATGAGATTTTGTACTCTGAGATGGATTATCTTGGAATGATATATAGGCTGCATTAAAATTGAGTTCTAGTTTTTTTGCTAGATTTTTGCGTTCCCGTTTAAATAGTGCCATTTGTCTTTGTATTGTACCACGCAAGACAGGCTTATGAGCTTCCCGCAGTGTTATTGGGGAAATGTCTGTTGTATTATTAATTGTTATGTATTCCTTTAAAGCTTGTTCAATGGCCATCTGATGTAGTGGGTGTTTGAGCATTATGTCCGGTAAGTACCACGTTGGGTCATGCGCTTTTGGTATGGCTGAGGCTATAGTAGTGTATACTGCATTATGGTCAGACCATGGAATCGGAATTATATCTGATGCAATAATTTCTGGTATCATTCCTATTGTTAGAAAAATATGATCTATTCTGGTGAAGGTTTGATGAGGGTGCGAGAAATAAGTGAATTTCTTTTTCATTGGGTTATTTTCTCTCTACGAATCTACCAGATTGTATTTGGAAAGAAGTTGAGGAAAAGGTAATCTAGAGGTTATTTTAGATGGTGTAAAAGGTGATTTATCTAGAAATGGGAGGAGGACCTGGTTCGAATCCCCGCACATTATCACTGTTCCTATTTTGTGTGTATTAATCACTTGTAGTATATGTGAGAGGAATGGTGTAGGTTGTTTGTTAGGAGCGTAGTAGGAAATCACCGTGATTGCTGTATCCATTATATAACCCATGAGTATCAGGTATCTACCTTCTGGGTCTTTAATTTCTGATGATAAGGTGAATGGTGTGGATCGGTGAAATGCAATTAGAGTACCCCTTTGTTTGGTACAGGCAGAAGCCGTGTAAATTTGTTGATAAAAAGGAGAAATATATTTTGGAGTAGAATCTTTGGTGAAGTGTGTTTCTTATGCCCCGTACACACGGTCGGATTTTCCGACGGAAAATGTGTGATAGGACCTTGTTGTCGGAAATTCCGACCGTGTGTGGGCTCCATCACACATTTTCCATCGGATTTTCCGACACACAAAGTTTGAGAGCTTGCTATAAAATTTTCCGACAACAAAATCCGTTGTCGGAATTTCCGATCGTGTGTACACAAATCCGATGGACAAAGTGCCACGCATGCTCAGAATAAATAAAGAGATGAAAGCTATTGCCTACTGCCCCGTTTATAGTCCCAACGTACGTGTTTTACGTCACCGCGTTTAGAACGATCGGATTTTCCGACAACTTTGTGTGACCGTGTGTATGCAAGACAAGTTTGAGCCAACATCCATCAGAAAAAATCCTAGGATTTTGTTGTCGGAATGTCCGAACAAAGTCCGACCGTGTGTACGGGGCATTAGAGGCATACTATGTGAGCCTTCTTGTTATGGAAAGTACGGAAGGCTTTGGTCCTTTTTTTAAGGGACATTTATTCCCTGAACATTCAGGGAAAGTATATTCAGTGGTGCCATGGTAACAGATCAAATAGTTTTGACTTACTTTTTGTTATGCAGAGCTGACTGCGCAGATCAACCTGTGTGGACTGAAGAGATGAAAAGATAGGAAAGAAACCAGTGAATTCTGGAGTAAAGAGTAAACAAAAAACATATGAGATTAGATGATACATTGTATAAATTATTTTTTGCAAGTAATCACAATTTACCCGTGAAAGAGAATAAATATCTCTCTCAGGGGAATAAGTGCCTTCGTCACACTCCCACATAATATGGTTGGGAGAATGAGGAGGGCTAATGGGGGTACACGGATCTTCCGCTTACAGGAGAGAAGTGCTATGTCAAAAGACATCAAAATGATGATTCATTAATTGGAGTGCAGAATATAGTTTTTGTTGAAATTATTTATTCCAGGGTGGTTGTATATGGTTAGTAGGGATGAGCCGAACACCCCCCGGTTCGGTTCGCACCAGAACCTGCGAACGGACCGAAAGTTTGCACGAACGTTAGAACCCCATTGACGTCTATGGGACTCGAACGTTCAAAATCAAAAGTGCTCATTTTAAAGGCTAATTTGCATGGTATTGTCCTAAAAAGGGTTTGGGGACCCGGGTCCTACCCCAGGGGACATGTATCAATGCAAAAAAAACTTTTAAAAACCGCAGTTTTTTCGGGAGCAGTGATTTTAATGATGCTTAAAGTAAAAAAAAAAAGTGAAATATTCCTTTAAATATCATACCTGGGGGGTGTCTATAGTATGCCTGTAAAGTTACGCGTGTTTCCCGTGTTTAGAACAGTCCCTGCACCAAATGTCATTTTTAAAGGAAAAAATCTCATTTAAAACTGCTTGCGGGTTTAATGTAATGTCGGGTCATGGCAATATGGATGAAAATCAGTGAGACAAACGGCATGGGTACCCCCCAGTCCATTACCAGGCCCTTTGGGTCTTGTATGGATATTAAGGGGAACCCCGCACCCAAATTAAAATAAGGAAAGGTGTGGGGCCACCAGGCCCTATATACTCTGAACAGCAGTATACAGGCGGTGCAAACAAGACAGGGACTGTAGGTTTGTTGTTAAGTAGAATCTCTTTGTAATTTTGAACGGGTACATTTTTAACGTGTTTAGCTCCAGCCAAAAAATCTTTTTTAAGCTTTTTGGAAAACATAGGGAAGGGTTATCACCCCTGTGACATTTGTTTTGCTGTCTTTCCTCCTCTTCAGAAGATTTCACCTCACTTTTTGTCCCAATGAAAAATGTTTTTTGAAAATTTGGGTTTTTTTGTGGAATAAGGATTGGAAAGCATCAGTGGAAAGGAGAATTTTTTTTCCCATATTAACTCTTACAGGAGAGAATTTCCCTTCCTAGGGGTAGATTTCATCTCACTTCCTGTTGTCTCCTTCCGTTTGCAAGTAGGAGTCGTTTGTAAGTTAGATGTTTGAAAGTAGGGTCCTGCCCTATATACTCAGCAGAAATTTGGGCCTTAGGTGTTGCTGTGGCCACAACACTGTAAGCCCTCACAGGGCCCTGCTGTGAAATATTAGATCAAGAATTGTAATTACATGCCCCTGTTGAACAGGAGCTGAAAAATTAGGCCTTAGGCACTGGTGCTGGTGCCACAACACTGCAACCCCTTACAGACACTCTAGTTGGAAAGCAGGAACGAGCCCTGCTGCAAAGTATTGCATCAAAAATTGTAATTACATGCCCCTGTTAGACAGGAGCAGAAAAATTGGGCCTTGGGCACTGGTGCTGGTGCCACAACACTGCAACCCCTCACAGACACTCTAGTTGGAATGCAGGAACGAGCCCTGCTGCAAAGTATTGCATCAAAAATTGTAATTACACGCCCCTGTTAGACAGGAGAAGAAAAATTGGGCCTTGGGCACTGGTGCTGGTGCCACAACACTGCAACCCCTCACAGACACTCTAGTTGGAATGCAAGAACAAGCCCTGCTGCAAAGTATTACATCAAAAATTGTAATTACATGCCCCTGTTAAACAAGGGCTGAAAAATTGTGCCTTAGGCACTGGTGGTGGCGCCCAGAACCAAAAATGTTCTTACAAGCTATCAGCGTGATGATTGAGGAGGAAGAGGATAATTACTCAGGGATAGTCACTCAGCATCAGCATAGGCAGTCTTTGAAGGGATCTGAGATTTCAAAAAAAATTATTCGGTTACATCAGCATCAGGTGCTTGGTAGCTGGTGGTGATCCAAGACTGATTCATTTTTATGAAGGTCAGTCGATCGACCGAGTCGGTGGACAGACGCACCCTGTGATCGGTTACCACGCCTCCAGCAGCACTGAATGTGCGTTCCGAAAGAACGCTGGATGCAGGACAGGCCAGTAGCTCAATTGCATACTGTGCAAGCTCTGGCCAGTGATCCATTCTCAAGACCCAGAAACCCAGAGGATTTTCAGTGGGAAAGGTGACCAAGTCTGATCTTGCCCCTAGGTATTCCTGCACCATGTAAAACAGACGCTGGCGATGGTTGCTGGAACCGATCATACCTTGGGGCTGCGGACCAAAAAATTGTCTGAACGCATCGGTCAGACGGCCACCTTCTCCACCGCTCCTTCTTTGACTGACCGAAGCCTCAGCAACACGTTGTCCAGAAACAGGAGTTTGTAACCTCCCAGTCTCTGGGAACGCGTTGCACAGACCTTTCTGCAAGGCCTCCCGAAGATGTTTCATCCTCTGCTCCATCTGCGATGGCAAGATAAGGTCCGCAACCTTACCCTTGTAATGTGGATCAAGGAGGGTTGCCAGCCAGCATTGGTCCTTCTCCTTGATACCACGAATACGAGGATCCTTACGCAGGCTTTGCAGGATCAGGGAGGCCATGCAGCGTAGGTTTGCTTAGGCATTCGGTCCGGAGTCCTCTGGGTCACTAAGGATGACATGGTCCGCAGCCACCTCCTCCCAGCCACGTACAAGTCCATGTGTTTCTTGGGACTGATCCCTGCTGATGCTGAGTGCCAGGCTCCACCTCCATACTGACACAATCTTCCTCCTCCTCCTCCTCCTCCTCATCCTCTTCCTGTGTGATCGGCGGGCACGCAGGAACACTGTCTGGATAAAGGGGGCCTTGAGAGCTAAGGAAGTCCTCCTCTTCCTGCCTCTGTTCTGCCTCAAGTGCCCTGTCCATTATTCCACGCAGCGTGTGCTCCAACAGGTGGACAAGGGGGACAGTGTCACTGATGCATGCACTGTCACTGCCCACCATCCTCGTGGCCTCCTCAAATGGTGACAGGACAGTGCATGCATCCCTGATCATGGCCCACTGGCGTGGGGAAAAAAAACAAGCTCCCCTGACCCTGTCCTGGTGCCATAGTCGCACAGGTACTCATTGATGGCCCTCTGCTGCGTGTGCAGCCGCTGCAGCATGGCCAACGTTGAGTTCCACCTGGTGGGCATGTCACAGATTAGGCGGTTCTTGGGCAGGTTAAACTCCTTTTGAAGGTCCGTCAGCCGAGAACTGGCATTATATGACCGGCGGAAATGCACACAGAGATTCCTGGCCTGCCTCAGGACATCCTGTAAGCCCGGGTGCCTGCCCAAGAACTGCTGCACCACCAAGTTAAGGACGTGAGCCAAACAGGGCACATGGGTCATTTGTCCCTGTCGGAGGGCAGAGAGGAGGTTGGTGCCATTGTCGCAAACCACCATTCCTGCCTTAAGTTGGCGTGGCGTCAACCACCTCTGAACCTGCCCCTGCAGAGCTGACAGAACCTCTGCCCCAGTGTGGCTCCTGTCCCCCAAGCACACCAGCTCAAGCACCGCATGGCATCTTTTGGCCTGCGTACTTGCGTAGCCCCTTGAACAACTACGGAGCACCGCTGGTTCCGAGGAAGAGGCCATGGAGGAAGAAAAAGAGGAGGGGGTGGAGGAGAGAGGTGTGTCACGATCATTAGCATTTTGGAGGCGTGGTGGCGGAACAACCTCCAACACTACTGCACCTTGTCCTGCATCCTTCCCAGCTGCCAGCAGAGTCACCCAATGTGCCGTGAAACTTAGGTAACGTCCCTGTCCATGCCTGCTGGACCATGAGTCAGCGGTAATATGCACCTTACCGCTGACCGCCCTGTCCAGCGAGGCATGGACATTGCCTTCCACATGCCGGTAGAGAGCCAGAATCGCCATCCGTGAGAAAAAGTGGCGTTTGGGTACCTGCCACTGAGGAACCGCACATTCCACAAACTCACGGAAGGGGGCAGAGTCTACCAACTGAAAAGGCAGCAGTTGAAGTGCCAGCAATTTTGCCAAGCTAGCATTCAACCGCTGGGCATGTGGATGGCTGGGAGCAAACTTCTTTCGGTGGTGCAGCAGCTGGGGCAGGGAAATTTGCCTGGTACAATCTGACGTCGGTGTACCAAAAGCAGATTGCCCACAAGTACTTGGCTGTGACACACCTAATTCTACACCTTCATTCCTCTCAGTGCAGGTCTCAGAGAGGACTGAAGGTCTAGTGGGGTTGGAAATCTCAGCTGATGAGGAGCAAGGAGAAGTCCTCTTTGTTCTTTGGTGTGGGTCTTTTAGATGCGCTTGCCAACGAACTGCATGGCAGGTCAACATATGTCTGGTCAAGCATGTGGTACCCAAGCGGGAGATGTTTTGGCCACGTGAGATACGCTTAAGACATATGTTGCAAATAGCAGCGGTGCGATCTGATGCACTCGTCTCAAAAAAGGCCCACACCAAAGAACTTTTTGAATAACGCGCAGAGACTGCAGCGCCCTGCACATGTGATGCAGTCAATGTGCTGCCCTTAGGCTGGCCCCTGAAGGGCATCCTGCCTCGTTGGTGATGTGCCGCCTCCTCCTCCTCCTCCTCCTCCTCTCTCCTATCAGGCACCCACGTTGAGTCAGTGACCTCATCATCCCCTCCCTCCTCATCACTGGAGCAAACCTGGCAGTATGCTGCAGCAGGGGGCGCATGACTGCCAGATTGCTGTCCTTCTCGGGCACCCCCTCTGTCCGTGCTCATGTTACTGCCTTCATCGAGCTCAGTATCATCATCAGAGCCTTCCAAACGCTGGGCATCCTCCTGGAGCATGTACCCAACACTGTGGTCAAACAGTTCGAGGGACTCCTCAGGAGGACATGGTGGAGCTAAGGAAGGAGTCACTGATGACATTGAGCCGAGGGAAGAGGCCGCTGCTTTGCCAGACAAAGCACCCTGGGCATGGGTGAGAGAGGATGAGGAGGATGAGGACGGCTTGGTCATCCACTCGACCAAGTCTTCCGCATGTTGCGGCTCAACACGGCCAGCTGCCGAAAAAAAGGCCAAGCGTGTCCCATGGCCACGTGCTGACGAGGATGCACCGTCTCCATGACCAGCACTAGACACAGAGCCTGCTTGCCCTCTCTTATTGGCTTGTGACTGTCTGCCTCTCCTTCTTGGCCTTCCAGACATACTAATGGCCTGTAGCTGCACTAAGCTGGGATATATATATATATATATATATATATATATATATATATACTGCAGCTAGCAAAATCAACTGCCTGCCTGTAGTATGAGAACACCACCAACCTTCTACAGGTAGCCTTAGCTGAACACTGTGAGGTGGACGCACCCCACTAATTTGTAGGTTTAGCTGAACACTGTGAGCAGGACGCACTTTACTAAATGTAAATAGTCTAGCTGCCTGACCGTGGTACTAATAGGATCAAAAGAACACCAGTAATTTTCTTCAGGTAGCTTTATATACTGTAACAAGACAAGCCTGCCTGTCAGTAGGAAGATAACAGGAACGGATCTAGCTGAACACTGTGAGCAGGACGCACTGCACTAACTGTAAATAGTCTAGCTGCCTGACCGTGGTACTAATAGGATCAAAAGAACACCAGTAATTTTCTTCAGGTAGCTTTATATACTGTAACAAGACAAGCCTGCCTGTCAGTAGGAAGATAACAGGAACGGATCTAGCTGAACACTGTGAGCAGGACGCACTGCACTAACTGTAAATAGTCTAGCTGCCTGACCGTGGTACTAATAGGATCAAAAGAACACCAGTAATTTTCTTCAGGTAGCTTTATATACTGTAACAAGACAAGCCTGCCTGTCAGTAGGAAGATAACAGGAACGGATCTAGCTGAACACTGTGAGCAGGACGCACTTTACTAAATGTAAATAGTCTAGCTGCCTGACCGTGGTACTAATAGGATCAAAAGAACACCAGTAATTTTCTTTAGGTAGCTGTTAATACTGTAACAAGACAAGCCTGCCTGTCAGTAGGAAGATAGCAGGAATGGATCTAGCTGAACACTGTGAGCAGGACGCACTGCACTAATTGTAAATAGTCTAGAAGATAACAGGAACGGATCTAGCTGAACACTGTGAGCAGGACGCACTTTACTAAATGTAAATAGTCTAGCTGCCTGACCGTGGTACTAATAGGATCAAAAGAACACCAGTAATTTTCTTTAGGTAGCTGTTAATACTGTAACAAGACAAGCCTGCCTGTCAGTAGGAAGATAACAGGAACGGATCTAGCTGAACACTGTGAGCAGGACGCACTGCACTAAATGTAAATAGTCTAGAAGATAACAGGAACGGATCTAGCTGAACACTGTGAGCAGGACGCACTGCACTAAATGTAAATAGTCTAGAATTTAACAGGAACGGATCTAGCTGAACACTGTGAGCAGGACGCACTGCACTAAATGTAAATAGTCTAGAAGATAACAGGAACGGATCTAGCTGAACACTGTGAGCAGGACGCACTGCACTAAATGTAAATAGTCTAGAAGATAACAGGAACGGATCTAGCTGAACACTGTGAGCAGGACGCACTGCACTAAATGTAAATAGTCTAGAAGATAACAGGAATGGATCTAGCTGAACACTGTGAGCAGGACGCACTGCACTAAATGTAAATAGTCTAGCTGCCTGACCGTGGTACTAATAGGATCAAAAGAACACCAGTAATTTTCTTTAGGTAGCTGTTAATACTGTAACAAGACAAGCCTGCCTGTCATTAGGAAGATAACAGGAACGGATCTAGCTGAACACTGTGAGCAGGACGCACTGCACTAAATATAAATAGTCTAGAAGATAACAGGAACGGATCTAGCTGAACACTGTGAGCAGGACGCACTGCACTAAATGTAAATAGTCTAGAAGATAACAGGAACGGATCTAGCTGAACACTGTGAGCAGGACGCACTGCACTAAATGTAAATAGTCTAGAATTTAACAGGAATGGATCTAGCTGAACACTGTGAGCAGGACGCACTGCACTAAATGTAAATAGTCTAGAAGATAACAGGAACGGATCTAGCTGAACACTGTGAGCAGGACGCACTGCACTAAATGTAAATAGTCTAGAAGATAACAGGAACGGATCTAGCTGAACACTGTGAGCAGGACGCACTGCACTAAATGTAAATAGTCTAGAAGATAACAGGAACGGATCTAGCTGAACACTGTGAGCAGGACGCATTGCACTAAATGTAAATAGTCTAGAATTTAACAGGAACGGATCTAGCTGAACACTGTGAGCAGGACGCACTGCACTAAATGTAAATAGTCTAGAAGATAACAGGAACGGATCTAGCTGAACACTGTGAGCAGGACGCACTGCACTAAATGTAACTAGTCTAGAAGATAACAGGAACGGATCTAGCTAAACTGAATACAGTGTATATATATATATGCAACACCTGGGATGCATATATATACAAAATACACTGTAAGTGCAGCTAACTGACTGACTGTTCTGCCTAATCTATCTAACTCAAATCAAATGACACTGTCTCTCTGTCTATCTCTTTCAACGCCGGAACACACACTACACAGGGCCGCCGTGCAGGCGGCCTTATATAGTGTGGGGCGTGTACTAAATCCCCTGAGCCATAATTGGCCAAAGCCTCCTTGGCTTTGGCCAATTATGGCTCTCTGTTCAGGCGGCGCTGTGATTGGCCAAGCATGCGGGTCATAGTGCATGCTTGGCCAATCATCAGCAAGCAATGCACTGCGAAGCCGCAGTGAATTATGGGCCGTGACGCGCCACACGAATTTGGCGCGAACGGCCCATATCGTTCGCAATTCGGCGAACGACCGAACAGCCGATGTTCGAGTCGAACATGGGTTCGACTCGAACACGAAGCTCATCCCTAATGGTTAGTTTTGCCCTAGGCTAAATAATTCAGTTAGAAAGGTACTGTTAATAACTTTGGTATTGATGAAGATGGTTTGAATTATTTTGGGATTTTAACCCTTTTAGAGTAAACAATTACATATTTTATTCATATGTAACTGTTTAGATATGTTAACTCATAAAATTGAGGTTGTATTGCTTCAGATTAGAATAAACAAAAACATAGTTCTAGGAACTAGTTAGGTAATAATATATTTGTTTTAAGAAAAGAAAGAAAAAGCTTCCATTACTTCTGGATTATTGAACATATTTGTCCTAAAAAGTAATAAATCTATTGTTATTACCTGAAAATATATAACTGAACAAGAATTTCCTTGTTTCACTTATATATTCTAAGGCTATATGAATCAGAAGTAATAAGAAATATAACTGGAATGTAACATGATCCCACACAGTGTGTGACTATCAGAATGCAGTTACATTCAGTTTTAAATACAGGTTTTTTATAGAGAACCATCTCTTAGTATAATAAATGAAGAGATATCAGGAAATAGGATGTCAGTCCATTGAATCTTCTTGGTCCATGGATGATGTGGCATAACGGCCTCTTTTGTGAGAATGATGATTCCCATTTTGTTCTGATATTTTCTGGGTGCTGCCTGAAGGTGAAGATGATGCCATTCTTCTGTGTGTGGGAGAGTTGCTGCTTGTGGGTTCTGTCAGATTTAATTTTAAAAGGGTTTGTTGTAGTTCATCTGCTGATCTGCTTCTGTAAATTGTACCTTGGTAGTTAAATCTGACTGAAAAGGGGAAACCTCATTGATACATAATGTTGTGGCGTTGCAGTTCCATTAGTTGGGGTTTCATGGATCGTCTTTTAGTAATAGTAAGTTGGGATAGGTCAGCAAAAATTTGATAATTGTGTCCTTGAAAATTAAGTTCCTTTTTTTCTCTTGCAGCAATTAGTATTTGTTCTTTCGTTCTGTAATAATGAAATTTTGTGATTATATCACATGGGGGTCCATCTTTCTTTTTGGCTGTGAGGGCTCTGTTTACTCTGTCCAGTTCTAAACGTTCAATAGGGATATCTGGCTTTAGTTCTTGTAATAGAGCAGTAATAGTAGATTGCAGGTCTGTCACAGTTTCAGGTATTCCCCTTATGCGCAAGTTTGAACGTCTGGCTCTATTTTCGTAATCTTCGAGCTTAGTTTGAAGTATTAAATTCTCTTCTTTTAATTGTTTTAATTCTGTTATATTTTCTTGGGTTGTAATTTCAATTTCATCCATTTTTATTTCTAAGGCTGCGGTGCGGTTTCCCAGCTCTCTTATTTCTTTGGTTAGGCTTTTTGTTATTTGGTCTGAGGTTTGTTTTAAAGCCTTATGAAGCATCTTTTCAAATTGTAATAATATTACTGGGGATGCTGAGGAGGCTTGTGGAGAAGTTTGTGAGAGGATTTGTTCTGTATCTGATTCAAATGGAGAGTCTTGCTGTGACATTTTCTGTCTGTGAGAGCGCCCTGATGCTGTATATTGTGAGGTGACTGGAGCTGCTTTAGTTGCAGTGAGTGCCTGTGAGCTCTTTGTGAGGTGATTTTTATTTCTACCACGGCTTCCTCCCAGTACCATTTTTCCTGCCCAAACTTTCACAGTTTGTTCCCTGGGGCAAAAAGGTTCAAATGGATACCTTTTGAGCCTGCAGGCTCCGCTTTGTCCTTCTCTTCTCTCCTCAGCGGTGTGGAGCTCTAACAATGCATGTCTGCCCTGCTAGACTCCGCGCATGCACAATAATGTTCTTTTTTTCATGCAGCCTGTGGGCTGAACAAAAAAAAGAGATTGATTGGTGGGTATGGCCACTGTCACGGAACGTCCCACACTCTGCTTGCGTGCTTCCGTCATATACCACTTCTTTGCAGTCTGTATACAGATATCAGATATTCCAACCTCTCTGAGCACAAAACAAGGCGACACTTGCTTGTTGCTACCATGAACTGTTTATTTAGAATCAAAGTTACAAGACTTTATATGCCTTTGGAACCTCCTCTAACAATACAACTGTAACCTAATTAACATAATTAACATGAGCTAATTAACTAAAAAATTTACCCAGACCAGATGACAGACTTGTGGGCACCAAGCTTCACACAGTAGTATAAACACAATAGCTGCAGCTCCAATAGGAGTCGTCCCGTCTCCTACATTGTATAGAGGACAATGTGATCAGCTCATTCAATTAACATAAACACAGGTAGTTGGAGTTGATGTCACCAGCATCTCCTCACAGGATGTGTCCCAACAGAATGAATCAGTCTTATCAGCAGGGGGCTGCTGGAGGAATCCCCCCTCCCTCTTCAGGGACACAAATCCACAGCAAGGAGTCCCCAACAGAATCAAACAACATACAATATATACATATATACATGACTGAGTCCGATCAGCACAGTTCAGACCGGACCTCCAATTCACCCCACAAAGAGCATCGTTCCATTGAAAACGCAGGGCCCATAATCAAAAGGCAAGAGGCTCGCACCCAGTCCTTTCCAACAGCCTCTGTCCCGGCCTAGGTCTGTCACAGCCACCATTAGAATACTGCTCTTCATCAGCCCACTTCTAATGATGGGCATACATGTACCATTTTTGTTTTAACTGTGGTGGTGAAATCACCTCCTACAGCGCTGGAGTCACTGATTTACGTATCATGAGCGCAAACACTGTTGCTTTCAAGATAAATAAATCAGTGCTGCAGCTGAATGGCATACCTCCTAAGCAAATGATGGTTAACAATAAAACAGTAACATTGCAATATAACAATAAGATATACCACTACCTGCAAAGCAAATACAATAAAATATAGTAAAAATTAAGCATTACAGTTTTAAAATACAGTAACAATAGAGAGACAAAAACAGATATAGAACAATAGATAGAGAACATAAGAGAGAAAACAATAGAGAGAGAAGAAAAATAACACCACAACTATTTTTGGCTTTTTTATTTTTTTGTGTTTTTGTGGGGTTTTTTTTTTGCACTTTTATATAAACTGTAAACTGTAAACGTTCTAGATTAAGGTCTCTCAAAATGTGATGGCCGTCTCATCTTTTGAGACCCTGTGTAAGTGTGTCCTAGGACTGTACAAAGCTGTACCTTACGCTAATACTCCACTAGTGTGTGGTAGCATTCGAAACAATCACCAATGCAAAGACCAGGTTGGTCAGGACAGGAGGGACAATAAAAGCAGGTGGCACACTTAAATCTGAGCTTTCTACAGACACAACATCTTCTTTGGGGATTTCTTTGGATACAGGTACCAGGAAGACATACGGAAAATGCCTCTAATGCAGCTGGCTCATTGCATTTGGATTGGGAAGTTGGGACACAACATCGTTTGGAAACAGAAGGGCTGTAATGATCTCTTCCTGCAATTTAAGGAAGGATCCAGTTCATCCTGAAGCTTTGTTTAGCACATAAGCATTCAGCAGAGCCAATTGGAATAAATATACAGACACTTTTTTGTACCAGAGTCTGGCCTTACGGGCAATTAGGTACAGCGCTAACAACTGGTCGTTGAGGTCCACCCCTCCCATGTTAAGGTTATATTCATGGACACAGAGGGGTTTCTCCACAACACCAGTCACCGTAGTAATTTGGACCGTTGTGTCTGCGTGAAGGGAGGACAGAATGAAAACATTCTTATTATACCTCCACTTCACAGCAAGCAAATTATTATACTTCAAGCAGGCTATCTCTCCCAGCCTAAGACTGGAATCTACAAGCCGCTGGGATAAGCCCCGGTGATTAGATCGCACTGTGCCACATGATCAAACAAGTGGCTAAAAAGTGGCACACTCGTGTAATAATTGTCCACATGCAAGTGGTACCCCTTTCCGAATAAGGGTGACACACAATCTTACCAGCACTCCCTATGTAGTCTGGGCAGTTCTCCGGCTCTAAGTAACTATCTCTTCCCTAGTAAACCATAAAACTATATGTATAGCCTGTTGCCCTGTCACAGAGCTTATACATCTTGACCCTATCTGGCACGCTTGCTGGGAAGATACTGTTTGAATGGCAAGCGGCCAGAAAGCTTAATCAGGGACTCATCAATGCAGACAACTTGATCGGGAGTAAACAAGGCTGCAAACTTCTGGTTGAAGTGGCTTACGAGGGGCCGAATTTTGTAGAGCTGATCGTTTTCAGGGTCACCCTGAGGACGAAAGAGTTCATTGTCAATTAAATGCATGAACCGCAAGATCTGCTCGTATCATGTCCTGGTCATGGAGGCAGAGAACATGGGCATATGGTGAATTTGGTCAGTGGACGAATATGACCACAACTCACTTTTTTTGGTTATGCCCATGAGGAGGGACAGGCCCAGGAAGGTCTTAAATTCGTAGACTGTAATAGGTCTCCAATCTCTGGCAAAGGTCAACTGGGGATTTGTGACAATGAATTGACCAGCAAACAAATTGCTTTGTTCCACAATAGATCTATTGAGATCTTCCATGAACAACAGCAAATAAAAATCAAGTGACGTAAAATCAACTGTCTTCACCTGAATTCCGGGTTGGCTAGTGAATGGGGGAAGTACGGGTGCTGCAGAAGTGGTGGGCTCCCAATTCAGATTGGCAAATGCAGCAGGAAGGGCACTATGGGCTCGACGGGCCTGTCTTTGTCGTCTTGGTGGCTGCGGGACACTACTTGTACTAGCCACCTCACCAGCTTGAACTGCACTTATGGGACTTGCCACATCACCACTTGTTACTGCAGTGCTGGATGTACTACCAGGATGTACTAGGCCAGTTCATCAGAAGGAGGAGCAGCACTAGTACTGGTTCTCTGCTCCATAAAAGAGCCCTGCGGTTCCTGCACCTCAACAACAGCAGAAGAACAGGGTCGGGCACGCCTGACCTTGGCAGGGACCACGACTCCCTTGTCCGAGCTATCTGTCAGGGTGCCGCTGTTGTCTACAGGTTCGTATTCTGAGCCTGAATCTGACAGATGGGTGAATGCCTTTTCACTCTCATCTGTCATGCACAGAAATGTGTAGGCCTCTTCACTACTGTACCTTCGATTGGACATTGTGACCTCTAAATTTAAAGGTACACTAGTGAGACTCACAGGAAAAAAAAGCACCTGACTGCCAGCGACTGCTTCAAATGCTACCAAAAAACTCTTAGCGTTCACAGGGATCAGGCCTCACTCTGTGAATGCTGCAGTTATGTGTTTAGTGTTTTGTAAGTAACAGTGATCGATTGATACTGCACTTGTGTGGGCTGGGCTGGGCTAGGTGGAGGGGATAAATGCAGATGCTAGCAGGTATCTGGGCTGATCCCACTAACGCTGCCTTTTTGGGAGCCCTAAACTGTTGGGGATGCTAATATAGTTCTGATCAGATCAAAGATATCGATCCGTTCAGACACTATACTACTAAGGAAGATGTATGGTGCGTGCGTGGGTGTTAGCGATACTGGCACTAATCTGACGCTACCTGGGACAACGCAGACCCTGACTAGAGTTGCCACCTCATCCCTCTAAACCCGAAAACCTTTGAATTACACAGGTTCTGAGGCTAATTAAATGCAGATAAGTGAGTTTAATTACCACCTTAATCAAACACAGAACCTGTGTAATTAATATGTGTTCGGGTTTAAAGGGATGAGGTGGCAACCATAACCCTGACTGTCATGAAGATCCTGCCAGTAACCGGCGATCCAGATGCACGGGGACACGGCCAGGGGTTCCACTGCGCATGCGTTCACGGGTGCTGTCACGCACGGGCACGCGCACTCCCGCTAGTGCCAGGCGGGCTATTTAAACTGGCCTGTCACACTCAATCTCGCTGTCTGCTCTACAGCGTTCCGTGTGCCTTAACCTGATCTGACCTGTGTACTCTGCTATCTGACCCGGCTTCCTGTTAGACCATCCTGCTATCCGTCTGCACCAGACCCTCTTGGCTTGCCTGACCATCCCTCTGTGTTATCCCTGGTACCTCTGCTGCTCGAGCGATACCGACCTCCGGCTTGTTTGACCATCCCTCTGTCTGATACCAGTATCCAGTCTACTACCTGCTGCCTTGTTCCTGGTTCCAGTCCAGCGTTTCAGGCTACTACCTGCTGCTTGTTCCTAGTTCCAGTCCAGCGTTCCAGGTTACTACCTGCTGCTTGTTCCTGGTTCCAGTCCAGTGTTCCAGTCTACTACCTGCTGCCTTGTTCCTGGTTCCAGTCCAGCATTCCAGTCTACTACCTGCTGCCTTGTTCCTGGTTCCAGTCCAGCATTCCAGGCTACTACCTGCTGCTTGTTCCTGGTTCCAGTCCAGCATTCCAGTCTACTACCTGCTGCCTTGTTCCTGGTT
Organism: Lithobates clamitans; assembly: GCA_037952925.1. Classification (NCBI taxonomy): domain Eukaryota; kingdom Metazoa; phylum Chordata; class Amphibia; order Anura; family Ranidae; genus Lithobates; species Lithobates clamitans. The sequence continues at coordinate 1,489,694 of JBBGZY010000062.1, read as the reverse complement.
CCAGTCCAGCGTTCCAGTCTACTACATGCTGCCTTGTTCCTGGTTCCAGTCCAGCGTTCCAGTTACATAGTAGGTGAGGTTGAAAAAAAGACACAAGTCCATCAAGTCCAACCTATGTGTGTGATTATGTGTCAGTATTACATTACATATCCCTGTATGTTGCGGTCATTCAGGTGATTATCTAATAGTTTCTTGAAGCTATCAATGCTCCCCGCTGAGACCACAGCATGTGGAAGGGAATTCCACATCCTTGCCGCTCTTACAGTAAAGAACCATCTACGTAGTTTAAGGTTAAACCTCTTTTCTTCTAATTGTAATGAGTGGCCACGAGTCCTATTAAACTCTCTTCTGCGAAAAAGTTTTATCCCTATTGTGGGGTCACCAGTACAGTATTTGTAAATTGAAATCATATCCCCTCTCAAGCGTCTCTTCTCCAGAGAGAATAAGTTCAGCGCTCGCAACCTTTCCTCATAACTAAAATCCTCCAGACCCTTTATTAGCTTTGTTGCCCTTCTTTGTACTCGCTCCATTTCCAGTACATCCCTCCTGAGGACTGGTGCCCAGAACTGGACAGCATACTCCAGGTGCGGCTGGACCAGAGTCTTGTAGAGTGGGAGAATTATCGTTTTATCTCTGGAGTTGATCCCCCTTTTAATGCATGCTAATATTCTGTTTGCTTTATTAGCAGCAGCTTGGCATTGCATGCCATTGCTGAGCCTATCATCTACTAGGACCCCCAGGTCCTTTTCCATCCTAGATTCCCCCAGAGGTTCTCCCCCCCAGTGTATAGATTGCATTCATATTTTTGCCACCCAAATGCATTATTTTACATTTTTCTACATTGAACCTCATTTGCCATGTAGTCGCCCACCCCATTAATTTGTTCAGGTCTTTTTGCAAGGTTTCCACATCCTGCGGAGAAGTTATTGCCCTGCTTAGCTTAGTATCGTCTGCAAATACAGAGATTGAACTGTTTATCTCATCCTCCAGGTCGTTTATAAACAAATTAAATAGGACTGGACCCAGCACAGAACCCTGGGGAACCCCACTACCCCCCCTGACCATTCTGAGTACTCCCCATTTATCACCACCCTCTGAACACGCCCTTGTAGCCAGTTTTCAATCCATGTACTCACCCTATGGTCCATGCCAACAGACCTTATTTTGTACAGTAAACTTTATGGGGAACTGTGTCAAATGCTTTTGCAAAATCCAGATACACCACGTCTATGGGCCTTCCTTTATCTAGATGGCAACTCACCTCCTCATAGAAGGTTAATAGATTGGTTTGGCAAGAATGATTCTTCATGAATCCATGCTGATTACTGCTAATGATATCGTTCTTATTACTAAAATCTTGTATATAGTCCCTTATCATCCCCTTCAAGAGTTTACATACTATTGATGTTAGGCTAACTGGTCTTTAATTCCCAGGGATGTTTTTTGGGCCCTTTTTAAATATTGGTGCTACATTGGCTTTTCTCCAATCAGCTGGTACCATTCCAGTCAATAGACTGTCTGTAAAAATTAGGAACAACGGTCTGGCAATCACCTGACTGAGTTCCCTAAGTACCCTCGAATGCAAGCCATCTGGTCCCGGTGATTTATTAATGTTAAGTTTCTCAAGTCTAATTTTAATACCGTCTGTCAGGGGATGTTATACACAACATCCCATGCAGGTGATCAGATCGCTGGGCTGCACCAAGGAATCAGGGACAAACGAGTAAATAAAGAAAGTATGTTTATTGTCAATGATAAAGATACACATGAAAACAAGACAGCAAACCAAAACAAGTAAATGGTGAAAACACAGCTAAACCCCAAAACCCACCTAACTATCTATCTAACTAATATAATACACCAGCAAGGAAATCAATATGAAATAAAAAATAAGGCATGGGCCAAAGCGACAAGGGAACAGAAAACAGGAATAATGAAGCAGACCAAGGAGTAGGGAACAGGAAACAGGGTACAAGGTCAGGATACACAAACGGGGTTCAGGAACAAACAGGAACAGGCTGGAACAAGGGCAGGTACTGGCAGGGACAAGGGCTTAGCAGAAGAATACTGAAGCACTGGAGGTTAGTTCAGGGCGGGTTTATATAGTCCAGCAAAACCATAACAGGTGTGCTTGATGGCAAGTCTGCAGTCCAGGCAGGGAGACCCCGCTGGTGGCCACTGGAATTACACCCTTTTGGTGCTGAATGTAATAGTGCCACCAGCAGGAGAAACCAGAGATGACACCGTTCCTGACACCGTCCTCTGTTAACCATGGAGGTGCTTCCTGTGTTGTGTCATGAGGATAAACACTGCAGTTTTGGTTACTGAAGCCCCCCGATTCACTCGTGTAGACTGAGGAGAAGAATAAATTCAATACCTTTGCCATCTCCCCATCCTTTGGGGGGACCCCACGTCATTTTTTTTTAAATTTTGGTTCGGGGTTCCCCTGTGGGGAATTCCCATGCCGTTTTTATCAATGAACTTCTATGTGTATTGTCGGCAATGCAATAGCCGCGAGTAGTTTTAAATGGGTTTTTTCCTTCGAAATGTCATTTTGCTGTCAGACTGTTCTAAACACAGGAAACATGTGCCCCTTTACAGGCATACCATAGACACCCCCCAGCTACGATATTTAAAGGAATATTACACTTTTATTGTTTGACTTTAAGCATTATTAAAATCACTGCTCCTGAAAAAACTGCCATTTTTAAAACTTTTTTTTGCATTGATCCATGTCCCCTGGGGCAGGACCCAGGTCCCCAAACACTTTTTATGACAATAACTTGCATATATATTTTCCTGTTCGCATGTTCTGGTGCGAACCGAACAGGGGGGTGTTCGGCTCATCCCTAGTCTTGAGTTTTTTCCTGAAGGCCAGATGGTTTTCTTCCATGCGGATGTGAGTCGGAAGAGTGTTCCATAGCCGAGGTCCCTGGACTGCGAATCTTCGTTCTCCCCTTGCTTTGTAGCGGTATTTGGGAATGAGGAGAAGGTTTTGGTTAGATGATCGCAGATTGTGATTGGGTGTGTAGTGTTTTATTTTCTCTCGGAGGTATTGAGGGGCGTTACCTTGTATGCATTTGTGGGTGAGGCAGAGGGTCTTGAATGTGATCCAATTCTTTACGGTTAGCCAATGCAGGCTCCTCAGGGATGGGGAAATGGACTCCCAGGTTTTTTTTCCTGTTAGCAGTCTTGCCGCCCTGTTTTGGATGGCCTGTAGGCGCGCAAGTTGATATTGGGGTAATCCTATGTAGAGCGAGTTTGCGTAGTCGAGTCAGGAATTGATGATTGTTCCAACTACTGCTGCTTTGTCCTCTTCTGGGATGAAGGGGATGAGTCTGCGTAGCAGGCGGAGGAGATGGTGAGATCCGCTAACTACTGATCCTATTTGTGCATCCATTGTCATTTCTGAGTCAAAGATAACTCCAAGACTCTTGGCATTGGTGCTCGGAGAGATGGTCTGTCCAAAGATGGTGGGAGGTGTCCATGGAGTCTTGGTTTTGGGATTTTGGTTAGCGTGTAGGAGCAGAAGTTCTGTTTTTGACCCGTTAAGTTTGAAGGAGCTAATGGTCATCCAGTCATCTATCAAAGTGAGGCTTTTCTCTAATTGCTGATGGTGGTCTTTTTGTCCGGTGATGCTAAAGTAGATTTGGGTGTCGTCAGCTTATGAGTGGAAGCAGAGGTCCGATTTTTTGATAATTATGCGGAGTGGGCGGATGTAGATGTTGAATAGCACTGACAACAAGGGTGAACCCTGAGGGACTCCACAGGAGATTATCCGGGTTTCAGTGGTGAATGCTCGTAGTTTCACTGTCTGAGAGCGATTCTCTAAGAAGAATGCAAACCATTTTAGACTAGAATCTGTGACTCCTGCTACTTCTGTGAGGCGGACAAGTAGAGTATTGTGGTCCACTGTATCAAATGCTGCACTGAGGTCTAACAGTACCAGGAGACATGATTCTCTGTCATCTGCTGCTTCGAGGGCATCATCCCATATTTTAAGAAGTGCAGTTTCTGTGCCATGGCCTGGGTGGAAGCCTCATTGCAGAGGGTCAAGGAGTTGATGTGTGTCCAGGTGGCGTTGTAGTTGTTGTACTACCGCTTTCTCCATAATCTTGGAGATGGTGTTGAGGCTTGTTACCAGTCTGCAGTAGTTAGGGTCCTTAGTGTCGGGATTGGGTTTCTTTAGCAGGGGTTTGACGATGCCTTGCTTGAGGGTGGTTGGCACAATCCCTTCTTTGAACGACTGATTTATGAGGTGTTTATAGTGGGAGCCAGGATGTCGGAGCATTCTTTCAGGAGTTTCGTAGGAATGATGTCGTTTGGCGACGTGCTGTCTTGAAGGCTTCTCATAATGTTTTTGGTCGTGTCAGTGGTGATTAGGGTCAAGGAGAAGTCCGGTGGTTGTGTGATGTTCGTGTTGATATCCTCTTTTTGCTTTGGTTGGGTAAGGTTGGTTGTTTTTTTCTGTTGAATTGATTTCCGAATGTTGTTGATTTTGTCGATGAAGAAATTTGATAACTCATTGCAGAATTCTTGAGTATCATTTGCTGGGGGCTCTAAGCAGGTTGGGTTCATTGACTGGGCGGCTATTTTGAAAAGTTCCCACGGCCAGTTTAAGGCAGTTGAGATGATGTTCGAGAAGTGTTCTTTCTTGGCTTTGAAGATTGCTTTGTGGTATTTCACAGTGAGTACTTTGTAGTTTGTATGGCTTTCCTTGGTAGGATTTCTTCTCCATGCTCTTTCAGCTCTTCTACGTTCTTGCTTGAGTAGGGTGAGAGTGCCATTAAACTATCCTGAGTTTTTTTTTGCGGTTGAGTGTTCTGCGTTTTGGCGCTACTGAGTCTGCTGTTTGTAGTAATGCCTTGTTTAGTTGAGTGTTTGTTCCGTTGAGAGGTTTAAGTTTAGCAATTATATTTTGTTTAATAATGTGGTTTTGAAGATTTCAGAATGCAGTTTCTTCTGAGATCTGTTCCAGTGTGTTGTTGTTGCATGTTTCTGTTTTTGGAGGGTGGTGTTAGTGGTGATTTTAAATTTGATGGCGTGGTGGTCCGTCCATGGTAGTGGTGTGTTGTTGAATATGCTGATGTCCATATTCTGTTTGAAGATGAGGTCTAGAGTATGTTCTGAACCATGCGTGGGAGCATTTATCAGCTGTTGAAGACCTAGTTCTTCCAGTTGGTTGATGCAGGCGGTCGCAATAGGGTCTTGGGTAGAGTTTGCTCAGAGGTTAAAGTCCCCAAGTACCAGAAGGTTTTTGGTTTTCAGGGTGTGCATTGAAATGAATTCAGTGAGTGGTGTAAGGAGATTGGTCTTTGGTCCTGGTGGTCTGTAGCATAGTAGTATGTGAATGGTGTTTTGGGGTGTTGTTTGAAGATGCAGGGGGAGTGTCTCCATGAAAGGCACTGAGTTCAGTAAAGTTGGTTTGGTGAACGCAAGGTGCGATTTGAAGATCACTGCTAGGCCTCCTCCTTTTTTTCCTATTCTATGCTCAGTTAGGATGCTGTAGTTCTCAGCCACCAATTCAGTTAGGATGGTGTTGCAGTCGGATGTTTCCGTAATGAAGAGGCAATCTATGTTGTTTTCAATAATGAAGTCATGGATTTCCAGTCTGTGCTTGACTGCAGATCTGGTGTTGATCAGGGCGCATGCTAGTTGTTGTGGTTGGATTGGTGTCTCCCTGTATTTGATGGTTGATTGTAGGTTGGTCCTTAGTAATTTTTATTTTTTTAGTCTTTTTTGAGTGGCGGTTGGTAAAGTTGAGGCGGTGTTTCTTAGCCTGTGGAGGGCGTCTGCTGTGTACTTGAAATTGCACATGATGAGAAGGACAAAGTTGCTGAAAGAGGATGATGAAGGTAATGAGGGCTACCTACCGCCCTCCTGTTGATCCAGAGGAAGGTGAAAAAACCCCTAGCTGAGCTGGTCAATTGCTACAGCAGAGGAAAAATTCCTTCTTGACCCCCCCGAGGAGCGATCGGACTCAAGGACCCTGGATCAACTACTAGGGTACCCCGGTGGGCTTACCTATACAGGATGGTTCGGAGGAGGACGGGGGGTGAGGGGTCGGGGGAACTGGCAGCTACTTACTGGTTGGAATGGTGCTGCGGCTGCGTCTAGGAGGATCTAAGATGGACGCTGGTCAGGTCCAGAGTCTGCGGTGGTAACCTGTGCCCCTGCAGTGAGGTCCAATGTCGAGGAGGGGGTGTTCCAGGTGTAGGGGCACGGGGCCTGCTGAACAGGTGTGGGAGGGGGGTGAGGAGGCTGGCTGGCCAGAGCTAGGCCACAGCCATGGTCTGTCCCCCGGGTCTAGCAGCTAGAGAACAAAGTGATTGGACGGCGGCTGCGGTGATGCCTGGGGGGATTCGGGACCGTGGTAGGGGGGGTCAGTGGGATGGTGGGTCCTGTCTGGAGGTGGGCTGGTGCAGGCCTGGGAGGGGGTGTTCGGGAGGGACTGGGTCCCGGTATTAACCTGCTGGGGGTCCGGGGGGTCCGGGGATGAGCTCCGGGTGGAAGGTAGTGATTGTGGCTGCACTGGGTGGACCAAGATGGCCGACGGGCTAGGCCCGAGCTGTGGGCTGTCCTGATGCTCGAGCTCCCAAGGTGGCTGAGGTCCTGTCTGTGGCTGGTGGGTTGGGCCCCGGTACTAACCTGCTGGGGGTACGGGGATGAGCTCTGGGTGATGATTGCTGCCGCACTGGGTAGACCAAGATGGCCGACGGGCTAGGCCTGAGCCACAGGCTGGCCTGATGCTAGAGCTTCCGAGGTCCCGTCCGTGGATGGTGGGTTGGCCCCGTTTGGATGGAGCGCCCGGGCCTGCCAATGGAGGCTGGGGGTGAGCGGTGGCCGGCGCTGGCCGGAGCTGCAGAGTGTCCTGTGAGACTGCTCTGGGAGGCTGACGGCTGGGATAAGCGTTCCTTATCCCTGCGAGGCAGTATGGTGGAGCGGTGGAGCAGTGAGGGTAGGGCTTAGGCGGATCTGACAGGAGGGGTCCGGGAATCCCGTTCCTGGTCCATGTAGCTGGTGGGGATAGGTGGGGGCCCAGTATAATGCACTGGGAGTCCGGGGATAGTCCTGAGGGATGGAAAGCTGGGTGGCCGGGTGGCCGGAGCACTAGAAACACTAGAAGCCGGAGCTTCTACATGCACGTCTGCGTTAAAAGGGAGCTCAACAAGGTCATGGGCTCACAGAGATCTGGAGCATCAGTAGATGACATATATGTCCCCAGGCTGTGGTAATACCACAGCCTGCAGTTTTTGACCGACCGGACAAAACCCAGGCCATCTCTGTCTATGCTCTCTTTGACATCTGCTGAGGCCACAGCTTCTGAGGTCCACACAGGTCCTGCTACACAGGTTGAAGATGTGGAGGAGCCCAACTTGACCCAGGTATAGCATTGTTGAACATACAACACCATCAGTTGAACAACTCCATCGGTATCACAAGCAAAGCAGCTTCATTATTATCCCATTAAAGAGTATGTGCGCAACATTTCACAATTTGTCGCGTCATGAATGTTAATTCTCCCTTACAAACACTAGTTTACAAGACCGACCGCTTCCGGCTCATCCTTGCTTCTGAGCATGCGCGTTTGTACTTTGGACTTTTGTGTGACGGACTTGTATAAAGAGGAGACGAAAATCTGAAAACAGACCGTTGTCCGAAAATTTACTAGCCTGCCATCCAACATTTGTTGGCCGAAAGTTGGACAACAATTGTCTGATGGAGCATACTAACGGTCTGATTTTATTCAAACAGTTTGTCATCACACAATTCCCTGCCAAAAATCCGATCGTGTGTATGAGGCTTAAGTCTTACTTTGTTTATCTGCTTTAATACAATGCCGTAACTTAACTTACTATCTGGTAGTCTGAGGCCTATTTTTCATGCATTATTATATTGCGGTAACTTACTAACCCTTAAAGAGTAACTCCACTTGTGTTGAGAAAAAAACATTCCCCTCTGGGTGATTTATGTACATTGCAGGGATTGTAACAAACTTTGTAGCAGATTACTACCCTTTGTTATTCTGAAGAAATCCCTGTGTGTTTGTCTGTGCCCATGTGGGAAAGTAAGTCTATTGGGAGTGGTTTAATAACTATCCATCAGCTGCTGCACCTGCAGAGCACTAATGTGGAAAGCTGCTGGGCCTGCATCCCTTTAGATGTTATTTCCTATTGGAAGTATTGCACAAAAATGACATTTTTGTTGCAGGAGATGCCTTGTATCTTTGTGTAGACTTCTGGAAAAATCAGTGAGCCAATCACACAAGCAGAAAATTATGTTTCTGGGGGGGATTCTGTGTACATAACACCTCCAGGTGGCCATATTGCATTCCATATTCAGAAAATTACAGATGTTGCAGATTGAAAAGGAAAGGTAACTCGAAATGCCCCCATCCGAAAAATTTAGGTTTTCACATCACATTTCTTGAATCAGTTATGGAAGAGTGGTGAGAGCCATCTTTCAGTAACTCCCTATGAATAATGGTGCGCTTCAGCCTTAGATATAAGGGGAGGTATTTCTCTCATATACTCATCTCTAGCAGAGCCTTCAGAGAAAATGACTTACATGTTGAGCTGGGAGCGGGATCTTGACTTCAGCTGGGACCTGGACACATGGCATTCTAACTTTGCCCGTTCCTTCAAAGGTATTGTGAACACGTCTCTAAATGAAGCTTGTCTTAAAACTCTAACACGCTGGTATCTGGTACCTTCACGCCTGGCCAAATTTTACCCACAAACGTCACCTCTTCGTTTTAGAGGCTGCAACCATACAGGTACTCTCTTACACATATTATGGGAATGCCCCAAAATTAGAATGTTTTGGAACAGGATATTCTCTCTCATTCGCAGAACTTGTGGTTGTGCGCTGAAACAAGACCCAACTATTCCTTTACTTAATGGCCCAATCCCTAAAACATCTAAACATACTCAGAAGTTGATTCGGTTTATTCTCCTGGGAGCCAAAATGACTATCACCCCGTCCTGGAAGTCACCGAAAGTATCCTTTCGGTTAGCTAAACAAAAAATTTCTTGGATTATGTTGCAAGAAAAGATCTCCAATACTATTTTGGATACCCTAGACAAATTCAAAATCATTTGGGAACCTTGGGCCACTCTCATTGGACATCCCCTATATACATGATTGGTAGTCCATGTGTTCCTTCCTGGGGTGGTCTCCAGTCACCCTCTCATGGTGGTCTCCTGTGCTCCTCCTTCCCCTTATCCTTTGTTGTGAGCTCTTTACTTTGTCTCCTCCCACCTCTTCTGTTTCTTTCCCCTTCTCTCCTTTCTTCTTTCACTCTACAACATATTATTTTAATTAGTACTGTTTCTACCGGCTCTCGGCACTCGCTAAGAAGTATGTCATTAGCCTAAGGGTGGTTCTCGGGGTAGATCCCAAGGCTTTGTTTTCTCTGATCCTTAAGCTTAGTATATACCAGCTCTTGTCAACCGATTTCGGTTCAATCTGCCCTGAGAGCTCAATCTACCTTGTCATTTCTTTGACAATTTTACTCAACTACCTTATAGTTATAAGCTCCTTTTTTCTTTCTCAGCATCTCATCACTTTTTGTAGTGATGCGGGCTTGGAGATTCCCAGTCCACCAGAGCAGTTAGTTCCCGGATGGGGCTCTGGTGGCGGGAGTTCTTGAGACCGTAGTGTATGTTTACTCTAATGCCCCGTACACACGGTCGGATTTTCCGATGGAAAATATCTGATCGGAGCGTGTTGTCGGAAATTCCGACCGTGTGTGGGCTCCATCGGACATTTTCCATCGGATTTTTCGACACACAAAGTTGAAGAGCAGGAGATAAAATTTTCCGACAACAAAATCCGATCGCGTCAATTCCGACCGTGTGTGGCCTGTTCCGACGCACAAAGTGCCACGCATGCTCAGAAGAAATTCCAAGATGGAACAGCTCGTTCTGGTAAAATTAGCGTTCGCAATGGATACAGCACTTTCGTCACGCTGCAATGTTAAAAATGGTTTAATACAGCACACTCTCTTCTTCTTTATAATGTGAGAAGAATTAAGTAGTTTTGCTGCTCATATTCACACAGACTTCTCACAAAGTTTTATTTTTGTTTTTTTATTGGGATTCCCTGAATATATTGTTATTAGTTGTCACATCTGACAGAATGTTTTTTTTTTAATGTTTTTTTTTAATTTTATTTTTTTGGGGATTTTAAGCATTTTTTTAATTTAATGTTTGGATTTTTTCTAAGGCTGATCTTTGTTCAATGTTATTTTTATTTTTACTCCAGAATATTTTTGTGTGTGTTTTGTGTGTCAAGTTACCCCAACACCATTGATATCTTTTATTATTTAATCTCCAGGAGATTGTTTGTTGTTGGTGTCCCTTGTTCATTTCACATTGTATATTTGAAATGTACCTGAATCCTCACAAACAAACTGTCATTTTTGAAGTAAAACACATAGGAGAGTATAATTCAAAACAAAAATCCTTTATTAAGGGATCAGAACCAAACAAAGAGGAAGGCAACACTGGAACAACATGAGAAATTAGCGAAGCCTGGGACCCCCACGGCAGACATCAATTCTTCAACATCAAAATTGGTGGCCGGAGGAGTCCATATGTAAGGGAGGGCAGTCTGGTCCAGAATTCGCAGAGATCCGGGAAAGCAGCAGATGACATGTGTGTCCCCAGGCTGTGGTACCACAAGAGGCTGCATCTTTTGGCCGACCAGACTGGATCCAGGGTCCTCACTTTCTGGTCTTCCTTTCACGCTTCCTCCCGGGCTGTGGCTGTGCTGTTGGAGATGTGGCAGGAGGAGGAGTAGGACCTGGAGGAGGACTGTGAGGACCTGGAGGAGAGGGAGGATGAGGAGGAGGACCTGCAGGAGGAGGAGGAGGACCATCGCAAAGGTGTGTCTGATCTGTCATTTGGCCCCTCATACCTTTGTTATGAGCCTCCAATATGAGCGCCTCACACAAGACTTGTTGGCCCTCCTCCATCCTCTGCATTTTATATGCAATGACGGCAGCAATGTCCTCCTCCACGGTCTGTCGTGCTCCCAGGACCTCTGTAGCCCTCCAAAAGAGTCCTCCGGTAGCCTCCTCTAGGGCACTCCTCCTACTGCCACTTTCTCTTTTCAGGGGGCGTGGAGGGACCTGCAGATCAGCCAGCTGGCTCGGCCCGGCCACCTCCTGGCTGAGACTTCCCTGTGTATGAAAAAAGGGACATGGTTTTAGTTTTTGCTTCATCAATCACGATCCTAAATTAGTACTCACAACTAACATCTAGTTAACATCATTGATTGGACAAGCAGAAATATTTAGAGGAATGCTATACCTGGCTCAATCTGGGCTCCTCCACATGTGGCCTGGAAGGCCCAGATTGGGCATCAGAAGCCTCAGCCGGGGGGGAAGGAAGCGTGGAAGGAAGACTGGAGAGGGATGGCCTGGGTTCAGTCTGGCCTGCCAGAAAATGCAGCCTGTCCTAGTACAACATCCTGGGGACATAGATGTCATCTGCTGCTCCGGATCTCTGTGAATCCAGGACTTTCTTGCGCTCCCTTAGATATGTACTCCTCAGGCCACCAATGAAGATCTTTAAATAGGTGATGTCTGCCGTGGGGATCACCTGCTTCACAATTTCACACAATTGCACCAGGGCTGCCTTCCTCTTTGCTTGGTTCTTGAAATGGGGTTGTTTAATCTCCCACAGACAGGGCAGCTCCCTTAAGATATCTATGAATACTGACATGAAGTCATTGTCTTTCATTAAGATATCCATGTTCACTGCAAGACACAAGGCAAAGCCTAATGTCAGACAAAACTCTCCTAATCTTGTTACAATATAGGCTTCAATGTAGAAGCAGTATAGGCACAAGTTTGTCTCTTACCTTCATTCTTACGATCGGCGCGTCCAATGCTCCTTCCTCCACTCACAGATCGTACGTAATACGCACGCGTGTTACGCTTTATACACACTGCGCATGCGTGTAACTCCGCCCACCCCTGATGTTCTTTCTAGTCTATTCCCCGCCCCTTTTCGTTCGGCGCAGTGGGTGAAGTGCACATGGCAGAGTTAGAGCAGGTGTGTGCTAATTATAGCAACGAGGAGGAGGAGGAGGAGGAGGAAAGCCCGGATCCGGACACGTCCTGATCCAGAAGGAGACGTTTTAAGGCCACAAATATGTCCTTTGGGGAGATGTTGGGGATGGTCGACATCATGAAGAAGTCCGACTATGACGGGAAGTATGGGCCTTACCCCAACCCCAACATCAGAAAGGCAAAGATCATGGCGAAAGTGATCAAAAGCCTTCACAAGAATTTCGGGGTACGAAGATCGAAAGATCAGCTCAGGAAGCGGTGGTCGGACCTGAAGTTAAGAGAGCCAGAGCAGTACCAAAAGATCCGGAGAGTGCTGCAAAAAAGTAAGTAGTTGTGCTGTGTTCCTATTCTTTCTGTCTTTATTGCGTTCGTGCTGCTACATATGCTTTTATTAATTGTAACGTTTAAAAGGGCAACTTTAATGTTCATGGGCCCATTATTCGTTCGTACACCATTGTTTAGGCCATATGCATTTTCACACATTTTTTTGGGGCCTACTTGGATGCCAAATATTTGTTTGTGTAGATGGGTTTGTTACTAGAATGAAATGCCAACTAGATTGTGTGTAAGGAGAGGACACTGAGCAGCTGTTTTCACATCTGGACACTGGAGCACTAGTGTGGGACACAAGAACACCATTTTTATTAGGGGGCCACACAGGTGTTCCAGTGTATACTATAGGGGGGTCTCCATCTGTGAAGCTTGTACTAAACAGGTAAAGTATTGCAACTTGACAAAGGGCAATAAAAAAAATACATCTTGGAACTCGGCTTAAATAGACAATTGTACCCCACTTCCAAGCAATTTTTCCTATTTCTAGTTCTGCTATCAAATATCTGTGTGCTAATTATACCATTTTTGTTTTACATAGGGGAGAAAAGACTCGGAGGACACCCCTCATCCGAGGAGACCAGAGACCCCCCACCTCTGGAAGAAGGTGAAATACCCCAAACCCAAGCTGAGCAGGAGGAAGAAGAAGATGTGGTGGAGATTGGCACCACAACAGGTGAGTGTCTGCGACCACAGACTCAGGTAAAAGAGCTGGATGGTGGCAGATTTTTGAGACCTGTTTTTTTTTTTCTTTCTCTCTTTTTAGGTGATCGTGATGTGAGGGATAGAGAACGTTTCACATCAGAAAGTGCCCAGATCCTGATCGGGGAGATCATGGGGTGTAATGCCAAACTGCAAAACATCCAGCAAAAAATCAATGATGTTATTAAAAAAAATAATAACATCATTGATGTTTTGGGGCAAATTTAAAACCCCACAAAATCACTTTTTGGATTGTGGTCCAATCTTTTAAATTTTTTTGCAATGTTTTGAAAAGCCAAATTTGGAGGATGCACACAGTGTGTCAACATGTGCTATCTGCCATCATGGGAGATCAATGGACGCGTTTTGGGGGTGCAACCCCTTCCTCAATTATAAAGTCGCATTGAGGAAGGGCTTGCTCCCCCAAAACACGTCCCTTGATCCCCCCTGATGGCAGGTAGCACATGTTGACATTCGGCTATTTGTGTGCATCTTCAAAATTTGGCTTTTCCTGGGGTGATTTCCCCCCATCTGAATGCTATATCAAACCCAGTTCCCAAATACTGATGTCTGATATAGCCTTCAGGTTTTACCTAATGTGAACTTTGTAAGTTCAAGTTTTTTGGCTTTCTTGTTGGTTTTACACAGGCCTGTTTTATCTGAAATGGACATTTCTATTTTTGATAATGCTACTGCAAAAATTGTTATACAACAAACATGTTGCTTTGTTTTAAAAACCTTTGGTAAATGCACATGTGATTGTGCAGGTATAAAAAAGTTGCTTACTCAAGAATGTGTGGATTATTGTGTCAACACTACAATACAACACTTTTGGGGTGATGTAATTGCTGTTTTCTGCAAAAATGGGTGTTATTTCCTAAGGGCAAATCCTCTTTGCACTACAAGTGCAGGTTCAGTGCAGTTGCAAGTGCACTCGTAGTGAAATGTGTTTTTGCATTTAGGAAATAACAGCCAACAGTGCTTTGTATAATAAGGTTACACAATCACAACATTTTCTGGACTCAACACATTTCTGTCAGGGTCAGCTAAAACAAACACAAGCAATAAATGTCCACCAAGAATTTCTTTTTTTTTATTATTATAAAAAGGCTTCACAGATTTGCTGACATATTGATAGCCCAACTACCCGCAAAGAACTCCAGATAGCGTGACCGGACATCACGGGCACTCAGGGAGGGCAAGCCAGGACGGCCACTTTGAAGCGCCGTCAGTGTGGTTTGATGTAGCATTCCGGCCTCAGGCCCAACTGAGCCAGCATAGTTGGCCGAATGTTTCCTTAAAAGGTTATGGAGAAAACAGCACGCCAGTATAATATGGTTCAGTTTATACTCCGCCATATGGATGGGTGTCAGAAATAGTCGGAACCGGCTGGCCAGGATTCCAAATGTGTTCTCCACCACTCTTCGGGCTCTGGCCACCCGGTAATTAAAAACCCTCTGTTCCGGGGTGAGGGTCCTCATTGGGAATGGCCGCATCAGGTGGTCCCCCAGCGCAAATGCTTCATCAGCAACGAACACAAATGGAAGTCCTTCCACATTGTCCTCTGGAGCTGGCAAGTCCAAGCTGCCATTCTGGAGATGCCTGTAGAACTCCGTCTGGGCGATGACTCCACCATCGGACATCCGGCCATTCTTCCCCACGTCCACATACAAGAAGTCGTAATTAGCCGACACCACCGCCAACATCACTATACTATTAAACCCCTTGTAATTATAATAGTACGACCCAGAGTTGGGTGGTGGGATGATGTGGACGTGTTTCCCATCAATTGCCCCTCCACAGTTAGGAAAGTCCCACCGCTCGGCAAAGTGGGAGGCCACAGTCTGCCATTCCTGTGGCGTGGAAGGAAACTGTTGAGGAAAAAACAATAAACATTACTATTTTTACTCTGAAACATGGCAAGCAGATTAGACACAAACATTATGGGGCAACCTCCAGATAGCATTTATTAAGGGGAATTTAACAACACCAAAGTATAAGGTACACCTATCATAATCCCCCCCCTCTCATGGGCCATTTCTAACATTATAGGGGGTGTGTGGAAATCTTGGACAGGTAACCCTCTTCACTTCATTGAGAGATGAATGCCTAAATAATGGGTATTACTTGGAACAGACCCTCCTTAGTTACACTATTGGCAGCCCACTGGACAGGTAAGAAGTGTCATAATACAAAGATATAAATACGCACTGTACACATTTGAGGACATTTGGACATTCTGCTATTACCTATCAAGATAATAATAGGATACAAAAACTTTAAACAGTACCATTAGAAAGTATTCAGGCAGGCCCTTGCACTACATGCTTTGGGGAATTCATCCATAAATCTGACCAGTAAAGAGATGGGTATAGTGTGTATGGGTTTGGCAAAGTCAGCAGATAGATGATTGAGGATAGAGAATTGGGATCAGCTGACTTAGCAGTTGGGGGAGGGAGGGTTACTAAAAATTATTTGGGGACACCACAAAAAAAAGCCTCTGGCACTCTGCCTGAATTTAAAGCTAAAATAACATTTCCAAACATTTTAGGGGGTGTTTGGGGTAAAGCACTACTATGGAGCTGATAAAATACATTGTTAAGTGACCACATGAGGTTAATATAGGGCAGGAGACACCATGCTGGGGAGGTTATTGAAGAGCAAATATGTATGAAGGACCTAAAATAATAATTACATAAAAATCCAGCATGCATGAGGACAAAGGGGACATTCACAGCATATTACAATCATGGTAATTAGGGAATGAGGAAAGAAATACAATACATTATCAAACATTCAATACAATAAAATGTGATATAAAAGGATAAAAATCTTACCTTCATATACTCCTTCTGCAGGACCTGTATGATGGCAGAACAGGTCTCTGGGATGATGATACCCAGAGCCTGGGGGGAGATGCCTGTCGAGAACTTCAAGTCCTGCAGACTTCTCCCTGTCGCCAAATACCGCAGGGTAGCGACCAGCCTCTGCTCCGGAGTGAAGGCTTGCCTCATGCAGGTATCCTGCCTGCTAATATAGGGGGTCAGCGAAGCCAACAAACGGTGAAACACGGGGTCCGTCATCCTGAGAAAGTTCCTGAAATCATCAGGATTATTCTCACGGATCTCACGGAGCAAAGGCATATGAGAGAACTGGTCATGCTGAAGCAACCAATTCTTGGTCCATGAACTCCTTCCCACCCTGTTCATGGACTGGACTTGTGTCAAGTTTAGGACCCCAACACCAAGCCCCCGCACAGCACGAACTCTACGAGGAGTACGCATACGAAACATGGCTAGAAAACAGTCGGCTGCTCAGAACGAAGTAACAGAACGCACTGAAGAACAACAAGGCCTGTGAAGAGTGACCTGAAAAACAGTAACAATCGAACAAGAATACAATGACTACCTAAAGTCACGCAGAACTTGCTGCACACACTGAAGAGCAGATACAAACCCACAAGCACAAACTGAACGGCAGAAAACGATCTAAAAGCCACGAGTCTGAAAAAGCGCGAATCGTCTCTCACCAAACTTTTACTAACACGAGATTAGCAAAAGGAGCCCAAAGGGTGCCGCGCTTTGTTCTGAACCGGCCTTTTCTAGTCTCGTCGTACGTGGTGTACGTGACCGCGTGGTTGGCGATCGGAAATTAGGACAACTTTGTGCGACCGTGTGTAGATAAAAAAAGTTTGAGCCAACATCCGTCAGAAAAAATCCTAGGATTTTGTTGTCAGAATGTCCAAACAAAGTCCGACCGTGTGTACGCCCTATAATAAGAAAAAGGGTTTTGACGGTTTAATGTAGTCATTCATTACAATCGTTGTATAACTATTACTCCATATATACGTTGAGCATTTTGCTCTTTTTTCTGCCTGATGTATTGTTTTGATATTTCAATAAATTTATTTTAAATTTAAAAAAAAAAAGAAAAAAGAAAAGGAAAGGTAATTTTAATAACATTCAATTACGATATAACTTGTGTCGCAATTGTATACAATATATTATTTTTTCTTTATTTGCTATTTCCCCCCCCCCACAAAAGTAGAGTTACCCTTTAGGTTATCCAGGTGTGAGAGTGTGAGAGGTTCTATACATCTAATTAGGTGTGTCAGTGGGGACCGAGCTGGTTCGAGTCGAACGCAAGTTTTGTTTTATAACTAACCAAACATATGGGGCGTTCGCGGGAAATATGAGCATCGTGGAACACCCCATAATACACTGAGATCGTAGTGCATTGCTGTATGATGATTGGCCAAAGCATGCACCTGACCTGCATGCTTTGGCTAATCACAGCTGCTGAGAGAGCCAGAATTGGTGAAAGGCAGAATGCCTTTGGCCAATCATGGCTCAGGGGGACTAAGTCCACTCCCCACACTATAAAGGGCTGCTTCCATAGCGACAATGTATAGTGTGTGGATGGAGATAGATTGAGCTAGATTAGGTAGGCAGGTTAGTTAGTGGCAGTGTATTTGATAATATATATATATATATATATATATATATATATATATATATACCGTATTTATCGGCGTATAACACACAATTTTTTCCCCTTAAAATCAGGGGAAAATCGTGGGTGCATGTTAATCCCCGCTGATCTCCACTGATTGTGAGGAGAGGAGCGAGCGGAGCCGACATGCAGAAAGCCGAGTGTACTTCGGCTGGACTTGGCTCCTCTCGCAGTCTCGCCCATCTCCACTGATTGCGAGAGGAGAGAAGCGAGCACCGCCGACATACACAAAGCCAAGTATACTTTGGCTGGACTCAGCTCCTCTCGCCGTCCTGCCCCTGACTGTGAGCAGAGCCGAGTCTAGCCGTAGTACACTCAGCTTTGTGTATCTCGATCGGTGCCAATTTTAAAAGACACAAGGCTGCAAAGACACAGGGAAGGCTGCAATGACACAGACTGCAATGACACAGGGAAGGCTGCAATAATGACACAGGCTGCAATGACACAGGGAAGGCTGCGATAATGACACAAGGAGCAAAGACACTGGGGAGGCTGCAATGACACAGGCTGCAATGACACAGGGAAGGCTGCAATAATGACGCAGGGCTTCAAAGACACTGGGAAAGGCTGCAGATGGACACTGATAAGGCTGCATTGATGGGCATTTCAATTTTATTTATTTTTTCCTTAAAATTCCCTCCTAAACTTGGGGTGCGTGTTATACACCGGCGCGTGTTATATGCCGATAAATACGATATATATATATATATATATATATATATATATATATACACAGTATCTCACAAAAGTGAGTACACCCTCACATTTTTGTAAATATTTTATCTTTTCATGTGACAACACTAAAGAAATGACACTTTGCTACAATATAAAAGTAGTGAGTATACAGCTTGTGTAACTGTGTCAGATTGCTGTCCCCTCAAAATAACTCAACACACAGCCATTAATGTCTCAATCGCTGGCAACAAAAGTGAGTACACACCTATGTGAAAATGTCCAAATTGGGCCTAAATAGCCATTTTCACTCTCCAGTGTCATGTTACTTGTTAGTGTTACAAAGTCTAAGGTGTGAATGGGGAGCAGGTGTGGGAGCAGGTGTGTTAAATTTGGTGTTATCACTCTCATACTGGTCACTGGAAATTCAACATGGCACCTTATAGCAAAGAACTCTCTGAGGATCTTAAAAAAACAATTGTTGTTCTACATAAAGATGGCCTAGGCTATTAGAAGATTGCCAAGACCCTGAAACTGAGCTGCAGCACAGTGGCCAAGACCATACAGCGGTTTAACAGGACAGGTTCCACTCAGAACAGGCCTCCCCATGATCGACCAAAGAAGTTGTGTGCACATGCTCAGCGTCATATCCAGAGGCTGTCTTTGGGAAATAGACATATGAGTATTGCCAGCATTGCTGCAGAGGTTGAAGGTGTGGGCCTGTCATTGATCAGACCATAGGCCACACACTGCATCAAATTGGTCTGCATGGCTGTGGTCCCAGAAGGAAGCCTCTTCTAAAGATGATGCACAAGAAAGCCCGCAAACAGTTTGCTAAAGAGAAGCAGACTGAGGGCACGAATTACTGGAACCATGTCCTGTGGTCTGATGAGACCAAGATAAATGTATCTGGTTAAGATGGAGTCAAGATGGGGGCGTGGTTTGGCAGTGGATGTAGCCACTGCAAGTATCCTGGGCAACACCCTAAAACGCCAGCCTTTCCAGCCGTACAGTCCTCCAGTGGATACAGCACATCTCCCTGGTCACGGTGATACCTTACACCCGGGGAGGAGATGTCTAGACTTGGTCCTGCATCGCGGACTGTCCCGAACCATGCAAACCAAGATGGTGGCCCGGCACACAAGTCAGCAAAGGACAAGTACAGGGAGGCAGTGCAGAAACTGTTCTCCCCCCAGGCTCTCGGGACCCCCCAGACCTACCTGGTGACCAGCCGGATGATCACAGCGGCACACAGACAGATGCGGATGACACAGTGCCACTGGAGGACCCGATGGGGCCATTACTGCCCTGGGAAGCTGTGAGTATGAACTCTGTGAGTCAGACACCATATGCCACCACATCCCACAGCTCGGCCAGGCCAGAACCCACATTAAGGGATATTTTTTCTGCAGTGACATCCTGTAATATGTCCATCACAGCACTAGATTCAGAAGTTAAGGGGGTAAAAGCTTAAATGTCCTTCCTGCGCCAGGACATGAAAAAATTAAGAGACCGCACTTCAGCCATTGAAGGGTGCATCAGCACCATAAAGGATGAATGGGCGCCCATGTAAAGAGGGTCACATGTCCAGTGACTTAGTAGACAAGCATGCCGCGAGATTTGACGATTTGGAAAATAGACTTAGCAGAAACAATATAAGAGCCATAGGAATACCTGAAAGCAGTGGCGGCTGGTGCTCAAATTTTTTGGGGGGGCGCAAACAAACTGAAAAATTCGGAAAAAAAACCCCATCAATTGCAGCCTCACTGTGCACATCAAAACGCAGCCACTGTGCACATCAAAACGCAGCCACTGTGCACATCTAAACGCAGCCACTGTGCACATCAAAACGCAGTTCTCTAAATGGCTGACTTCAGACTGCGCATGCACAGTTCAGAATAACAGACTTTTCTTCCCCAAAGTGTTTTACTGACATCCATTTGTGAGTTGTGGTTGGCCAGGCTCGCAAGGGAGCCAGAAGTACTTGCTGCTTGCTTCCCTGCAGAAATCGCAGGTAGTGCGGGTAGCAGGGCCAGAATTGGTGATGACAGGCCAGGCTACTGCTGAGCAAGACGGGTACTCTTAGGCTCCGTTCACACTGCAGTGATGCGGGAACCCTGCGAATCCAGTACGGGTTCCTGCATCGCATACAACTCGCAGGCAGTTTACACTGCCCTTTGCGAACTGCTGGGGGTGTCAATACAATGTTAATGACACCTCCAGTAAAGTTTGCATATCACAGTGCAAACTGTGAATTTGGACAGGAATCGGATCACATGGGTGTGAACACCTATGTGTTCCAATTCTGGTGCGGATCAAAAAATGGGTCCTGTGTGAGTTTGGTCTGAATGCGATTTCAGCCATACTATCTGTATGGCTGAATTTGCATCACACAGACATCACATGAGATTTGCACAGCAGTGCGGTGCGAATCACATGTGATTTCTGACATTGCAGCAATGTGAACCGGCCCTAAATGTGCCCTCTCTTCTACTGTGCTGTTTGAGGGAGCCCAGGGAGATTCACAGCAACTAGGTATGCAGAGAAAGCAGGGATGGGAGGTGTGCAGTCTGTGAGGCTGAAAAGGAGCCATTGCAGTGACCTCTGTTATCAAGCCTAAGTAGAGGAGGGGGAGAGCATGGGGGAGGATCAGAGAGGCACTGTGCAGTGGTTAACATTACAGATAGTAGCTGGCTGGAAGGGACTTCATTATCAAGCACAGGGAGAGGAGGGGGGAGCGCATGGGAAGGATCAGAGGCATCTGTTTTGAGGCTGCAGGGCTAGTGTTTTGTCAGGGACAGGCTGGATCAGTGTGATAGGAAGTGTACTCACTGACACGACTCTTCTCTTATCTTATCTTGTTATCCCAAAGTTAGTGCGGGAGGGAGAGCCAGTGTGCAGATCAGACCAGAGGAGTTCTCTATGTTTGCTCCGGATCTTTTGTAACACAGGCAGGGGCTGGCTCAAAGCTCTCAGAGAAAACCCCCTGCCAAAATACATCTCACAGAAAGAACACAAAACCTCCAGCAGGTTTAAAAAATGCTAAGACAGATCCCCCCAACACAGCAGCGGCACTTACCATGCTGACTGTGTTGTCCTCTGCTCTCCTCTCCTCCTTGTCTTGTCCTCTCCTCTCCTCCTTGTCCTCTCCTCTCCTCCTTGTCCTCTTCTCTTCTCTCCTCTCCTCCTTGTCCTGTCCTGTCCTGTCCTCTTCTCTCCTCGTCCTCTCCTCTCCGGCGGTATCTCCTTCCAGAAGCAATGGAGAAATCCGCTCTTCATACTTCCTGTTATCTCTTTCCATTGCGCCCGGGACAGAGACAACAGGAAGTGACATCAAACCTCAGATGTCAATCAAACCGCCCGGCCATAGTAATAGTGCCGGGCGGAAGCTACTCAGCGCTTTAGAAAGCGCCCCAAGGCGGGATAAACGGCCGCAAATGAAGCGCCGCATCTGCAATCTTGTGATTGCATTGACGTAGCGCTTGCCATAGTGCACTGTGTCCGGCGCTCTCGAACACAGTGCACTATGTTAAAGGACTTTTTTTTTTTTTTTTTAAAGGGACAGTTTTAAAAATTTTTTTTTTTTTTTTTTTAATTTTTTTTTTTTTTGTGACTACACAGAAGGGGGGGGCGGAGCCCGGGCGCCCCCTATGGACGGGCCGCCACTGCCTGAAAGGATGGAAGGGAAAAACCCAGTACATTTTATAGAGCAATGGCTGCAGAGTAAGTTTGGAAAAGAGACATTTTCAGCTATGTTTGCAGTGGAGTGTGCTCATCGCGTTCCTACCAGGCCTCTTCCTCCAGGCAATCCTTCCAGGGTCTTTCTGTTTAAATTGCTCAATTATAAAGATTGGGATGCTATCCTGTCCAAAGCAAGATCCCTAGGCGATGTCCTGGTAATGGATAACTCGAAAATCTCATTGTTTCCAGATTTTTCAGTGGAGGTCCAAAAGCAGAGGGCCCAATTTAATGAGGTTAAGAAGAGACTTTGTTCCCTGGAAATAAAGTATGCCATGCTTTATCCCGCCCCTTTGCGGGTGGTTGCCAGGGATGAGGTACATTTCTTTGACAAACCCACAATGGTGATGCAATGGCTGGATAGAGAGGAACGATCCATGAGAGAACAATTTAACAAGCGCTGGAGGGCAACCTGAACTAACTGAACTGGAGTCACGCCAGAACTAACAAGGCCGCAGGAAATACCACGCGACATAGTGAATGTTGGCTCCCCAAAGCCGGCTACTAAACTTAGCCCCCAAGTTGTTGGTCCCTCGTGGACAGTACAGTTTTTTTGCTGGTTTATTTGGTTGGACTCAGTTGGTCTATATGCTCTTTACATGCCTAACATCTTTTATTACAGGGACCATCTTCAGGTTTATAAACTACCATGTGCATTTTGGACTCAACTGGTGTTAATAAGGGAAGTGGCTTATCCTCATGATTCGCTGACCGGGCTTGTCCCCAACCACCATTTATCCTTTTTACCACTACATCCCTTGTTTGTTATTGCTTTAATACCTTATGGCTAATTGCACTGTGATTACGAGCTGGAATGTGCGGGGGCTTGGAGACAGGGTGAAACGCCTGGCAGTACTTCAAATGCTTAAACGCCTGAATTCATCTGTGGTGTGTCTAAAGTAGGGAAGAGCCGAACACCCCCCGGTTCGGTTCACACCAGAACCTGCGAACGGACCGAAAGTTTGTGGGAACTTTAGAAACCCAATGAAGTCTATGGGACTCGAACGTTCAAAATCAAAAGTGCTAATTTTAAAGGCTAATATGCATGGTATTGTCCTAAAAAGGGTTTGGGGACCCGGGTCCTGCCCCAGGGGACATGTATCAATGCAAAAATAAAGTTTTAAAAACGTCCGTTTTTTTCGGGAGCAGTGATTTCAATGATGCTTGTGAAAAAAAAGTGAAATATTCCTTTAAATATCGTACCTGGGGGGTGTCTATAGTATGCCTGTAAAGTGGCACGTGTTTTCCATGCTTAGAACAGTCCCTGCACAATATGACATTTTTAAAGGAATGTCGGGTCCCGGCAATATGGATGAAAATCAGTGTGACAACGGCATGGGTACCCCCCCCCGAGGACATTACCAGGCCCTTTGGGTCTTGTATGGATATTAAGGGGAACCCCGCACCCAAATTTAAAAAAAAATGAAAGGCGTGGGGCCCCCAGGCCCTCTATACTCTGAACAGCAGTATACAGGCGGTGCAAACAAGACTGTAGGTTTGTTGTCAAGTAGAATCTGTTTGTAATTTTGAACTGGTACATTTTACAAGTGTAGCTCCAGCCAAAATATCTATTTTAAGCTTTTTGGAAAACATAGGGAAGGGTTATCACCCATGTAACATTTATTTTGCTGTCTGTGTACCTCTTCAGAAAATTTCACCTCACTTTCTGTCCCAATGACAAATGTTTTTTTGAAAATTTGGGTTTTTTAGTGAAACATGGATTGGTGATAAAGCATTAGTGGAAAGGAGACACATTTTTCCCATATTAACTCTTACAGGAGAGAATTTCCCTTCCTAGGGGTAGATTTCATCTCACTTCCTGTTATCTCCTTCTGTTTGCAAGTAGGAGTCATTTGTAAGTTGGATATTTGAAAGTAGGGGCCTGCCCTATATACTCTGCAGAAATTGGGGCCTTAGGTGTTGGTGTTGCCACAACACTGTAAGCCCTCACAGTTAATCTTGGTGGGAGCAAGAATGGGCTCTGCTGTGAAATATTAGATCAAGAATTGTAATTACATGCCATTGTTGAACAGGGGCAGAAAAATTGGCTTTTGGTGGTGGCGGTGGTGCTGGTGCCACAACACTGCAAGTCCTCACAGTTACTCTTGGTAGGCACTGGAACGGGCCCTGCTGTGAAATATTATATCAAGAAGTGTAATTACATGCACCTGTTGAACAGGGGCAGAAAAATTGGGCCTTTGGTGGTGGTGGTGTTGCCACAACACTGTAAGCCCTCACAGTTACTCTTGGTGGGCGCAGGAATGGGCCCTGCTGTGAAATATTAGATCAAGAATTGTAATTACATGTCCCTGTTGAGCAGGGGCAGAAAAATTGGGCCTTGGGCACTGGTGCTGGTGCCACAACACTGCAACCCCTCACAGATACTCTAGTTGAGCGCAGCAACAAACCCAACAGCAAAATATTGCATCAAAAATTGTAATTACACGCCCCTGTCAAACAGGGGCTGAAAAATTGGGCCTTAGCCACTGGTGCTGGTGCCACAACACTGCAACCCCTCACAGATACTCTAGTTGGAGCTCAGGAACGAGCCCTGCTGCAAAGTATTGCATCAAAAATTGTAATTACATGCCCCTGTTCAACAGGGGCTGAAAAATTGGGCCTTAGCCACTGGTGGCGGCACCCAGAACCAAAAATGTTCTTACAAGCTACCAGCATGATCATTGAGGAGGGAGAGGATAATCACTCAACATAACAGGATAGTCACTCAGCAACGGCATAGGCAGTCTTGAAGGGATCTGACATTTAAAAAAAAAAATATGTGGTTACATCAGCATCAGGTGCCTGGTAGCTGGTGATGATCCAAGACTGATTCATTTTTATGAAGGTCAGTCGATCTACCGAGTTGGTGGACAGGCGCACCCTGTGATCAGTTACAAAGCCTCCAGCAGCACTGAATGTGAATTCTGAAACAATGCTGGATGCAGGACAAGCCAGTAGCTCAATTGCATACTGTACAAGCTCTGGCCAGTGATCCATCCTCAAGACCCAGTAACCCAGAAGATTTTCGGTGGGAAAGGTGTCCAAGTCAGATCTTGCCCCTAGGTATTCCTGCACCATGTAAAACAGACGCTGGCGATGGTTGCTGGAACCGATCATACCTTGGGGCTGCTCCCTCTGCGATGGCAAGATAAGGTCCGCAACCTTACCCTTGTAACATGGATCAAGGAGGGTTTCCAGCCAGTATTGTCTCTCCTTGTCTCTCCTTTATACCACAAATACGAAGATCCTTCTGCAGGCTTTGCAGGATCAGGGAGGCCATGCAGCGTAGGTTTGCTGAGGCATTCGGTCCGGAGTCCTCTGGGTCACTAAGGACGACATGATCCGCAGCCACCTCCTCCCAGCCACGTACAGGTCCATGGGTTTCTTGGGACTGTAAATGATCCCTTGAAGACTGCTGCTGAGTGCCAGGCTCCACCTCCATGCTGACACAATCCTCCTCCTCCTCTTCTTGTGTGATCGGCGGGCACGCAGGAACACTGTCTGGATAAAGGGGGCCTTGAGAGCTAAGGAAGTCCTCCTCTTCCTCCCTCTGTTCTGCCTCAAGTGCCATGTCCATTATTCCACACAGCGTGTGCTCCAACAGGTGGACAAGAGGTACAGTGTCACTGATGCATGCACTGTCACTGCTCACCATCCTCGTGGCCTCCTCAAATGGTGACAGGACAGTGCATGCATCCCTGATCATAGCCCACTGGCGTGGGGAAAAAAAAAACAAGCTCCCCTGACCTTGTCCTGGTGCCATAGTCGCATAGGTACTCATTGATGGCCCTCTGCTGCTTGTGCAGCCACTGCAGCATGGCCAACGCTGAGTTCCACCTGGTGGGCATGTCACAGATTAAGCGGTTCTTGGGCAGGTTAAATTCCTTTTGGAGATCAGCCAGCCGAGAACTGGCATTATATGACCTGTGGAAATGCACACAGACTTTCCTGGCCTGCCTCAGGACATCCTGTAAGCCCAGGTACCTGCCCAAGAACCACTGCACCACCAAGTTAAGGACATGAGCCAAACAAGGCACATGGGTCAGTTGTCCCTGTCGGAGGGCGGAGAGGAGGTTGGTGCCATTGTCACAAACCACCATACCTGCCTTAAGCTGGTGTGGTGTCAACCACCTATGAATCTGCCCCTGCAGAGCTGACAGAATCTCTGCCCCAGTGTGGCTCCTGTCCCCCAAGCACACCAGCTCGAGCACTGCATGGCATCTTTTTGCCTGCATGCTTGCATAGCCCCTTGAATGCCTACGGAGCACGGCTGGTTCCGAGGACAAATCAGCACAGGAAGAGGCCTTGGAGGAAGAAGAGGAGGAGGGGGTGGAGGAGAGAGGTGTGGCAGAATCACCACTAGTAGAATTTTGGAGGCGTGGTGGCGGAACAACCTCCAACACTACTGCACCCTGTCCTGCATCCTTCCCAGCTGCCAGCAGAGTCACCCAATGCACTGTGAAACTTAGGTAACGTCCCTGTCCATGCCTGCTGGACCATGAGTCAGCGGTAATATGCACCTTACCGCTGACCGCCCTGTCCAGCGAGGCATGGACATTGCCTTCCACATGCCACATGTAGAGAGCCGTAATTGCCTTCCGTGAGAAAAAGTGGCATTTGGGAAACTGCCACTGAGGAACCGCACATTCCACAAACTGGGGGCAGAGTCTACCAACTGAAAAGGCAGCAGTTGAAGTGCTTGCAATTTAGCCAAGCTAGCATTCAACTGCTGGGCATGTGGATGGCTGGGAGCGAACTTCTTTCAGTGGTGCAGCAGCTGGGGCAAGGAAATTTGCCTGGTACAATCTGACACCGGTGTACCGATAGCAGATCGCCCCCAAGTACTTGGCTGTGACACACCTAATTCTACACCTTCATTCCTATCAGTGCAGGTCTCAGAGAGGACTGAATGTATAGTGGGGTTGGAGATCCCAGCTGATGAGGAGCAAGGAGAGGTCCTCTTTGTTCTTTGGTGTGGGTCTTTTAGGTACGCTTGCCAACGAACTGCATGCCAGATTGACATACATCTGGTCAAGCATGTGGTGCCCAAGCGGGTGATATTTTGGCCACGCGAGATATGCTTGAGACATATGTTGCAAATAGCAGCAGTGGGATCTGAAGCACTTGTTTCAAAAAGGCCCAAAGAACTTTTGGAATAACGCGCAGAGACAGCAGTGCCCTGCACATGCGGAGCTCTGCGGTGTGATGCAGTCAGTGTGCTGCCCTTAAACTGGCCCCTGGAGGGCATCCTGCCTCATTGGTGATGTGCTTCCTCCTCCTCTCTCCTATCAGGCACCCATGTGGAGTCAATGACCTCATCATCCACTCCCTCCTCATCACTAGAGCAAACCTGGCAGTATGGTGCAGCTGGGGGAACATGACTGCCAGATTGCTGTCCTTTTTGGCACCCCCTCTCTCTGGGCTCATGTTACTGCCCTCCTCTAGCTGGGTACCATCATCGGAGCCTTCAAAATGCTGGGCATCCTCCTGGAGCATGTACCCAACACTGTGGTCAAACAGTTCAGGGGGCTCCTCAGGAGGACATGGTGGGGCTAGGGAAGGAGTGACTGATGCCATTGAGCTGAGGGAAGAGGCCGCGTGGCAGCTGCTTTGCCAGACAAAGTACCCTGAGCCTGGGTGAGAGAGGATGAGGAGGATTAGGACGGCTTGGTCATCCACTCTACCAAGTCTTCAGCATGTTGCGGCTCAACATGGCCAGCTGCCAAAAAAAAGGACAGGTGTCCCATGGCCACATGCTGATGAGGATGCACCATCTCCACGACCAGCATTGTTGCCTCTTGACACAGAGCCTGCTTGCCCTCTTTTATTGGCTTGTGACTGTCTGCCTCTCCTTGTTGGCCTTTCAGACATACTAATGGACTGCAGTGAGATGTAGCTGCACAAAGCTGGGATGTATATATATACTGATGCTGCAGCTAGCAGAATCAACTGCCTGCTTGTAGTATTATTAGTATGAGAACACCAGCAATTGTCTTCAGGTAGCTTTAGGTGCACACTGTGTAGAGGACACAGCACACTAACTGTAAATACTGTAGCTGCCTGCCTGTGGTATTAATAGGAGCAGAACAACAGCAATTGTCTCCAGGTAGCTTCAGGTGCACACTGTGCAGAGGACGCACTACACTAACTGTACATACTGTAGCTGTCTGTGGTATTAATAGGATCAGAAGAACACCACCAATTTTCTTCAGGTAGCTTTAGGTGCACACTGTGCAGAGGACGCACTACACTAATTTGTAAATACTGCAGCTGCCTGCGGTACTAATAGGATCAGAAGAACAACAGCAATTGTCTTCAGGTAGCTTTAGGTGCACACTGTGCAGAGGACACACTACACTAACTTGTAAATACTGCAGCTGCCTGCGGTACTAACAGGATCAGAAGAACACCACCATTTTTCTTCAGGTAGCTTTAGGTGCACACTGTGCAGAGGACAAACTACACTAACTGTAAATACTGTAGCTAACAGGACTAATGGGATCAGAAGAACATCAGCAATTTTCTTCAGGTAGCTGTAAATACTGTAAAAACACCTGCCTGCCCGTCAGAGAAGAGAATAACAGGAACGGATCTAGCTAAACTGAATACAGTGTATATATATATATATATATATATATATATATATATATATATACACACACACACACACACACACACACACACACCACTAGGGATGAGCCGAACACCCCCTTGTTCGGTTCGCACCAGAACATGCGAACAGGAAAAAAATTTGTTCGAACACGCGAACACCGTTAAAGTCTATGGGACACGAACATGAATAATCAAAAGTGCTAATTTTAAAGGCTAATATGCAAGTTATTGTCAATAAAAGTGTTTGGGGACCTGGGTCCTGCCCCAGGGGACATGAATCAATGCAAAAAAAAGTTTTAAAAACGGCCGTTTTTTCAGGAGCAGTGATTTTAATAATGTTTAAAGTCAAACAATAAAAGTGTAATATCCCTTTAAATTTCATACCTGGGGGGTGTCTATAGTATGCCTGTAAAGGGGCGCATGTTGCCAGTGTTTAGAACAGTCTGACAGCAAAATGACATTTTGAAGGAAAAAACACATTTAAAACTACCGCGGCTATTGCATTGCCGACAATACACATAGAAGTTCATTGATAAAAACGGCATGGGAATTCCCACAGGGCAACCCCGAACCAAAATTAAAAAAAAAAATGATGTGGGAGTCCCCCTAAATTCCATACAAGGCCCTTCAGGTCTGGTATGGATATTAAGGGGAACCCCAGCCAAAATTTAAAAAAAAAATTGACGTGGGGTTCCCCCTAAATTCCATACCAGACCCATCAGGTCTGGTATGGATTTTAAGGGGAACCCCGCGCCAAAAAAAAAAAAAAAAACGGCGTGGGGTCCCCCAAAAAATCCATACCAGACCCTTATCCGAGCACGCAACCTGGCAGGCCGCAGGAAAAGAGGGGGGGACGAGAGTGCGGCCCCCCCCCCTCCTGAACCGTACCAGGCCACATGCCCTCAACATTGGGAGGGTGCTTTGGGGTAGCCCCCAAAACACCTTGTCCCCATGTTGATGAAGACAAGGGCCTCATCCCCACAACCCTGGCCGGTGGTTGTGGGGGTCTGCGGGCGGGGGGCTTATCGGAATCTGGAAGCCCCCTTTAACAAGGGGACCCCCAGATCCCGCCCCCCCCCTGTGTGAAATGGTAAGGGAGTACTTACCCCTACCATTTCACTAAAAAACTGTCAAAAATGTTAAAAATGACAAGAGACAGTTTTTGACAATTCCTTTATTTAAATGCTTCTTCTTTCTTCCTTCATCTTCTTCTTCTTCTGGTTCTTCTGGCTCTTCTGGTTCTTCCTCCGGCGTTCTCGTCCAGCATCTCCTCCGCGGCGTCTTCTATCTTCTTCTCCTCGGGCCGCTCCGCACCCATGGCATGGGGGGGGAGGCTCCCGCTCTTCTCTTCATCTTCTTCTTCATCTTCTTCTTCTTCTTCTCTTCTTCCTTCTTCTCTTCTTCATTTCTTCTCCGGGCCGCTCCGCAGCCATGCTGGCATGGTGGGAGGCTCCCGCTGTGTGACGGCGTCTCTTCGTCTGACGGTTCTTAAATAACGGGGGGCGGGGCCACCCGGTGACCCGGCCCCCCTCTGACGCACGGGACATGACGGGACATCCCTGTGGCATTCCCCGTGACGTCACAGGGAAGTCCCGTCAAGTCACCGTGCGTCAGAGGGGGGCGGGGTCACCGAAGATGAAGGAGAAAGAAGAAGCATTTAAATAAAGGAATTGTCAAAAACTGTCTCTTGTCATTTTTAACATTTTTGACAGTTTTTTAGTGAAATGGTAGGGGTAAGTACCCCCTTACCATTTCACACAGGGGGGGGGCGGGATCTGGGGGTCCCCTTGTTAAAGGGGGCTTCCAGATTCCGATAAGCCCCCCGCCCGCAGACCCCCACAACCACCGGCCAGGGTTGTGGGGATGAGGCCCTTGTCTTCATCAACATGGGGACAAGGTGTTTTGGGGGGCTACCCCAAAGCACCCTCCCAATGTTGAGGGCATGTGGCCTGGTACGGTTCAGGAGGGGGGGGCCGCACTCTCGTCCCCCCCTCTTTTCCTGCGGCCTTCCAGGTTGCGTGCTCGGATAAGGGTCTGGTATGGATTTTTGGGGGGACCCCACGCCGTTTTTTTTTTTTTTTTGCGCGGGGTTCCCCTTAAAATCCATACCAGACCTGAAGGGTCTGGTATGGAATTTAGGGGGAACCCCACGTCAATTTTTTTTTTAAATTTTCATTTTATCCATACCAGACCTGAAGGGCCTTGTATGGAATTTAGGGGGACCCCCACATCGTTTTTTTTTTTTTTTTTTTTTATCTTCGACAGTGTTGAATGGCCTTACCTGTGTGGGGTGCTGAAATGCTTCGGACTGGGGGATACATTTAGCTCATGGGTGAAATTGCTATATACTGCCCCTACTAGGATACGCGTGAATGGAGATCTCATTCCCCCTTTTTAGAGGCTCAAGACAGGGGTGCCCATTGTCACCCCTGTTATTTGCACTAGCTTTGGAAGCTGCCATAAGGTTATCCTCTACTATTGCAGGATTTGACAGGGTGTCGGGTACCAAGAAGATCTCCGTTTATGCAGATGACACCCTCCTGTATTTAGGGGATGCAAACACATCCCTCATCAGTGCTATGGAGGAGATCCAACATTTTGGCTCCTTGTCGGGATTCTCCATCAACTGGAGTAAATCGGTCCTGTTGCCTTTAGATGACCCTCTAGTTGCCTTGCCGGTTGGTGCAGAGTCCCTCAAGGTGGTCTCCTCCTTTAAATACCTGGGTGTAAAGGTCTCTGCTAACCCCTTGGCCTATCTGGAAGACAATTTACTACCCCTATTCAAAATACTCCAAATGACCTGTAACACTTGGTGTAAACTACCACTAACAGTTATAGGAAGAATAAACCTAATTAAAATGGTATGGGGCCCCCAACTGTTATACATAATGCACAATTCCCCTCAATGGATACCGCGTAGATGGTGCATAGATACCCTATTCAGATCACTGATATGGAAAAAGCAGGTAGCAAGGATCAGCCTTTCCACTCTGCAGTATGGCAAGGATCGGGGAGGAGCAGCTATTCCTAATCCTAAGCTTTATTTCTATGCATCTCAGCTATAACACCTGAGTGGTCTTGGATCACTCGGTGAGTCTGACCCGATCGATAGCCTGCTGTGAACTGGAACAAGCGTTCCCTCTGTGCTGGAGGGTTTAGAGGAGAGCTTACCCAACCTGCCACAAACAGCGCCCACTGTCCTCCTCTTAAAGAAACTCTGGAGTGCTATCAAGAATAGTCTAAGGGTATCAGGATTTCTATTGGAGACCCCGCTGCTATGGGACAATGCTAATATGGCAGAGATATACCATATATGGAGAGCTGCTGGTATTTGTAATATTTCTCAATTATTTAATAACAATGTGCTGAAATGTGCTGAAATCCTTTATGGATATTCGCACAGAATTTGACCTACCCCAACACCAATTCTATAAAATATCTCCAATTGAGGCACGCCATCCAGACACAGGGTAGAACGTCTACATTATTGCTGTCTAGCCACCCACTGATAAAAGACATTTTTTATGGTCAAGAGAAAAAGGGTCTAATTTTGCATATATACTCAGGCCTACTGGCATCGATACAATACTCTGCAGCCTTACCATGTAGGAGGGGGTGGACAGAGGACCTAGGAGAAATAACTGAGGAAATGTGGGATCTATGCCTACAATCCGGGCCAATCACATCAGTATCTCAGTCACATTATCTCAGTTATTCTTGCTGCATAGGGCATATCGTACAGCTGTGCAGTTGCATCGTTGGGGAAGGAGAGACATCCCTCTCTGCCCGAAATGTAACAGAGAGGAAGGAACTCTAATTCATTTAATCTGGAGATGCCCCAAATTACACCGGTGTTGGGTCGAAATAATCAAAGTTATCTCTACAGTTTACCAAGTTAGGGTCCCTCTGGACTCCATGGTGTGTGTAATAGGTGCTATTGATGAAGAAAATTATCCCCCACCTTTCCATATAGCAGTGATCAGATTACTATATCTCGCCAGAAAAGTAATGGCCAGATTCTGGCTGTCTCCCAGCGCCCCAAAGAAAAAACAATGGGTGGACCAGGTTAATTATATTCTTGTTAGGGAGCACCTAATGTATCGGCATAGAAATGCACCTCGTAAATTCTATTCTATTTGGCAAGCCTGGCTGGCAACCCCAGGACTAGCACCCCCCGCAACTGGTTTTGAACTGGCTATTGTAGCTGTGAAGAATTATATCTAAAAAATAGATGTATAAAATATGTTGAAAGTAGACAGATATAGAACATGGTATGGATTTCATAAAATCAGTATATTCAACCCCTGTATGGAATACAGATGGAGAAATTCTTGCAAAAGAGCATGTAAAATGTGAATGATTTTGCTATCTGTTAGGCCTGTTGGCCCCCAGTTTTGTAGTATGAGTGGGAGGGCGGTACCTTACCCACTTGCAATTGTTTTTTCCTTTTTCCTACTTTCTCTTTTTTCTGTCAAAAGATGTGTTATGGTACTATATGCAGTGCTGTGAATGTATACGTTGCTCTTTAAATAACATAACTTGTTGTTCAGTGAATTGATTACAAACAAATCCTTTTTTTTTATATCCTGATTTTCACTGCTGTTATGCAACCAGTAATGTACTTTGTGCGACACGATAAAACTTTTTCTGATTTAAAAAAAAAAAATGGAGTCAAGCATGTGTAGTGGCAACCAGGTGAGGAGTACAAAGATAAGTGTGTCTTGCCTACAGTCAAGCATGGTGGTGGTAGTGTCATGGTCTGGAGCTGCATGGGTGCTGCCGGCACTGGGGAGCTACAGTTCATTGAGGGAACCATGAATGCCAACATGTACTGCAACATACTGAAGCAGAGCATGATCCCCTCCCTTCAGAGACTGGGCTGCAGGGCAGTATTCCAACATAACGAACCCAACACATCTTCAAAACGACCACTGCTTTGCTAAAGAAGCTGAGGGTAAAGGTGATGGACTGGCCAAGCATGTCTCCAGACCTAAACCCTATTGAGCATCTGTGGGGCATCCTCAAACGGAAGGTGTAGGAGAGCAAGGTCTCTAACATCCACCAGCTCCTCCATGATATCATCATGGAGGAGTGGAAAAGGACTCCAGTGGCAACCTGTGAACTCCATGCCCAAGCGGGTTGAGGCAGTGCTGAAAAATAATGGTGGCCACACAAAATATTAATACTTTGGGCCCAATTTGGAAGTTTTCACTTAGGGGTGTACTTACTTTTGTTGCCAGTGGTTTAGATGTTAATGGCCGTGTGTTGCGTTATTTTGAGGAGACAGCAAATTTACACTGTTATACAAGCTGTTCACTCACTACTTGACATTGTAGCAAAGTGTAATTTCTTCAGTGTTGTCACTTTTGTGAGATACTGTGTGTATAATGCACCCAATGCACCCTCCCCATGTTGAGGGCACATGGCATGGTACGGTTCGTCCCCCTTCTTTTCCTGTGGCCTGCCAGGTTGCATGCTTGGATGAGGGTCTGGTATAGATTTTGGGGGCCCCCCACTCCATTTTTTTTAATTGGCTCGGGGTTCCCCTTAAAATCTATACCAGACCTGAAGGGCCTGGTATGGATTTTGGAGGGGACCCCCACGCCATTTTTTTCTTACATTTTGGCATGGGTTCCCCTTAATATCCATACCAGACCGGAATGGCTTGGTATGGACTGGGTGGGGGAACCCACGCCGTTTTTTTCAATGATTTTTTTTATGTATATTGCCGGGATCCGGCAATACATTACACCACAAGCAATTTTAAATTACATTTTTTGGGGGGTGCAAACAAACTGAAAAATTCTGAAAAAAAACATCAATTGCAGCCTCACTGTGCCCATCAAATGCAGCCACTGTGCCCTTTGATTGCAGCCACTGTGCCATCAATTGCAGCCACTGTGCCCATCAAACACAGCTATCTGTATCATTAAACTAATCATGTGCTTCAAAAACACCCCCCGCCGCTGTAATTCAGGCGCCCGGCACCCAAAAAGGGTGCCGGGCGCCTGAATAGGGGGTGGCAGTGGCGGTCATGTATAGATTGATTCTATGCATGAATCTATATATTGGTCATAGAGGGGGGGCTGGAGAGAGGGGGCAGCGCCCTTGTGCTTTTATGGACACACCGCCACTGCTTGTAATGACACTGGTGAATAAGCAGAGATCAGTAAAACCTCTACTTCCCAGTGTCACTGGCTGTGACAGGCTCACTGTTTCTCACTGTAATTACAGACCAAAGCTGTGTGTGGAAATAAGCCTGCACATTGTAAGCAATAGATCACCGTACTTCTCTTGACAGTGTCTTCATTTGATTAGCTCATTAGAAGGCCTGTGTTGTTTTTGTTTAGTCAAAATGCAAGTTCAGCATCTATTTCTGGGACTAAGATGCTAGCCAACAAATAGCAAAGTACTTGTGCCTGTTAATTAGCTTTTAATATTTCTGGCTGTGTATGCAAAAGTCAGCCTTCCCGGTTACCTCTCACCTTGTGATCTGCCAAAAAGTTACAATGTTACAACAGCTTCAGTGAATGACCAGAACTTTAATAAAGAGTAAATTCTAAAATGTATTGACTAATAAATGTGCATCCTTACTATACTCTAGACAACACACTGTACAAGAGCTTCTTCCTCCCTAGCTCAGACTAAACTGATTTCATTCATTTCTACAACTATTTTCTCTATAGGGATCTTATGGCATCAAGCAACTAATTGGGCAAACCATGGAATCTTGTTTTAAAGTCAAGCTCCTCAGCAGCAGATGATGTTATGCCAAGTAAATAGATATCATACATATCACGCTTTAAAATTGCGCACGCTTGTGGAATGGCGCCAAACTACAGTACTTAAAAATCTCCATAGGTGACTCTTGAACTTTTTTTACAGGTTACCAGTTTAGAGTTACAGAGGCGCTCTTGCTCTAATGATTGCAGCAATACCTCACTAGTGGTTTGAATGCTGTTTACATATGTGGGCATGACCTACGTATGCAGGTATGTATTTTTACACTTTTCCTTTAATTTTTAGATCACTTTTATTCCTATTACAAGGAATGTAAACATCCCTTGTAATAGAAATAGGGCATGACAGGTTTTCTTTGAGATCTGGGGTGTATAAGTTCCCCACATCTCCCCTCTATGCTGGAAAGCCGGAGATCAAAAAAACAAAAAAATCAATCTCAGGCTTCCCATAAAAAAATTGGCAGTGTTTACATCTGTCCCAAGAAAAGAAATACCCCTCTGCAGGTGAGGCTGCAGTCCATGTAATGAGATCTCTGTGGTGTTACATCATAGGATAAGTTGAGTTGGCCGCACACCACTCGATACAGATATTCAAACTTTTATCCCACATGAAACAGGGACAACACAAATGACACCGGGTCTGTATTATTAACGTGTTTCACACATGTTTACATCTGCCAGAGCCAGAAGTGACCATCTGGTCCACAGCCAGCTCTACGGTAAACCGCCGCCACCAACGGAATTATTCTCTGGCTCCCCGATCGCACAGGAGAGACCAGAGAAGCACGGGAGGGCAGCGGGAGGGGCGAGGCCCCACCACTTGTAAAAGCAATTAAGCAGCAAAACAGCCACTGAGATGGCTTTTACAGAGAATTGCCAGTTGAACAAAATACAGATATCTCTACTCAAAGTAAATGACATCATAGGACGTCTATCTGGGGAAGTGGTTAAAATGGAAAGTATTCTTAGTCCTATACTGCAGCACAAGCTATATATATATATATACATACATACATACACAAATACACAATTGTGCTCAAAAGTTTACATACCCTGGCAGAAATTGTGAAATTTTGGCACTAATATTAAAAAGAATGACTATTTTATTTGACGATGGCAAACACATCAAGCCATTTATTATCACATAGTTTTTTGAATCCTTTTTAAATCATAATGATAACAGAAATCATCCAAATGGCCCTGATAAAAAGTTTACATACCCTGGAATGTTTGACCTTGGTACAGACACAGAAGGTGGCACACACAGTTTAAAATGGCAATTAAAGGTTAATTTCCCACATGTGTGGCTTTTTAAATCACATTTAGTGTCTGTGTATAAATAGTCAATGAGTTTGTTAGCTCTCACGTGGATGCACTACGCAGACTAGATACTGAGCCATGAGGAGGTATAAAAGAACAGTCAAAAGACCTGCGTAACAAGGTAATGAAACTTTACAAAGATGAAAAAGGATATAAAAATATATCCAAAGCCTTGAATATGCCAGTCAGTACTGTTCAATTATTTAATAAGAAGTGGAAAATTTGGGGATCTCTTTATACCAAGCCAAGGTCAGGTAGATCAAGAAAGATTTCAGCCACAAATTCCACAAGAACTGTTTGGAATTCAAAGAAAAACGCACAGGTAACCTCAGGAGAAATACAGGCTGCTCTGGAAAAAGATGGTGTGGTTGTTTTTAAGTAGCACAGTATGATGATACTTGAACAAAAAAGAGCTGCATGGTCAAGTTGCCTTTACTGTACAAGTTCCACAAAAAAGCCTGGTTACAATATGCCCAACACCTTGACATGCCTCATTGGCTTTTTTATGGCATTGGCACAGTAAAGGATTCCTTCTGGCAGCTCAACCATGCAGCTCTTTTTTATTCAAGTATCGTTGAATTGTGCTCCTTAAAAACAACCACACCGTCTTTTTGGAGAGCAGCCTATATTTCTCCTGCAGTTATCTGTTGGTTTTTCTTTGTATCCTGAGCAATTATTCCGCCAGTTGTGGCTGCAATCTTTCTTGGTCTACCTGACCTTGGCTTGGTATCAAGAGTCCCTAATTTTCCACTTCTTAATAAGTGATTAAACAGTACTGTTCGGAATATTCAAGGCTTTGGATATCTTTTTATATCCTTTTTCATCTTTGTAAAGTTTCATTACCTTGTTACGCAGGTCTTTTGAATGATCATTATTGGTTGGCAACCCTCATTTACCACTGTTATAAGGGGAAAGACGGGGAACTCATCCTGTCCTCACAGAGGGAGTACAGGATGAAATATCTTGAGGACACCTTAAAGAGGAGTTTATGTAACGCCTTTGTTTTGAGGCTTCTGTTGGTCAAAGGAGGAGCCAAGGAGAAGAGGCCTGCCTCAGTGATGCATTTCAAAATGTTTTTTTATCTCGGCACCCATTGCTGTTAGCTTCAAGATCCCATCGGCAGTGTCTGTATTATATGGTGGAAGATTATCTAGGGGAAAAAAACAGACATGGAGAGCTTTCCAATAGACGATCCCCTGAGTTTCTTGGTCATGAGAATAGACCACTAGCCAGAATTTGCCCAGTATGCAATTGAGTTGCTGGGCTACCCTGTATCCAGCATGCTTTCCAAACAGGCATTCAGTGCTGCCAGAGGTTTTGTGACAAATAAAAGTGTGCGCCTGTCCACAGACTCTGTAGACCGGCTGACATTTGTAAAAATGAATCAGTCCTTGATTAGCAGCAGCTATCAAGCCCCTGATGCCGATGTCTCTGATTAAATGTTATTGAGATATCAAATCTATGCAAGACTGTCTAGGCAGCCTAGCATGTGGGTGTTGAAGTTATCTTAAGTATTTTTTTGGTATAGGTTTCATGGGCACAATTAACACCCAAGGACCAATCTTTCTGCACCTGTTTGACAGATGCATCAAACTTACATTTTTTACAGCAAGGCCAATTCTTGATTTCATCAAGAGTACCTCTAGAGGGTTACGGGGTGAAGGTACCACCAACATCCAAAGACCAATTTTTCTGCAACTGTGTGACAGGGGTATCAAATTTTAATTTTTTTTTTACAGAAAGGCCATGTCTTGCTTCCATCAAGAGTATCTCTAGAAGAATACAGGGTGAAGGCACCACCAACACCCAAAGACCAATTTTTCTGCAACTGTTTTACCAAGGCATCAAATTAATTTTTTTTACAGCAAGGCCAATTCCTGCTTTTATCAAGAATACTTCTATAGGGTTACGGTGTATGAAGGCACCACCAACACCCAAAGCCCAATATGTATGCACCTGTTACTTCTAACCAAAGTCTGTGAAAGAGACACCAGACTTTATCTAAAAAAAAAAATGTTAATCTTGGTCTGAGTGTACTATAATTTGGCTTCTTCACATAAGGCTTGCTCACTGTGGTGCAAAACTTTGATATTTCCATCCAAAGTCTGCCAAAGAGACACCAGAATGGATCCAAAAAATCTTTAATCTTGTTCCGAGTGCACTAAATTGTGGTCTCATTATACAGACTGGCTCCCCAAGCTGTTGTTTACAAAATAAAGAAAGCTTGCAGGGAAAATAAATTTAAATGTAATTTTTTTTCTTTATAAGTGTCAGTTTTGCTGCAGCAGATTCTATGCTTGGTACAGATGCACCACTTTACAGGCAGACTAATGCCCCATACACACGATCGGACATTCCAACAACAAAATCCATGGATTTTTTTCAGACGGATGGATGTTGGCTCAAACTTGTCTTGTATACACACGGTCACACAAATCTTGTCAGAAATTCTGAACGTCAAGAACGCGGTGACGTACAACACGTACGACGAGCTGAGAAAAATGAAGTTCAATAGCCAGTGCGGCTCTTCTGCTTGATTCAGAGCATGCATGGAACTTTGTGCGTCGGAATTGTGTACACACGATCAGAATTTACGACAACGGATTTTGTTGTCGGAAAATTTGAGATCCAGATCTCAAATTTTGTGTGATGGAAATTCCGATGGAAAATGTCCGATGGAGCGTACAAACTGTCAGAATTTCCGACAACGAGCTCCCATTGAACATTTTCTGTCGGAAAATCCGACCGTGTCTACGGGGCATAGGAGGACCTCCCAGGCACTATATTTAAAGGGATTTTTCATTTTTATTGTTTCACTTTAAGCATCACTAAAATTAATTCTTTAAAAACAATCTTTTTTAAAAGTTTTTTTGCATTGGTACATGTCCCCCATGGCAGTAACTGGACCCCCATACCTTTTTTTTATGGCCAATAACCTGCATATAAGCCTTCAAAATGGGGACTTTTGATTTTTCAAATTCGGTTACCATAAACTTTGATGGGGTTCGCGGTTCAGGTCTGGATTTTTACAATGTTCAAGAGTTCTGGCATGAACTGAACTGGGGGGGGTGTTCGGCCCATCTCTATACTCTCATTATTGAATTGTTTATTTCATCTCTAAAATTTGATACTTCTGCAAGAGAGCTTGTTTTTTTTTAAAATACAACAGACTTACTGGCCAAATCACCAGAGGAAAACAAAAAGCCTTTTTAAGCCTTAAAAAAAACAAAAAAAACAAATGTCGCCATCACATCTAATGCAGTGTACACACGACCGGACTTTCCGGCAGACTAGGTCCAATGGTCTTCCCGACGGACTTCTGGCAGACTTCCGACTGACTTTCTGAATGGACGGACTTGCCTACACACGACCGGACTTTCCAGCAGACTAGGTCCGCCGGTCTTCCCGACGGATTTTCGGCAGAGTTACGGCGGATTTTCCGAATGAACGGACTTGCCCACACATGGACAAGTCCGTTCATTTTGAACGTGTCTCGTGTATGACGGGACTAGAAAAGAAAGTCAATGTCATGGCTTTTATCAGCAAGATTGACACCTTGCGGGCCCCGTCGCAGGGTATACCAGGCCCTTAGGTCACGGCATGGGGGTCCCCCCAAAATCCATACCAGACCCTTATCTGAGCACGCAGCCGGCCGGTCAGGAAAAGGGGTGGGGACGAGCGAGCGCCCCCCCACCCCAAAGCACCTTATCCCCATGTTAATGAGGACAAGGGCCTTTTCCTGGCAACCCTGGCAGTTGGTTGTCGGAGTCTGTGGGTGGGGGGCTTATCGGAATCCGGGAGCCCCCTTTAATAAGGGGGCCCCCAGATCCTGGCCCGACACACTATGTGAATGAGTATGGGGTACATCGTACCCCTACCCATTCACCTAGGGATAAAAAGCGTCAATAAAAAAACACAGTACACAGGTTTTTAAAGTAATTTATTAGGCAGCTCCGGGGGTCTTCTTCCAATTTCAGGGGTTTTCTTCTGACTTTGGGGGTCTAATTCCGACCTTGGGGGTCTTCTCCTTTTCTCCCGGTGTTCAGCCTCGCTATCTTCTGCCGCTCTTTTGCTAGCTGTAGCCCGGTCTTCTGTGTCATCTTCTTCCCTCTTCTCTTCTTCCGATGTTGACACAAGGCTTTCTCCCACTGTAATGCTGTGTGGACGGTGCGTAATGACTTATATAGGCATGGGGTGGGGTCCCCGGGTGATGTCACCTGGTGACCCCGCCCCTTATGATGTCACAGTCCCTGGGCATGCTGGGACTGTGACATCATAAGGGGGAGGCCATCTAGGCTCCTGCCAAGCAGTGATTCAGTAGATATGCGGTATAATAATGGGGGCTGCTGGTTACTCACTGTTGGAGGATGCATACCCTCTGTATATGTGTCGTGGTCTGTTGAATCAGCGATGGATTCCTCTGGATCCTGGCGGAGGCTGTGGCCAGAGGACCAGGGTTAAGTTGTGGGGATAAATCCTGTCTAGCGGTACCCCCGATCATGCAGGGGGGTTCCTCGGGTCTGATCAGGAGCTGGTAGCTGTGGCGGAGAGTGCAGGCAGGAGCGGTGCGGAGCCCTCAGATCTTGCGACCCTCCATGGAGCCGCTGCATGGCCATTTTTGTTGTAACTTGGTATGGGGTTTCCCTTAATATGCATACCAGAGCCAAAGGGGCTTCCTATGGATTGTGGGGGACATTCTCACCATTTTTTAAACATTTTTGTATTGCCGGCAATGGTTTGCAGCTGTTAGGTACCTGGTAGGAGAGCCTGACTGTAGGAGAAGACCTCTCATACAACGCTGGTTCAGGAGCCACTGGAGTGGGGACAGTGGTCTCCTGAGCGCAGTGGGGTAGGAGTGCCTGTATAGTCTCTGATGTGGAGGCAGAGATCCCTCCTGGGATGGCAGGGCTGCAGGTGAGTGGAGACTGGAACAGCAGTAGACTTGACACACTGGATGGCTGGGTTGCAGGTGAGAGGAGACTGGAACGGCAGCAGGCTTGACACACTGGATGGCTGGGTTGCAGGTGAGAGGAGACTGGAACGGCAGCAGGCTTGACACACAGGAGGGAGAGATCACTGAAGCTGAAGCTGAAGCTGAAGGTGCAACAGCAAGTGAACGGCAGGCACAAGCAGAGTCAGACAGTCCGGGTCGGCAGGTAGCTGGCACAGGTAATACGGCAGGCAAGGCAGAGTCGGTGAACAGGCAAGGGTCGGCAACGGTAGTAGATACAGACAGAGGAGTAGTCAGACAAGCCGGATCGGAGTTGGAGCAGGTCGGATGGTCAAACAAGCCGGGTCAAATCAGGTAGCAGACAATCAGGATGCAGGTTCAAACAGGTTCACAGAGCTGAGACGAAGCAGCGATGTTCTCATGGAACAGGGGAACTTTTATGTGCTAAATGGCGCCAAACCGGCGCTAACGCGAACGCGCGCGTGCACGCACCCGCGCTGCGCTGGTGCACAGCAGTTTGATGCCGTGTCTGAATGGAAGCGCGCCGGCGCATAGGCGAATGCAAGTGCCCCGGTCTGGTGCTGGTAGATCCCTGACATTGCCCCCCCCAAGGGGCAGCCTCCGGATGCCCAACAACCTCTTCTTCTCAGGATGAGTAGAAAAATAAGCGTGCACTAAATGCCTGGCATGCACATTACTGTCCGGTTCCCACGAGTTACTTTCTGGGCCGTAGCCTTTCCACTTGATTAAGAATTGGTTTAACCCTTGCCTTCTTCTACAATCAAGGATAGCCTCAACCTCAAATTCCTCGCTGCCATTAATTACAACAGGTTCAGGGGGTCTTGTGCCCCTAGCAGGAAAGGGATCAGGTACAGCAGGTTTAAGCAGAGATACATGGAATACTGGATGAATTTTAAATGAATCAGGTAAAGTCAATTCATAAGATACTTCATTGATTTTCCTTCTGACTGGAAAGGGTCCCATGAATCTAGGTGCCAACTTCTTAGAAGGACATGCTAATTTGATATTAACAGTAGAAAGCCATACCTGGTCGCCAATTTGCAAGTTCAGCTCCCCCCTTCTTTTCCGGTCGAAGATTCTCTTACCATCTGCCTGAGCCTTGGACACCGTTTCCTGTAACAACTGGCTGTTGTGACTGAGGAACTCCACTGTACTTTGTACTGCTGGAACCGAAGACTCTGAAAGGAAATCAGGTAGAAAGGTTAGGTGAAAGCCATAATTGGCGAAAAAGGGAGATTGACCGGTGGCAGAATGTTTGGCATTATTGTAGGCAAATTCTGCTAAGGGTAGTAGAGATACCCAATCATCTTGTGTGAATGATGTGAAGCATCTGATGTATTGCTCCAGGGTCTGATCAGTCCTTTCTGTCTGACCGTTCATTTGAGGATGATAGGCCGAGGACAAGGCCAATTCAATCTTTAGGGTTTCACACAGGGATCTCCAGAAACGTGAAGTGAATTGAACCCCTCTATCAGAAACTATGTTTACAGGTACTCCATGAAGTCTGATGATCTCCTTGATAAATATGCGAGCAGTTTCGGTGGCAGACGGGGTTCCCCTTAAAGGTAGAAAATGAGCCATTTTGGTTAGACGGTCCACAACTACAAAGATAGCTGAGC
The DNA here is from genome assembly GCA_037952925.1 of Lithobates clamitans. Classification (NCBI taxonomy): domain Eukaryota; kingdom Metazoa; phylum Chordata; class Amphibia; order Anura; family Ranidae; genus Lithobates; species Lithobates clamitans. The sequence goes on along the minus strand of JBBGZY010000062.1, from coordinate 1,446,398 downwards.
ATCCTTCAGAACATGGAAGTTCCACAATAAAGTCCATAGAAATCATTTTCCATGGTCTGTCGGGTACAGGCAATGGTTTCAATAGGCCCCAAGCTCGATTCCTGGATGACTTATTCTGGATGCAGATGGGACAGGAACTAACATACTTTTCACAAAAGTCTTTCAGATTGGGCCACCAGAATGTACGCTGCACTAGTTCCAGGGTCTTGCGGACTCCAAAGTGGCCTGCCAATGGATGGTCGTGGAGAAGTGTTAAAACCTTGACCCGAATGTCTTCAGGAACAAAAATTTGGCTTCCTTTCCAGAACAGACCATCTCTACTTACTAAAGAAATTCCAGTAGGCCTGGCTGATTCAGAGGATGCTTCCTTAATCAGGGAAAATAAATCTTTTTGCAGCAGTAAAAAACTGTTTGCGGGTAAGATGGTGTCAGGAGTGGATAAGTCCTTAGGATTGTCATGCATACGTGATAATGCATCCGGTTTGATATTTTTAGAGCCTGGACGGTACGTGATATGGAAGGAGAAACGTGAGAAAAACAGAGCCCAGCGGGCTTGTCGAGGCTTCAGTCGTTTGGCAGATCGTAAGTACTCTAGGTTTTTATGGTCAGTATAAATTAGTACTGGATGCATAGCCCCCTCCAACAGGTACCTCCATTCTTCTAGAGCAGTTTTAATAGCGAGAAGCTCTCGGTCACCAACGTCATAATTCATCTCCGCAGGGGAGAGTTTACGGGAGAAGAACCCTACAGGATGCATTATCTCTTTGCTACCTTTGCGCTGTGAAAGAATCGCACCTACCGCAATCTCGGAGGCATCAACCTCTAAAATAAATGGTAGGGATGGTTCAGGGTGACTGAGGATAGGTGCTGAAGTAAACAGTCTCTTGGGATTTTCGAAGGCGTCTTGGGCAAGTTGGTTCCAGGAGAAACGGATATTTTGTTTGGTTAACTGCGTGATGGGTGCAATTATGGCTGAGAACCCCCTGATGAACTTTCTGTAGAAGTTTGCAAACCCCACAAACCGCTGAACTCCCTTCTTGTCCAAGGGTACCGGCCAGTCCAGAACAGCAAACACTTTTTGTGGGTCCATCTTGATGCCTGTTGCGGAGATGATTAACCCCAGGAATCGGATGCTCTGTTGTTGGAACTCACATTTCTCCGCTTTTGCGTACAGACTGTGTAAGCGGAGACGACCCAACACCCTGCGGACATGTTCCTGATGCAATTCACGGGATTCTGAAAAAATCAAGATATCGTCCAGGTATGCAATTACAAATACATCTAGAAAGTCCCTGAGGACGTCGTTAATCAGGTGTTGAAAGGTTGCAGGGGCGTTGCAGAGTCCAAAGGGCATGACCAGGTATTCATAATGCCCGAATCGGGTTCGGAATGCTGTCTTCCACTCATGTCCAGCCCGGATACGGATTAAATTATATGCCCCTCTCAGGTCAAGTTTGGTGAAAATGACGGCAGTCCTTAATTTTTGAAAAAGTTCAGGTATCAAAGGTAAAGGATACCGATTTTTGACCGTGATCTTGTTTAGTTCACGATAGTCGATACACGGCCGGAGCGACTTGTCCTTTTTGGTGACAAAAAATATTCCGGCACCAGCTGGAGAGGTAGAGTGGCGTATAAAACCTTTGGCCAGATTCTCATCTATATATGTTTTTAGTACTTCCTGTTCCTTCTCAGATAACGGAAAAATGCGTCCGAATGGTATCTCGGATCCTGGCAGCAATTCAATGGGGCAATCGTAGGGGCAATGAGGTGGAAGAGAGTCTGCCCCCTTTTTACTAAAAACATCGATGAATTCATGATATTGTTTAGGTATGACCTGGCAAAGTTTCTGGTCGGTGTCTAAACAAAGTAGAGTAGATGAGGAATCCAAATCTTTCTTTAAACAGTGTTCAAGACAGTAAGAAGATGAGAATTTCACTTCTCCAGATGTCCAATGAATGTATGGGTTGTGGGCCTGCAGCCAAGGAATGCCCAGGATGATGGGAAACATAGGGGAGGAAATGACATCAAGAACCAGCAGTTCCTTGTGTTAGGAGGAAGTAGAAGCAGGCAGAGGCAGGGTTTCTTGGGTTACTTGTCCCGATCTGATGCGGGAACCATCAGCTAGAAACACAGCGAGTCCATGGGTCTTGGTTCGTAATGGGATGTTATGCTGGCTGGCAAAGTTTGAGTCAATAAAGCAACTGCATGCTCCGGAATCAATGATGGCGTTGATCGTTATAGTCCCTTCTTGCAGCTGTAAAGACAGAGGAATGGCAATGTGGGTAGAGTTCGCAGACAGAGCAGAAAGACTGGTATACACAGAAGATGGGCACTTACTTAACTTGACTGGACAGTTCAGGACATAGTGCCCAGTCCCACCGCAGTAAAGGCACAGATTGAGTTGCCGGCGCCGGGCCCGTTCTTCAGGCGATAAGGCAGGTCGCATCAGACCTAATTGCATAGGCTCTGCAGAGTCAGGCATAGCATTAGCTGGATTTGAACTGGATGGGGATAAGTAGCGTGCTGCCGGGAGTGGTGCTCTGGCTGTCATCCACATCGGGCGGGATTGTAAAGCGGATCGTTCAGAAGGACGTTCCCGGATTCGCCGGTCAATTGGAATAGTCAGATTAATTAATGCTTCAAGAGGGTTTGGTACACCCACTCGGGCAAGTTCATCCTTTAAACCTTCAGACAGACCCAACCGGAACTGATGACGCAGGGCCGCATCATTCCACTGAGTGTCCGCACTCCAACGTCTAAAGTCCATGATATAGTCTTCCGCAGGTCTGCGACCTTGCTGGAGCGTGAACAGTGCTGATTCAGCTGTTGCAGTCTGTTGAGGGTCCTCGTAAATTTGTGCCATGGCTTCAAAGAAGGATGATAAAGACTGGGTTAGTGCTGAGTCCCCCTCAAGTAGATGATGAGCCCAGGTCTAAGGTTCCCATTAGAGGGAGATCACAAACCCCACTTTGGTGGCCTCCAGTGAAAAAGTTTGGGGCTGTAACGCGAAGAAGAGCTTGCAGGCGTTGCGAAAGGCCCGGAACTTGGACCGGTCTCCAGAGAATCTATCAGGAGTGGGAACCTTTGGTTCAGGTGGAAGCATTACAACAGAAGGACCAGGAGCCGTCTGTGCCGGGGTTGCGGCTGCAGAGGAGGCTAGGGGGTTAGGCCCTGCTAGGTTCTGGACTTGTCCCTCCAATCTGTTGTAGTTATCCTGGAGGGATTGTACGGCTTGAGTGAGGGCCGCAAGGTGGGTGCATATTTCTTTCAAAGGAGAGGTATCTCCTGCAGGCTCAGTCATGGCTGCTTCGTACTGTTAGGTACCTGGTAGGAGAGCCTGACTGTAGGAGAAGACCTCTCATACAACGCTGGTTCAGGAGCCACTGGAGTGGGGACAGTGGTCTCCTGAGCGCAATGGGGTAGGAGTGCCTGTATAGTCTCTGATGTGGAGGCAGAGATCCCTCCTGGGATGGCAGGGCTGCAGGTGAGTGGAGACTGGAACAGCAGTAGACTTGACACACTGGATGGCTGGGTTGCAGGTGAGAGGAGACTGGAACGGCAGCAGGCTTGACACACTGGAGGGAGAGATCACTGAAGCTAAAGCTGAAGGTGCAACAGCAAGTGAACGGCAGGCACAAGCAGAGTCAGACAGTCCGGGTCGGCAGGTAGCTGGCACAAGTAATACGGCAGGCAAGGCAGAGTCGGTGAACAGGCAAGGGTCGGCAACGGTAGTAGATACAGACAGAAGAGTAGTCAGACAAGCCAGATTGGGATTGGAGCAGGTCGGATGGTTAAACAAGCCGGGTCAAATCAGGTAGCAGACAATCAGGATGCAGGTTCAAACAGGTTCACAGAGCTGAGACGAAGCAGCGATGTTCTCATGGAACAGGGGAACTTTTATGTGCTAAATGGCGCCATACCGGCGCTAACGCGAACGCGCGCGCGCGCGCGCGCACGCATGAACGCACGCACGCACCCGCGCGCGCCCGAGCGCCGTGCTGATGCACAGCAGTTTGATGCCGTGTCTGAATGGAAGCGCGCCGGCGCATAGGCGAATGCAAGTGCCCCGGTCTGGTGCTGGTAGATCCCTGACAGCAGCCAGGAAAATTTATGTAAATGTCATTTTTTTCTTTATATATGTCAGTTTTGCTGCAGCAGGTTCCATACACTTTACAGGCACTTTACAGGCAGACTAAAGGGACCCCCCAGGTACTACGTTTAAAGGATTTTTTTTTTTCATTTTAATTCTTTCACTTTAAGCATCTTTAAATTAACTGCTCCAATAAGAACGCTCATTTTAAAAAAAATTGTATTGATAAACATCCACCAGGGCAGTACCTGGGCTCTCATATGTTTTTATGTTCAATAACTTGCATATAAGCCTTCATAATAGGAACTTTTGATTTTTCAAGTTAGGGTCTCATAGACTTTAATAGGCACGTGTTAAAAACCTTCTCCATGTTCAGCGTGAACCGAACCAGGGGCTGTTTGATCCAACTCTGTTCTGCATTGTGGATCACCCAGAAAGTGAGGACACCAACATTAAACCGATAGAAGTTTTAGTTTCCCCCCTACTACACAAAAGGTTTGTTGATATCTCTGCTTCTGTTACAGAGATGTCTTAACTATCCTGAGATCACACAGAAGTTCAAGGAAAAGGTTTACAATGGAGTCTCGAACATCAACAAACATCGGACAGAACTTCAAACTCTTCCCTATGATATCCAAACGATATACCTGCCCAGTAGGGCATTTTATTGTGTGGTTTAATACTTCATAGTTACATAGTTAGTCAGGTTGAAAAAAGACACAAGTCCATCCAGTTAAACCTTAAAAACAATAAATAAAATAAAAAATATTGTACAATCCAATATACCCAATTTTATACCCTCAGTTGATCCAGAGGAAGGCAAAAAACCCCAGCAGAGCATGCTCCAATTTGCTACAGCAGGGGAAAAAATTCCTTCCTGATCCCCCAAGAGGCAATCGGATTTTCCCTGGATCAGCTTTACCTATAAATGTTAGTACCCAGTTATACTAAGTACATTTAGGAAAGTATCCAGGCCTTTCTTAAAGCAATCTACTGAGCTGGCCAGAACCACCTCTGGCGGGAGTCTATTCCACATTTTCACAGCTCTTACTGTGAAGAAACTTCTGCGTATTTGGAAATGAAATCTCTTTTCCTCTAGATGTAAAGAGTGCCCCGTGTCCTCTGGGTTGACCGTAAAGAGAATAACTCAACACCAAGTTCACTATATGGACCCCTTATATATTTGAACATGTTGATCATATCCCTCCTTATTCTCTTCTCAAGAGTGAATAAATTCAGTTCCTCTAATCTTTCCTCATAGCTGAGCTCCTCCATGCCTCTTATTTTGGTTGGCCTTCTCTGCACTTTCTCCAGTTCCCCGATTATACTCTTTGAGAACTGGTGCCCAAAACTGAACTGCATATTCCAGATGAGGTCTTACTAATGATTTGAACAGGGGCAAAATGATATCTCTCTCTCCAGAGTCCATACCTCTCTTAATACAAGAAAGGACTTTGCTCACTTTGGAAACTGCAGCTTGGCATTGCATGCTATTATTGAGCTTATGATCTACCAAAACCCCCAGATCCTTCTCCACCACAGATTCCCCCAGTTGTACTCCCCCTGGCATGTATGATGCATGCATATCCTTAGCCCCCAAGTGCATAACTTTACATTTCTCAACATTAAACCTCATCTGCCACATAGTCGCCCAATTAGACAGTGCATTGAGGTCGGCTTGTAAATTGGAGACATCCTGTAAGGACGTTATTCCACTGCATAGCTTGGTGTCATCTGCAAAGACAGAAAAGTTACTTTTGATCCCAGACCCAATATCATTTATAAAGATATTAAAAAGTAAGGGTCCCAGCACTGAACTTTGGGGTACACCACTGATAACCTTAGACCATTCAGAGTAAGAATCATTAACCACTACTCTCTGAATTCTGTCTTTTAGCCAGTTTTATTCATTATTATAATATGGTACTTGTTGATTTATATACCGTATATAGCTCTTTAATTGAAGATTACCACTCAGTAGATTATTATATTATAAATTCTAGTTGAATTTAATATATTTTTGTTATATTTGCAGCCCTGATTTTTGAATACCTCCGATTATGGTATTAGTGGTAATATTTACATTTTTAAAATTGAGTATTCTTGAATGGGTTTAACACTATCCATTTATCACAGAATTGTAAGATGTTATTACCTTTTTTGATCTTTCTGAAACCTTTTGATATTTCACATTTATTGGTGGATTTAGCATCACACTTTACATAAATTATTCTTTTTTATATGTGGAGACACATTTAGTTTTGGGAGCTACAGTATATCTCTAACTATCATTTAGCACTCTTCCTGCACTTCAGTAACTGTTTTCCCATATGAAGGTATGGGCAGATACTTGTACTGAGTCTCTACAGAAGCCTAACATCATGATCATGGGTGCAATTCTTTTCAGGCTGCAGTGTAAAAAATTAATAAATTCATATTTTTTTACCTGCAAAATCATGTGCATTTATCATTTATTTAAAAAGGTGAACTTAGCCTTTAATGATTCAGTGACACAGACTAAGATGTGCAGGATTCTGAAAACATAGCCTGCTGATGTTACTTGGTACACTGCTCTGAAAAATAATGTTTCCTGTTATTTAGCAAAACAAAAAAATATTTCTGCTATATGCTCTTTAAAGGTACACAAAAACATTTCAAAACATAAATGAAAAGCAATGTATTATGTTATGTAGACAATTAAAAAAGTGGATAAATTCAGCTTTCAACATTCAATTTAAATTCTGTCTTGCGGATCTATGATACTTAAGCTATGTGAATAATGATTTTGACAGCCATAGTCTAGAATGGACCTTATTAGTAAAATATAAATTATAAGCAGACATTTCACATCAGCAACTCTCTGTGAAGTTAATGATAAACACAGAGATTTGCGCACTTCTGACATCTTGTAATGAATTTGCTGCTTTCAAGACAGTTTGTTGTCAAGAAATGTATTGCTTTTGATAGAAAATTAATATACACAGTGGCTATATCATTACAAAGTTTGCTGCTAGGCTCTAATTAACAAGCAGGAACATTTTATTGTTCTTAGGTTATTAGGATGTAGTTGTATAAACCAAGAACATTTCTCTATGTTTTTATAGTGAATTATAATTACAATATCATCTTCTGTATTCCAAATAGCATGTCAGTATTATTTATTATTATATAAGAAAATGAAATATAGCATATACTAGTGTATTAGAGATGTAAATTGTGGTCCACCTATGCGCAAATCAAAATGTGGATCCTATTCTAAAGACTCAAAGTAGTGATTAAAATACAATCCTACACTTTTCCCCTTCTGTTTGCTTTTGCCCTCACATTTAATGCTGTGTACACATGGTCGGACTTTTCAGCAACGAAATTCCGACGGCCTGTCCAACAGACTTTCAATGGACTTTTGGCGGACTTCTGACGGACTTTCTAACGAACGGACTTGTCTACAAATGATCACACAAAAGTCCGACAGCCTAGTACGCGGTGACATACACCAAGTCCGACAAGACTATAAAACGGAAGTTCAATAGCTCCTACGACACCCTTTGGGCTCCTTCTGCTAATCTTGAGTTTATCTCATGTTAGTAGAAGTTTGGTGAGAGACGATTCGCGCTTGTGAGACTCATATTTTTCAGATCGTTTAACTGTTCAGTTTGTACTTGTGAGCTTTGTATCATCTTTTCAGTGCGTGTGGTCAGTTCGCATTGATTCATTCAGTGTCTTATTATCCGCTCATTGCTGATTTTCAGCTAGCTCTTCATAGGCCTTGCTGTTCTTCAGTGCATTCTGTTAAGTGTGTTCTGACCAGCCGACCATTTTGCAGCCATGTTGCGTGTATGTACTCGTAGAGTTCCTGCTTTGTATGTGCTTGGTGCTGTAGTTCATTCTTCAGCCCAAGCTCAGTCCATGAACAGGGGAAGGAGGAGTTCGTGGACGAAGAATTGGTTGCTCCAGCGTGACCAATTCTGTCACATGCCTTTGCCCCGTGAGATCCGTGAGAATAATCCTGAGGATTTCAGGAACCTTCTCCGGATGACGGACCCCGTTTTTGACCGTTTGTTGGCATTGCTGACCCCTTATATCAGCAGGCAGGATACCTGCATGAGGCAAGCCATCACTGCGGAGCAGAGGCTAGTCGCCACATTGCGTTACTTGGCAACAGGGAGAAGCTTGCAGGACCAAGTTCTCGACAGGCATCTCCCCCCAGGCTTTGGGGATCATTATCCCAGAGACCTGTTCTGCCTTAATTCAGGTTCTGCAGAAGGACTATATTAAGGTAAGATTTATCCTTTAACATCACATTTTATTGTATATAATGTTTGCTAATGTAATGTATTTCTTTATTCCAACACTAATTTCCAAGATTGCAATATAGTGTGAATGTCCCCTTTGTCCTCATGCATGCTGTAATTTTCTAATGCTATTTTTTGTCCTGCATGCATATTTGCCTGCACTAACCTCCCCAGCATGCAATGCTGGGCCCATATCCACCTAGTATATTCACTTTAATGTGATTTGTCAGCTCCATTGTAGTACTTTACCCTAAAATTGATGCAAACGGTCTGTGTGTACTTAAGTTGATTAAGAATCCCCCCCACCTTAAAATGTATCCAAATGGTCTGTGTGTACTTAAGTTGATTAAGAATCCCCCCCCCCTTAAAATTGATGCAAATGGTCTGTGTGTACTTAAGTTGATTAAGAATCCCCCCCACCTTAAAATGTATCCAAATGGTCTGTGTGTACTTAAGTTGATTAAGAATCCCCTCCCCCCTTAAAATTTATGCAAATGGTCTGTGCGTACTTAAGTTAAGAATCCCCTCCCACCCTAACATGTATCAGAATGGTCTGTGGGGTTTATTTACTAAAAGCAAATAGATGTTGCACTTTGCAAAGTGCATTTGCTCCAGGGCTTAGCAAATGAGCAGAAGCTCTGCTGATTTCCATCATCCAATCATGTGCAAACAAAAATGATGTTTTTTGAATCTCCCTTGCATGTGATTGGGTACTCTTTGTAACATTAAGCCTTACCTCATTTACCATGCTCTGGAGCAACAGCACTTGCAGAGTGCAACAACTGCACTTTTAAAAGTGCACAGTCTTTTTGCCTTTAGTAAATCAACCCCTGTGTGTCCTTAACTTGATTCAAAATCCCCCCCCCCTAAAATGTATCAAAGTACCAGTGGTGGCCCGTCCATAGGGGGCGCATGGGCGCCGCCCCCCCCTCCAGGCAGTACCAAAAAAAAAAAATGTCAAAAAAAAAAATGTCAAAAAAAAATTTTTTTTGAATATCGGCCCTTTAAAAAAAGAAAACAAAACAATAAAAGGTCCTTTAGTGCACTGTGTGCGGACGCCAGACACAGTGCGACGCCAGACACATTGCACTAAGGGGAAGCGCCACGTCTATGCAATCATGAGATTGCAGACGTGGCGCTGCATTTGCGGGCGTTGAGCCCACCTTGCGGCGCTTTCCGAAGCGCCGATTAGCTTCCGCCCGGCGATTGTAGTATATGTTACTACGGCCGGGCGGTTTGATTGACATCTCAGTTTGATGTCACTTCCTGTTCTCATTCTCCCATTGTGCCCGGGAGAAAGGAAACAGGAAGTATGAAGAAGACACCGCTGGAGAAGACAACAGCAAGGTAAGTAGTACACTACCACTGTGCTCCCGTGGAGAACAGGGGGGCTACATAGGCTGCATTGGGGGACACAGGCAAGGCTGCATTGGGGGACACGGGCAAGGCTGCATTGGGAGACACAGGCAAGGCTGCATTGGGGGACACAAGCAAGGCTGCATTGTGGGACACAGGCAAGGCTGCATTGTGGGACACAGGCAAGGCTGCATTGTGGGACACAGGCAAGGCTGCATTGTGGGACACAGGCAAGGCTGCATTGGGGGACACAGGCAAGGCTGCATTGGGGTACACAGGCAAGGCTGCATTTGGTGGATAAAGGCTGCATTGAGGGACACAGGCTGCATTGGGGGACACAGGCAAGGCTGCATTGGGGGACACAGGCAAGGCTGCATTGGGGGACACAGGCAAGGCTGCATTGGGGGACACAGGCTGCATTTGGTGAGACACAGGCTGCATTTGGTGAGACACAGGCTGCATTTGGTGAGACACAGGATGCATTTGGTGAGACACAGGATGCGTTTGGTAAGACACAGGCTGCATTTGGTAAGACACAGGCTGCATTTGGTAAGACACAGGCTGCATTTGGTAAGACACAGGCTGCATTTGGTAAGACACAGGCTGCATTTGGTAAGACACAGACTGCATTTGGTAAGACACAGGCTGCATTTTGTGGGACACAGGCTGCATTTTGTGGGACACAGGCTGCATTTTGTGGGACACAGGCTGCATTGTGTGGGACACAGGCTGCATGTAAGGACGGACTCCGCTGGGGACACCTGATGGCATCTGGTGGCAGGCGACTTGGCTAGTAACACGCTCAGGGCTCCCACTGATTCTGCATTATGGGGAGTTGAATGATTTCATGTTATATTACAATGTAATAATAGAATTAATGCGCTTCAATTATCCTGACACCATAACAACCATGGTGCCGGGATGATTGAAGTGCTAACACCAGGTGTTTGGAATATCTTTACCTGCTGATTGTTAAACTTTCTAGAATACACATATTTCTATTGTTGTGTAGGATCTGGGCCTGCTGTCCCTCCATCCCTCTCTCCCTCCATCCCTCATTCATCTCAGATGCTAACCACACCACCTTAGAGCCACGCCCACTATTTTGCTGTAACCACTCCCATTTTCACCAAGTGGGAGGGGTCAAAAAGGAAGGGCGGGGTCTGGCGCCCCCCCATCCTAAAACTTTACTAGCCGCAACTGCAATGTACCGTCAGAGGGGGTGAGGAATCTGATAAGTGGGCCTTTATATTTTATTATTTAAATAATATTTCAATTAATGTTATACTGATGCTGGGCACTATGTTTTTTGTGTAACGTGCTTGCAATGTTATGTTCAAAATAACTGATTTTTGTTTTTCCTTGTTTGACTCCCCAGTTTCCTTTAACGCCACAGGAATGGCAGACTGTGGTATCCCATTTTGCCACCCGTTGGGACTTTCCCAACTGTGGAGGGGCTATAGATGGGAAACATGTCCACATTGTGCCACCACCCCATTCAGGGTCATACTATTTTAATTATAAGGGGTTCCATAGTATTGTCATAATGGCGGTGGTGTCGGCACAATATGAATTTCTGTATGTGGATGAGGGGAAAAATGGCCAGATGTCAGATGGAGGAGTCTTCGCCCAGATGGAGTTCTACCAGCGTCTCCAGAGTGGTGGCCTGGGATTGCCACCTGATGCCAATAACGTGGAAGGACTCCCCTTTGTCTTCATAGCAGATGAAGCCTTTGGTCTGAGCAAGCACCTCATGAGGCCATTCCCCCAAAGGACCCTCACCCCGGAGAGGAGGGTTTTTAACTTCCGGCTTGCCAGAGCAAGAAGAGTTGTGGAGAATGCTTTTGGGATTCTGGCCAGCCAGTTCCACCTGTTTCAGACAACTACCCACATGGCGGAATACAAATTCAATCACATTGTTCTAGCGTGCTGCATCCTGCACAATTATTTAAACAAACATTCAACCAATTATATGGTTTCACTTGGGCCTGAGGCTGGACTTATGGGCAATCCTCTGACGGCCTGGATACTGGCCATACTGGCTTGGCCCCCCAAAGTACCCGTCAAATTCGGGATCAATATGTTCATTTTTTAATTAAAAACCTGATCAGATCAAATCTCAAATTATATTTATTGCTTGCCTTTCTTTTTGGCTTTCTCCTAGGTTATCCTAGAGCACTTGTAGTGCCAAGTGTATTTTCCTTTAGTAAATAAGCACCATTGTCACTGGAAACAACAAATAACTTCCAAAACTGGAATTGAGCATTGAAAGAAGAAGCTACACATTTTGTTGATTAATTACAGAATTGTTATTAATCTGTGCACATTCACTTGTTAGTTTGTTAAAATTTGAGATTTGAAAATATATATATTTTATTCTTATACAATATAATTATGTTTTTTATTTTTACCTTATTTTAGATTTTTTTTTAAACAAACAGGCCTATATATATATATATATATATATATATATATATATATATATATATATATATATATATATATATATTATTTTTTTTTAAACAAACAGGCCATTTTTTTAAAACAAGCATAAAATTTAAGTCCTAAAATCAAAGGCCCAGAATGGGGTCAGCAAACAAGGAAATGAAGGACATGATCAATGTTTTTGTTGGTGAAAAAGGGAATTTAGATTCTCCCCAAAACATCGATCATGTTCTTCATTTCCTGCTGCATACTATCCAGCCGATTACGCATTCGGTCTAACGTACTGCGCATGGCGTCAATATCCCCATTCCAGGCCATTGTCTGTCCAATTATTCATTGTGCACAGTCTGTGCTAAAAGGTTCTACATGACCTAAAATTAAAGGAAAAAAAGATGTATTTAGAAATATGCAGCTATACATAGATTACCTTACCATAAGCTGGTGTGTCAGACACTCACATGGTGGGGTGCCCATGTCGCCTACTTCCTCCACCTCTACTTCATACACATCCTTGGGGGTGGTGCTGGTGCTTGCTTCTTCCCCTTCCACAACCAGATCACCTAAAATAGATGAGAAAAAATGTATTTACAAAAATGCAGCCATACATAGATTACCGTAAGCTGCTGTGTCAGACACTCACGTGGTGGGGTGCACATGTCGCCTACTTCCTCCAACTCTACTTCGTACACATGCTCGGGGGTGGCGCTGGTGCTTGTTTGTTGCCCTTCCACAACCAGATCACCTAAAATAGATGATCAAAAAATTTATCTTGAAATATGCAGCCATACACACATCACCGTAAGCTGGTGTGTCAGACACTCACCTGGTGGGGTGCCCATGTCGCCCACCTCTCCTTCCTCAACATCCTCTGTGGGGCTTGGGCTGATTTCCCAAATCGGGTGTTGCGGTTGGGGGTCACTGGGTTCAGCTTGTCTGAGTCTTTTCTCCCCTTTGTGAATGAAACCAAAGCAATACTTAGCACACAGATATTTGAGTCCAGGAATAGTAATATAAAACATTGTAGTAAAGTGATGTACAAATTGTCTGTTTGGGCAGAGTTCCTAGTTGAAGACATAATTTCAATACCCTTTGAAACAAGCTGGAATACTTTACCTTTTTTGGCCACGTTTTACAGACACAGACACCCCAACAACAAGTATATACACACATATACATACATACAGATATATAGATATAGATATATATCTATCTATATATATATATATATATATAAAACAATGTTTACTACGATTGTTTAAAACAGTCTAAACTCAACGTTAAAGCACATGGAGCAGTATGCAAGGTAATAAACAGAATATGAACACACAACAAGTACTTACTTTTTTTAAGCACTTTATGGATCCGTCTACACAGATCCGGCTCCCAGAGTTTGAGGTCGGACCATCGTTTCCTCAGCTGATCTTTTGAGCGCCGTACCCCAAAACGAAGATGCAAGGTCTTCACCACCTTCGCCATTATTTTGGCTTTTCGGAAATTAGGCCGGGTGTATGGTCTGTACTTTCCATCATAATCTTTTTTTTTCATAATTTCCACCATCTCCACCATCTCTTCAAATGCCATATTGGAGACCTGAAATCTCCACTTCCCGGATCTAGACGTTCCGGGCTCCTGGCTTTCGTCGCTACCTGAGGTAGTACACACCTGATGTGTCTCCACCATTGTTTCTCCTACTACGCACCATAGAGAGAAGGGGCGGAGAATATTCGTTAAAAAATAACGTCAGGGGCGGGCGACGCAGGCGGAGTTTCTCACATGTGCAGTGTATAAAAAGGTTATTACGCATGTGTCATACGTACATTCTGTGCGTAGAGACAAGGGGGGTGGAGAATATGCGTTAAAAAAGAACGTATGGGGAGGGCAACGCAGGTGGAGTTTCACGCATGCGCAGTGTATAAGGAGTTATTACGCATGTGTCGTACGTACATTCTGTGCGTAGAGACAAGGGGGTGGAGAATATGTGTTAAAAAAGAACGTCAGGGCAGATGACGCAGGCGGAGTTTCACTCATGCGCAGTATATAAGGAGTTATTACGCATTGTGTCGTATGTACATTCTGTGCGTAGAGGATAGAGGAACGGAACACCAGGAACAAAGGTAATGAACCGTCTCATGAGTCACATTGGCAGGCTGTAGAGGTCTCCCGTCAAGAGCCTCAATGGCAAGTGGAATGTCACACAGCTGCAGTGGAATCGAGTGCTTTGACACAAAGGCAGTATCAATGAACAGGCCTGCAGCCCCAGAGTCGATTAGAGCCTGTATCTCAATGGACGACTCAGCCCAAGAAAGGGCCTTGCTGCATCACAGAATAGGGTGTGTTTTACCTCTCTGGACCGTTAAGGGCATATGGCCTGGTTTCCAAACAAGTAAAGGACAATGTTGTTGAGAAGTACAAGTCAGGGTTGGTTTATAAAAAAAATCCAAATCTTTGATGATCCCTAGGAGCACCATCAAATCTATCATTTTTTATTCGTAAATTATGTAGCAGCCTATGCTGCTTAAAGATTGATGAGGCCTATGTTGGGATGTTGGGTTAAGATGATGAGGGTTTAGCTGAAACATTAGTGTTTTTGTCTTGTGTATTATCTAAAGAGAAGGGGCGGAGAATATTCGTTAAAAAAGAACGTCAGGGGCGGGTGACGCAGGTGGAGTTTCTCGCATGTGCAGTGTATAAAAAGGTTATTACTGTGTTATTATTGTGTTGTACATACTTTCTGTGCGTAGAGACAAGGGGGGTGGAGAATATGCATTAACCTCCCTGGCGGTATGATTCTTTCTGATTTTAGGTGCTGAAAGCGGTACAATTATTTTGCACAGAAATTTGGCGTTTTATATTGTAGGCCTGTAATTCTTAGGAATAGTTCACTTAAATCTGTCCAAACAAGAGTCTAGTAGACATCCCGGGTATGATAAAGTTTGAAAAACGAAATAAAAAATTATAATATAATAAATAACTATAAATAATTATAACAAATAATAATATAATAATAATAAAAATTATATAATAATGTAATCAAATCAAAAACACTGAAATTTGCTCAGTTGCAGAATTGTCGCTTTCGTTACTTTTAGTGTTTGATGACGGATCTCCTCACAAATCACTATCGATCAATTCTGCGAGTGATTATAATTTATTATCGCTTTTTTCTAGCTGGTCTAAAAGCACTTTTGATGTAAAGAGACAGTTTTGGTTGCTATGGACAATCTCCAGTTTCCTGGCAGAAAGAACAGTTTTATATATATAAAACTGCATGCAGGACACTGGGCAGACCACTAGGGACCAAGGGGGATGTGTAGTTATTTGATACAGTACTGTAATCTGTAAGATTACAGTATGCTGTATCTATACTATGTGTTTCACTTTTGAATTTACCGCCGAACTCCGTCCCCGTGCGTCGCACCGCTCGCAGGGAACGGAGCTCGGCACTGTGAATCGAGCGAGACACAGCGGCTCGCCGATCACAGCGGGGAGACATCGCAGGATCCAGGGGACAAGGTAAGTATACTCTTCCTGGATCCTGCGATGCAAGCCCGAGTCTGGCTCGGGGATACCGCTTTTGGTATGAAAAATCCAACCCGAGCCAGACTCGGGAATACCGCCAGGGGGGTTAAAAACCACACTAGGAAAAATGTCACCTCATATGGTAAGGAAAACTGTCACCTCACATGGTAAGAAAAAACACAGACAGGAAAAAGAAATCAACGAGTATTGCATTATGTACAGGAAATACAACACATCATAAAAAAAAAAGGTATAGCCTAGCACTGAGCGTTAGCGACATCTAGTGTCCTGATTGTGAACTGTAGTCAATAGGCTAAGCTGAAAGTTGTTGTATCTCCAACAATAAAATATACTGAAATTGCCGTCTTGCAAGCCAGGGTCTCAGGGACATATATACAAACCTCCGCACAATCATTATTTTAAGAATTAAATGCTGCCATTACTTATGATTTTATTTACACTGAAAATAGAGAGCCAACACTCCAAACTGTAATCCTTTCTCTGTTATCTCTGGACATACCCCCTCCATCTGCTCACCTTTGCCGTACAGACTGATGGCAGGCTCAATGACAGGCAGGGCATGTTTACATCCCCAATGTCTGCAGCCTTTAGCAATGGTGATGATATACCTAGGTAAATCGAGGGGCATATTCATATCAGTGCCAACTGCCGCCAGTGCTGGGACAAGACCATCCAGTGCCCAAAGCAAAGATACCTGAAAAAAGAGAGAAGGGGCGGGACTTTGAACGAAGCACGCAGTCAGCAGTGGAAGGTTAAACATGTTTTTTTTATATGTATCACAAAAAAATTCATACAGAGTATTAATTAATGTCACAGGATATTTGATCTATATACATATAGGAACATGATAATACATGACAGCGGAGAGAAAAATAACTACAACACCTGTAAGACTTCCTATTAAATTAAAAATGATTGATGATCAGAATACTATAACAAATATGCATATACGTAGAATTCAACACATGATCACTTTAAAAATTGCATGAACCAGAAGAGCCAGAAGAACCAGAAGAAGAAGAAGAAGATGAAGGAAGATAGAAGAAAGAAGAAGGAGAAGATGAAGGAAGATAGAAGAAAGAAGAAGCATTTAAATAAAGGAATTGTCAAAAACTGTCTCGTCATTTTTAACATTTTTGACACTTTTTTAGTGAAATGGTAGGGGTACAAAAGTACCCCCTTACCATTTCACACAGGGGGAATGGCCGGGATCTGGGGGTCCCCTTGTTAAAGGGGGCTTCCAGATTCCGATAAGCCCCCCGCCCGCAGACCCCCACAACCACTGGCCAGGGTTGTGGGGATGAGGCCCTTGTCCTCATCAACATGGGGACAAGGTGTTTTGGGGGGCTACCCCAAAGCACCCTCCCAATGTTGAGGGCATGTGGCCTGGTACGATTCAGGAGGGGGGGCGCTCTCTCGTCCCCCCGTCTTTTTCTGCGGCCTGCCAGGTTGCGTGCTCAGATAAGGGTCTGGTATGGATTTTTGGGGGGACCCCACGCCGTTTTTTTTAAATTTTGGCGCAGGGTTCCCCTTAATATCCATACCAGACCTGAGGGGCCTGGTATGGAATTTAAGGGGACCCCTCACGTCATTTTTTTAAAATTTTGGTTTGGGGTTCCCCTGTGGGGAATTCCCATGCCGTTTTTATCAATTAACTTCTATGTGTATTGTCAGACCGGCAATGCATTAATAGCCGTGAGTAGTTTTAAATGACTTTTTTTCCTTTGAAATGTCATTTTGCTGTCAGACTGTTCTAAACACAGGAAACATGCGCCCCTTTACAGGCATACTATAGACAACCCCCAGGTACGAAATTTAAAGGGATATTACACTTTTATTGTTTCACTTTAAGCATTATTAAAATCACTGCTCCTGAAAAAACGGCTGTTTTTAAAACTTTTTTTTGCATTAATACATGTCCCCTGGGGCAGGACCCAGGTCCCCAAAAACTTTTTATGACAATACCATGCATATAAGCCTTTAAAAGTAGCACTTTTGATTTCTCCCATAGACTTTTAAAGGGTGTTGCGTGGCATTCGAATTTGCCGCGAACACCCCAAATTGTTCGATGTTCGGCGAACTTGCGAACAGCCGATGTTCGAATCGAACATGAGTTCGACTCGAACTCGAAGCTCATCCCTAGTGACCACCTATCGCTTAACAGTAGTAAAGTCAGGTCTTTTGTCGCTGCTAGTGCTTTTCAATATCCACCCATAATGGGTCATTGGTTTTGAACCAGTGTTTGGTCTGGTCTAATCGAACTGCCCAGAAGTAGTCATATATGTCCACTAAAACAGCCCCTCCTATTTTTCTGTGGGATGTGAGGTTATTTCTTAAACATCTGGCTTTTTTACCAATCCATATATATCTCCAACCTAAATTTATTATACTGTTGATATAGTGAAGAGGAATGTGGATTGGCAGAGCACGGAATATATACAATATTTGTGGTAATATCATCTTGTAGGCTGTAATTCTGCCAAGCCATAACATTTCATTGTTGGACATATTCCTGAGTTGGGCCTCCAGTTTGGCTACCAGTGGGACAATGTTAGTTTTGACAAGCGTGGAGGTTTTGTTTTTAAGTGTGATACCGAGGTATGTGATGCCTCCTGAACTCCACGTGTAAGGTAGTTGTGACTGTAATAATTTGCGCGTGGGGGGGTGGTACACCAAGATCCAGTATCAATGATTTGTTGAAGTTAACTTTGTAGTATGAAACTTCCCCATTGTACTAAGAATTTTGTGGGCTTGCTGTAATGATGTGGCCGGATTAGTCAAGATGAGGATTACATCATCTGCAAATAGGTTGATGGTGTGTGTGTTGGAGCCAAACTGGAAGCCCGTAATCAAGGGGTGAGTCCTTATAGTCTCAGCTAGGGGTTCAATCATCAAATATCATCAAATTAAAAACTGTTGGGAATAGGGGGCACCCCTGCCTAGTTCCATTTGTGATGTTGAAGGGTTTGGATAGAAACCCTGTAGAGTATACTCGTGCTGAGGAACATGAGTATAGAGCCATAATGGCTTGTAGTATGGGGCCCTGAAAGCCATACTTGGTGAGAGTCATTTCCATATACGTCCAGTGGAATCTGTTGAGCGCCTTCTCTGCGTCAATCGACAGTAGCAGAGAAGGCGTTCGAGTTTTCTCAGCAAAGTTTATCACATTTACAATTCTCCTGGTTGCGTCTGAGGTTTGTCTCCCCCTCACGAAACCCATCTGGTCGTGCTGTATGAGAGATTGTATGATATCTGTTAATCTCCTGGCTAATAGCTTTGAATATACTTTTATATCGGAGTTAAGGAGGGAAATAGGATGGAAATTGGCTGGTGTGGTGGGTTCTTTGCCTGGTTTTGGTAATGTTACTATGTGTGCTCTCAGCATATCTTGTGGGAGTGTGGCGGTCTCAGCAGCTTTGTTGAATATTGTTGACATGTGTGGTGATAGAATATTGGCAAAAGTTTTGAAGTATTCATTGGAAAATCCATCAGGTCCTGGAGATTTTCCATTAGGGAGTGTATTTATTGTCTGTTCTATTTCCCGTACTGTAATTGGTGCATTCAGGATCTCTAGGCGGTGTGTAGAAAGAGTTGGGAGGTTGATATTCAGAAGGAATGATTTAATCTTTTTTACTGTCGGTTGTTGTGTGTTGGGATCAGTGTGCAGGTTATATAGTGAGCTATAGTATTCTGTGAATTGGTTAGCGATATCTTGTGAGTTCATGATTTTGTGTGACAGTGTAGGATGTTTTAAATAAGCTATTCTGTTTTTTGTGTGAATTGCCTTTAGTCTGTTTGCTAGATATTTAGCTGCTCTATTAGCGTTTGCATAATAGTTTAGTTGAAGGCGTCTGAGGTGCGTGTCATATTGTTGTGATAGTATGTTTCTGAGTTTTTCCCTAAGGGAGTTTAATTCAACAGTTAATGATATTGAAGGGTCCTTTTTATTTTGAGTTTCTGCAGTATGTATGTCTGAGAGAACAGTGTCAAGCTGCTGAGCCAGTCTTTTTTTTTCTCTTGCTCCTATCTGAATTAAGATGCCTCTCATGAAGGCCTTGTGTGAATTACACAAGATATAAGGATCATTTACTGATCCAGTATTGTCTAAGAAAAAATGTTTTAGGTGCTGAGATATGGTTTTGTGGTATTTTGGTTCTTGGAGTATGTGAGTGTTGCAGCGCCAGATGGGGGGTGAGGAGGAGATTTCCCTCTCCACAATAGACAGATATAGCAGAGTGGTCTGACCACATAATATCATGTATTGTCGTTGTTTCCACATTTTGTAGGAGCCATTTATTCACTAAGAATAGGTCTATGCGGGAGTATGAACAATGTCTGCTAGAGAAGAAGGTGTAGTCCCTTTCATTGTCGTGTAGACATCTCCACATATCAAAAAACCCCTCTTTGTGTAGTAACGAATGAAGGGATAATGCTCCTTTACCTGAGGAAGTGTCCAGAGATGGGTCCGGTGTTGCGATAAAGTCTTCACAAATCAGGAGATTACCATATTTTATGGCGTTTGCTTTGTAGAGCACTTTTTTAAGGAATCTGGTTTGGTGTGAATTTGGTGCGTATAATGTGACGATTGTGTATGGTTTGGAGTTAATGTCTCCTTTGGCTATGATGTATCTACCTCCTTCGCCAATAACGATATCTTTGGGTTTAACGGAGAGGGAATTTTTAAAGACCAGTAGGACAACCCCTGTTTTGTGGTGCAGTGTGCAGGCCAGATAGAGGTGAGGATAGTCCTTGTGTGCACAGTATGGTGTATTGTCGAGTTGGAAATGCGTTTCTTGGACGCACAGGATGTCCGCCTTTTGTTTGTGAGCTTCTTTCCATAAAGAAAACCGTTTAGCTGGGTGGTTTAAACCTCTAGCATTAATTGAAAGGCATGTAATCGTCATTGTAATAGATGTAAGGTAGTTTGTGAAGCTGTGAAGTAGAGGTACTCACTGCGACCGAGAGGCTTTATTCGTGGTGTAATCTTGCCATTGGAGAAGAACAACTTTGGCGAGTCATTTTCTGCAGATGAGGCGAGGTTGTTTCGTATTAAGCTGTGTATATCACTTGAAAAATATGATGAAAAGAGACTGAGAACAAAAAGAAAAGTCAACATGGGTATCATAAGAAATGGATCCTAAAATTGATCCTCGTGCAGATGTAACTGCTATTGATGTTATAGGGGTGAGGGAGAGATTCGAACCAGGAGACTCGACCCTGGAGATAAACTTGTGTGTCAATGGGTTTCAGTTAGGAGCTTCCACCTGCATTTTTCTTATTTGAAAACTTGTAAGACACAACTTGCCATTCATTTTGGATGAATGTGGGCCCTGCTGGATTTGGTTGTGGAGTGGGCTGGTCAGGGATGATATTCCATCGCCTTAAAGCAGTGGGCCCTTCTTCCAGGGTAGATACTGAGACAGTAACCCCATTGTGGGTGATAGATAGCGTGGCAGGGTACTTCCATTTATGGAGGATTTTATGGTTCCTCAAGGCTTTTGTTATTGTTAACAGGTTACGATGGCGTTGTAAGGTATCTCTGGAAAGATCCGGGAGCAGTCTGACGTTGGCATACTGCTGAGGGATGTTTTCTGGCTTACGTGAGGCCTGGAGTACACAGTCTTTTATGTTGTAAAAATGCATTCTCAGTTAGACATCTCTGGGAATGTCATCAGGGAGGAAAGACTGTTTGGGGACCCTATGTATGCTGTCCACAAGAAGATCATGTGCTGAAGCTTCTGATACCAAATGTGGAGATAAGGGTCTGGGCAAATTGCAGAAGCTGGGTAGGGGGAACATCTTCTGGAATACCCCGCAGTTTGAGGTTGTTCCTCCTGGACCTGTCCTCGAGGTCGGCCATTTTGTCCTTTATCCATGTGATGTCCTCCCCCCGAGCTGTATGAGCCTCCACCATTACATTGTATGCTGAAGTATATTCCTCCATTTTGTTTTCCACCTGATGTACTCTGTGGCCTATTGTTTGTACTTTCCTCTGGCACTCATTTATTCCCCTGACCATATCTGCATGTAATGAGGAGCGCAAGGACAGTAACATTTCTTTCAGTAAAGTATCCGATATAGGCCGGTCTGCAGTGAGAAATTCCTTAATAGGATCCCCATCATTACTGCTCTGGTGTGTGGGATTACTGTGAGGCCCGCTTACCTCCATGTCCGGATCGGTCCCCTGTCTGGCTGGAGAGTCTCTCCGTGGCTTCGATTTGGCCGGGCTTCTTGTAGAGGGGCTGGATGGGCCAGAGGAGGACTCACTGGGTGGATTAGAGGAGCGGATAGAGGCGGATGGGAGTCCGTTTTTGCCGCTGCTTGGTCCGGGCCTGTGCTCCGGCCTGCTATCTATCGCTCTACCGCCATTTTGTTGCAGTCTGTGAACGGTGTAATAGCTCATCATCTTCTGCGGCTGCTGCGGGTTCTTGCGATGTCTGGGCATCCTCAATCAGTGCAGCGGGATCTCGCCATTAGGATGGCAGGTTTATAAGCCGTGACTGTCGCCGGTGAGCTCTGATGGCTGTGGATTACCTCCTGTGGGCGAGCGGAGCTCCAGGGTTAAGCATCCATCTTGGAGCCCGGTCGCCACGCCCCCCCCCAATTTCTTATCTTTTGACTGTCTATCCCATTTCTCCCATATTCAGCAAGAGCCATGATGAATTTTTGGAAGTTGCAGTTTTTTTGCCGTTTTTCACAAAGTTGTAATTTTAACAAGTTGTTTCTCACATGTAGCATATACATACTTACAATTATACCCCAAATAAAACATTCTGCTATACCTCCCAAGCATGGGGATACCACTTGTGACTTTTTCACAGTCTAGTAGCATAGAGCAAATCTAAGGAACAACTTTAGACTTTCAAACATCATACATTACATGTGTAATTTCCTGACTACCCATCACATTTTTAGATGCCTTTTTTACACTTAATTGTCAATTATTAAGATATTTCAAACACACAGCATAAGGCATACCTAGAATTACACACCCAAAACACATGCTACAATTTCTCCAGAGTATGAGGATACCACATGTGCGAGACTTTTTCGCAGCCTAACAACATAAAGAAGCCCATAATCCAAGGAGCACATTTAGGCATTCTAGGGGCATAAATTATACATCCTGACTACCTATCACATTCCTGGAGACCCTGTACCACCAGGACAGTAGAAACACCCACAAAATGAGCTTGTTATATTTCCTCCTTCACGGTCCCCCTCCTGTGACTTCACCATTAATATCAACAACACAACCATTGGTCCCTCCACACATGCCAGAGTCCTGGGTGTAATCCTTGACTCTGACCTCTCCTTCAGCCCCCATATCCAATCACTGGCTAAATCCTGCCGCCTTAACCTCCGCAACATCTCCAAAATTCGACCCTTCCTGACTAATGACACTACAAAACAACTTATTCACTCCTTGATTATTTCCCGCCTCGACTATTGCAACTCTCTCCTTAATGGCCTACCCTTAAGCAGGCTATCCCCCCTTCAGTCTATTATGAATGCTGCTGCTAGACTAATACACCTCACTAATCGATCCGTGACTGCTGCGACTCTCTGCCAATCCCTTCACTGGCTTCCCCTACCCCACCGTGTAAAATTCAAAATGCTAACCATAACATACAAGGCCATTCACAATATCGCCCCCATCTACATCACCAACCTCATCTGCAGATATCGCCCAAATCTCCCCCTCCACTCCTCCCAGGACCTCCTGCTCTCTAGCTCCCTTGTTACCTCCTCCCATGCTCGCCTTCAGGACTTCTCCAGAGCCTCTCCCATCCTCTGGAATTCCCTGCCCCAGTATGTCCGATCAGCCCCTACCCTGTCCACCTTTAGGAGATCCTTGAAAACTCATTTATTCAGGGAAGCCTATCCCACACCCACATAACTGTCCCTGAGCCACCCCCATCAAATCATTCTTTGCAGCTATTACCTTTTGTACCACCACCCCCTCCCTTTAGAATGTAAGCTCTACGAGCAGGGCCCTCCTGTACCTTTTCTATTGAACTGTACTGTAATTGTGTTGTCCCCCTTATACATTGTAAAGCGCGGAGTAAACTGTTGGCGCTATATAAATCTCGTATAATAATAATAATAATAATAATAATAAAAATGACCACATTGTGGAGAGTAAATACTTCAAGGTACTTTTAAGAGGCATTGTGAGTCTTTTGAAGACAATTTTTCTTGCCACTAGGGATGAGTTTGACTCGAACATCGGCTGTTCACCAGGTCGCCGAACAGCGAACAATTTGGGGTGTTCGGGGCAAATTTGAAAGCCGTGGAACACCCTTTAAAAGTCTATGGGAGAAATCAAAAGTGCTAATTTTAAAGGCTTATATGCATGATATTGTCATAAAAAGTGTTTGGGGACCTGGGTCCTGCCCCAGGGGACATGTATCAATTGCAAAAAGAAGTTTTTTTTCGGAAGCAGTGATTTTAATAATGCTTAAAGTGAAACAATAAAAGTGTAATATTCCTTTAAATTTTGTTCCTGGGGGGTGTCTATAGTATGCCTGTAAAGGGGCAAAAAAATGCATGGGGGTCCCCCTAAATTCCATACCAGGCCCTTCAGGTCTGAAATGGATATTAAGGGGAACCCCGCACCAAAATTTAAAAAAAAATGGCGTGGGGATCCCCCTCAAAATCCATACCAGACCCTTCAGGGGACAAAGGGACAAGGGGACCCCCATATCCCACCCTCACGTGTGAATTGGTAATGGAGTACAAATGTACCCCTACCATTTCACAAAAAGTGTCCAAAAGGTTAAAAAACACAAGAGACAGTTTTTGACAAGTCCTTATTTAATCTCTTCTTCTTTTGGCTTCTTCTTCCATCTTCTGGTGTTCTTTTGGTGTTATTATTCCTCCATCTTCTTCTTTGTACCCGATTACCAATTAACACAAGGGGGGCCGGGATCTGGGGGGTCCCCTTATTAAAGGGGGCTTTTAGATTCCGATAAGCCCCCCGCCCGCAGACCCCCACAACCACTGGGCAAGGGTTGTGGGGATGAAGCCCTTCTCCCCATCAACATGGGGACAAGGTTCTTTGGGTTGGTACCTCAAAGCACCCTCCCAATGTTGAGGGCATGTGGCCTGGTATGGTTCAGGAGGAGGGGCGCTCTCTCATCCCTCTCTCTTTTCCTGTGGCCTGCCATGTTGCGTACTTGGATAAGGGTCTGATGTGGATTTTTGGGGGGACCCCACACCATTTTTTAAAAAATTTTGGCGCGGGCCCCTTAAAATCCATACCAGACCTGAAGGTTCTGGTATGGATTTTGAGGGGGACACCCACGCCATTTTATTTCTTAATTTTGGTGCGGGGTTCCCCTTAATATTCATACCAGACCTGAAGGGCCTGGTATGGAATTTAGGGGGACCCCCACGCATGTTTTTTCTTTTGGGGAAATCCCATGCCGTTTTCATCAATGAACTTTTATGTGTATTGTCGGACCGACAATTCATTAATAGCCGCGAGTAGTTTTAAATGACTTTTTTTCCTTTGAAATGTCATTTTGCTGTCAGACTGTTCTAAACAGGGGAAACATGCGCCCCTTTACAGGCATACTATAGACACCCACCAGGTAAAAAAATTTTTTCTATGAAACAACTTTTATTGTTTCACTTTAAGCATTATTAAAATCACTGCTCCCGAAAAAACTTTAGTTTTTAAAACTTTTTTTTTGCATTGATACATGTCCCCTGGGGCAGGACCCAGGTCCCCAAATACTTTTTATGACAATAACTTGCATATAAGTCTTTAAAATGAGCACTTTTGACTATTCATGTTCGTGTCCCATAGACTTTAACGGTGTTCGATCAAATTTTTTGCCTGTTCACATGTTCTGATGAGAACCAAACCGGGGGGGGGGGGGGGGGGGTGTTCGGCTCATCCCTACTTGCCACACGTTTTTGGAAAATGAGGAAAGAAAATTAAATTTTTTTTTTTTTTTTTTTTTTACACAAAGTTGTCAATTTTTCAAGATATTTTTAGTACACAACATGGACAAACTTGGAATCAACCCGAAAACAAATTCTGTTACTCCTCCCAAATATGGGGATAGTACCTGTGTGAGACTTTTTCAGTCTTAATCGTAATGATTATGTACTGGACATTGCATCTTGTGTATCACAAAAATCAGCCAATTTAATAAAAGCTAATGTACTGTAATGGTTTCCTCTGTTCAAGTGGTCAGGGAATATAGCTTTCTGTAGCATCACCTATAGCAGTCTTCTCTTCCTATAAGCTAAACAAGCCTAGCCTACTGTATGTAGTTGCCCCAGAAATGCCATGTTCACTGGCCAGAACATACTGGAGACTTAAAGAAGGATGAACAAAGGAATCCCTGTGGTTTTAGGAGTGCAGTTTTCCACAGGGGGTGGACTGGTGTCTTACAGGAATGTAGTCAGACAGATGGGTCAGTTCAGGTGGCAATGCAGAGACTAGGTCAATAAACAGGCAAATGATCGGTCCAGACAGAAGGCAGCAATGTAGTTAAAGGGGTTGTAAAGGTAAAAATTTTTTCACCTTAATGCATTATATGCATTAAGGTGAAAAAACTTTTGACAATACCGCCGCCCCCAGCCCCCCCGTTTTACTTACCTGACACCTCGAATCTCCGCTGCTCGTTCCCGTCATCTCTATTGCAGCTCAGCCTGGTCGCTGATTGGCTGCAGTGGATGGATTGAAAGCAGCGCAGCCATTGTCAATCACATCCGATGACGCGGCGCACCGGGGGGCGGGGCCGAGTGATACAGTGAGCGGCTATAGCCGCCGGCTGTATCACGGGAGCGCGCCCGCAATAACTAACCACCATGCAAGGGAGCTCGCATTAAGGTGGTTAGTTCTTGCGGGGAGGAGCTGAAACAGCCGCCGAGGGACCCCAGAAGAGCAGGTTCGGGGCCACTCTGTGCAGAACGAGCTGCACAGTGAAGGTAAGTTAGCATGTTAGTTATTTAAAAAAAAAATAAAATTACCTTTACAACCCCTTTAATAAACAGGTAAGGGTCAGTTCAGGCAGCAGGCAGCAAGCAGAGGCAGCATTGCACTGGTGTGTCGGTGACCAGGAATGCTGTTGCTGGCTTCACGGTCTCTGGTGACACTCTACTTATGCGGTTGAAATCAGGGACACTGTTGATGGCTGCACTGGCTGTAGTGACAGTGGCTCTAGTGTGGTGGCATTCAGAAACACTGTTGCTAGTTACATTGGTCTGGTGACACTGACTAGTGTAATGGTGCTCAGAGACACTGACTAGCTGGTTACACTTTCTGCATTAAGGGACTTGCACCTGTACCCTCACAGATGTCAGACTGGGAACAGCAGCTGTGTCCTTCAGCTGCAGCTTCCCAATAGACATCAATGGGACTGCCTGCATGGGGTTGGGCAAAACACCTGTGCTTTCCCATGCAAGTAACCTTGGCTCTGGTACAGAGTGCACATTAATATGCCTAGTGTGTATGAGACCATATGGTGACACAGGGATTGGTGTGGCAGTGACCAGGGACACTGGGACTGGCTGTACTATTAGACCTCATTCACACAGAGTGTATAAATGCATTACCTGTGCAAGGGCTGTGTTTACTTGCATGGGGATGCACAGATGTTCCATGTATCCCTGTGCAGGCAGTCCCATTGATGTCTATTGGGGACTTGGCCGCTGCATGGATACAGCTGCTACCCCCAATCTTACTTCTGTGCAGGTGCGTGTCCCTGAACTAACACAGCCTTACAACCAAATGTATGTCAGATTGTGAGCAGTGGCTGTTTACATGCATCTGCTGTGTACCGATACACTTCAGTTGAACTGTCTGCATGAAGAAGCACGGAACACCTGTGCATCCCCATGTGGGTGAACAGAACCCTCACATGGGGCATGAATGAGGCTTTATGCTGACACTGGGACTGGTGTGGGGGTGTCCAGGGGTGTTCATTTAGACTTGCTTCACTAGTGTGGTGAGACAGCTAGGCAGTGGCAGCCCATAATGCAGGGTGCAGGGGCGCTGCCCCTATCCATGCGTCCAGCCTCCTAATCTACATGCGGGAAGCCAGACGCATGGATTGCAATGTTTTTTTTTTTTTCTTTTGAAGTGCGTGATTAGAGCCAGAGGCTTTAATAGTCTTAAAAAAAAAGGTGGGCTTGGGGCGCAGAGCACTGCACCCCGAGCCCACCCAGTCGTGTGACAATAGCGAATGAATGTTCGCTATTGTCACACTGATTCTCCTCCCAGCCAATTAAGAAGCTGGTCATGAGACCCATTTCCCGATTGGCCAAAAGGAGAAGAGATCCTATTGGCCTAGGAGGAGGAAGGAGGAGACGTGATGCCGAATAGGAGACACAAGGGAATCTGCCGTCCGTCACCCAGGGGGAACCGCTGCCTGCACCCTAGATGGGGTAAGTGCAGAGCTAGTAACCGACCAACCGACTGACTAATCGACTTACCAGAGGGGGGGTGTTGCAGGTGACCCAGCCGACCAGGGGGTGGTGGCTGTGGGTGCATTGTTTGCCGACCCCCTAAAAAATATACCACCAGCTGCCACTGGTGCTAGGGCTTTGATTAAGTTGCGGTTGGAGGGTTGTAAATCCTCACGGTTGAACCACATTTTTACCTCTCCTCAAAAACTCCTCTTTTAGCTGGGAAGGTAGCAGCTGGGGGTGTACACATGCATCGTGTTCGGTAAGTAGTTGTAAATTCAAGTGGATAGGACTACGCTTTAACTGCTCCACAACTATGCCCATTACAAGAGGTTTCTGTGCAGTGGTCCAGCGATTAGGTGGTTAAAACTGTTTAACGCTCCCTGAAGAGCAATTGGTTTGTGGATCGCTCAGCAGAGAGCACCACAAGTGTGAATGAGCCCTTAATTATTTTTTTAAATCATTTATTTTTTATATTAAAAAAATATATATGTATAAAAAAATTAAGCCCGGTTCACACTGATGCGAATTTGATACTATCCAAAATGAATAGATTCGCATGTCATCTGAAAATACATTGTTTTCTATGAAGGCCGTTCACAATTCTGATCCAGTTAAAAAAAGGGTCCTGTGCGAGTTTAGTGCGAATGCCGTGTGAATTTAATCTCCAGCTTTGCCCAGTCCCTTCAATAATTGCATTAAATTTGTGCCTATCACAACAGAAATTGCACAGTGAAATTGCATCAGATTTGCACCGCATCAGTGTGAACCTGGACTAAAAAGAGATCACTGTCACTAGAGCAGTGCAGTGTATACCAGTGGCAACTCTAGGAACATTATATAGGGAGGAGGGGGCACATAAGATGCCACAGTCGAAACTTGGGTGGAACTAATAATTTTTACCACTGAATTATACCACTAAAAATAAACAAAATAAGTAAATATATTTATACATTTTTTTTTCTTTTTACAAAATGCAAGAGTAATGTGGTATTTTTATTGTCTTATTGTGGAACCACACCAGCAATGTTAGGAATCATTCACACAAGTGGTGAGGGGGCTGGTAAACCCTGCAGTTGAGACAAGTTTTTTCCACTCCCCTACCCCACTGCTACCCTCTTTAGCTGCATAGGCAGTGGCTGGGGGTGTACACATATGCCTCGTTTCCACTGAGCGGATCGGTTCGGGCCGGTACAGTTTGAATGGCCTAGAATGGTCC
Organism: Lithobates clamitans; assembly: GCA_037952925.1. Taxonomy (NCBI): domain Eukaryota; kingdom Metazoa; phylum Chordata; class Amphibia; order Anura; family Ranidae; genus Lithobates; species Lithobates clamitans. The sequence goes on along the minus strand of JBBGZY010000062.1, from coordinate 1,417,030 downwards.
GGTCTATTCTGGTGAGCATTTCCACTGTAAGTGGGACCACAAGGGGCCATACAGGGTTTAGAAAAAATGCCTCAGCATAGCACAGCAGAGGGTTTTCTGTCAGCCAATCAGTGGAATTTATCGTAGCTCCGCCCTAACTGAACCGTTCCATTTTCTATGGCCCCACATCTGAAGCAGGACCCTGAATGGAGCGGTACGGTTCGGTTGTATGGGCCGCTTTCATAATGGAAACACCCAAAATAGCGTACCATACCGAACCGATCCACTCAGTGGAAACGAGGCATTATTGCAGCCATGTTGTTTAGTGTCATGGCAGGAATTAGACCCTGTGTTGCTTTTGGCAGGTGCTTCCACCCACTGAGTACAACCCCTTCAACTGAATGGGGATGCTCTGCAACAGACCCACAAGTGTGTGCAATGCACACTGTTGTGATGCACTAATGCAAGGGATCAAGAGGTTGAAGCAGGTGGTAAGGAGGTGGTACAACACCTCCTCACTGCCTGTCTAATGCTTTCTGAACAGTGATCTGCATGTGGATTGCTCTTCAGAAAGCAAAACCAGTGTGAATGAGCCCTAAGGCTTAAAGGTGAAGCAGAAAGACAGAACACAAAGAGCCAGCATTCTTTTCTCCCAATAAATTCAAAGTTAATCACTGCGCTAGTACTAATAAAGCAACTATAATAAATTGTATAGTGACAATAAAAAGCGTAAAAAATAAAATGAATGCAGCGCTAGTAACATAACATTAAAAGTAAAAGTCCATAGTGTTTAAAATAAAGTTCTTGTTCAGGGAAAAAGCTGGAACCACCCACGGTATAGACAAAGACACACTTAGGTGAGCACAAACTTATCCTCCACTGAACATCAACACACCAGGCCTCTTACCAAAGAAAATAGACCACTGAATTACTTGAATCGTAGATGGCTGGGTCTTGTAGTCTCACCAGATGGAAGTTCAAAGGTGCATTCATAGAATACAAGAAAGCAACTCCTCATGGTGTAGTATATTAAAACCAGGATCACATTTATTTAACCACTTCAGCCCTGGAAGGTTTTACCCCCTTCCTGACCAGAGCACTTTTTACAATTCGGCACTGCGTCGCTTTAACTGCTAATTGCGCGGTCATGCAATGCTGTACCCAAACGAAATTTGCGCCCTTTTCTTCCCACAAATAGAGATTTCTTTTGATGATATTTGATCACCTCTGCCTTTTCTATTTTTTGCGCTATACACGGAAAAAGACCGAAAATTTTGAAAAAAAATGATATTTTCTACTTTTTGTTCTAAAAAAAATCCAATAAGCTCAATTTTAGTCATACATTTAGGCCAAAATGTATTCGGCCACATGTCTTTGGTAAAAAAAATGTCAATAAGTGTATATTTATTGGTTTGCGCAAAAGTTATAGCGCCTACAAACTAGGGTACATTTTCTGGAATTTACACAGCCTTTAATTTATGACTGCCTATGTCATTTCTTGAGGCGCTAAAATGGCAGGGCAGTACAAAACCCCCACAAATGACCCCATTTTGGAAAGTAGACACCCCAAGGAATTTGCTGAGAGGCATGTTGAGCCCATTGAATATTCATTTTTTTTGTCCCAAGTGATTGAATAATGACAAAAAAAATAAAAAAAATTACAAAAAGTTGTCACTAAATGATATATTGCTCACACAGGCCATGGGCATATGTGGAATTGCACCCCAAAATACATTTAGCTGCTTCTCCTGAGTATGGGGATACCACATGTGTGGGACTTTTTGGGAGCCTAGCCGCGTACGGGGCCCCGAAAACCAATCACTGCCTTCAGGATTTCTAAGGGCGTACATTTTTGATTTTACTCCTCACTACCTATCACAGTTTTGAAGGCCATAAAATGCCCAGATGGCATAAACCCCCCCCAAATGACCCCATTTTGGAAAGTAGACACCCCAAGCTATTTGCTTTGAGGCATGTTGAGTCCATGGAATGTTTTATATTTTAAAACAAGTTGCGGGAAAGTGACAAATTTTTTTTTTTTTTGCACAAAGTTGTCACTAAATGATATATTGCTCACACAGGCCATGGGCATATGTGGAATTGCACCCCAAAATACATTTAGCTGCTTCTCCTGAGTATGGGGATACCACATGTGTGGGACTTTTTGGGAGCCTAGCCACGTACGGGGCCCCGAAAATCAATCACTGCCTTCAGGATTTCTAAGGGCGTACATTTTTGATTTTACTCCTCACTGCCTATCACAGTTTCGGAGGCCATGGAATGCCCAGGTGGCACAACCCCCCCCAAATGACCCCATTTTGGAAAGTAGACACCCCAAGCTATTTGCTGAGAGGCATGGTGAGTATTTTGCAGCTCTCATTTGTTTTTGAAAATAAAGAAAGACGAGAAAAAAAATTTTTTTTTTTCTTTTTTCAATTTTCAAAACTTTGTGACAAAAACTGAGGTCTGCAAAATACTTACTATACCTCTCATCAAATAGCTTGGGATGTCTACTTTCCAAAATGGGGTCATTTGGGGGGGTTTTTTGCCACCTGGGCATTCCATGGCCTCCGAAACTGTGATAGGCAGTGAAGAGTGAAATCAAAAATTTACGGCCTTAGAAAGCCTGAAGGCGGTGCTTGGTTTTCGGGGTCCCGTACGCGGCTAGGCTCCCAAAAAGTCTCACACATGTGGTATCCCCGTACTCAGGAGAAGCAACAGAATGTATTTTGGGGTGTAATTTCACATATTCCCATGGCATGTTTGAGCAATATATCATTTAGTGACAACTTTGCGCAAAAAAAAAATAAAAAAAATAAAAAAATTGTCTCTTTCCCGCAACTTGTGTCACAATATAAAATATTCCATGGACTCAACATGACTCTCAGCAAATAGCTTGGGGTGTCTACTTTCCAATATGGGGTCATTTGGGGGGGTTTTGAACTGTCCTGGCATTTTATGCACAACATCTAGAAGCTTATGTCACACATCACCCACTCTTCTAACCACTTAAAGACAAAGCCCTTTCTGACACTTATTGTTTACATAAAAAAATAATTTTTTTTTGCAAGAAAATTACTTTGAACCCCCAAACGTTATATATTTTTTTTAAAGCAAATGCCCTACAGATTAAAATGGTGGGTGTTTCATTTTTTTTTTTCACACAGTATTTGCGCAGCGATTTTTCAAACGCATTTTTTGGGGAAAAACACACACTTTTTTACATTTTAATGCACTAAAACACACTATATTGCCCAAATGTTTGGTGAAATAAAAAAGATTATCTTAGGCCGAGTACATGGATACCAAACATGACATGCTTTAAAATTGCGCACAAACGTGCAGTGGCGACAAACTAAATACATTTTTAAAAGCATTTAAAAGCCTTTACAGGTTACCACTTTAGATTTACAGAGGAGGTCTACTGCTAAAATTACTGCCCTCAATCTGACGTTCGCGGTGATACCTCACATGCATGGTGCAATTGCTGTTTACATTTGACGCCAGACCGACGCTTGCGTTCACCTTAGCGTGAGAGCAGGGGGGACAGGGGTGCTTTTTTTTTTTTTTTTTTTTTTTTTTTTTCATTATTATTATTATTATTATTTTATCTTATTTTTAAACTGTTCCTTTCATTTTTTTTTTTTTTAAATCATTTTTATTGTTATCTCAGGGAATGTAAATATCCCCTATCATAGCAATAGGTAGTGACAGGTACTCTTTTTTGCAAAAATTGGGGTCTATTAGACCCTAGATTTCTCCTCTGCCCTCAAAGCATCTGACCACACCAAGATCGGTGTGATAAAATGCTTTCCTAATTTCCCAATGGCGCTGTTTACATCCGGCGAAATCTAAGTCATAAAATGCTCGTAGCTTCCGGTTTCTTAGGCCATAGAGATGTTTGGAGCCACTCTGGTCTCTGATCAGCTCTATGGTCAGCTGGCTGAATCACCGGCTGCATTTTCAGGTTCCCTGTTGAGACAGGAGAGCCAGAGAAAAACACGGAAGACGTTGGGGGGGGGGGCATTCCCTCCCACTGCTTGTAAAAGCAGTCTAGAGGCTAATTAGCCACTAGGATTGCTTTTACATGAAAGCCGACCGCTGGCTGAAAAGAATGATACCAAGATGATACCTAAACCTGCAGGCATCATTCTGGTATAACCACTCAAAGTCGTGAATGGCGTACCTGAAGACAAAAAAATGGTTAACAATAAAGCACAGTAAACGGTAAGGTATAAAAAATTGCATACCTGAAAAGCAAACATGATAAAACATAACAACAATAAAACATTGCAGAATAGAATACAGTAAAAAAGAGCAGAACAATAGAGAGAATAGAGAGAGAGAGAACAATAAAACGCCAACTATTTTTTTTTTATTTTATATTTTTGTTTGTGTTTTTTTTTTTTTTTACACTTTTTTTGTAACTAACTTTTATAACTGTAACCGGTTCCAGGTTCGGGTCTCTCAAAATGCGATGGCATCGTGGGAGACCCTGTGAAAGTGTGCCTAGTCTGTGCAGTGCTGTACCCTACGCTAATACTCAACTAGTGAATGGTAGCGTTCAAAACATTCACCAATGCAAAGACCAGGATTGTCAGGACAGGAGGGACAATAATAGCGGGTGTCACGCCTATATCCGCGCTTGCTGCAGACACAACATCTTTTTTGGGGGGGTTCGTTGGGTAGGGGTACTCGGGAGGACATAAAGAAAATGCCTCTCATGCAGCCGACTGCATTTGGTTGGGGATGTGAATGGGGGAAGTACGGGCGCTGCAGAAGCGGTGGGTTCCCAATTAGGATTGGCGAATGCAGCAGGAAGGGCACTATGGGCACGACGGGCCTGTGTTTGTCTTTTAGGTGGCAGCGGGACACTACTTGTGCTTGCCACCTCACTAGCTTGAACTGCACTTATGGGACTCACCACGTCACCAAGTGTTACTGCAGTGCGGGTTTGACTACGACCGGGGTGTACTAGGCCGCTGGTGCTTGCCAGTTCACCAAAACACTACAAAAAAAACTGTTAGCGATCACAGGGATCAGGCCGGACTCTGCGAACGCTGCAGTTATGCGTTTAGTGTTTTGTAAGTGTCAGTGATCGATCGATACTGCACTTGGGTGGGCTGGGCTGGGCCGGGCGGAGGGGCAAAACGCAGGTGCTAGCAGGTATCTGGGCTGATCCCGCTAACACTGCGTTTGTGGGAACCCTAAACTGCTGGGGACGCTAGTATAGATCTGATCGGATCAGATATTGATCCGTTCAGATACTATACCACTAAGGGAGGTGTATGCTGCGTGCGTGGGTGTTAGCGGTACTGGCGCTAACCTGACGCTGCCTGGGGCTGGTGCTTGCCAGTTCACCAAAACGCTACCAAAAAAACTGTTAGCGATCGCAGGGATCAGGCCTGACTCTGCGAACGCTGCAGTTATGCGTTTAGTGTTTTGTAAGTGACAGTGATCGATCGATACTGCACTTGGGTGGGCTGGGCTGGGCAGAGGGGCAAAACGACGCAGGTGCTAACAGGTATCTGGGCTGATCCCGCTAACACTGCGTGTTTGGGAACCCTAAACTGCTGGGGACGCTAGTATAGATCTGATCGGATCAGATATTGATCCGATCAGATACTATACCACTAAGGGAGGTGTACGGTGCGTGCGTGGGTGTTAGCGGTACTGGCGCTAACCTGACGCTGCCTGGGGCTGGTGCTTGCCAGTTCACCAAAACGCTACCAAGAAAACTGTTAGCGATCACAGGGATCAGGCCTGACTCTGCGAACGCTGCAGTTATGCGTTTAGTGTTTTGTAAGTGACAGTGATCGATCAATACTGCACTTGGGTGGGCTAGGCCGGGCCGGGCGGAGGGGCAAAACGCAGGTGCTAGCGGGTATCTGGGCTGATCCCGCTAACACTGCATTTTTGGGAACCCTAAACTGCTGGGGACGCTAGTATAGATCTGATCGGATCAGATATTGATCCGTACAGATACTATACCACTAAGGGAGGCGTATGCTGCGTGCGTGGGTGTTAGCGGTACTGGCGCTAATCTGACGCTGCCTGGGGCGACGTATATCACCACCGGGCGATCAGGGGGCTAAACCTATATTCGGTAATAAACGGCAGGTGCCCTGACACTATAAAAAATAAACGAACTAATCAGCGTCACCCGTAACGGTTATACGGTGATCAGTGGTGAAAGGGTTAACTAGGGGGCAAGCAAGGGGTTAATACATTTATTAGGTAGTACTGTATATGGGGGTCCCTGTCGCTATAAAACGCTGACGGCGAACCTAAATATTTACGTCCCTAACTAGCGTCACCAGTGACACTAATACAGCGATCAGAAAAATGATCGCTTAGCAACACTGGTGACGGGGGGTGATCAAGGGGTTAAAACTTTATTAGGGGGGGTTAGGGGGGTATCCTAGACCTAAAGGGGGCCTAACACTCACTGCCCTAACACACTAACTGTCACAAACTGACACCAATACAGTAATCAGAAAAAAAAAAAAAAAAACCTGCTTGGTGTCAGTTTGTGACAGGGGGGGGTGATTGGGGGGGGGATCGGGGGGCGATCGGGGGGAGGATCGGGGTGTAATGTGTGCCTGGCATGTTCTACTGTGTGTGTGTGTGTTGTGCACTCACATTACAGTCTTCTCTCCTCGGCCCGGAACGGAAAATACTGAGCCGAGGAGAGATGACATCATTTCCTCTGCCTCTGTGTACAATACAGAGGCAGGGAAATGATCCCATTGGCTGGGAGCGATCGCGAGGGGGGGCCACGAATGGATGGCCTCCCCCTCACCACCGATCGCCGGGGGACATTTGCCGACCGCCGCAGGCACCGGGGGGGGGTCCGGTCGGACCCCCACCCGCGGGCAGGCAAGGACGTACAGGTAAGCCTTTTTGCCTGCCCGTGCCGCTCTGTCGACGTACATCGTCGTGCGGCGGTCGGCAAGTGGTTAATGTTATCCATAACAGACTGCTGCTTCTGATATGCTTGTTTTTAATTAGCTAAAATGTGAGTACCCTGGCTGTTTTTAAATAAATGTGATCCTGGTTTTAATATACTACACCATGAGGAGTTGCTGAGACTACAAGACCCAGCCATCTATGATTCAAGTGAAGTGGTTTTGTGGTCCTGTGGATGTATCGTGCTTGTTTGACCACCTGTAATTCAGTGGTCCAATTTCTTTGGTAAGAGGCCTGGTGTGTTAATGTTCGGTGGAGGATAAGTTTGTGCTTACCTAATTTTGTCTTTGTCTACACCGTTGGTGGCTCCAGCTTTTTCCCTGAACAAGGACTTTATTTTAAACACTATGGACTTTTACTTTTAAATTATTTTCTCCCAGTTAGAGATGTATGCAAGAAACAGGATTTCTGCTTGTTTAAAGGAATGCAAGTCTTTGTTCTGTCCCTCTGCTGATGAAGATCTTTTACAGCCTGGTGTCAGGATAAACAAACATGAACAGGCTGTAAGGCTGGATTCACACCTATGCATTTTTAGCGCTTTTTGCAAATCTGCAAAAAGCACTAAAAATGCATAGGTGTGAATCCAGCCTTAGATCATGTCTTCCTCTGCTCCTGCCCCCCTCTCCCTCTGCTGCCTGCACTAAATAACTAACCTACCATGCTGATGCCCCTCTCTCCTTTACTGACTATCCATGCTACTGCTTTTTATTCCAAAGGAAAAAAAACTCACTGTGACTCAGAGGAGCAAAGGGGTCATTTTAGCCACTTCCTCCTCCCCTAGAACTGCTGTTTATAGTCTTCCAAATCTGGCAGCAGGGGAACAGGGAGGGGCTGGAGTAGCATGATTGGCTAAGACTTAGCATGTGACTGTACAGATCCCTCCCTATGCTGACCGAGAACTGGAATGACATCATCCTGCATCTTCTTGCTGTGCTGTGAGTTCTGCCAACATAGTTTTCTGAGCATACACACAGGGATGGGCTGGGGGTGAGAGTGCTGCTCGCTTCAGGAGCCAGGTCTGCTGCAGTCATTATAACAAGCAGAAGACCCGGTCTGCACTCCAGTTGGGAGCAGATGGGTGGCCTGGCCATGCAAGTGCCACTCACATTAACATTGGAGTCAGCAAAAAGAGGGAGGGGAGAAATCCTCTGCAGGAGCTGACAGGCAATCTCTCACTTGTGAGAGATGAATCACACCTGTGTCAGCTTGGCGGTGGCCGGGGGAAGATAAGGTGTCGCGGGCACCCGCTACACAAAAAAAGGCGCTTTAATTGGGGGGGGGCACAGCATAATGTTGGGGGGTCATGCCCCCCTCTGCCCCCCCCCCCCCCCCCCCCTAGTGACGCCATAAAGAATTAAACAGCTTGCTATAAAACTGTGATACCAGTTTATAGTAGAAACAAACAAAAAAAGAAAAGCTACAAATTATCAATATTAATGCATAGGATGCCAGCAAATGACTGTTGTAAAGTGCAAATGTACAATCATTAAAAAACATCAAATAATTCATCAGCTTGTAAAGTGCAAAGAGACCGATCATCAAAAAGTGCAAAAGTGCAGCTAATAGTGCATATGTAAATTCATGTATCAGAAATGCAGAAATCAATCACTAAATTTATATATATACACACATTGTGACGGATCTCAGATACCCCGGCTGGGCACCTCCTGTTCTCCAAACGCACCGCAGCCAGCAGACTCGCCATAAGCAGCCCTTAACCCCCCAATCACGAGACAAATCCCATAGGTGTTGAGGGCTAAACATGCAGGGCATTAAAGCGGTTGTATACCCGCTGTTTTTTTTTTTTCCTACACCTGCAAGGGAAAGGCATAATGAGCTAGTGTGCACCGCATACTAGCTCATTATGAGATACTTACCTTAGAACGAGGCGCGGGCATCTCACCCTGTCCACGCCGAGGGAGCTGACATTTCCCCGTGTCTTCCGGGTATCGCGGCTCCGGCGCTCTGAGTGGCCGGAGCCGCAATGTCATCACTCCCACGCATGCGCCACTGCAGTCAGCGGCTCATTGTGAGGGGAATATCTCCTAAACCATACAGGTTTAGGAGATTTTTTTTACCTACAGGTAAGCCTTATCATAGGCTTACCTGTAGGTAAAAGTTGAAAAAAAAGGTATACAACCGCTTTAAACTGTTTATTAAGTACAAGACATACACCTTTAAACACAGTTAGAGACACTCCCCTTAGCCTTGTCATAGAGGGGGTAGGGGACAAGGAAGAACCAATAGAAACGCAACACTTGTATATTCAAACAACTACAGTTGAAACACACCAAGGGATTATGATAAGCAGGCAGCACCTCTTCACACATCCCCCGCCATAAAGGTGTCGCCACACCTTTTGTCTACGTGCCATGACATAACAGAATTAAACCACCCCCCAAAACACACAGTGACAGTGGGTTCTGTCAACCATTATATATATATACATATATATATATATATATATATATATATATATATATATATATATATACACACAGTATCTCACAAAAGTGAGTACACCCTTCACATTTTTGTAAATATTTTATTCTATCTCTTCATGTGACATGTGAAGAAATGACACTTTGCTACAATGTAAAGTAGTGAGTGTACAGCTTGTATAACAGTGTAAATTTGTTGTCCCCTCAAAATAACTCAACATACAGCCATTAATGTCTAAACCTCTGGCACTAAAAGTGAGTACACCACTAAGTGAAAATGTCCAAATTGGGCCCAAATAGCAGGTGTGTTAAATTTGGTGTTATCGCTCTCACTCTCATACTGGTCACTGGAAGGTCAACATGGCACCACATGGCAAAGAACTCTCTGAGGATCTGAAAAAAAAATGTTTCTCTACATAAAGATGGCCTAGTCTATAAGAAGATTGCCAAGTCCCTGAAACTGAGCTGCAGCACGGTGGCCAAGACCATACAGTGGTTTACCAGGACAGGTTCCACTCAGAACAGGCCTCGCCATGGTTGACCAAAGAAGTTGAGTGCACATGCTCAGTGTCATATCCAGAGGTTGTCTTTGGGAAATAGACGTGTGATTGCCAGCATTGCTGCAGAGGTCGAAGGGGTGGGGGTTAGCCTGTCAGTGCTTAGACCATACGCCGCACACTGCATCAAATTGGTCTGCATGGCTGTTGTCCCAGAAGGAAGCCTCTTCTAAAGATGATGCACAAGAAAAGCCCACAAACAGTTTGTTGAAGACAAGCAGACTAAGAACATGGATTACTGGAGTGATGTCCTGTGGTCTGATGAGACCAAGATAAACTTATTTGGTTCAGATAGTGTCAAGCGTGTGTGGCTGAAACCAGGTGAGGAGTACAAAGACAAGTGTGTCTTGCCTACAGTCAAGCATGGTGATGGGAGTGTCATGGTCTGGGGCTGCATGAGTGCTGCCGGCACTGGGGAGCTACAGTTCAATCACGGAACCATGAATGCCAACATGTACTGTGACATACTGAAGCAGAGTATCATCCACTCCTTTCAGAGACTGGGCCGCAGGGCAGTATTCCAACATGATAACGACCCCAAACACACCTCCAAGATGACAACTATCTTGCTAAAGAAACTGAGGGTAAAGGTGATGGACTGACCAAGCATGTCTCCAGACCTTAAGCCTATTGAGCATCTGTGGGGCATCCTCAAACAGAAGGTGGAGGAGTGCAACGTTTCTAACATCCACCAGCTTTGTTATGTCATCATGGAGGAGTGAAAGAAGACTCCAGTGGCAACCTGTGAAGCTCTAGTGAACTCCATGCCCAAGAGGGTTAAGGCAGTGCTGGAAAAAAATAGTGGCTACACAAAATATTGACACTTTAGGCCCAATTTGGACATTTTCACTTAGGGGTGTACTCACTTTTGTTGCCAGCGGTTTAGACATTAATGGCTGCGTGTTGAGTTATTTTGAGGGGACAGAAAATTTACACTGTTATACAAGCTGTACACTCACTACTTTACGTTGTAGCAAAGTGTCATTTCTTCAGTGTTGTCACATGAAAAGATAGAATAAAGTATTTACAAAATGTGAGGGGTGTACTCACGTTTGCACTTTTGTGAGCTACTGTATATATACATATATATATATATATATATATATATATATATATATATATATATATAAATATATATATATATATATATATATTACAGTATATACTGTATATAGTCAGTTGATGAACAAAAAATACCATCACAGAACATCCACAGTGTGTAATCCTCCATGGAATATCACTTGTGCAAGAAAAGAGAAATGATGGACTCCACCACCAGATTGTAATAGTTACCAAGCGCCTCTTACCAGAACAATTGGGCCATAGATTATAACGGCCAAAAACTGACTTCCACTGGAGGAAATGATCGCCACTCAGCAATTCATAGTAGTATGATACCGAGAAATAGAAACATACACCTCCATCATCAAGTCTGTTCAAAAAATAATGCCTTTACTGTATAATATTGAGTTCCAGCAAGTAAGCATTCCAATACAGCAAGACCAAGGCACCAGGCTGATGGTTTGTATAGAACAAATGCAAACAACAATCAGCAAATGGTGCATAAAGACAATGTATTGGCCACACCCTATGCATTTCATCAGTAGTGATGTCTTCGGGGCTCTGAGGAAGGGGCTTGTCTTCCGAAACGCAACAGTTTTCCAACTACAGTGATCTGGATATCCACCATGCTGGAGTTGTGATTTTATATGCTTTGATCTTCTCATGCTTGTGAGTATGTTTTGGGCTTTTTAATAAACTGAAAATGGTGTTGGAGGTAATGCACTAGGTGTTTGCACCCTCTTTGTTTCTTTTTGGTGCTCTGGAGTAGGGATGAGCTTGATGTTACAGTAACTGTATCTCACAAAAGATGTTGATCTTTAGCCTAGAGATCTACATTCTACAGTGCTTTCCGTGGTGAACTATTTCTAATCTACTTGATTTGATATATATATATATATATATATATAGATATAGATATATCTATATATATATATATATATATATATATATATATATATATATATATATATATATATATATATGTATATATATATATATATATATATATATATATATATATAAAATATATATATAAAATATATACTCTGCATCCAGTCAGTATAGCCTAGAGATCTACATTCTACCATGCATTCCGTGGTATACTATTTCTACTTCAGGCAGTGTATATATATATATATATATATATATATATATATATATATATATATATATATATATATATATATATATATATATGCTGTATTTATCGGCGTATAACACGTACAGGCGTATAACACACACATTCATTTTAAGAGGGAAGTTTCAGGAAAAAAACTTAAATTTTAAATAAGGAACTTTGAAGCAAAATAAGGGTCAGTGCCAATCTGCAGCCTCACAATTGTCATCAATGCAGCCTGATCAATGCCCATCTGCAGCCTCATCAGTCCACATCAATGCAGCCTCACCATTGCCATCAATGCAGCAGCCTCACCATTGCCATCAGTGCAGCTTGATCGATGCCCATCTGCAGCCCAGAGGTGACAGGGAGGGGGACAGGACGAGCGCCGTCAGATTACATACAGTGAGAATCTCCTATGATAGACAGAACAGTGGTCCAGAGGCGGCCCAAGAGATGGGACTTCTTATTACAGATGCCGCCAAGTAAACAGGAGATTCTCCCTGTATGTAATCTGACGGCGCTCGTCCTGACCCCCCTCCCTGTCTCCTCTGAGGCAGCTAAAATTAAAGTATTGGCGTATAACACGCACACGCTATTTGCACCCAATTTTATAGGTGAAAAAGTGAGTGTTATACGCCAATAAATACAGTACACACACATATATATATATATATATATATATATATATATATATATATATATATATATATATATATATATATATATATTACACTCTGCAGCATCCAGTGTAGCGTATATCTACAGTGAAACCGTAGTGCAGTTGCTACTACTTTTCTGGTGGTGTACACAGCACACAATACATTGCAGTGTGGTGTTGCCAAACAAAATATACATCATGTCCAGAAGGCCACCATGGCAAGGCAGATTCTCACAGGCCACTAAAAGAGGGCAAGCAGGCTCTGTGTCTACAGTCAACAGTGCTGGTCGCAGACATGGTGCACCCTCTGCAGGTGGCCATGGGGCACGCTTGTCCTTTTTTTCTGCTGCTGGCCATGTTATTGAGCCAGAACATGCAGAAGAGTTGGTGGAGCAGATAATAAAGCCGTCCTCATCCTTCTCATCCTTTGTCACCCAGGCTCAGAGTAGTTTGCCTTCCAATGCAGCTGCCAAAGTGGCCTATTCCACCGGCTCCTTGTCCACGCAGCGATTGGAAGGCTTCAATGTTGGTTCCCAGGTTGAGAAAAGGAATAACATGAGCCTAGAGAGAGGGGGTGCCCAAGAAGGACTAGAAACTGAAAATCATGTTCCCCCAGCCACAACATACTGCCAAGTTTGCTCCAGTGATGAGGAGGGAGGGGATGATGAGGTCACTGACTCTACTTGGGTGCCTGATAGAAGAGAGGAGGAGGAGGCACAACTCCAATGAGGCAGGATGTCCTCCAGGGGGCAGCTTAAGGGCAGCCACCCTACTGCATCACACCGCAGAGCTCTGCAGGTGCAGGGCGCTGCTGACTCCCCGTTGATTTTGAAAAGTTTCTTGGTGTGGGCCTTTTTGACACGTGTGAATCTACCTATGTCTGAAGCGGATCAAGCGTGGTCAGAACAGCAGCCGCTTGGCCTCCACATGCTTGACCAGACATATGACAACCTCCCATGCAGTCCGTTGGCAACAGCACTTGAAAGACCCACATCAAAGAAAAAGGCGGACTTCTCCTTGCTCTTCATCTGGTATCTCCAAACCCACTATACCTCCAGTTCTCTCAAAAACCTGTACTGAGAGGAATTAAGGTATAACAATAGGTGTCCCAAGTACTTGCAGCCAATCTGCTATCAGTACACCTCCATCTGAATTTAGCAGGCAAATTTCCATACCCCAGTTGCTAAACCGGAAAAAGAAATTCAGTCCCAGCCATCCACATGCTCAGCGTCTGAATGCTAGCTTGGCCAAATTGAAGCACTGCAACTGCTGCCTTTTCAGCTGGTAGACTCTGCCCCCTTATGTGAATTTGTGGAATGTGCTGTACCTCAGTGGCAGGTTCCAAAACGCCATTTCTTTTCATGGAAGGCCATTCCGGCTCTCTACCGGCATGTGGAAGGCAATGTTTTGGCCTCGTTGGACAGGGTGGTCAGCAGTAATACCGCTGACTCATGGTCCAGCGGGCATGGGCAGGGATGTTACCTTTCCTTCACGGCGCACTAGGTAACTCTGCTGGCAGCTGGGAAGGAAGCAGGACAGGGTTCAGTATTGTTGGAGCTTGTTCCGCCACCACGCCTCTAAAATGCTAGTGGTTATTCTGCCACAGCTCTCTCCTCCACCCCCTCCTCTTCTTCTTCCTCTATGGCCACTTCTTCTGATTTCTCCTCTGAACCAGCGGTGCTCTGTAAGCGGCCAAGGGCCTATGCAAGCATTCAGGCAAAAAAATGCCATGCAGTGCTTGAGTTGGTCTGCTTAGGGGACAGGAGCCACATCGGGGCAGAGTTTCTGTCAAAGAAAAGTTTGTGCAATGTGTTTCCAGACCCTGGGAGATTACAATTTCCTGGTGCTGGACAACGTGTTGCCGAGGCTTCGGTCAGTCAGAGGAAGAGCAATGGAGAAGGTGGTCAGCTGACCGATGCCTTTAAACAATTTTTTAGTCCTCAGCGCCAAGGTCTGATCGGTTCAAGCAACCATCACCAGCGTCTGCATTACATTGTGCAGGAATATCTTGGGGCAAGAGCAGACTTGGAAACCTTTCCAAAAGACCATACACTGGGTTACTGGGTCTGGAGGAAGGACCACTGGCCAGAACTTGCTCAATATGCAATTGAGCTACTGGCTTGTCCTGCATCCAGCGTTATTTTTGAACGCACATTTAGTGCTGCTGGAGGGTTTGTAACAGATCATAGAGTGCGCCTGTCCACAGACTCCCTTGATAGGCTCACATTCATAAAAATGAATCAGTCTTGGATCAGCAGCAGCTACCAAGCACCTAATGCTGATGTAACTGATTGTTTTTTCTTTGGATGTGGGATCCCTTGAAGACCGCCTATGCTGAGTGACTATCCTATTCTTCTTCAATCTTGATGATGCTAGCTTCCAAAAATATTTTTGGTTTAGGGCACCAGCACCACCACTGCCTAAGACCCAATTTTTCTGCCCCTGTTTAACAGGGGCATGTAATTACAATTTTTGATCAAATATTTCATAGCAGGGCCCGTTCCTGCGCCCGACAAGCGTAACTGTCAGGGGTTACAGTGTTCTGGCACCTCCAACACATTTACATTACAGCAGCAAACAGTTTTAAATTACTTTTTTTCCTTTAGAAATGTAATTTTGCTGTGGTATTGTTCTAAACATGGGAAAACTGCGCCACTTTACTGGCATACTATAGACACTCCCCAGGAACAATATTTAAAGGAATATTTCATTTCTATTGTTTCACTTTAAGCATTCTTAAAATCACTGTTCCCGAAAAAACGTCAGTTTTAAAAACTTTTTTTTGCATTGATACATGTCCCCTGGGGCAGGACCTGGGTCCTCAAACACTTTTTAGGGCAAAAACTTGCATATAAGCCTTTAAAATTAGCACTTTAGATTAGTCACATTCGTGTCCTATAGGCTTTAACTGTGTTTGCGTGTTCAATCAAACTTTTTTGCATGTTTGGATGTTCTGGTGTGAACCGAACCGGGGGGGTGTTCAGCTCATCCCTACTCTGGAGTTTCCCTGCTTTATACATTATCATTTTACCTTTGGATGTGAGATGGAGTTAAGTTAATATTGGTTGCATTACTTCAAGAATGGGCTGCCAATGCCTGCCGAAAGAAAAAAAAACAGGGGGCGTGGCCAAACCATGGCAGAGGAAGGCAGCTTGTCCGGGAGCTCCAGCTACCTTGCCACTATTTTACCACACACAGTAGAGCAACCCGTCCAAGATGCCCAGGAAGAAAGGGGACAAGGAGGCACTTTCCGATCCCCACATCAGGCATCCGCAAGGCAGTATAATCCTGTTTCTGGCCAGCCCTCACTATCTGGGGAGCTGTCTACATTGCTTAGGGAGGATCTACAGATGGAGACAGTGGTACAGGGTGAGTCCTCCCCTACACTACCTCACTTGTCACAGAGCTGCACACAGATACCTCCAGCAACCCCTTCATGCAGCCTAGACCCAGGATAGGACATTAAACAGTACCTCAGTGATCTCCCCACCATGGCAGCTTTCCTGAAACAAATGGAGGATACTTATAAGGCAGGATTTCAAGAACTCAAAGCTGACACCATCCAAATTGGATCGCATGTTGAAACCCTTGAAACCCCATCATTTAGAAGACAGCAGTGCTTCTATCCTTACAATTCAAAATTAAGGGTCTCAATGATTAATGATTACGAGAATAGAAGTTGCAGGAAAAATCTGCAGATTCGCAGATTGACAAAATCCGTGAAGTCAGCCTCTCTGATTCCAACATTACTTTGCGCTTTCTCTAAGATTCTGGGTAAACCTCCCCTACAGAGAATACGGGTAGGGGTAAGTGGCGCTACCTATGAGTGATGAAGACCACTTATAAATACCATAAACGTGTAAGAAAAATCCCCCACCCGTTGCATGGGGAGGGATCTACCATTAGAAGCCCCCCAGCAAGTGGTATAAGGATAGTGTGGTATACACCCTACAAATACCAATAAATAAAAAATGCTGTACAGTGTCCAACAGGTGAATTGTATATAATCAAATAGATCTAAAGTCCATGATAAACCACAGTCCCATCCAATATGCAAAGTGAAAAATTAAGGATATAAATCTTAAAAACTAATTGACATGTGGTGCAAAAACAATAATAGTGGAATGTAAAAATGGAGTTCGAGCATAAACAAAGTTCTTGTAAGTGGTGACTCGCGTGAGGAAAATTGCTGATATCCAGTGACTTTACGGTGCTCCCCCTCAAGGATCCCCACTCACCAGCTCCGTAAACCCCTGCGGGGGGAAGTAGGCATGTAATACCAGGCGGTGGAATGACGTCTTAGGTCCAGTCTAGCCGTCTCCAGGTGCCTCTGCTCCAGATATCATGTAGTCTGTCAGTGTCTAATAGCCATCCTCTTAGGAAAAAACAGGGCTCCCATAGTGTGATAAGTTTTAAAACAAGTATTTATTAAAAAAACAGCTGATATACAGCCAGTAAAAACAATCTGAACTCCCTATAAAAGAGACTCACACTCGATAAGGGAGCTGTGGATAGAGACCATCAGCTGAGCGGCGTGCGCCTCAGCTGCGTTCCACGCTCGCTCCGAGTTCCGGGTGTGACGTAAGTGCGTAGCTCCGGCTTACGCGTTTTGTCATCAACGTTGCCAAAGGCGTAGCTAGCGTACTTCGTAATGTGCTATATGAAGGCAAGCGGGCATATTAAGTTCACCTCCTGCTCCTCCCATGGGCGACCTCCCAGTATAAAAGCTACACAGACCCTCCCTTACAGATTAAACCATTACGGACAACAGGGGAATCCCAGGGATTTAAGTACATATACGGAACAGTGTATCCCCACTCGCCAGCATTAGAGGCAGATATAAATTGATTCTAACAGGAATACATGCATACCATACAGAAAATATATATTTATATACATCCAGTATATCAATCTAATGATAACAGCAAAATAAAACAATTGATGGATGATACCATGTGCCCAATACATGGCACTTAGTTAAGGGGGGAAGGGGGAAGGGAGAATAGAACGAAATCCCCTAGTGGTGATCTCAGGTAAGGCTATTCCATAAAATGGGCATAATTCTAAAGAAGAGTGTAATCTCGTCATCACATTATAATGGCAGCCTAGGTATCAACATATGCAGCAGACACAATTCCTGCGGAGACGCAATATTTGGCCCTTTGGGATGTTCCCTTTCCACCTTGGATGGTGGCAGCTGGAGGTGGGTATATACCCATTGCGGTCAGTGTCCTTAAAAAGGGTATGGGTACAGAGAGATGTCCCTGACTTAAAGATTTCTAAGTCTAGGTATTCTATCTTCTGGAGGTTCCATTTACCTGTAAACGTAATCCCATAGTTGTTATTGCTCAATTGCCCAAGGAATTGTTCAAAGGCATCAGGTGTCCCATCCCATAGGATGATCAAATCATCAATGTAGTGCCTATACAGCTTGACTTGGGGGATTTTCCTACCATAAATATACTCCTCCTCCCACATATTCATGAATAGGTTCGCTACACTGGGGGTGTAGCGTGCCCCCATAGCTACACCTTTGGTTTGTACATAGTAGTTGTTACTGTACCAAAAGTAGTTGCATTCCATGGCTAGTTTGAGCCCCTCCATGATATAATTAATCTGCTGTTGTTTCATCCCTGTATTTTCATGCAACGCTTTTTATACTCCAGCTAGCTCATCCCTTTGTACAATGCTAGTATACAACGAATTGACGTCTATCGTTGCCAGGACCCAATTGCCGCCATCCTTAATTTCTTGGAGCTCCTGGATAAGCTGCAAGCTATCACGTAAGTATGATTTTCCTCGCTGTACCAGCGGCTTCAGGTATTTATCCAGGTATTCCCCCAATCTCGAGAATATCGAATTGATCCCACTTTTAATGGGCCTTCCTGGTGGTTTATGCAGCCTTTTATGTATTTTTGGAGTGTAATACATAACTGGAGTTTTAGTGGATTTGGAAATCAGGTATTCGGCTTCCTTTGGGTTCAATATCCCCATTTTCTTCCCTTTTTCAACAAAGATCATCAATTTCTTCTCATATTTCTTTTTAGGGTTACTCTTTAATTTTTTGTAGGTATTCTCCACCTTTAAAAGGTTATCCATCTCCTCCTGGTAGTCCTTCTTATCCAAGATAACCAGTCCTCCCTCCTTATCCGCTGGTCTTATGACTACTGTGTGTCGTTCCCCTAGTTTCTTGATAGTTTCCCATACATGTTTCCCTTTTCTATCTTTCCTCCGTAAATTTCTCAGGTCTTCTTCAACCATTTTCTTGAATGCATTCAAGCATTGACTCCCTGGTGTTTTAGGGTTGAAAATGGAGTTGTTTTTTAAATTAGTTTGTATATATTCGGGGTCATCCTGCGTTTTATCTTCTTTGTTTAGGGCAAAGTGTTTTTTGAGGTTGAGTTTCCTCATAAACTTCTGGAGGTCAATATAGGCCTCAAATTTGTCTAACGTTTTTTCTGGGGTGAACTTGAGTCCCAAGTCCAGCACCTTGAGTTCTTCATCCGCAAAAGTGGAGCTACTTAGGTTGAAAATCCCTTTCCTTAGTATACCCTCCTTCTTTTTCTTCCTGCCTCCTCTCCTTCCTCTTGTCTGCCTCTTCTTTCCGGATATCTTGGCATAGTTCCCCTGTCTCTTCCCCGGGTATGTTCCCACCCATTGTTGGGGTGTATCCTCTCTCCAGGCCCCTGCATTCCAATAGGGGTAGGGTCTACCGGTCTTCTCTGTCCTCCTCTCTGGGGCCCCCCTCCATTTCCACGTTTTCCTCTCCATCCTGGAGTCCTGTATAGGACATGGGTCTTCCATCTCCCTGGGGGCCTGTCCCGGTATCCTTCCCTGGGAAAATCCCTATGCTCCCCATACTCTCTCCCATAAGGATGGGAGTAGTATTGATTTCTTAAAGGGGAGAATCTGTTATAGGTGGGAACATTGTAGCTTCTATTTCTAGGTGTTCCCTGTTCTGAGGGTTCCCGATAACTAACCCTCCTATAATTGGGTGTATCCTCATACCGGTTAGGTGTTCTAGGTCTCCCCCGGTTAGTTGTAATGGGGTACACTGGTGTCCCTGATGTAGGGGTATTATCCCCTAGCCCCAGTATTCTGGCTTCAATGGCTTCCTCGGGACCATCATCCATAGTGTCCTCCATATCATTACTGGGATCCCCCATAGTAGATTGCCATTTGTAGACTCTGTTGTTTTTGTAATCAAGGACATCCCTCTTGAATTTTTTCTGTTTTTTTGCCTGGACTTCACCATCATATTTTTTAATATAATCATGCAGTTCTTTCTCTTTATCTTTGTAGTCCCTCTGGTTGGCAAACAGTACTAATAGGCTTTTAATTTCTGTTATATTAGTTTCTATCATTCTCAATTTAAATTGTCTCCTTTTAACAATATTTTGGAGCAACTCTCCTTCACATTTGTTAAAAATGGAGAACCAATCCGCCATAAGAGCGGTATCATTGATATTGTCATTAGGGTGTACATCCCATCTAAGCCTTTTTGGGGTCATTTTTGCCGTAATATAAGTTTCTAAGGTGGCAACATCCCACCACACTCTTAACTGCTTCTCTAGAGTGTGTTTAAGTTGTTTCATAAGACTGTGCATATCCTGTGCATTAATGACCTGTTCTTGGCAAAAAATGCCCCCCAAGTCTATATTCCTATTAGTCATGTACCCAAAAATGTCCATAGCTGCAGAAAATCACACCAAAAGGTAATAATACTGATAACAAATGCAAAAAATTCCCACGCTCACGGACTTTGGGGGTGCGATTCAGGGGAGGCTGCAGACCGGATAGTCTGTGAGCGTGGGAATTTTTTGAAAACCTCCCCTACAACCCATTGAAATTGAACATGCTCATAGAGCCCTGGGATCACCGAACTCTGATGTTAACAAGCCATAAGAGTTAATATATAAATTGTTGCCCTTCCAGGACAAAGAAGCTATCATGCGAGCAGTGCTCCAGAGACTTTATTTGGAATTTGATGGAGTGAAATTATACCTTTCTCATTGCACCCTTGAACTTGTGTCCTCTGTTAGATGCCCTGCGGAATGCCGGAGCCACCTACAGTTGGGGTTTACCCTTTCGGCTTACAGCTACTAAAGATGGAGTTTCAGCTACTCTCCGCGATAAAGATGATCTCCCAGAATATCTTGAGTCACTCTCCTTTTTTGATGTGGACTTTCCTGATTGGAGATACGGAGTCTATACTCCCCGACCTACTCCACACCGTGACTGGCAGTAACCACGTCGGAACAGGTTCTGCAATCCCAGTGGTCCCTCTAAAGCTTGAGCTGCTTCTCCTGAGACTACGGGATCACCTTATGTTGTTTCGGGGTTAGAGTTAGACTAGTTGCCTAGTGGGTTTGCTTCCTCCATCATCTACCTTTGAGTTTGTTGCTCTTCCTGAACAATTTGAACTTGAGGTTGCTAGGCTACCATTTGCCACTAGTTATGTTTGACGTCATTACTGTTTACTGGTATTTTGTTGATCAGTCCATAGTGGCTCTCGGGCTACTGGATTCACACACTATGCTATATGGTGTTTTTATTCTTTGATTGCTGTTTACCTTGCTCCTTATTATACGCTTTCACTGGGCAGACAGAGATGCCTGCTTGGGTATGGCTTTCATGCTTCCCCTACTATAGGTCTACCCCACTTTGTTCTTTCTTGGGGTACTTGCCCTGTGGGGCAGTGGACCTCATGAAACTAATTCCCTGTGTTGTGGTTTGCCAGGGCTTGGTTTCACGCTGTACTCCCTCAGTTTTTGTCAACTATTTTTTCAATGTTTTAACTTGTTTTGAGGTTCATTCCTGGTCAGCTACTTTTCTGCCTCTGATAGGTTATGTTTTATTTAGATATGTCCGATTTTAAAGTGCTTTCATACAATGTTAGAGGTCTCAGTTCACCTTTCAAATGTAGTAGCGTTTGGCATGCTGTCTGTGCTCTGAAGCCTCAGGTACTAATGCTGCAAGAAACCCACTTTAGGTATGGCCCTGTGCCTAAGCTTCCACTATACTTGTTTGAGCACTGGTTCAGGAGCACGTCCCTCATTAAGTGAGTGATAGGTGTTGCGATAGCCTTCCACAAGTCCTGTCCCATTGTACCAGAAGCCCATCTGGATGACCCTGAGGGCAGATATGTTATGGTTAAGGGTACCATGTATGGTAAACCCATTAGATTTGTAAATATATACATCCCCGAATTCCGGCCAGGTGGACAATGTTCTCAAGATCCTTCAGGATTTTTCCTCAGGTTTAGTGATAATGGGAGGGGATTTTAATGTGTGTTTTGACCCTATAGTGGACTATTTAAAGTCCAATTAAACTTTCAGTTTATATTAGCTAAATACATTCCTGGTGAATCAAAATGTATGCAAATTAGCCACAGCCAGAGTAGAAAAACCCTAGATGCTAAATGGATGCCAGTTCTTTGGATGTAGGCAACTTCTTTAGTGGTATACAATGTGACCTTTTTGAGAACCGGTGAACCACCATGAGAATAACTGTGTTGCCCTGGGAGTTGGATAACTCCACAATAAAATCCATAGACAGGTGGGTCCAAGACCACTCTCTATTAGGTATGGGTTGTAGGAGGCCCACTGGAAGATATTGTGGTGTCTTACACTGTGCACACACGGAACAAGTGGCTACAAAGGCGGTTACATCAGCGCGGAGACTAGGCCACCAGAATTGTTGAGAAATAGCCCAAATAAGTTGAGTCTTACCTGTATGGCTTGCCACTTTGGGAGAATGGTAAGTCTGGAGCAAAGCAGTGTGGAGATTCT
This sequence comes from Lithobates clamitans, assembly GCA_037952925.1. Taxonomy (NCBI): domain Eukaryota; kingdom Metazoa; phylum Chordata; class Amphibia; order Anura; family Ranidae; genus Lithobates; species Lithobates clamitans. The sequence goes on along the minus strand of JBBGZY010000062.1, from coordinate 1,394,453 downwards.
CAGGGACAAAACAGCGGTCCCCAGGTTTCTCAGGAGGAGAATGGACCCGAGAGGCAATAATTCTGTCACCCAAAGGTGAAGTGAGACTGGTACGAACAGTAGCCAGAATGTGATCGGGAGGTATCACAGGAACAGGCACCGTCTCAACCTTGGAAGCGACAATGCATCAGCCCTTACATTCTTAGTACCAGGTAAAAATGAGACTATGTAATGAAGCTTGACAGAAAAAGAGCCCATTGCGCTCTTCTGGGAGATAAGCATTTTGCCTCAGACAAGAATGTGAGATTCTTGTGGTCAGTCAAAATGAGGACCAGCACAGCGATACCTTCAAGGAGATGCCTCCATTTTTTAAGATCTAAAGTGATAGCTAACAATTCCCTGTCCCCGATGTTGTAATTGCATTCAGCAAGAGATAATTCATGTATTCACAAGGATGCATAGCGCTTTCAGAGGTAGGACGTTGAGACAGAAGGGCGCCTACTCCAGTCTCTGATGCATCAACTTCAAGGATGAAGGGTAGCGCAGGGTCAGGATGTGCCAGCACAAGAGCTAAAACAAAGGCAGCTTTGAAAGACTCTAAGGCTTTAATTGAATCCGGAGACAAATTTTGTGGGTTACCATCTTTTCTGGTCATATAAGTCAGGGGTTTGACCAGAGAAGAGAATTTTTGAATACATTTCCGATAATAATTGGCAAAGGCAAGACAACGTTGTAGAGGATGTAGACCTACGGGTCAAGGCCATTGTGGAACTGCAGATAATTTCTCTCAGTCCATCGAAAAACCAGCAGTAAAAATGTCATAACCCAGAAATGTAACCTGTTTACCATGGAATTCGCACTTCTCCAACTTATAATACAGGTTATTATCTCTTAGCCTCTGTAGCACTCAGGAGACATCTGTGTGGTGGCACTCTAGGGATTTAGAATACATGAGAATATCATCAAGATAAACCACTACATATTGCTGCAACATATCTTGGAGGACATCATTGATAAATTCCTGAAAAACTGCAGGAGCGTTGTGAAGACCAAAAGGCATTACAAGGTATTCATACTGTTTTGTACCTGATACTTGTTCACATAGGAGGAGTAGCCAGGATCTGGGGAGCCCCTTGTCAAAGGGGGCTTCCAGATTCTGATAAGTCCCTTGCCCACAGACTCCGACAACCCCAGCCCAGGGTTGCCGGGAAGAGGCTCTTGCCCCCATCAACATGGGGACAAGTTGCTTTGGGGGGCACCCCACAGCACCCTCTCTATGTTGAAGGCAAATGGCCTGGTATGGTTCAGGAGGTGGGGGGGGGGCAGGTGCTCACTCGCCCCCCCCCCCCTTCCCTGGCCTGTCAGGCTGCATGCTCAGATTGGTATGGATTTTGGGGGGACCCCATGCCATTTAAAAAAAATCCCTTAAAATCTATACCAGACCCAAATGGCCTGGTATGGATTTTGGGGGGACCCCACACCATGTCTTTATTTTTAATTTTGGTGTGGAGTTTCTCTTAAAATCTATACCAGGCCCAAAGGGCCTGGTATGGATTTGGGGGAGGCTCCATGCCGTTTTTTTCTTAATTCTGTCATAGGGTTCCCCTTAACCACTTCAATACACTGTATTATATACTCTGCACTGCTTTGTATTATATACTCTGCACTGCACTAAATACTCTGCACTGCATTGTATTATACACTCGGCACTATATACTCTGCACTGCATTGTATTATATACTCTGCACTATATACTCTGCACTACACTGTATTATATACCCTGCACTACACGATATTATATACTCTGCACTTCTCTATATACTCTGCACTGCACCGTATTATATATACTGCACTGCACTATACACTCTGCACTGCACTACACAGTATTATATACTCTGCACTGCACTATACACTCTGCCCTGCACTGTGTTATATACTATGCACTACACTGAACTATTTACTCTGCACTGCACTATATACTCTACACTGCACCATATTATGTACTATGCACTACATTGCACTATATACTCTGCACTGCGTTTTATACACTACACTGACTGCACTATATACTCAGCACTGCATTTGCATTATATACACTACACTGACTGCACTATATAGTCTGCACTGTGTTATATACTCTACACTGACTGACCGCACAATACACTAACTACCCTGCCTAATCTCCATTAATGTACACTATACACAGCCACTGTGTAAGCAGCCTTATATAGTGTGGGGCTTGGGCTTAGCCCCTGGGCCATGATTGCCTTTGGCCAATCATAGCTCTCACTGTACATCGTGCTGTGATTAGCCAAAGCATACAGGTCAGGTGCATGTTTTGGTCAATCGGCAGCTTTCAATGCACTGTGATCTTGCAGGGAATTATGGGGCGCTCCACAGCGGGAGAACATCCTGCGAGAGCCCCATATGTTTGTTTGTTCTATGAACAAACGAACATCGGGCCCATCCCTATATGCCATACTAAGGAGGAAGTAAAGCTATGAAATAAAGAAATTTTTTTATTTTTGCTGTATATAATGCTAATACAATGATGTGAATATATGATATTTAATTTTCTTTGCACTAAATCTAGAAAGGTTTTGTTGTCTAGAGATAACTACGTAAAGAAAATATAACTGTCTGTAATTTAATTGTACTCAGCTTATTTGTTTCTGCTATTGATTGTGTGGGTTGTATCACAAACCATTTCAGGTAGAAGTCAAGGTACAGTACATCTGGGAGTAATCATAACAACAGTACACAATTCAAAACACTCCAATGGGAAAAAAAGGTTAAGTCTTTAACAAACTAGGTTTTAAAAAGTTGGCAACTACAAATGGCATTATAAAACAAGGTTATGGTCGAAGTAAGCTGTAATAAACAATATTTTGCAAGAATTGCAATGTGAATCAGAAAAGCTTAAAATATCTAAACCACCACACACACAAGCAACTTGAACATACAGAAAATGTATAGACACAGCCAGTGTGGTGTGCAATTACAAGGTGGAAGAGGGTGCAAGTGTCCCAGATTCCAGGGGGCACCAAAGAAAATGTTAATTTGAGAGATAATCACACTTCTGGATACAAATTATAAAATCATGTACATTTTGACTCCCCAATGGGCTTTCCTTTAGGTCTGATATAAAGATCTGTATAAATGTACAAAGTCATTTTATTGCTAATATCTTTAAGTAAATTAGTGTTAGTATTGTTAATAGTAATGTTTCCCATGGCAATTTTATAATTTTATTCCAGAAATATCATTTAATGTGGCATATATATATATATATATATATATATATATATATATATATATATATATATACCACCACAATGGATTTGAAATGAAAGAAACAAGATGTGCTTTAACTACAGACTTTCAGCTTTCATTTGAGGGTATTTACATCCAAATCAGGTGAACGGTGTAGGAATTACAACAGTTTGTATATGTACCTCCCACTTTTTAAGGGACCAAAAGTAATGGGACAATTGGCTGCTCAGTTGTTCCATGGCCAGGCGTGTGTTATTCCCTCATTATCCCATTTACAAGGAGCATATAAAAGGTCCAGAGTTAATTTTAAGTGTGCTATTTGCATTTGGAATCTGTTGCTGTCAACTCTCAATATGAGGTCCAAAGAGCTGTCACTATCAGTGAAGCAAGCCATCATTAGGCTGAAAAAACCAAACAAACCCATCGCAGAGATAGCAAAAACATTAGGTGTGGCTAGATCAACTGTTTGGAACATCCATAAAAAGAAAGAACGCACCAGTGAGCTCAGCAATACCAAAAGACCCGGAAGACAATGGAAAACAACTGTGGTGGATGACTGAAGAATTATATCCCTGGTGAAGAAAACACCCTTCACAACAGTTGGCCAGATCAAGAACACTCTCCAGGAGGTAGGTGTATGTGTGTCAAAGTCAACAATCAAGAGAAGACTTCACCAGAGTGAATACAGAGGGTTCAACACAAGATGTAAACCATTGGTGAGCCTCAAAAACAGATTAGAGTTTGCCAAACAACATCTAAAAAAGCCTTCACAGTTCTGGAACAACATCCTATGGACAGATAAGACCAAAATCAACTTGTACCAGAGTGATGGGAAGAGAAGAGTATGGAGAAGGAAAGGAACTGCTCATGATCCAAAGCATACCACCTCATCAGTGAAGCATGGTAGTGGTAGTGTCATGGCATGGGCATGTATGGCTGCCAATGGAACTGGTTCTCTTGTATTTATTAATGATGTGACTGCTGACAAAAGCAGCAGGATGAATTCTGAAGTGTTTCGGGCAATATTATCTGCTCATATTCAGCAAAATGCTTCAGAACTCATTGGACGGCGCTTCACGGTGCAGATGGACAATGACCCGAAGCATACTGCGAAAGCAAAAAAGAGTTTTTTAAGGGAAAGAAGTGGAATGTTAGGCAATGGCCAAGTCAATCACCTGACCTGAATCCGATTGAGCATGCATTTCACTTGCTGAAGACAAAACTGAAGGGAAAATGCCCCAAGAACAAGCAGGAACCAAAGACAGTTGCAGTAGAGGCCTGGCAGAGCATCACCAGGGATGAAACCCAGCGTCTGTGATGTCTATGTGTTCCAGACTTCAGGCTGTAATTGACTGCAAAGGATTTCCAACCAAGTATTAAAAAGTGAAAGTTTTGATGGATGATTGTTAACCTGTCCCATTACTTTTGGTCCCTTAAAAAGTGTGAGGCACATATACAAACTGTTGTAATTCCTACACTGTTCACCTGATTTGGATGTAAATACCCTCAAATTAAAGCTGAAAGTCTACAGTTAAAAAACATCTTGTTTGTTTCATTTCAAATCCATTGTGGTGGTGTATAGAGCCAAATAGATTACAATTGTGTCAATGTCCCAATATTTATGGACTTGACTGTATATATATATATATATATATATATATATAATCTGACTCAGACAAGCAGACCAACACATCAAGCAGGCTCTATACTCGCTGCAAATCTTATAGCAAATTGAAGGATGTGTAGTCCATAATTTTGTTTGATTTGCTCTTTTACTTTCCTGATAACAGTTTCAAACAAACCACGTATTTTGTCAAAATTTTGACATTTGGTTTGACAAAGAACATGGTTCATTCAAAACTGTTATCAGGAAAATGTGATTTGTATATTTGCACTTGGTTTGACAAGCAAAAGAGCGATTAAAATGAATTTTGGACTGCACATCCTTCAATTTGCTATATATAAAGTATATACACTATATTATCAAAAATATTGGGACGCCTGCCTTAACATGCACCCGAACTTTAATGGCATCCCCGTCTTAGTCTGTAGGGTTCAATATTGGGTTGACCCACCCTTTGCAGCTATAACATCTTCAACTCTTCTGGGAAGGCTGTCCACAAGGTTTAGGATTGTGTCTATGGGAATGTTTAACCACTCTTGCAGAAGCATATTTGGGAGGTCAGGCACTGATGTGAACAAGAAGGCCTGGCTTGCATTCTTCTCGCTAATTCATCCCAAAGGTGTTCTATCGGGTTGAGGTCAGGATTCTGTGCAGGCCAGTCGAGATCCTCCACCCCAAACTCGCTCATGCATGTCTTTATAGACCTTGTTTGTACACTGGTGCGCAGTCATGTTGGAACTGGAAGGAGCTATCACCAAACTGTTCCCACAAAGCTGGGAGCATGAAATTGTCCAAAATGTCTTTGTATGCTGATGCCTTAAGGCTTCATATACACTGCTGCTGCTAAACGGACATTTAGGAGCAGTTGGGCGTTTTTTTGGGAGCGTTTTTTTCAACTGCCCCTGAACTCTCCTCTGCTATTCTATCAGTACATGTACACAGGGTCGCTTATAGTTGTTTCTACGTGGCTAAACATGTCTAAACGCGGTAACTCGTGTTTAGCCGCATTTTGTTTACAGGCGTTTTTCATTTGGCTATTTGAAAAAAAAAACATTTTCTAAAAGCAAACACGGCAAAACTCAGATAAAAGTGGCATGTAAACGCGGCAAAACTGACATTTTAAACATTGGTTACTATCTGTAAAGTTAAACCATTCAGAAGAGGCTTTAAAAATGTCCCGTGTACATGAAGCCTAAAACCTTGTACACACGATCGGATTGTTGGCCAATAAAGCGACAGACTTTTGTCTGAAGGGCGTGTGCCATGAACTTGTCTTGCATACAAATGGTACACAATTGTCGGCCAACAAACATGATCGTAGTGATATACTACGTGGAATTTCAGCTCTTGAGCACCACCCTTTGGGCACCTTCTGCTAATGTCGTGTGCATTGATTCAGAGCATGCGTGTTTGTACTTTGGACTTTTGTGTGACGGACTTGTGTACACACGATAGGAAAATCTGACAACAGACTGTTGTCCGCTAAAAATTTACAAGCCCCCCATCCAACATTTGTTGGCAGAAAGTTGGCCAATGATTGTCTCATGAAGCGTACTAACGGTCAGATTTTAGGCAAACAGTCTGTCATTACACAATTCCCAGATGAAAATCTGATCGTGTTTACGAGGCTTTAGAGTTCCCTTTACTGGAACTAAAGAGCTAAGCCCAACCCCTGAAAAACAACCTCACACCATAATCCCGCCTCTACCAAATGATTTAGACCAGTACACAAAGCAAAGTTCATAAAGACATGGATGAGCGAATTTGGGGTGGAGGAACTTGACTGGCCTGCACAGAGTACAGTTTCAGTGAGTACTGACGTGCTCACTGAAAACGCACCTACCGCTTGAGTCTGATCACCCCAATCTTACAGGCGGTGGTGGTATGGATACTGGGCAGAGTTGGAAGAGTTCCAGATCCTCGCATACCAAAAACAGTGAGTATCAAGAAACTGTGTTTTGCAGCAATGCTGTGAGGAGCAGCTAATGTAAACCTGTTGAGTCTGCATGTGAAAGTTTGCTGCTTGCAAGTCTTAAAGAGACAGTACAATTTTCCTGTGTTAAAAGGAACTGTGTTAAAAAGCGTTGTGGGCCTGACTGCAGAGATGGGGCAGTCAAAATGCAAAAAGAAAGCAATGTTTGCTGAGATGAGAGACAGAACCCTATGGCTGTTACTGACAGAACAAGCCCCAGACTGGTGCAAGATGCACTTGGCCGCACTGAAGCAAAGAAAACGTCACTTAATGCAAAGAGTGAGCAGATGGGTGCAGTTGCCCATGGTAACAAAGCAGAAATCCATACAGCTGACTTCATATGGCCTATATTGCCTTCTGAACATGTTGGCTGAGTTTGCGATGACTGCTTCCTACAGAGGATGGCCTAAAGGTTGCTAGGTTGAGTTGGTACAACCTTTTCTGATGGAGGAGTACCAAGAGGTGTACTATGGGATGTGTCATAACCAAGATGACTATGATAATTTCCTAGGAGCAATCTAGAGAGTTCTGGAAAAATTCAGTGGGTAGAATGTGGTCTCCCATAGCAAACGGACCTAGGAGCAATCTAGAGAGTTCTGGAGAAATTCAGCATTTAGAATGTGGTCTCCCATAGCAAACAGAGAAAGTATGTTTTCAGAAAGGAGGAGCTACAGCTGAGATATGGCTCAAATTCTGAGTGAAAATGTTGGTGCAAAAGTGTCTGTTGCCACCCCTGGCAACTGTGGTGAAAAGTTTGTTCAGCCTACAGGAGGTGAAAGAGAGCACAAGAAACCAGTGCTTTCATCTGATGGCTACTTGTGTGAAGTGGTAAGCCCAGAGAAGAGGGCACTGTATCCAGCATCCTGCCAGGGGTGTGGGTCTGCTGTTACATCCTGCAACAGGAAACCTGTTTGACCTGCAGGGATGTTGGAAAATCCAAGAAGGATGCAATGTTGCCCTGTGTCCATGTGGGGGCATTAGCTTGCGAGAGCACAGCTAAGAAGGGACAATGCCCTCAATTAAAGCTTTCAAACCTGCCAAATGGAATGGTAAGACTGTTGCTGTTACCAATGTGAGAAAGACTGGTCACGGACTATTCCCTGTGAAGTGGGAATAAGTCCCGTGAGAAAATCTGCTTTCAGAGACGTGCTGCAACTGAATACCTTGTGTAGTAGCAAAGCACCGTTTGAAGCAGAACCTGCAGCAAGCTTGAGGACTGGTAAGGACTTGTCTTCAGGCAATGTACTGTGTAGCAGGAAGACAAGTGGTAAAAATGAATATAATGTGTTGCTTGTGTAGCGCTGGTAGATTTTTCCAATCTACCGCTTCTAGGTAAATTTAGTGGATTATCTGTGCTGTACATAGTTCAGATCTAATTTACAGTTAGATTAGCCTCTGTTCCAGTTTGGCTGTGTTGTGTGCAGTTTCACACTCTGCCTGTGGGTGTTGTTGTCACTCTGGGTCGGTGTTGGAAAGCAACAGGCTGAAACATATGAGTGCTTTTCTGTCCCGGAGACAACTCGGCGGAGGTGGTCCTCCGGGTTGCATTCTGGGAGAGGGTATTTATGGGGCAGACGCCATGTTTCTGGCCCTCCATGTTTTCTGGCCCGCCATGTTTACCTCGTGGCCCTCCTGGCCTAGAGGCATGTGTTAGTGAGTTCTAGCTCGCGGCCCTCCGGCCTGGAGGGTTACGTTGCGGCAGCCGAGCGGGTAGACCCAGAAGTCTGTCTGGGGCCTGCTATTGCTGGGATGGTCCTGTGCTGTCTGTCCTGCAGGAAGAAGCCGGACAATCGGGAAGATCCAGGGGAGGACCATCTTGGAAGAGACCATGCAAGGCTGGTCTTAAGAAGGACCTGATGACTCAATTGGAGGACGCATCCTAAACTACTCTACCGCACAAGTACTGCCGGGTCGGCTTAAAGGTTCTGGTACTGTGTTTGCTGTTCATCGAAAACTACTACATCCTGTGGCAGAGGATCATACAGTTTTGTTTCATCCAAGTCTGTGGCAGAGACTTTTTGTTCGTGCTGCGTTCCGGCTGCTAGGTTGGTGAGAGAGACCTATCCAGACGGGCAAAGATTTATTCCTGAGCTGAGGACATATTCATCCCAAAGATTGCAATTCCTTAGTGCTACGCCAAGAAAAGGTATTTGAACTTCTCTGCAACTCTTCTTCTACCTCTTTCCTGCTACTTCTTCCAGTTATCTCCCATTAAAGCATTGGAAAAGTGACTGGTGTCTACATTGTCTGATAATAAGCTCAACGGGACCCTAGACCCGGTACTGGTGAAATTACAGGGGAAAAGGTGACGGTAACAGCCCACTAAAAATCAGCAGCTCCACCGTGAGTTAGTGCTACACTCGCTAATGCGAATAAAAATGCTGATGGTAAAAATTTGATATTGCATCCAGAAATGTCAGGGGTGACCACTGAGAAATGTGTGCCGTTGCCTCTGGCAACCATGGCAGGTGTCCATGGAGACCGCCCAGGAGCTCAAGGTGTCTGAGCTCAGGGTTTCCCAGGACAACTGAGTCACCGCCCCGACTAACAAGTGTGTTTCACATGAGGTGAAAAGTGATGTGCTAAGTATCCTACAATCTCAAACTGCTAATGTGCTAACACAGCCTATACAAGGCAGTAATGCAGATAATGATTTTGAAAAGTGTATTGCTGACAATATTGATGGTTTAGTGTCTCCCATGGTAACCACAGGCAGTTCTGCAGAGTTGTCCCAGGAAATCTAACGAGGACTCCCTGTGTTGGCATTGGCGGGGGTCCAGGACAGCTCTGATACTGCTCAGGTGGAACACAATGAGAAAACAGCTCAAATGATGGAGCATGAATTATCACAATTTGATGTGGTTGACAGTGACTGGTGCAGGATGCCTGCTGCTAAACCACTCTGTTCACCTGTGTCTCCTTGGGCAGAGGCAGCAGTGCTACTGAGTGCTGGTGATTGGCGCACAGACAGGATAGACTGGGATAGTCTCTCCATAAAGGTGTTAGCGTGGTATAAAGACATTTCTGAAGGTAATAGTAAGGTGGACATTATTGCTGTTGTGACAAATGGAGAGGCTGCAGGGCCAGTAGACACAGCTGTGTTGGCTTTTACAGAAGTTAACCCTCTCCAGTTGGAAGGATCTGAAAAGGGAGCATACATAGCAGAGGTTATGTCCACAGCAAAAGAGATGAGTAAAGTTGAGTGTCAGGATGATGGGATAATAGATAAGGACTTGGAAGGGCTTAGTGTTGCTGAAAATGAGAGGATGATTGTGACACATGCATTTTGCATTGCTCATGAAGAGCCGCAAATTTTGTCAGTTGCCTCTGAGGTAGAGGTCTCTTTGAGTGTCTAGGCCTCTCAAGCCTTAGCAAATGAGCCCCTCCACATCGTTAGTAAGGGAAGAGTCCTTAAAGTTCTGTGTTTTTATGTGGTATGTCTAGAAATAACTGAGATGATGTTGGAATTGGTGAAAATCTTTCCACTGTACACCTGCATGTATCCACCACACATGGGCAACCTGGTACTGCGTAGTACCAATCAGTGGATACAGGTGGTACAGGTGATGTTAAGCAATGCTGATAAAAATTGGTTACTGCAATGTTGGTTACTTTTGTGGAAAGTGGTCTCACAGTTCTATGCGAGAGTGCTTCCAGCGGCAGTTGTGTGCAGAAGATGCTCAGAGGAACTGGTAGAGGAATCAGAAATGATAGACATAGTGGAAGTCTCTCCGTATGCTGATGTGATGAGGTGCATTCCTACTGGTGTGGTCCGAGGTGCAGCTGAGTAGTAGTTGGTACATGGCACATGTGCTGTCTCACCCGCTAGACCTCATGTAAAGGAAGGACAGACGCGGCAGTAGCGGGAATTCGGTCCATCACTTGCAGGGAGGTGCAGTTTGAGGTACCCAGGGACACTCTGACAGGAAATAACAGTGTTGGTAACTCTAACAAAAAAGTGTATGAGAAGCACTGTAGAGCACTCTCAGACAGCTCAGAGGTATTGGTTGAGGTACCAATGGACACAGAAATGGTTAAAGAGATTGGTGTGGAAAAATGTGCGTTGGTAGAACAGTCGCTATTGGAGTGTTGGACAACAGGGGGCGATGTGAAAATGCGGGAATGTCCCATAGGGAGTAACTACTTGCCTGTAGGTGGTCCCTCCATAGACACTGTCCTAGCAAACAAGGTGACAAGAAGTCCTGATGACAATGATAATATTGAGTTGAAAAACCCCTTGTGGAACATTGCTATTGAGGTTAAACAGAAGGATGTGGTGTTGATCTCAGATGGTTTGGTTGCCAAGGGTAAGCACACAGGATTTAGTGAACCTGAGAAACGGATGTTGTTGGTTAGTGTTACGTCAGGTAGTGAGAGGGGTCAGTCCCTGACAGGTTTCATAGAAGTAGGCCCCCAACAGTCCTGGGAGAGTAGGTTTATGGGAGGAAAAAAGAAAGGGAGGATCCTGTGGCCAGTAGTTAGAAGGGATAGAGAGATTAGTGGGAGCCCATGTTTCAGAAAGAAGTGCTGGTGGAAACACACCCGGAAGAAGATCTGGGTGGAGTGCCCCTTAAAAAAATATATAAATTTGTCTCAATTTATAAATTTGAGCTCAATGTCAGTGTCTTCTATCCTCAAATTATCCTTACTCTAACCCTCCTCTCTATCATGCAGCATGCACATATCACCTCACTCCTACCCTCTCCCTACTACTGCACTCATCATCTCCTGCATTTGCTGCATCCACATGCTGACATAAGCACCAGGGCCACTAGACACTGCCTTTCTCGCCCTCCTCCTCCTTCTAGTCTCAGGTGACATTTCTCCTAATCCTGGTCCACCATTTTCCAACTGCAAGCCACATATCCAATACCCCTCCTCCGCTGGAAACCACCGCAATCCACTCAGTTTAATTTCTATCCCCCTGCTTCCTCAAAGCAGCCCCTTTAGAATGCCCGCTGCATCTGTAACAAACTAACATTTGTACATGACCTCTTCATCTCTCATGGCTTTAACATACTCGCCATAACAGAAACCTGGCTTCAAAATTTTGACTCAGCTTCTCCTGCTGCCCTCTCCCATGGTGGTCTCCATTGGACTCACTCCCCCAGTTCATACTGTGCCTCCTCTCTCGCCCTCTCTTCTTTTGAGATGCACTGTATTTGTCTGTTTTCTCCCATTTCTCTGAGGATTGCAGCAATTTATCGGCCTCCTGGACCGGTGTTGCGCTTTCTTGATGACTTTGCTGCCTGGCTACCCTATTTTCTCTCCTTTGAAATACCCACTATCATTCTTGGTGACTTCAACATTCCTGTCAATGTTAACAGCCCAACTACAGCTAAACTTCAGCTAAGTGAAAATAACCTTCTTGACCCCTTACAGTCTGGCTTTCACTCACAGCACTCCACGGAAACTGCCTTACTAAAACTCACTAACAATTTACTAACTGCTAAAACCAACAGCCAGTACTCCATACTCCTACTACTTGACCTTTCTGCGGCCTCTGATACTGTTGACCACCCGCTCCTTCTCAATAAACTACATTCCCTTGGCCTCCGAGATTCTGCTCTATCCTTGTTCTCTGCCTATCTATCACCGCTCCTTCAGTATCACCTACAACTCTGTCTCCTCCTCTCCATTGCCCCTTTCTTTGGGGGTCCTCCAAGGCTCTGTTCTTGGACCCCTTCTCTTCTCTATCTACACCTCCTCCCTTGGTCACTTGATAACCGCCCACGGCTTCCAATACCACTTATACGCCTATGACACCCAAATCTATCTGTCTACTCCTCACCTCACTCTTTCAGTCTCCTCTCGCATTACTAACTTACTAACTGACATATCAGCATGGATGTCACACCACTTCCTTAAACCAAAACTCTCTAAAACTGAGCTATTAATATTCCCCCCGATATTTGTCTCCAAATATCACCCAAATCGTCCTCTCCGCTCTTCTCAAGACCTCCTACTCTCAAGCTCTCTCGTCTACTCCTCTCATGCTCATCTCCAGGATTTATCTAGAGCCTCTCCCATCCTCTGGAACTCACTACCTCCACCTGTCCGGCTATTCCCTACTCTTGCTACCTTCAGGCAATCCCTGAAAACACATCTCTTCAGGAAAGCCTATCACGTCTCTAACTAATCTTTTACCACTTCCATTAGCTCATTCCCCACAGTTACAACATTTTGTACCACCTGCCCCACCCTATTAGATTGTAAGCTCTTCTGAGCAGGGCCCTCTTAATCCTCTTGTATTTTATTGTATTATAACTGTATTGTCTCCCTTTTATAATGTAAAGCGCTGTGTAAACTGTTGGTGCTATATAAATCCTGAATAATAATAATAATGATAATAATTGAGCTGCACACACAGCACTGTGTTTACAGCAATTTTTCAGGATCTATTCTATGATTTTGTATGGATGATACAGGCTCTTACAGGACTCCTGTTTTTAACCCCTTACATTCTGTATGCTTGATGTTTTATATTATATCCTTTTGATGTTAAAAAAGGCATCTTTTTAGACATTCCTTATATTTGATTGCAGGTAGCTTATTGCACTTTGTGATTTGTTTTTGTTTGTTTTTTTGTATACAATATGTAGTCCACCAGGCTTTATCTGATGTCCATAGCAGCAACTACCTGTAATAAGATTTTTCCATTGGTAATTGATGTTTTGGCACTATAGGATTGGTGTTCTTTTCATTTATTTATGTTTGTGCTTTACAGCACATGTACACCCACACATACCTTGCACCCTTGTTTGCTGGCACACATTCAGTGACTGCACCAGAGGATCTATTTAAGACTTTAAACTATTACACATGTGGAGGCATGTGCCAACATTCCAAACATTTTCATTAACCAAAGGAAATTGTGTGAAGGGATGTTTTAGGCACCCATACATGCAACTCTTATCTCTAACATACAAATAATATTTGTAAAAACATCCAAATTGTTATTGTACAATTAATCTGTAAAACAAATTAAGTGCTGACAAGATACTTAATCCTCTTACAAGATGATGTAGCTATTCCCACATTTTTTTACAAAACATCAACAGATCTTGTACAGTATATGAAAATAGTCTCGTGGAGACCCAAAGCTTTTAGTTAATTTTATCCTCAGGGGATGGAGTGCATATCTGAGACATATAAAACTCTTCAGTTATGTCCAGTGAGAGAACAGTGTCACTGAGAAAACAACAAATAAAAATGCAGCTGTTATTTAAATGCAGTTAGAACTTACAGTAATTATTTTGCCTAAACACGGGTTCTGGATTATTCCTAATTGTTTTGAACCAAAACAACCAATTGTGTCTTAAAACTTTCAAAAGAGCAATGAAAGTAAAAATGCTCATTCAACATAAATCCAATGGCTCTTTCACATGGAGCCATGTTCACTCAGCTCAGCAGGGGATCCATGAGCAGATCCCTTCCATAATCAGAGTCAAACAGATGCCATTTTTTTACATCCTTGCCCATTCAGTTTGTGTCTGAGCGATACAGGCTGACCCCTGCTAGTTCTATGGGTGGCTGGATGTAAAGGGATTCTGGTGTCTGTTTACATCAGGCTACCTCTGATCTATCACATTTAGGTCCAGAAAAATGGAAAAGGACACAGTCCTTTTTTCTGTTTTTTTTTTTTTTTTTGGACCTGGATGGAGGTAGGTGGATGTAAACAGACACCAGAATCCATTTACATTTGCCCCCCTATAGAGCTAGCAGGGGTCTGTCCATGTCCCCAGGACACAAACTATTTACTTCTGCCTGTCCATAGAGTTACATGAAGCTTCCAATTAGGTCCACTTGAAAAACTGACCTGATTGAAAAGCTCATGTGAAAGGCACCTAATACTTAAGGAGATAATTTTGTAGTCCTGGTATTAAAAACTCCTAGATGTTTCTCTCTTCAGACCACCTAAAAAATAGTGATGAACTGAACTGCCCTGGGTTCGGTTCAAGCTGGTTTTGGCGTACTTCAATTGAGTTCTAATGCCAAAACCAAACCTTATTGAGATTAATGATAACTAAATCTGTCAAATCAAAAATGTGTATTTATTTGGCTAATTGGTGGGCGGAGGTGTAAAAAAATAACATGGGGGCAGGAAATGAGCAGTGCTCTGGGGAACATGTCCCAATGCAATTTTTTGAAGGATGCTGGCGGTCGTCCACTCTTTAACCACTTAAGCCCCGGACCATTTGGCTGCCCAAAGATCAGAGCACTTTTTGTGATTCGGCACTGCGTCGCTTTAACTGACAACTGTGCGTTGTTTTTTTCCACAAATAGAGCTTTCTTTTGGTGGTATTTGATTTCATCTGCGTTTTTTATTTTTTGTGCTATTAAACAAAAAAAGCAACAATTTTGAAAAAATGCATTATTTTTTACTATAATAAATTCCCCCCAAAAATATATAAATTTTTTTTTTTCCTCAGTATTCTTCTACATATTTTTGGTAACGAAAATCGCAATAAGTGTTTATTGATTGGTTTGCACAAAAGTTATAGCGTCTACAAAATAGGAGATAGTTTCTATGACATTTTTATTAATATTTTTTTTTTTACTAGTAATGGTGGCGAACAGCCTGCGTCATTGGATTGGATTTATTGACAGCAGTGGGAGCCAATGGCTGTGCTGCTGTCAATCTATCCAATCAAGAGCTGAGACAACGGGCAGAGAGGGTGAGCGCATCTCCGGCATGGGAATTACGGGCTCAGGTGAGTAAAAGGGGGGGGGGCTGGTCAGTGACAGAAGATGCATTAGGGTAAAATACACAAGGGTTTACAACCCCTTTAAATAATTGCATCTCTGCATTAATTGATATGCTTTTTTTATATTTGCCAGCAGTTCAGTTTTACATACCTAGTTACATACTTCTATTAAAAAACAAAAGTGGCTTCTGTTTACAAGTTCTCAATTTAAAGTAAAAATTACCTTTTTAAGTAGATCACCTAATTTCTCATACATAGATATACATTCGTTTTGGACAATTACATTTTCATGGGCTATTTTCAAGTCCAGAACATTGTACGGTGTTGCTTCTATGTGGAAAATCACAGTACTGTAGTTTAAACTTGACTTTTAAAGGTACTTTTTGATAAAAGAGTTTTAATAGACTGCTAAGAGTCAACATCTGATTTTGTTCACTTGATTGCTGACTGCAGATAAGTAACTTTTTATACAGGCAATAAATAAAACTGCAAACTGCTGCTGCAATTGTTACCATGAGTCTGCCTATAACATGAGTTCCTGCAGGAAAAATAGGACGGAAACTAGTTTTAATTTTTTTTATTGCACTAAAACTAAGAATGAAGATTTTACTTTTTTAACTAGACCCTAGGTTTTATCTGGTGAAAATAATTTCAGATTATAGGAGAATGTGTTTTTCCCATTTCTTTTAGCTTCTGGCCTTTGGTTTGATAGTCGTTACAATTACAGAAAATGAATGAAGGCTTGAAGTAAAAGTTTATATTCTATATTTGTGTGAGTTTATTTTTATAAAGTACATTCACTTATCTGTTTAATATTGGATTTTAAAAAGTTGTATACTAAAACAAACAATATTTGTAGAATAAAAACAACTGTTTCCAAAGCGAAACATAATACAATAATAAGGCAAGACGCACCTGTAGTATTATTGGAACACAAATAAACAATATGTACACAAATTAATTTTATGAACATTGGCGATTTTCTTTGAAAACAACACCTACTGAATAGTGCAACACTTTTTGGAAAATGAGGACACAAAAAGCTATTTTAGTATGCATCCAATGCCTAGTTATTGTGCATTTGTTATTTAGGGCATTTCATTATATATGAACCATCTATTATGGAAAACATTTCACATTTTGTTTGTCATGGCAAACATTTGTAAACTATGAAAAAATAAACCTTAGTTTGAGACACTTTTATTACAAGTAAAAAAATGAATCTCTGAATGGCAGTGTACCTAACAATTGATAAATATACACTAAATTCTGAGCAAAAAAAAACAAAAATAGAACTGTTCTATATTGTTATAATTATAATTATTGTATATATCTATTTTAGATTGATCAGTGACCACTAGGGCAACTAGGGCTGAATCTATAGCACAATCCTAAGTTCAGACAGAACATTCGCTGTTTGAACAAATACCAGATTTTTGAGGCATTTGGCTGGAATTCCTCGGGCAAATGTCCCATGATGCATCTGGTCAGGTGCAAAACCATGGCCAATGATGGTTTGGACCTAAGTTGCAGCTCACACACTAAAAGGCTGCTCTCCCAGCAGTTCTTTTCAGTATTTACTGAGCGTGACAGACAGCTGTCATTACTTTTAGGGAGAGAGATTTGGTTAGTGTAGTGTGCTACTACTTCTTTGCGCTTTACGGTATCAGTGCTATATATTATACATTAATATATCATGTACTATATAATTACTACTGGTACTTTGTGTAGCTATGAAGAGTGAAGAATAAGTCCACCTGCATTCACTGTTATGTCCTACTATCCCTTTCAGAGCAACTTTTTTTGAGCGCCAGCATCAGATTCCCTTACTGTGTTGCTGCTGACCCCCCTTTTTTTGTTAATTTCAATTTGTTTGTATTTTGTTAATGGAGGTCAGTTTTATTCAGTTATTTTTTTTAGTAAAAAATGTGAAAAAGGGGGTTTTACTTTGTTTGTAGGGTTTTTGGGTGGGTGTTTGGGGTTATTTTCTTTTTAAATTCTTTGTGTTTGAGCTTTCTTTCTTTTTTTTAGTTAGGGTCTTTAATTCATATATATATACATCAGCAGCAGCAGCAGGTGTCTTTCATTTGCAGTGGAGTACCGCAGATTATTAAGGTACTGTTTAGTCCATCAAAGCACCACAGCTTACAATGCACCCAAGCACCACTTTCCCCCATACAGCTATTGTAATATCTGCAAATGAAAGAGAATAAACCCCACATTACCATTATCATTTTTGATAGGCCTGCAGACAGAGACAGAATTTGCTATGTAGCTATAAGAGGGCCAGCAGCCTCTGTGGCCACAGTCCAAAGCAGCAATTATGTATGTGGTGCCTCTTCTGCAGGCAGGGCATTTTTTTTCAATTTCTTCAGGTGCTGGGCATGCTTTAAAGCTAGAGCACAAGGAGGAGGCGGTACATAGCCTCTCTTGCCGTGATCTCATCATAAATTGGACACATAGGGTCTCAAAACCTGAACACCTCCCTGCAGATGTACCCAGGGATGTCTTAGCCTGGATTCACTTTTTACACATCAAGGAGAAGATCCTTTTAGCCGCAAAAGTTACTAACTCCAACATATCTCTTTTGCCTGATTTGTCCCCTGCCATGATGGAATTGCATAGGGATTTTGCTCCTATAATCTTCATCTTTCAGGAGCATAAAATCACTTACCGATGGGCTTCCCCACGAAATTACTAGTACCTTTTCAGCAACGGCTCATTCCATTCCTCACGCCCAATGAATGCCACAAAAGGCTAACAAATTGGGGCCTTCTTCCTGCTGTGCCTACATCCTCAACTTCATGCAGTACTGCCACTTCATGTTCTCAATGTCCCCAAGCAACCAGGCTAGACACATGTTTACTTCTACCCCAGCGATGGTTGTCCTAAGCATGAGTGTATCCCGTCTGGGCATTATATGTGCTCTATATTTCCTTGTCAAAAGATTTTATTGAATATACAACAATCAGCAAAACGTATATGTTTAATAATCACATATAAACAGAGTATAATTTTGCTATTACATAGGAAAATTAATGATAAGTAGAAAAATAAATAAATAAACAAGAGAAGACAAATCATACGCAAAGATTACATTGTACATATAAAGGAATTAGTGTGGAGAGTCTAAAGACTGTGTGTTATTGCTGAATTAATCAGCCAATCTAAAGCTAAAGATTTAAGATAAACAATGAGATCAATTCATTACATTATAAAAAGAACAATGAACCAATGCACTTAAATAGTACTATGTTCACAGGCAATAGAGAAAAAAAAAGGTAGGGGACAGAAAAGAAGAGAGTAGGAATAAACAGGAATATAGAGGAAGAGAGAGGAGAGGGGTAGAAGGAGTTCACCAGATTCGTCCGAGAGCCATATGGAAATGAGTAAAGACTAAGACCAGTCAATTTTAACCACTACCATGGCAATAGGACTTTCTCATTCATAGATGATGCAGTGAAAATTTTAATCCATGGGTTCCATATTTTCTCAAATTTTGGTATAAGATTGTTTTCTATAGCAGCCATTTTAGAGTGAATCATGAAATTATTCATTCTATTTTTTGTCTCAGCCACTCCTAGTGAAGGGGATTTCCAGGCTTTCACAATTGTTTGTCTAGCGGCTGTCAGTAGTTGGATCAACAGCTTGAATTGTATATGTGTTAGGTATACCAGTTTTAAGTTGAGCAAAGCCATGGTAGTATCAGGGTGAATTTTAAATTTGAACATTTCAGAGGCTATGCCAAAAATTTTCTTCCAAAAGATCTGAGCTACCGGGCAGGTCCACCAGACATGCAAATATGTGCCCAGCTCTGGGCAGCCACGAAAGCAAAGAGCTGAGTAAGTTGGAACATATTTTGCGATTCTAGAAGGTACTAAGTACCAACAAGTCAGAACTTTGTAATTTGTTTCCATCGCTAAAATATTATCAGAAGCTGTTTTAGTGGCCAGCCAGATACTTGACCATTCCATATCCTCAAGAGTTTGTCCTAGGTCCTCCTCCCATTTTTGAACATAGGATGGTTTATCTAAATTACAGTAGGTGACCGCGAGATTGTGTCAATCTCGCCGCGTTTCTCGGCGAGATTTGACACCTGCGAGCCCCGTCGCAGGAGCCAGCGCCGAGATGCTTCACTCATCGCGAAAGGAAAACTTTGTTTTCCTCCCGCGATGAGTGACAGGCAGTGCTGACAGCTGTCTGGTATGAATCCTGAGGCGGGAACACCGCGCCAAATTTTAAATGAAAAAAACGGCGTGGGTTCCCCCCCAGGGGCATACCAGGCCCTTAGGTCTGGCATGGATTGTAAGGGGAACCCCCTACGCCAAAAAATTGGCGTGGGGCTCCCCCCAAAATCCATACCAGACCCTTATCCGAGCACGCAGCCCGGCCGGCCAGGAAAGGGGGTGGGGATGAGCGAGCGCCCCCCTCCTGAACTGTACCAGGCCGCATGCCCTCAACATGGGGGGTGGGTGCCTTGGGGGAGGGGGGCGCCCTGCGGGCCCCCCCACCCCAAAGCACCTTGTCCCCATGTTGATGAGGAGAAGGGCCTCTTCCCGACAACCCTGGCCGTTGGTTGTCAGGGTCTGTGGGCGGGCGGCTTATCGGAATCCGGGAGCCCCCTTTAATAAGGGGGCCCCCAGATCCCGGCCCCCCACCCTGTGTGAATGAGTTTGGGGTACATGGTACCCCTACGCATTTACCTAGGGAAAAGTGTCAATATAAAAAAAAACACAGTACACAGGTTTTAGGAGTAATTTATTAGTCAGCTCCGGGGTCTTCTTCCAACTTCTCCCGGTGTTCGGCCTCTTCTCCCGGTGTTCGGCCTCTTCTCCGGGCCCCGCTGCTATCTTCTTCCAGCTCTATTGCCAGCGAGGGGCCTGGTCTGCTGCCGCTGTATTGTCGCCGCTGTCTCGCCGCTTCTTCTCTTCTTCCCCGATGTTGACACGACGCTCTCTCCGGCTCGAATGCTGTGTGCGAGCTGCGGAGCCATTTATATAGGCGGTGACCCCGCCCCCTTACGACGTCATGGTCCCAGCATGCGCAGGGACTCTAGCGTCATAAGGGGGCGTGACCCCAGAGTCCCTGCGCATGCTGGGACCATGACGTCGTAAGGGGGTGGGGTCACCGCCTATATAAATGGCTCCGCAGCTCGCACACAGCATTCGAGCCGGAGAGAGCGTCGTGTCAACATCGGGGAAGAAGAGAAGAAGAGACAGCGGCGGCGAGACAGCGGCGGCGAGACAGCGGCGACAAGACAGCGGCAGCAGACCGGGCCCCTCGCTGGCAATAGAGCTGGAAGAAGATAGCGGCGGGGCCCGGGAGAAGAGGCCAAACACCGGGAGAAGGTGGAAAGAGACCCCCCGAAGTTGGAAGAAGACCCCGGAGCTGACTAATAAATTACTCCTAAAACCTGTGTACTGTGTTTTTTTTTATATTGACACTTTTCCCTAGGTGAATGGGTAGGGGTACCATGTACCCCAAACTCGTTCACACAGGGTGGGGGGCCGGGATCTGGGGGCCCCCTTATTAAAGGGGGCTTCCAGATTCCGATAAGCCCCCCGCCCACAACCAATGGCCAGGGTTGTCGGGAAGAGGCCCTTATCCTCATCAACATGGGGACAAGGTGCTTTGGGGTGGGGGGGCCCCGCAGGGTGCCCCCCTCCCCCAAGGCACCCACCCCCCCATGTTGAGGGCATGCGGCTTGGTACAGCTCAGGAGGGGGGGCCGCTCGCTCGTCCCCACCCCTTTCCTGGCCGGCCGGGCTGCGTGCTCGGATAAGGGTCTGGTATGGATTTTGGGGGGACCCCACGCCAATTTTTCGGCGTAGGGGGTTCCCCTTACAATCCATGCCAGACCTAAGGGCCTGGTATGCCCCTGGGGGGAACCCATGCCGGTTTTTTCATTTAAAATTTGGCGCGGTGTTCCCGCCTCAGGATTCATACCAGACAGCTGTCAGCACTACCTGTCACTCATCGCGGAAGGAAAACAAAGTTTTCCTTTCCCGATGAGTGAGCCAGCGCGACATGCACAGTACTCTGTCGCCGAGAACCAGCGCGATGCTATCGCGCTGGAAACACAATCTCGCGGTCAGGTACTGTAATATTAGTCAGTAAATGGGAGTAGATAAAAGAAATTTGTTTCTTGGCATGTGGATCTTTTAGACAAGTGGATTCAAATTTAGTAAATTGTTGTAAAGGAGTGTCTGTATTTGTGAAAGGTGTGAAAAAAATTTTGATCTGAAGGTATCGGAATGTTTCTGATTGAGGTATTCCGAATGTTTCACGTAATTCTGGAAATGGGATAATGTTGGAAGGTGTGACGAATTTATGTAGTCTCGAGATTTCCATGAAGTCCCATATTTTAAACGATTTAGGGGAAACCCATGCTGGGTAAAAGGCCGGGTTTTTGAAGAAGGAGAGGAGAGGATTATGAGGAGACTGCAACTGATGCTTAATTTTTAGCTTGTCCCAAAGGGTTATAAAGTGCTTTGTGATGGGATTGCGTAAACCTTGACGATCCTTGGATTTAAGCCACAATAAATTTAAGACCGATAGAGGGTCACATTCAGCCGCTTCTATCATTACCCACAGGGGTGTGTCATGAGTTGTGTGATACTTAAATAAGCTTGCCATATGTGCAGCTTGATAATATGCTGCAAAGTTAGAGAAGCCCAGGCCACCAGAAAATTTGGGGAGGTATAGAGTATGTATAGGAATTTGTGGTTTTGTGGATCCCCATACAAATTTTTTCGTTCTATTTTGAATTAGTGGTAAAAAATAAGCCGGAATTGGAATCGGGAGAACTCTAAACAGATATAATAATTTAGGTAAGATCGACATTTTAATAGTATTAATCCTGCCAAACCAAGATAGTGGAAGGAAAGACCATTGTTTCATCAAATTTGTTATGTGTTTTAGAATGGGTGGATAGTTAGCTGAGAAGAGATCAGAGATGGATGCTGTTAAATGTATGCCCAGATATGGGATTGTTTTCTCTGCCCAAGTGAAAGGGAGTGCTGACCTCACTATTTCTTTGTCTCTATCAGACAGAGAAATATTCAGGGCTAAACATTTTTTGGGATTAATTATCAGTCCGGAAATATCGGCAAATGTATTAAGAATAGGTAATAAATTGGGGCCTGATATCTAAAGAGAAGATAAAAATAGTAAAATATCATCTACGAACAGGCTGCGTTTGTGATTGTAGCCTCCTAATTCTATACCCGTTATTGTTGGATTTAGTCTAATAAATTGGGCAAGAGGTTCTATGAGAAGGGCGAATAAAAGCGGTGATAAATGGCATCCCTGATGCGTGCCTCTTTCAATTTTAAATGGATCTGATTTATAACCTGCATATTTTATGTATGCTTGAGGACTATTATAAAGTGCGGCTATCCATTTGATAAAATGAGGTCCAAAACCCCATTTCTGTAAAGTATGATATAGATAAGTCCAAGACACTGAATCAAAGGCTTTCCTAATATCCAATGAGAGGAAACATGAGGGGATACGTCGGGTCTTGGCAATGTGTGCCAATAGAACTGCTCTGCGTACATTGTCTCCTGCTTGACGATTAGGCATAAAACCTATCTGGTCTCTATGAAAAAGGTTACCTATAATTTTATTAAGTCGAGTTGCCAGGATTTTTGCTAATATTTTTATATCTAAGTTTAAGAGAGATATGGGGTGATAATTATTATAGGATGTGTGATCAGCATTAGGTTTGGGTATCATACAGATAATTGCCATAAGTGACTCTTGTCTAAATGATTTACCTTTTAGTATTGTATTATAAGCTTTGGTAAGTAGTGGGGATAAGATTTCTGCAAATGTGCGGTAATATAAAGCTGAAAAGCCATCCAGGCCAGGTCTTTTGTGTAACTTTAGTTCTTTGATTGTGAAATTTACTTCTTCTGATGAAATGGGTTTTTCAAGAAAAGCTTGTTGGGCGTGTGTCAACTCTGGGAGATTTATTTGAGAAAAGAAGGCTTCCGCCTCTACTGGATTAAAATCATTTGTTGCCGAATATAAGGATGTTAAGTCGGATCTAAATTTGTGAACTATTTCAACGGGGTTGCATGTGTAATTATCTTTGGATATTTTGAGTCTTATTGGTTTTGTTTGTTTAAATTGGGAGTTAAGGGCTCGTGCTAGAAATGTGTTTGGCTTGTTGGACTTCATATAAAAGGCATGCCTAGATCGGCGTAAAGATTTATCTGCATTTTCTGTAAGGAATAGGTCATATTCTAGGCATGCTTTTTCTAGACAGACTTTAGAAGTCAAGGAGGGGTTATCTTGTAAATTTAAAAAGGAATTATTATATTCCAATTCAAGCTTTCGTGCCAAATTTTTACGTTCTCTCTTGAACAATGCAGATTTTTTTTGTAGTATGCCTCTTAGCACTGGATTATGGGCTTCCCAGAGGGTTAACGGAGATATTTCAGGGCATGTATTATATAACAAATATTCTTTTAAGGCTTATTCGACCTGTGTACAGTGAGATGGATTTTTGAGCAGAATATTGGGAATATACCAGGTACGATCATGGGATTTGGGAATGGCGGAGGCTATACTGGTAAAAACCACATTGTGATCTGACCATGGTATTGGGATTATATTTGAATTGAGAATCTGCGGAATCATGCCTATGGTTAAAAATATATGGTCAATGCGTGAAAGTTTGATGTGGGTTCGAATAGTATGTATAACCTCTCTTAACCGGGTTAGTTTCCCTCCAAGAGTCAATTAAGTTGTATCTCAAAATAAGCTGTGAAAAGGATTGATTAGATGGACATCTCGTGGGCGTGTAGGGGGTTTTATCCAAGAATGGTAAAAGAACCTGATTTGAATCTCCGCGTGTGGACATAACCTGTAGGAGATGTGTAAAAAAGGGTATAGGGTTTTTATTTGGAGCATAGTATGAGATTATTGTCATTTCCATAGCCATAATATGACCTGTCAAAATGATGTATCTCCCCTCAGGGTCTTTGATTTCGGATATAGGAGAGAAGGGTACCGAACGATAAAAAGCTATCAGGGTGCCACGTTGTTTAGTGGATGCTGAGGCCGAATAGACCTGAGGATAGGAAGAGCTCAAATATCTGGGTGTAGAATTTATTGTAAAATGAGTTTCCTGTAGGCAAACTATATGTGCTTTCTGCGTTTGGAAGAATCTAAATGCTTTTGAGCGCTTTTGCGGTATATTAAGTCCCTGAACAGTCAGGGAAAGGATGTTCAAGGGTGCCATGGTAGAAGACAAAAAATATGATGCTCACCACTTTTGTTATATTTCCGGCTGAGTGGACCAATCCAAGTGAACAGAAAAGGGGGGGGAAGAAGAAGTGGACCTAGGGAGGTCTGGAAAAAGAGAAAAACAGGTAACATAAATGAATAAATATACTGTTGAATAAGTTAGTCTAATATGAGATCCAAGAATTACCCGTGAGGAGGGAAAATTTCCCCCATCAAGGGATACGGGGCCATCATCAATCGACCACATAATAATAATGGTCAGTCAAGGAAGGCACAGTGGGGCACATGGAACTACTGTGTAAAGAGGGAAAAACCCTATAAGAGAGCATCGCTAAGATGCTTTGATTTTTAGCCCACTCGGCTAATTGAATAATGTAAATGAACAATTTATTTCAATCATAAATGAAGACGGTTGTAGCATTTTTAAACAAGAATAATTAATTAATTATTAGAACTGAGGAAATAAATATCATTAATATTTTGTTCAGATATTGAGTTAATAAAGATGTAATTTAATGCTATGGAAGGGGAAATAAAGGGATGACCTGGGATGTAGTTGCATATATAATAACTTGTGAACCTACAAATCCCATATTAATGTAACTGATGAAGGGTGGGGGAAGATAAATTCTTATTCCTAATTTAAACTCAAAGATAGCAGAAGAGCTAACTAGCGACTGTTATACAAGTAGAAGTGTTGAACATGTTAGACCATAATTAAAGCTAATAAAGAGGTGAAAGATAGCACTGGATTAGAGTTGAATAAGTAACTAAACTGATAGAAAACTGGTCTATCAGGGGCTACTTAATTGGAGGGGTATCTTTTCATGTCATATTTTTTTTTTTTTTGAATATTAAATGAGATTTCACAAGTTTGAGTGTGAAATAATAAGGCTTAAATATTTAAACATGTTCCTGTTTGAACTAAGATTTAACAATTAACTATTAATACTGAAGGGTCCTTTAGGAAATGTTATGACTTCAGAACCTAAAGGAAAATCTGTTAAATATGCCATTATTGACTATGGCTCACGTATTCAGTGTTAATGTTCAAAATATATGAGAAATGGACTGTGAAGTCTAAATGGGGTCTATGTGACACTGTCTTTTATTATCAGTCCATAGAGTCTTCCTGATCCAGCGGAGGGGAGGCAATACAGCTCCTCTTGTTAGCCTGATGGTTTCCAGGATTGTTGGATGTAGATCTTCTACGGGTAAGGTTGGTATATTGTGATTTATCTACTAGGTGTAGATCTTGTAAAGTCAGCTGCAATTCTTCAGGAGATCTGCAGGTAAATCTAGAACCTTTATGTGTGAATCTGATGGAGAACGGGAATCCCCATTGGTAAATGATATGGGGATTCTGTAGTACTGTCAATTGGAGCTTCATTGATCGCCTCTTATTGATGGTTAGCTAGGACAGGTCAGTAAATAACTGATAGTCGTGACCTTGAAAGGATAGGTTGTGTTTTCTCTGGCTGCTGACATCAATTGTTCTTTTGTGCGATAGTAATGAAGTTTCGCTATGATATCGCGTGGAGGGCCATCTATTTTCTTTGGCGCCAATGCTCAGTGGACCCTATCCATCTCTAGGCGCTCAATAGGTCGGTTGTAGCTCCTGAAATAGGGCTGTTATCGTCGAAGGTAAATCAGTTACCGTCTCAGGAATTCCTCTAATACGAATGTTTGAACGCCTGGCCCTATTCTCATAATCTTCTAATCTGGATTGAAGTGTGAAATTCTCCTCTTTAAGGTTTTCTATTTCTTTCATAGTATCTTGTACAGAAAGTTCAATTTCTTCAAAATTATTTTCCAATACATCAGTACGTGTGCCCAGTTCTCTAATTTCTTTTGTGAGGCTGCTTGTAATATGTTCTGCTGTTTGTTTAAGTGCCTTTTGTAACATTCTCTCAAATTGTTTCAAAGGCACAGGTGAAGCAGATACATTCTTTGAAGAATCTTGTGAGGGGAAAAGTTCTATGTCAGAATCATCTGGTGATGTTATCTGTACAGAAGGCTGCTTCTCCTTGTGTGAGCGCTCTGAGGTGTTCTGTGAGGTAATCTGTGAGGCAGAGGCTGATGCCGCTCTGGCTGCAGCCCGTGACTGAGACTCCTTCATGGAGGACATTTTAAACTTGTTTCTGCCACCCCCTAGCACCATTTTACCTGTGTCAATTCGGTCCCTGAGGTCACGGGAATAAGCCCAAGGTAGTGGTGGAAGTTATACCGGCAGGTTCAGGCTGTATGGTGGGTTTTCCCTCAGTCACGGAGCAGAGCTTTAATGGCACATTACCGCTCAGTTAGACTCCGCGCATGCGCGCCATGTGCTCTATATTTCACCTTTCAGGTTTTTAGTGTGCTAGGCACACTTTGATGATTATTGTTTATTGATTTTTTCCTTGGTATTTCTTGTAGTATATATACTGTGCATTACTTTAAAGTTCTCTTAGCTATCTACATCTTCTGACTTGAACTCTGACATACTTGTTAACCAGTGGTCTTGTATACAGTTATAATAGCATTGCAGCAGGGGGGAAAAGTGATATAGGTTCTCTCATATAACACATCCCACCTATTCAAGCCCCCTAAATGATCCTTAACATCACTTCAATTAATGCCAAAATACTAAAATCACTGTTTAAGAGACATTTCTTTTGTAAAGACACAATTTCCCAGCATGCAGATATAATAGGTGTACAGGAAACCCATTTTCTCAATACTAAACCTCCTTCCTGCACACATAAACAGTATTCTCACTGCTTCTTTGCCAATGCCCCCAAAAAAGATGCTGTGTTATGATAGCCAATAGTTCAACAGTATCTTTTGTATTGAATCTTCTAGAAAAAGACGATGAGGGCAGTTTCTTAATTCTGCTATTATTGACGATCACCATCTCACCCTAGTGAATATATATATATATATATATATATATATATATATATATATATATATATATATATATATATATATATATATATATATACAGTGGGGACAGAAAGACAGAAAGTATTCAAACCCCCTTAAATTTTTCACTCCTTGTTATATTTGCAGCCATTTGCTAAAATCATTTAGGTTAATTTTTTTCCTCATTAATGTACACACAGCACCCCATATTGACAGAAAACACAGAATTGTTGACATTTTTGCAGATTTATTAAAAAAGAGAAACTGAAATATAACATGGTCCTAAGTATTCAGACCCTTTGCTCAGTATTTAGTAGAAGCACCCTTTTGATCTAATACAGCCATGAGTCGTTTTGGGAAAGATGCAACAAGTTTTTCACACCTTGATTTGGGGATCCTCTGCCATTCCTCCTTGCAGATCCTCTCTCGTTCTGTCAGGTTGGATGGTAAACATTGGTGGACAGCCATTTTTAGGTCTCTCCAGAGATGTTCAATTGGGTTTAAGTCAGGGCTCTGTCTGGGCCATTCAAGAACAGTCACGGAGTTGTTGGGAAGCCACTCCTTCGTTATTTTAGCTGTGTGCTTAGGGTCATTGTCTTGTTGGAAGGTAAACCTTCGGCCCAGTCTGAGGTCCTGAGCACTCTGGAGAAGGTTTTTGTCCAGGATATCCCTGTACTTGGCCGCATTCATCTTTCCCTCGATTGCAAACAGTCGTCCTGTCCCTGCAGCTGAAAAACACCCCCACAGCATGATGATGCCACCACCAAGCTTCACTGTTGGGACTGTATTGGACAGGTAATGAGCAGTGCCTGGTTTTCTTCACACATACCACTTAGAATTAAGACCAAAAAGTTCTATCTTGGTCTCATCAGACCAAAGAATCTTATTTCTCACCATCTAGGAGTCCTTCAGGTGTTTTTTAGCAAACTCCATGCGGGCTTTCATGTGTCTTGCACTGAGGAGAGGCTTCCCTCGGGCCACTCTGCACTAAAGCCCCGACTGGTGGAGGGCTGCAGTGATGGTTGACTTTCTATGACTTTCTCCCATCTCCTGACTGCATCTCTGGAGCTCAACCACAGTGATCTTTGGGTTCTTCTTTACCTCTCTCACCAAGGCTCTTCTCCCCTGATAGCTCAGTTTGGCCGGACGGCCAGCTCTAGGAAGGGTTCTGGTTGTCTCAAATGTCTTCCATTTAAGGATTATGGAGGCCACTGTGCTCTTAGGAACCTTAAGTGCAGCAGAAATTTTTTTGTAACCTTGGCCAGATCTGTGCCTTGCCACAATTCTGTCTCTGAGTTCTTCAGGCAGTTCCTTTGACCTCATGATTCTCATTTGCTCTGACATGCACTGTGAGCTGTAAGGTCTAATATAGACAGGTTTGTGGCTTTCCTAATCAAGTCCAATCAGTATGATCAAACACAGCTGGACTCAAATGAAGGTGTAGAAGCATCTCAAGGATGATCAGAAGAAATGGACAGCACCTGGGTTTAATATATGAGTGTCACAGCAAAAGGTCTGAATACTTAGGACCATGTGATATTTCAGTTTTTCTTTTTTAATAAATCTGCAAAAATGTCAACAATTCTGTGTTTTTCTGTCAATATGGGGTGCTGTGTGTACATTAATGAGGAAAAAAATTAACTTAAATGATTTTAGCAAATGGCTGCAATATAACGAAGAGTGAAAAATTTAAGGGGGTCTGAATACTTTCCGTCCCCACTGTGTATATATATATATATATATATATATATATATGCACCCAACACTTCTCAACCAAAATTTTACAAATCCCTGATGCATAGGATAGCACCATAAAAGCATACCCCGCTGTACTATGCAGGGATTTTAATTACATCATTGACCCCACACTTGACACTACCAACCCTGAGAGGCATAGACCGCCTAACCTCCTATCACTGATAAAAATTGAAGACCTGTATGATGCCTGGAGGAGTATGCATGATGTTGAGCGGGACTATACATTTTATTCTCACTCCAAAAGTTCTTACTCTCAGATCTTTTTCCCACAAACAAGCAACTCCTCGATCTCAGAATCTTGTATAGGTCGCATTGCATGGTCGGACCATGCTACAATTTACATCAAATTATCCCCTCAATCACATTTATCACAACATTTATCTCTATGGTGACAGAATACCTCCCAGCACTAAGGTGTCTACAGCATGTGTGGTTGGATATATCGGAATTGCAGCGGCGTGCGATCCATGCCTCGTTCTGGGTATACCAAAAGAATGCCACATAGAGAACCTGGAAGTGATGAGTCTGCTTCCAGGTCCTCTATGTGACATCCTTTTCGTATATCCAGAATGAGGCGTGGATCGCGATTCCAATATATCCACCCGCACATGCTGTAGACACCTTAGTGCTGGGCATAGCACAGTCACATGTGAGTGCAAAATCTTTTGTTACCTTTTTAAACATTTTTTATTAAAACTTACTACACCATAAGAGATCATTTTGAGTGTCCTTGGTGGAGTCTGTTCCCTTATCCTCAGCCGCCATCTGGAGGGGGTCACTCAGTAGAGAAATGTATACCTAGGATTCCTCTGATCTATTCAACCCAAGCGCATTTTGAACTACTGTAAAAAGTGGTTAGACACCTTTGGTGAGTTGCCATCTACCTCATGAGCACTTGTGGTGAAGTTTTATTTAAAGGAACATCAAACCAGTAGATTTCATTTATTTATTGTGTTGGGATTGTCACTTTGGACTTTATATATTTATTTGCTTTTTCAATCACCATATACTTTTTCTTAATACATTTTCACATTCATTGTGTATGTTTTTAGTGGCAACACCTTAACATTTGATTTTTTTATACTTCCTTTAAGGGGCAGCTATGTTTTAAAACAATACACTAGGCGCCATTTTCAACCCACTCATTATCACAAGAATATTGAGTTGTTTACATGGAGGGACCATGCTCCAATTTTCATCAAATTATCCCCTCAATCTCATTTATCACAACACTGTCTCAGTGGAGACTCAGAGTCTGGATGCTGCATAGGCAGGTGAGACGACCGAGGCTGTGTCACACTGGAATGCATGCTAGCAGCAGGATTGTTATAACCTGTGTGGATAAGTAAAGCCCATGTTTTTAAGATGTTTGTGAATAGCACTCTTTTATTTTAAATACATTTTAAATAATTTTACAGTAATGCACTATGGAAGCTTTTCTTTTTGACATCTGAAAGATTTCATGACCTGGACAAGCAGATCGCTTGCAGGTATATTATTAATAAAGCTGAGTTTGCTGAGCTTTAATGCAAGGGAAAAACATCTGGTGAGTCATTCCCATGAAGGGTGTGTTGTGGAGACTTTAATCTGCATGTTTGGATTTTATTGTTCGAGATTTCACAGCAACAGCTTGCGCATACTGTACCTAAGATATCCTGCGTATCTTATTCTATGGGGTTTCTATAGGTTTATTTCATTCATGTATTTAAGGAGGCTGCGGAAAAACTATTGTATTTATCACTGATTGTTAATTGTTTTATATTAAGTAGAGGTATAAAACTCTAACAAGCCCGCACAAATATCCTTTTTCTTCTTAACTCCCAAGGTAAGCGGCTAATCAACCCCCTTGATATAGCAAACACATTTGGTTCTTTTTACTCAAACTTTTATCATCTTAAAAACACAGAATCCTCCACTATTCCACATCCAGAAGACATTGACATGTTTCTTTCATCCATACAACTCCCATCACTATCCCCCACCCAACTGGCATCCATCTCAGCCCCTTTTACTAAAGATGAAATTCTTAAAGCCATCAAAACTCTCCCATTACATAAGGCACTGTGGCCAGATGGTGGCTATATGAGTACTATAAACATTTTGCTAACATTCTTACCCCCATCTCTGTGCTACATATAATCAATATGCATCTACAGGGAGGATACCTAAAAAGTCTTTAGAGGCTTTAGTGGTAACTTTACCTAAACCAGGCAAATCACCAGACATCCCAAAAAATTACATGCCCATATCTTTGCTAACTACAGACACAATGCCTCTCTACAGTTATTAGCCAACTTATACATATTGACCAAGTTGGCTTCATACCTGGCAGACAACCCTCTGATGGAACCCAGTGCTTTGTAGACCTCATTTAATGAATGGAGCACAATCAAATGCCTTCTCTGCTCCTTTCCTTGGACCCAGAGAAGGCATTAAAAAGAGTAGATTGGGCACACTTGGAGGCTGTCCTGTGCAAATTTAGCCTGTGGGGTGTATTCTATTCCCCTATTATTAGCCTATACTCGTCCCAAAGCGCTTATGTTTGGACATTGGGTGCCATTTCAGACACTTTCAAAATCACAAATAGTATGAGACAAGGTTGCCCACTGTCCCTTTTAATATTTGCTATGGTTATAGAACCGCTGGCACAGGCAATTTTCTCTGCTCTTTTGGTTTCGGGTATATAAGTTGGCGATACGGAACATAAAATTGGCCTGTATGCCGACAATGTCATAATTGCTTTTTAGCGCAATTTATCCTTATAAGGTAAACCACAGTAAATCATTTATTTTAGCTGTGGGCTTTGACAATCTAACTAAGCAGAACATCACTATACATTCTCCCTTCCCCTGGTCTTGTTACTCATCCTTATCTTATTTAGGCATTTGACCGAGTGTAAATCTTTTAAGAACAACTTACAAAGACCTCTTAGAAAAACTACAACAACTATCTTGAGACTTAAACCACTCTTTTACACTGTGGGCTGGTGAAATTGCACAAAATGTATTTATTACCACATATTCTTAACATTTTTCATACCATACCTGTCCCATTTCTTCCTACCCAGTTGGATAAGCTTCAAGCAACCATCAATGCTTCCATTTGGCAACACAAGTGCCCTAGGTTGGGAAAGCTTTTCTTACTACTCTAGTCCGATCTAGTGGAAATGGCATCCCTAATATTCAAGCCTTTTATTGTGCAGTACTCTTGGAACTACTTAAAATGTGGTGATCATCAATGACTCCAATTGGTAACAGTTTGAAGCTGAGGTATTATCTACAGACCTGAAATTGTTCCTTAGTGTTCTGACTCATAGCCCTCAGACCCCAGCACTATCCCTTTGATATGATAACAGGATCTCTACGGGTGTGGATGGCTATTTCGCAAATTTTAATAGACATACCTTTTAACTTACTTGCATTACTACCTCTCAAATCCATTGAGCTCATATTGCCAGACCTACCCCTACAATCCTGGATCAAGGATGATATCTCTAATATTGGGAACTTATATTCCTCATCTGGCATACTGTTTTTTGCAGCTCTCAAGGACACATATGGTTATCCTTTAAAACTTTCTTCATTAATCTCAGGATTCGTTCTCTACTCTCCAAAATTCAATGGTCCACAAATGACAAGATATGGAGCTCCATATTAAAGTTTTATGAGACACACAGCAAACATATCAAGGCAATCTCGCTCTTCTACAGACTCCTTACAAAACCCTCTCCAGACTTTTCTTATGCCTTAATTAACTACTGGTCCTCCTACACAAACAATCCTCCACCTATGGGTCAATGGTACTAAGCCCTTAATTTGCCATTAAGGTCCTCCCACTATATCACACGTTGGGATTCCCTACAAAAGCTCTCTGTAAAATTGTATTATACACTTACTAGACTTGCTGTGATCTACTCACTCCAATGGAAGAATTTAGGCTTTTCAGGAACTCTATATCATATACGGTGGAACTGCTGTTTTATTAAGGACTTGTCAGGGCTGGGCTCAGCCCTCTCTTCTCAGAGCTCAGGCTGCTTAGCTGTCAGTTAATTGTCAGCATTCTTCATTCCAGAGTGACTCACCTGATGATCATGTCCTGCTCATCACTCAGCCTGCTGGCTATTTAAGTTGCTTGGATCAGATCTCCTGTGCCTTCGCCTTGGTAAAACATATCTAGAGACTCTCTGCTGGTTTCCTGTTGAAGACTTGCCTGGCTGATGTCCCTTCTGTTTCCTGATCCTGTCTGCTGATCTGATCTTTTCTTGTCAAGCTTTAATTATATAGTCTCATTCTTACCCGGTACTAAAAATGTAAGGGCTGATGCATTGTCGCAACAGTTTTCCTCCGCTTCCAAGATGGAGTCGGTTCCTGTTCCTGTGATACCTCCCGACCATATTCTGGCTGCCGTTCAAAAAAAAGCTTTCTAGCTGTGATGCAAATCTGTGTACTATTTTCATTGTCTGTGTCGAAAAATGACATTACTTTTTCAGAAGTGAAACGCTTGCCCAGTCTCTTAGTTTTCAGAACTAAAAGCCTGCTGAATCTCTCAGAAATAGTGGTAAGTTGACAACTGCTTTCTAGCTGTGGTGAAAACCTGTATGCTATTTCAATTGTATGTGTTCAAAAAAGGCACAATTATTTTTTCTGATGCTAACACCTGCTCAAGCCCTCAGAAATTGCATCCTGTCCAAGCAGGTTTTTTTTCACTATGGTGTAACCCTTATGCTATTTCCATTCTCACTGTGCAAAAAAATAAGCTATTTTATTTTTTCCCAATGCAAAATGCCTGCTTAAGCTGTCCAATAGGGCACGTGACAAAGGGTTCAAAGTTGTCCTTAACTGTTTTAAAAACATTCCAATGTCTTTAACCACTTGAGCCCCGGACCATTATGCTGCCTAAGGACCAGAGGTCTTTTTCCAATTTGGCACTGCGTCGCTTTAACTGCTAATTGCGCGGTCATGCAATGCTGTACCCAAACGAAATTTGCGTCCTTTTCTTCCCACAAATAGAGCTTTCTTTTGACGGTATTTGATCACCTCTGCGGTTTTTATTTTTTGCGCTATAAATGGAAAAAGACCGAAAATTTTGAACAAAAATGATATTTTCTACTTTTTGTTATAAAAAAATCCAATAAACTCAATTTTAGTCATACATTTAGGCCAAAATGTATTCGGCCACATGTTTTTGGTAAAAAAAATGTCAATAAGCGTATATTTATTGGTTTGCGCAAAAGTTATAGCGTCTACAAACTAGGGTACATTTTCTGTAATTTACACAGCTTTTAGTTTATGACTGCCTATGTCATTTCTTGAGGTGCTAAAATGGCAGGGCAGTACAAAACCCCCCCAAATGACCCCATTTTGGAAAGTAGACACCCCAAGGAAATTGCTGAGAGGCATGTTGAACCCATTGAATATTTATTTTTTTTGTCCCAAGTGATTGAATAATGACAAAAAAAAAAAAAAAATATTTACAAAAAGTTGTCACTAAATGATATATTGCTCACACAGGCCATGGGCCTATGTGGAATTGCACCCCAAAATACATTCTGCTGCTTCTCCTGAATATGGGGATAACACATGTGTGGGACTTTTTGGGAGCCTAGCCGCGTACGGGGCCCCGAAATCCAATCACCGCCTTCAGGATTTCTAAGGGCGTAAATTTATGATTTCACTCTTTACTGCCTATCACAGTTTCGGAGGCCATGGAATGCCCAGGTGGCACAAAACCCCCCCAAATGACCCCATTTTGGAAAGTAGACACCCCAAGCTATTTCCAGAGAGGCATATTGAGTCCATGGAATATTTTATATTTTGACACAAGTTGCGGGAAAGTGACACATTTTTTTTTTTTGCACAAAGTTGTCACTAAATGATATATTGCTCACACAGGCCATGGGCATATGTGGAATTGCACCCCAAAATACATTTAGCTACTTCTCCTGAGTACGGGGATACCACATGTGTGGGACTTTTTGGGAGCCTAGCCGTGTACGGGACCCCGAAAACCAATCACCGCCTTCAGGATTTCTAAGGGTGAAAATTTTTGATTTCACTCTTCACTGCCTATCACAGTTTCGGAGGCCATGGAATGCCCAGGTGGCACAAAACCCCCCCAAATGACCCCATTTTGGAAAGTAGACACCCCAAGCTATTTGCTGAGAGGCATGGTGAGTATTTTGCAGCTCTCATTTGTTTTTGAAAATGAAGAAAGACAAGAAAAAACTTTTTTTTTTTTCTTTTTTCAATTTTCAAAACTTTGTGACAAAAAGTGAGGTCTGCAAAATACTCACTATACCTCTCATCAAATAGCTTGGGGTGTCTACTTTCCAAAATGGGGTCATTTGGGAGGTCATTTGAACTGCACTTATGGGACTCGCCACGTCACCAAGTGTTACTGCAGTGCTGGTTTGACTACGACCGGGTTGTACTAGCGCTTGCCAGTTCACCAAAACGCTACCAAAAAATCTGTTGGCGATCGCAGGGATCAGGCCTGACTCTGCGAACGCTGCAGTTATGCGTTTTAGTCTTTTGTAAGTGACAGTGATCGATCGATACTGCACTTGGGTGGGCTGGGCTGGGCCGGGCGGAGGGGCAAAACGCAGGTGCTAGCAGGTATCTGGGCTGATCCCGCTAACACTGCGTTTGTGAGAACCCTAAACTGCTGGGGATGCTAGTATAGATCTGATCGGATCAGATATTGATCCGTTCAGATACTATACCACTAAGGGTGGTGTACAGTGCGTGCGTGGGTGTTAGCGGTACTGGCGCTAACCTGACGCTGCCTGGGGCTGGTGCTTGCCAGTTCACCAAAATACTACCAAAAAAACTGTTAGCGATCGCAGGGATCAGGCCTGACTCTGCGAACGCTGCAGTTATGCATTTAGTGTTTTGTAAGTGTCAGTGATCGATCGATACTGCACTTGGGTAGGCTGGGCCGGGCGGAGGGGCAAAACGCAGGTGCTAGCAGGTATCTGGGCTGATTCCGCTAACACTGCGTTTTTGGGAACCCTAAACTGCTGGGGACACTAGTATAGATCTGATCGGATCAGATATTGATCCGTTCAGATACTATACCACTAAGGGAGGCGTATGCTGCGTGCGTGGGTGTTAGCGGTACTTGCGCTAACCTGACCCTGCCTGGGGCTGGTGCTTGCCAGGATCAGGCCTGACTCTGCGAACGCTGCAGTTATGCGTTTAGTCTTTTGTAAGTGACAGTGATCGATCGATACTGCACTTGGGTGGGCTGGGCGGAGGGGCAAAACGCAGGTGCTAGCAGGTATCTGGGCTGATCCCACTAACACTGCGTTTTTGGGAACCCTAAACTGCTGGGGACGCTAGTATAGATCTGATCGGATCAGATATTGATGCGTTCAGATACTATACCACTAAGGGAGGCGTATGCTGCGTGCGTGGGTGTTAGCGGTACTGGCGCTAATCTGACGCTGCCTGGGGCGACGCATATCACCGCCGGGCGATCAGGGGGCTAAACCTTTATTCGGTAATAAACGGCGGGTGCCCTGTAACTATAAAAAATAAACAAACTAACCAGCGTCAACCGTAACGGTTATGTGGTGATCAGTGGTGAAAGGGTTAACCAGGGGGCAATCAAGGGGTTAAAACATTTATTCGGTAGTATATGGGGGTCCCTGACGCTATAAAACGCTGACGGCGAACCTAAATATTTATGTCCCTAACTAGCGTCACCAGCGACACTAATACAGCGATCAGAAAAATGATCGCTTAGTGACACTGGTGATAGGGGGTGATCAAGGGGTTAAAACTTTATTAGGGGGGGTTAGGGGGGTACCCTAGACCTAAAGGGGGTAACAGTAACTGTCCCAACACTGTAACTGTCACAAACTGACACTATGCAGTAATCAGAAAAAAAAAAAAAAACTGCTGGTGTCAGTTTGTGACAGGGGGGGGGGGGGGTGATTGGGGGGGGATCGGGGGGCGATCGGGGGGGATCGGGGTGTTTTGTGTGCCTTGCATGTTCTACTGTGTGTGTGTGTGTTGGTGCACTCACATTGATGTCTTCTCTCCTCGGGCCGGAACGGAAATTACCGAGCCAAGGAGAGATGACATCATTTCCTTTGCTGCTGTTTAGCATACAGCAGCAAAGGAATGATTCGATTGGCCGGCGGCGATCGCGAGGAGGGGGGCCACGAACGGATGGTCTCCCCCTCACCACCGATCGCCGCTGGACAAAAGACGACCGCCTCGGGCACCGGGGGGGGTCCGATCGGACCCCCCACCCGCGGAAGACAAATCACGTACCATGTACGTGATTTTGCCTGTCCGTGCCACTTTGCCGACGTACATCGGCGTGAGGCGGTCGTCAAGTGGTTAAAACAGTTTTTAATCATGTTTTTATACATGAAATCTACCTGTTCACTCTCTTTGGAATAGTGGAAAAGCTAAAAGGCTTCAAGAAGTCTGCATCAAATGTTTACAATTGTTTGAGTATACGGTCTGAGAAAAAAAGACATTGTGATTTGTTTATCCCAGATCAGGTCTGTTGTATCTTTATCCAATACAGAATCTTGCAAATAGGGAGTACATACTGTCTAATTGCTAATGAGTTCAGTTTTTGGCTTGTTGCTCTAAAAAAACACACTCTTATACATATTTTAGGAGGCTCAAACCTGCCTAGTCCCACTTTCCTACATTGCGGCCCACTAAAATCACTTACATGGCAGTCAGCATGTCTGTACAATGTTTCTGGCACTTGGCTGGGACATAATAAACTGAATTTTTCATCGAATTTAAATATGCTTCATCTTTTTCTCTGACACAGTGGCTAAGGAAATATGCTTGCTTAATGGGCAGCAAGTTTCTACAATATTTAGGGCTGCCGTGTTTGCAATGTCTAACTTTGTTTTTTCTTGGAAAAATACTCAACTCTCTCCCTTAGATTGCTGTCTTGGGCCATAATTAAACTGCTTGCATGCTTTCCAGTTACCGTGAATTGTTCTGCTTTTGTCTCTGCGGAGCTGAAGCAGTTGTTTTACCAAACAAGAAAAATAGTCACAATGCCATGTTTTAATGTGGGTTTGTGGATTATGGTTTGTGGTTGGCACACAATACAGTGTGTTACTAAACAGAAGATCACAAAAAGCTATGCTTTGTAACTTTTTTTTGCCCTTTTGGCAAGAAAAGCTTTAGCTTTTTTGTTTTAAAGAATATACCCTACAATACTTTTTGGCTGTATTGCCTCTTCTGCTTCCAACACTCAATTATTACTTCTACACAAAAAATAACTTTTTTGTCAAAAACTACCTATTACAAATTTCTATTGGGGTGAAAATCAATCATATTGGGTTGCTGCTGCTGTTTGTAAGCCAAGCAACAATGTAAATATAAAGTTATTTTTTAAGTTGCCCTTTAAGCAGCTTCAAAATTGCCTCTTCTCATTGAACGGTAACATTTCAAAATATTTTTTCCTTTGGTACATATCCCCAGATCAGTGCTCAGGCCCCCATGCCCTTTTTTGACAATCCCTTGACTTTTCACTTAGAAAATAGCCATTACTAAAAATGAACATTTGGATCTTTCAGTGGCGTTTGGATTTCAGATCCGAACTTCGATAACGTTCACTGAAACAAACTAGTGACCACCATTCTGAAAAGTACACTATTTTTTATAATAAAATAGCATTTCAGATAATCAGATCTTGATCAGTATCTGTATTAATTCTGTCCAGAAAACACTGTATCTCTGCAGAAGTTAGATAATCTTACTTATTAAATTAGGTCTACTGTAAAATCCTAATGTCTGTAAAGGAATCATGGCATTTTAATAATGTAGTTCCTTCAAGGTAGATAAAAAAAACTGAACCCTTGTATACATTTCAATGTATTTTTAACTGGAGTAGGGTACCTTTATAGTTGTCTGTAAAGTCTGTAGAAAAAAATAATGCTTATAACATTTGTAGAAGTAGGGACATAATAATTTGGGTTGAGGCTTCTTTGCACACGAGGCAACAATTTGTAGTTGATGCCAACCTTCCAGAGCAGGGGTTCTGTCATTTTCTCTTCGGCCAGTACTATTAAGATATATAGGCTTAGTGGCCCTGAGTAGAGACATTTCAATATTTAGGCATCATAGTGGGACTTGTAGTCATTGACACATACTGGACATTTCAGAGCTACCTGCTCCCACTTCAGCGTTTGGCAGAGAGAAATCTCCCAACAGCAACTACCTTTGCAGCTTGTCATAAAATGTAATTTGACCGAATGCCAAGGGCTGCAAAGAAAGCTGATGCTGGATGTGAATGGATGTCACAATAAACCATGTAAAGCCCTGCATAAACTGTTGGCGCTATATGAATCCTGTATAATAACAATAATAATAATGTCCTTTAAGAGCACCCACTTTTACCATGTTTAAATATAAATGATACCACAGAGACCTGTCGCTATTGCAGAGCAGACAGGACAGTCTAGCAGCAGCCCAACTCTTTTCTTTTTCTTATAATCACTTTTTTTCTTTATTAAGACAAATTTCATCATACAACATAAAAATACACACTACAAGAATATCTATGTAGATCTTTCTATTAGCTTTTCTAATTAACACAAAACACAATACCCCCCTCCAGGAAACACATGGGATCTATGATCATATCCCATTCAGAATGAGAGTGGGAAAAGAAAAAAAAAATTCCCAACAATATATACACTCATAAACTCATAACCAACACTAAATTCATGCAACAAATTATTCAATATATAATTAGGAAGAAGGCTTTACAGCGCCCTATTACATGTGTCAAACCCAATACAAAAAAAATGAATTTTAAAATTAATAATGTCATCTTCAATAATATTCAGTGCTTTTATTCGATATAACCACTCCCTCCTACTTCATTAAATATTTATTCCTCTCTTCCTTTCATTCCAATATTTCAATCCACCCTCCTTTATGTGCTTTAATTAAGTGTTATTCCGTGCCTAATTCATTACTATAAAATATTCTTTTCCTTTAATGAAATCAATCATCCCACCACTGTCAACCCCCAGTTTCCCCTCACCAGGCGCATCCCTCAGACTATCCGATCCATAGCACAACACTACTATCCATAGGGTTTAATCCGCCCCTATTTCTGTGGAGTAGTACAACCATCCTTCCCATGTGTCTTTAAATTTATTCTGTTGGTCTTTAACCATATGTACCCATCTCTCTGCTTCCATTATTTTTTCCACCTCCCTTTTTCAATCCATTATAGTGGGACACCTGGACTGTTTCAAAAATCTGGGTATCAGTATTTTAGCTGAATTTAGCAAGTGTGGATTAACACTTCTCTTATAGAACCTGGCAGATGATGGCATCCCATGGAAGAGGAAATGTAATGGGGAACATTCTATAGGTCTAAAAGTGTCATTCTTTTGATCCATGGTGCTATTGCCTTCCAAAATTCTTTGATCTTTAGGCAAAATCACCATAAATGTAGAAATGAACTCCTTTGGTTGCATCCCCTCCAACAGTTAACATCTGCCGATGGGTACATCTGAGCCAACTGGACCGGTGTACGGTACCATCTTGTCAAAAATGTATATGACATTTCTTGTATATGGGCGCTTATTGAAGTTTAGTGTGTTGCCCTGATCAGTTTTTGAATTTTTTCAGATGTGAAATTATGACCCATCTCTCTTTCCCATTCTCTAATAAAATAGGGAGTTGTTATACACTGGGTAATCAGAACTAATTTATACATCTGGGACAACATGTGGCCCGGCTCTGGTATGTTGGAACACCATAATTCAAAAGTAGTAAGTGGGTTCGCTGGCCTTATCTGATGCTTCCACTTGTTGAATAAGTCCACCATTTGATGGTGTCTCCATGTGGCCTTTTTGATCTAAACTTTCCTTCTCTTCCCCCAGGGGAAACCAGGGGAATCCTTCCAATGGTGTCATAGGTGATATTGGGGAGGGGCAAACTTTCCAGTGTTATTCATTCTATCCCATATGGATAGTGTTCTTGTTAATGGTGATACCCATTCCAATAGACCCCTATAAGAGGCCGGGATCCATGGGGCTCCCGCCAGGTTCCTACCTGCTAGTGTCTTCTCCAAAGGCACCCAAAGTTTGGTAACAGAGTCATGGCACCAGTTCATAATACACACTAGGGTCATGATGGCTCTGTAATACATTGCCATGTCCGGAAGCCCCACTCCCCCCTCATGTTTAGGTCTCCTCAGAATCTCATATACCAGCCTAGGGTGCTTATCTCCCCACACAAACATCATGAATGCCATTCTAATCTGTTTAAAGAATATATGTGGGAGTGTTATAGGTACTGTATGTAAAACTTAAATAATTCTAGGAATTATACTCATCTTAAGAGCGTTTACCTTGCCAAACCATGTCAGAGTATTACTTTTCCATCTTCACAAGTCCTTTAATATAGATGCCACCGGGGGTCCATAATTAAGATGGTAGGTTAATTGGCTTCTGTCCTAAATTGGCCCTAGTATTTGAATGTGAGTTGGGGACTTTGGATTGTAGGCTCCTTGAGGGTAGGGACCGATGTGAGGGTGCGATGTATGTGTAAATTGAAGGCGCTGTATGGGTACCTTAAATAAAAAAATAATAATATAATAGATGAGCATCTTAATGAGATGCAATGTACAGGGATAATTGTAGACACGCACACTCACTCAAGTTGAACTGGATGGACTGGTGTCTTTATTCAACCTTACTAACTATGTAACTATGTAAGATCATATAGGCATTTTACATCCAGAGAAATATGAATCCCCCAAATAAAATATAGAATCAAAGTGCCAGGCAAAGGGAAAGGATTGTTGCAGAGTGGCTGTCATCCCTGAGGGGACATGGCTCAGCATCAGTACCGACTTCTCAATGTTTATTTTAAAATTGGATATAAAACCAAACTTACTTATTTCTAACATCAATTCAGTCAGGGATTCTTGAGGAAAGGAAAGGTATAACAATAAATCATCAGCATAAGCTGAGATCTTGTGTTCCATTGATCCAATACAGATCCCTCTGATCTTCCTATTTCCCCTAATCATACGCAAGAAAGGCTCCAGCACCATAGTAAATAATAATGGAGATATTGGACACCCCTGCCTAGTTCCATTCTGTATCTCAAAATAGTCTGATAATCTACCATTAAAGCGGAGTTCTGCTTAAACTGTGCATGCGCAAGCTGCGCCGCTCACTGTGACTGGCCGGGCAATCATCTGGGACCTGTGACATGTCCCAGATGATTGCAGAGAGTGAGAGCGGAGAGGTCCGGTGCCGCAGTGTGCCGAGAGGAAGTGGGAGCTGGGACCCTCTAAAAAGAGGGTACTGGCTACCCCCCAAAAAAAAGACATGCCAAATGTGGCATGTCAGCAGGTCACCTCCCTTAAAGCAGAAGTTCCATTTTTGGGTGGAACTCCACTTTAACTTTAACCCTTGCTCTGGGATCCACGTATAGTGCCATCTCCCAACCCATCATCCATTCTCTTAGGCTTATCTCCCTCAAAACTCCAACCATAAACTCCCAACCTACCCTATCGAATACTTTTTCAGCATCCATTGAAATTACTGCACTTGGGGTTTGATTTGGTTCATTATGCATTCAGTGCAATACATGCAGGGCACGAATGGTGTTATCTCTAGCCTCTCAGCTTTTCATAAAGCCTGTTTGATCTGGGTGAATCAATTTTACTATATAATCTTGTAATCTAAGGGCCAGAATCTTAGCTAGGAGCTTAGTGTCAGAGTTAAGGAGGGAGATGAGTCTGTAGCTGGCACAATGCTGGTGGTCCTTCTCCAGCATCGGGAGAACCGCCACATAGGCCAACAATGTCTCCAGAGACAATGGGTTTGAAGCTGAGATAGAATTAAGAGGGGCCAGTAAAATTGAGAACTTTTTATAATACATATTTGTAAAGCCTACAAAAAAAGGTCCCCTGTTTTTAACGCATACTGTTAGGCAGGTTAATTTGGTTGGTCGCAGGCTGGTTGGTAAGTTGAGCTTGGAAATTCTTTGGTTTTATTTTACATGCTTTTGCCCTTCCAGTGCTTCTTGCTGTGAAGACCAGTTATAGGTGGGGGCAGTGAACTTTTTTTGTATTGTTGACATATTGGTCAGGCAACTCACTGACACCTTTGCTGCCATTGTGCAATGTGCTGGGTGTTCAGTGTGCTCCTGCACCTTTAAGGAGGGTTGGGCTCCCTCCAGTCATCTGCCCTTCATCTATTCATTAGAATACATGTGCTTCCACTGTGGAGACTCTTCAAAGTTAGAGTTAGGGTCTGCAGGATACAGGGTGCCTTGCCATGGCCAGCAGCTTATGCATGTATTTGCAAATGTGTGCAACTAAACCCCTGTTTTTAACGCATACTGTTAGGCAGGTTAATTCGGTTGGTCACAGGCTGGTTGGTAAGTTGAGCTTGGAAGTTCTTTGGTTTTATTTTACATATTTGTAAAGCCACCTGGTCCTGGGCTTTTACCCATTGGAGAAGCAGCAATCATTCCATCCAGCTCTTCTACAGAGATTGCTGTCTCCATTTCTTCCAGACTGGATGGACTAGGATATTCC
This sequence comes from Lithobates clamitans, assembly GCA_037952925.1. Classification (NCBI taxonomy): domain Eukaryota; kingdom Metazoa; phylum Chordata; class Amphibia; order Anura; family Ranidae; genus Lithobates; species Lithobates clamitans. Next base: position 1,350,422 of record JBBGZY010000062.1, on the reverse strand, counting down.
TGAATTCTATCTGCACGTCCATACTCTGCAGCTCCTGTAGAAACTGGATCTATATTGTATAAAGACCTATAAAAACTGTGGAACTCAGCTACTATTGCTTGGGAATCCACTATCTATTTATCGTGTGCCTTTAAAGTGTGAACATGGCATATGTCTTGTTTTTTTAATTGTCTGGCCAGTAACTTCCCACCCTTATTCCCCTGTTCATAGAAACGTTGGATGAAATACCTACGCTTATTTTGAACTTTCCGATCAAGAAACTGCTTCAGGTCGATCCGCAATTTCTCCAATTTCTGCACATCCCCAGGATTTAAGGGCCTCATATTTCATTTTGAGTTTATGTATTTCCTCCAAAAGCTCTACCACTTCCCTCTGTTTCTCCTTTCTAATTCACGTACCCAGTGAAATCATTTCCCCTTCTAATAAATGCCTTATGGGCCTTCCATACCACTTGATCGGATACTATTATTATTATTATTTTTTAATTTTTTTTAAAGGTGCGTTTATTGTTCATTCAAGTTGAATTACACGTTGAAGTACACAATCTCGGTAAATAAGAAAGGTGGTACAGGCTGAGATCAACACGGTAATACAGAGTATGAGGTACAGTATTCAAATATGATCAAACAGCATTGCAAATTTGTATGAATCAAGTTTAAGGAAAATAAGAAATCCTAAATATATAACCAATAACCAAAAACTCAAGAGGGGCATTTAGCCCTTTATGTAACTAAATTGAGGAAACATTGTACGGATTCCTCGTTCGGTATGTGTATTATCTGTAACTAAATATCTTGACACGATCAACAGAATCTATTAACCACTTTGTGCCATTCTAAACCTGTGGGTTGTTTTCGCCTAAAGCACATATTTGGGGAATGTGGGCCTGTAGAAAATATGTTGGCAGTAGTGTGTGTGTGGAGTGTGTGGATTCAATGTTAGGGGTGGAGAAATGGGAGATATTTAATTGGGGTTGCTGTGTGTTTTCACGAGGGTGGAGACTGCCACCTGTCTCTATTTAACTGATGTCTCAAGAGTCAGCTAATGTGCTGACTATGGGCCACTAGCAAACCCTACAAGAAGTTAAACTGGCTATCAGGAAGTATGAGTTAGATGGAGACTTGTGGAAAGTGATTTTATGAATAAGAGTGGATGAGGAAAGGGTTTGGAGAAGGTGGAGGTTTTGTGGTTTCAGGGGTTGTATAACGACCTATTCTATGGTATGATACTGGTTAATCTGATCTGTCGGGGTGTTTGGGAGTATAAAGTGAAGGTTGTGAGAGATGGATTGTGCCTCCTTCTCTTTGTTATCGGCTTCTTGGGCCGTTGCCTACTCTTTGGAGAGTAGATGCGAGTATTCGTCTGTTGTCTGATAGTGTTGCCATCAAGACCAGATTTTCCTGAAATTTGTAGGTGTATCTTTGGATTGGTGTATTAATTCCTCCATTTCTGCTATTTTTGCTATACGTTTAAGCCAAGTAGTGGTGGTAGGGGGCTTGGGGGATTTCCAGAGGGTCGGGATGCACATCTTTGCAGCGTTCAGTAAGTGTAGAGCCAGGGAGCGCTGGTAGTGTCGTTTTGGGATAGAGGAGTGGTGTAAGAGCATTTGTGCAGGGGTAAATTCTATCTAGTAGGTGGTGATATTAGAGGTGGTGAGATGCACTTCCTTCCAGAATGGTTGGATAAATGGGCATGACCACCATATGTGAAGTAGAGAACCTTCTACATCAGAGCATCTCCAACAGTTGGAAGGTATGGCAGGGGAGATTTTATGTAGGTTTGCCGGAGTTTTGTACCACTTGGAGAAGATTTTAAAGCTATTCTCTTGTGCGGACACATTGATTGAACCCTTATGAATATATGTGTAGATATTTTCCCAATCTTCTTCCGACAAGTCAATTGACAGTTCTCTTTCCCAGCTGCGGGTTGCTTTATTAGACTTAGGAGTGTGGTCAGAAAATAAGAGAGAGTAGATATCTGAGATCAAGTGTCGTTGTGGTTCTGTTTTGGTACACAATTGTTCAAAAGGTGTGAGTCGTCTGGCGTATTCTGAACGTTTGTGGGGGTGGTTGAGAAAATGTCTGATTTGGAGGTATGTCCATCTCGGAAATGGTCGGTCATTCGTTTGTGTAGGTAGATTGGTGAAAGATAGAAAGGTATCTCCAGAGAAGAAGTGTTCAGCGCGTATGTCAGTGTGAGGCCAGAAATCTTTAAGGAATGTGTCGGTCATGCCAGTTAGGAATTCCGGGTTGTTTCAGAGTGGCGTCAGCGGACCTTGCGTGGAGGAGATGTGTAGGTTTCTGCATGCCCTCTGAAAGGTTTGGAGAGTGCATCCTATTAAGGGGTGCTGCTTGCAGACCGGGGGGATATTGTGTGGGGAGATCCAGGGTAGCTGTTGCACTGGGATCTGGGAGAATTTGTTTTCAATTGTAACCCAGGCTTTCGTAGAAGAGTGGACACACCAGTCCACTATTCTTATCAATTGACATGCCCCGTGGTATTTAGCAATATCTGGTAGACCAATGCCTCCTTTAAGTTTAGGTAGGGTAAATCGGTCAAAGCTCAGCCTGGGACGGTCTTTGCCCCATAGGAAGTCACTACATGCTCTGCGATACGAGGTAAAGAAGTCTTGCAGTAGTTTTATGGGGATGGTTTGTAAAATGTATAATATCCTCGGGAGGATATTCATTTTAAGTATTGATGCCCTTCCAAACCACGAGAATATGCCTGTCGACCACGTCTTTAGGTCCTTCTGAATTTTTTGGAGGATAGGAAGGTAGTTTTTAGAATATAGGTCGGAAAGTTGGGATGGTAGATTGATTCCTAGATAAGTTATGGTGTTTTGGGTCCATTTAAATGGGAAATTGGCTTGGCATAGCGTAAGAGTCTCTTTACTTAGTGAAATGTTTAGAGCTTCTGACTTCGTGAAATTGATTTTTAGGTTTGAAAGGGTGTTGAACGTGGCAAAATCTTTAAGTAGGTTAGGTAAAGTGATGTGCGGGTCTGTCAAAAATAGGAGAATGTCGCCTGCGAAGGCAGAGAGCTTGTGTGTAGTATTTGATATTGACACTCCTTTGATGTCCGGGTTGGACCTTAAACGTTGGAGTAGAGGTTCTAGGGTAAGGACGAATATTAAGGGGGATAGCGGGCAGCCTTGACGAGTCCCATTGGATATGGAGAAGGCGCCCGACAGGTGACCATTGACCCTGACTCTTGCGGTAGGGGAAGAGTACAGGGCCATAATGAATTGAAGCATACGGTCTCGTATTCCCAGCATTCTGAGCACTTCATTTATGTAGTCCCAGGCCACCCTGTCGAATCCCTTCTCCGCATCCAGGGATAGGAAGAATCCCTGTTGCTGGGAGGAGGTCATCCACTTATGAATGTTAATGGCTTTGATTGTGTTGTCTCTTGCCTCTCTACCTGGTATAAAGCCTACTTGATCTAATGAGACGAGATTGGGTAATAGAGGCAAGAGACGATTGTGTCACGTACCTTACAGCGGAGCCCGAAATGATGAGGGTGGCCTCTTGCACGGTTCCGGTCCAAGCACCCCTGGTGGTGGGTACAGGGAGTGCGAGGGCAACGAAAGGGTGCAGGTGCCTGCAGGCAGGAGGCTGGAACTTGGAGATATAGGAACCTCTGCTGAGGAGATGTGGAAACTGATCACCAAACTTGTTCAGCGGGAGCCAGATCAGGATCAACTGCAGAATCATGAACAGGCAGGAGTCGGCAACAGGCTGGCAGCGGGGTACCAAGTCAGAAGGCAAAACCGTAGTCAGGAACAGGCAGGGGTTGGCAACAGACGGGCAGCAGGGTACAGAATCAGGAGGCAGAGCCGTAATCATAAGTCCAAGCCAAGGTCAGTATTGCAAGTAGAGGCAGGTTCAGCAGGCAGGGGAGATCCAAGAGAATGGTCAGAAGATAGCCGGGTTTTCAGGAACAAGGTCAATCAGGCAGAGTAACAACAGGAACACAGGAACACAGGAACAAGCTGAAGACAATCCAGCACTGATGCTAGGCAGACTCTCTGTTTATACAGGGTGCTGTGTGCCAGGATTGGCGCCAGCGTACGTGCGTACGCGCATGCGCATTAGCAGCTAGCGCATTGGCACATGCGCGTTAGCACATTAGCACTTTTGCACATTGGCGCATGTGCTTTAGCATATTAGCGTTTTGGCACTCACGGACGCGCGTTAGCGCACGTGCGCATTCGCATAGAGGTGCCATTGTGCATGCCCACCCTGGATCTCATTTGCCTCTGGCTATGGTTCCATGCATGCACCTTGGCATTAGCAGAATGAGGATTGGCAGCTGCTGCATGGAGACGGGTGCTTGCTGTGTGAGTTCTCTGACAGATTGGCTAGGATTTTGGCGTAAATTTTGAGGTCTACATTTAACAATGAGATCGGGCGGTAGTTAGTCACTAAGGACGTGTCTTTGTTTGGCTTAAGGATTACCGTGATGTGTGCAGTGAGTAGGTCTCGTGGTGGTGGATTGTCGGAGGAAAGGGAGTTAAAGGCAGACAAAAAGTGAGGCTTAAGCGTGCTTATGAAAGTTTTGTAATAGCCCGTCATCAGTCCATCAGGACCGGGGCTTTTACCGGGTTTCAATTGTTTAAGAACCATATCAATTTCTGTGGACGAGATAGGTTGTTCCAGTTCGTTGGCTGATTCAGCCGATAGGGGAGCAGGAGAGTATTTACTGAGGAAATCTCTAATTAGTTGTAGTCTACTGGTGTTATCGGTCTGAGGGTCAACCAGGTGTAAGTTGTACAGGTGGGAATAGTAGCTAATAAACTGGTCGGCTATTTGGTCGTTGGAAACTAGCATCGGTAAGTGAGTGGATAGTCATGGAGGCTTTCTTAGCTTGTAGAGCCCTTGCCAGGAGTTTACTGGACTTGTTGCTGTATTCATAGAAAGTTTTTTGGGAGAGTATATAGTTTCTTTTTATACGTTTGTTAAGTGTCTCTAATAATTCATTTCTAGCTTGAATCAGTTCTGGGAGGGTCCCTACTGCTAGGGAGTTTTTGTGCGTTCGTTCTAATTCTTGAATACGGGCTGTCAGTTTTGTAATATGAGCATTTCTTTTTTTTCTGCGTGTGGCTGAGATAGCTATGAGTTCACCACGTATAGTACTTTTGTGTGCCTCCCATCTCATCATAGGTGATTTGTCTGGGGATTTGTTTTCTTGAAAATATAGTGCCAGTCATTCGTCTATGCTGGAGGCGATGGATGCATCTGTAAGGAGAGAGGGATCTAGACGACAGATTGGGGTTTTGGGAGGAGCGTCTGTGAGTTCTAACGTCATGGAGATGGGATGGTGATCTGATAGATACATGGGTTCAATGGATGCCGCGGTCAGACATGGTAAATCTTTTTGTGAGAGGAAAAGATAATCCAGTCTCGAGTGTCGATTGTGGGGTGTTGAATAGAAGGTATAATCTTTCACATCTGGATAGAGTGTGCGCCACGAGTCGTGCAAAGATAATTCCTGTATCTTTGATTTAATTGCCCTTAATGCTTTATATGGCATTGTGGAGGTGCCTGTTGAGGTATCCTGTAGGGGATTAAGGGAGACATTAAAATCCCCTCCTAGAATAAGAAGGCCTTCCTGGAACGAGGAGAGTTTTTGCAATGTGGTTCTAAAGAATGATACTTGGCCGATATTGGGGGCATATATATTGGCGAGGGTAACTCGCTTGCCATATAGGATGCCTTTTACAAAGATGAACCGTGCTTCCCCGTCGACGTAAGTATCTTTAATTTGAAATTGACAGTGTTTGGCAATGAGGATAGAAACCCCTTTGGTTTTTGCTGTGTGATTAGTTGCATGAAGCGCTGTTGGAAAGCTCTGGTTGAAGAGTTTTGGAATGGAGTTTGTTTTGAAATGTGTCTCTTGGAGGAAAACAATATCGGCTTTGTTCCTGTGTAGGGAGTGGAGAACTTGAGAGTGTTTTTCTGGGAGATTAAGTCCTCGTGCATTGAGAGAAATAATTTTAGTTTTAGATTTGTTTGGTTTGTTTGTTGGTGGTGACATGTTATGGAGGCGGTTCCGATCTCAATGTAGCAGAGAGAGGAAAAGGAACAGGTAGCAATACTTGTTGTTGATGAGAATAGGGGCTTCGAGGGAAGACGAGTGGGGTTAAGAGGTGGACGAGTTGGCGTTGTCTTTGGAAAATGTGTTACCGACTTGATAAAAAAAAAGGGGGGGTATGAGGGGAGATGGCTGTGAAAGAGATCTTGTAGGTGTGTCGCTTGAGAGGAATCCGTAACAATGAATGAGGGAAGAGCTTCTGTCTATAGGTGGTCGATTTACGAGATTAGCAAGAACCTGCTTGCTAATCCAAGGATACTTTGTGTCTGTATCCAGAAATAACCGAAATAAGTCAGTGGTGGTTACTGAAGGAGGAGGTGTCGGTCAGAAGTACCAATGTATGAAGATAACCACTGAGTGGGGTGTAACTAGAGATGACGGAGAGTGTAGCGGTAGAATGGATAATTACTACCCGCCGTACAGAGAGAGAAGTGTGGTAATGTGGGAGGGGGAGGTCAAAGGGGCATATTGAATGCTTTACGGAATATTTTTAGGGCAATTGGACAAATGGACGTATTATGAGGGTTAATAGTACAGGAGGTTGTTAAAATGGGAAGGTATGGTGATCTCCAGGATGGGTAGTATGTCTATAGTGAAAAGAAGGAATAGTCTGTGTTCTCTCCTAGTGTATGTGCGTGAGGTGCAGGGGTGAAGAAGAGATCCTTTAGAGCAAAGGTCTCAAACTGGTGGCCCTCCAGCTGTTGCAAAACTACAAGTCCCATGAGGCATTGCAAAGCTGACAGGCACAAGCATGACTCCCACAGGCAGAGGCATGATGGGACTTGTAGTTTCTCAACAGCTGGAGGGTCGCTAGTTTGAGACCCCTGCTTTAGAGAATTTAAACTAACGGGGGAAAATCTCGTTGTAGATGTATAACATTGAATAACAGAGTATACCCATAAGAATGGAGGTACTCATTAAGAAAAACCCAAGGACATAAACACTCTATAAACATTCTCTAAATCAACTTAGCTTTATTCCTAGGATTGAGATGTGATGTGCCTACTTAGCCTGCTGTAATCACTGCATTGCGTGTTTGGAATAAGGGGAATAAGAACCAGGACATGTTGCCGGATGCCTTTTCGGATCCTCTATGGATCGTGTATGATAGTAAAGAGGAGGTCTAGCTAATTTGAACGTTAGCAGTGAGGGGGGGGAGGTGAAAGATTCCAAAAAAAAAAAAACACGTCAGGGAAGCTTGCTAGGTTGGGTTTGGGACCTCTATGCCATAGCAGCTTAGAGTCTAGCAATTGATAGTCTAAAAACTCAGTGTCTGTGTGTGAGCTCTAGGTCTATCCGTGTCAAAGAACACGAAGGGTTGCCCGAGGATGAAACAGTGTAAGACATGCATGGGAGCGTAGGTTCGTTCAATTTGTTCTCTAGAAATTTTAAAGGCGGTTGAATGCGGTGTATCCATGTAGTATAAATGTGTAGTCATGGATTTGTATTGTGTGTGTTGCGTTTCCTTTTCTCCCTTTTGCTTCCTGAGTGACGTATCAGCAGCCTCAGGATCTGTGTCATTCTTATAAGAATAACCTGTGACCTGATAGGAGGGAAAGGTCCTGAGCATGAATGAAAGATTGTGTTATGGTGATCGGTAGACATGGGATAGCGTAAATTTAAAATATGTGTGAGTGGTATCAACCATGTTCAGGTCTTGTTAAATGCATTTCAAGACTGGAAGTAGGAAACTTAGGGTACTCCTTGGTTCTGCGACTATATCGAAGAAGCATAATTCTACATGGAGGACACTAAGTGTTATAAAATACAGGTTTACATTAAGTGTCATGTTTCATGAGTCCCATAAGCACATTGTTCAAGTAGTGGTGAGGTGATGATCCATTGCGGCCACTCTGATAAGCTCCCTACCTATGGGAGTCTGGAAAGAAAATGTTGAGTGAGTTTATGGCAAAGTAAGGAGGGAGATCATATATGGAATGGGTCTAGCATGATGTGATGCTGGCATATGATCCAGCGAATGATCCAGTATTCAGGGTAGGTGGACCTAATGCCATTAGGATCTACAGACAGGAAGGGATATCTATATAGAAAGAGTTGGAGCATTTTAAGTTGCCGAACGGACCATCATCCCAACCGCATCTAAGTGAGATTGGCTAGAAAGGTATCATACATGCTCATAAATTTATCATCAACGGAGAGGTTGCATATGTAAGCATTAGGATAGGCATATATTTAAATATGAAAATACCTAGTGATAATAATGAAATAAAAAGAAAAAAAAGAAAGAAGAGAAGAAAGAGAATAAAAAAAAAAAAAAAAGGGGGAGGGCAGGAGGGAGAGGGGAGAGGGCAGGAGGGAAAGGGGGGAGGGCAGGAGGGAGGGGGGGAGAGAAGGGGCTAGACCGTTATAAGAGGAAAATGGAAAACCCAAAGAGGCTTTTTTTTTCTTAGGCGGGTAGAAGGGGTTACGAGCCAGCATGACAGTTGTCTGTTGCAGTCATCACTAAAAGGTCAGAGGGGCAGCGTTTGTGAAGTCACTTGGCATGCAGTGGTGGCACACGAGATACATGTGTGCACCTAACGAGAGAGCAAAGAGTTCGAGAGTAAGCAAGCTGCACGCAACCCGAGCGGGTGGGAGAGTGACCAGCAGTACTTGTATAGCAGGACGTTGTGGCAGCAGATAGAAAAAGCAGGCTGTGTGGAGGAGCAGGTGGAGCACAACCCGGAAAAAAAAGCAGAAAAGAAAAAAAGAACATGAGTACCATGGATAACTTAGCTGAGGGTGATGAGTCGCGGACTATCTCTTAGCGGTCGCGGCGTGCTCTCCTGGGTTGCGGTGCTTTCGACGGGCTGGATCTGTGATTCTGACCTGGGGCTGAGTGGTGCTCCCGGGGTTCGGATGGTGATCTTTGCCTCCTGAGATGATGGGCTTGGGTTTCCATGGGCTCGCTGTGAGGTGAGGCTTTGTTGGCGGGGGGTCGATACTCGGCGTACCATTCGGTACTATTCGGTCCTTCGATGTCGGCTCTTCCTATCATTGTGAAGCAGAATTCACCAAGCCTTGGATTGTTCACCCACTAATAGGGAACATGAGCTGGGTTTAGACCGTCGTGAGACAGGTTAGTTTTACCCTACTGATGATGTGTTGTCTCAATAGTAATTCTGTATAGGGAATATCCAGAGTCTCACAGAAGTGATGTAGATCTTCCGGCACTCGGAGAAGTGCAGAGCGCCCTTGATTGGAGGCTGACAAGCCGAAGGGGAACTTCCATCGATATGAGATTCCGTTGGTGCGCAGAACTTCCAGTAGAGGGCGCAGTTCTCTTCTACGCTGTAATGTTATGGTAGAAAAGTCCTGGAAGAGACGAATTTCTGTGCCGTTGTGTGACAACGGAGCATTATTACGGGCATTCCGCAGGATCTCTTCCTTTAGTTGATAATCAATCACACAACAGATCACATCTCGGGGAGGGTCAGAATCTCTCCCCCGTGGACGAATGGCACAATGTATGTGTTCCATCCCAATTGATGTTGTGGCGGGTTTCCCCAACAGGATATTAAACAAGCCTGTCACTTCTACTTCTACTTCTTCTAGAAGGTGATCTGCGTCAACTGATTCTGGTAGTCCTCGTATGCGTAGGTTGTGGCGCCGACCGCGATTGTCCAAGTCCTCCATGTGACGATTAAGATCACGTAGCTGCAAGGTGTGTGTGTGTCTAACACTTGGCACGAGCGGCGGAGTACAGAGGAATGGGTAGCCGTGACCTTTTCTACCTCTTGAACTCTGCCGGCTTGAATCGATTGAATGTCAATCTTTAGGTCTGAGATTGCAGCTGTGAGGGCTGCCGTAAAGGTGTTCTTTATGTCCGTCGCTACAGAGTGGAGATCATGGAGGCTTGGTTGCGGTTGTGGTGAGAGGACTATCCCGGCATTGTCTGAGGGGATCTGCGAGTTGGGGTTAGATGTTAGGCCTGATGCGTGGGGTAGGCCGCGGGAAGCCGCCATGTTGCTTGCCTGATTGCGGAACATTTTCGGGATGTTCTGGCTTACCCGTCCAGGTAAATCATGGGGAGATCTGGAGCGGGAAGTAGAGGAGCTATTCGGTTCGCACCAGAACATGTGAACAGGAAAAAAGTTCGTTCGAACACGCAAACACCGTTAAAGTCTATGGGACACGAACATGAATAATCAAAAGTGCTAATTTTAAAGGCTAATATGCAAGTTATTGTCATATAAAGTGTTTGGGGACCTGGGTCCTGCCCCAGGGGACATGGATCAATGCAAAAAAAAGTTTTAAAAACGGCCATTTTTTCAGGAGCAGTGATTTTAATAATGCTTAAAGTCAAACAATAAAAGTGTAATATCCCTTTAAATTTCATACCTGGGGGGTATCTATAGTATGCCTGTAAAGGGGCGCATGTTTCCTGTGTTTAGAACAGTCTGACAGCAAAATGACATTTTGAAGGAAAAAACCCATTTAAAACTACCCGCGGCTATTGCATTGCCGACAATACACATAGAAGTTCATTGATAAAAACGGCATGGGAATTCCCCAAAGGGGAACCCCGAACCAAAATTTAAAAAAAAAACCGACGTGGGAGTCCCCCTAAATTCCATACCAGGCCCTTCAGGTCTGGTATGGATATTAAGGGGAACCTCAGCCGAAATTTTTTAAAAAATGACGTGGGGTTCCCCCTAAATTCCATACCAGACCCTTCAGGTCTGGTATGGATTTTAAGGGGAACCCCGCGCCAAAAAAAAAAAACCGGCGTGGGGTCCCCCCAAAAATCTATACCAGACCCTTATCCGAGCACGCAAACTGGCAGGCCGCAGCCAGCCCCTTGAGCTTCGGTTAGTGGATTTCAATTCCCTCCAGATTCCATCTAATGATCTAGTGCAACAAGGACATTGGTGCCACCCATGTTCCACTGACAATAACTGTGGATGCCGTCAGCTCCTCACTGCCCTGGTAACCTCCAGTGGTATCGTGGGCTCTTTTTATAATAACTTTATCCATACCCATACACATACTGTTTATTGTTTCATTTTTAGTACTTTTATAGGTTCTGAAGGAAATAAGCTTTATTTACATTCACCACTTCTCTTGTTGGATTGACTTGGCACTTATTCTACCATTTAACCCATTGAGCGCTAACCTCTTTCCATTTTTCCTTGATCCCGAGCTGTCAGCCGGACAGAGTCTGAGTGGTGAGCTGTGAAGAATATCCCTGCTCCTGCATGTCAATACTGAAGAGCAGCTTTACATGTTTTTAATGTGAGTGCATGTTTTTAATAAACACCTTTGGTTTTAAATATAAACAAAGAACACTTTGTTTTTTTCTTTTCTTTTTCTTTCCTTGAGTTGTATTGCTGGGAGTTTCACTGAGCTGGCCACTCTAAAGCAGTGAGTTGATTTCTCCATTAAAGCTCATACTGGCTGTTTAAAGAGACTCTGCCATTGTGACCTTTTATTATTTTAAGGTTCAATGTGGATCTTGAGAGTTTGTCCACAAGAGTTGATAGGGTTGGAGTGAATATGTTTGCACCTTTATTTCCATGTTTCCATGTATTAATATTGGATAGTCTCTATTGAAGAAGATTGAAGAGATGTACTCTGTTTTTTTCTGCTTAGAAAAATTGCTGGTCTCCCAGTCTATTTTATGTTGTTTACATGAGTGAGATGGCCTCAGCTTTACACCACTTCACAACCTACGTCTTCTATAGGGCATGGCTTGTGTAATGGTGTAAGGCTGAGGCCATCTCACACATGTAAACAACATAGACTGTACTTGGAGAGTGGTGATTTTTCTAAGCATACTACACACTACTGGATGGTGATATATTATGCCTTAACCCTATTCCTGGGCACTAGACACGTGCGGTTCATTTTGTTCCAAATTGAATATCGGACGAATTTTCATTTTTCGGAAATTCAGATGTATCCAAATTTCCGAATTACAATTTTCGGACGAAATTTGAATTCAAATTGTTTTTTAATACTTTTCAAATTCCCACAGCTTTTGAATTTGATTAGTTTCCAAGTTTCCAAAGAGAATAAAATAAAATAGAAAATAAAGGAATAGAATAGCAAAAAAAATGTATAGGATATAAAAGAATATAACAGAAAATAAAAGAATAGAATATAGTAGAGTAAAACAGAACAAAATAGAATAGAAAATAAAAGAACAAAAATATAAAAGAATAGACTAGAATAGAATATAAACAAATAGAATAGAATAACAAAGACAAAATCTTCTGAAATTTAAATTTCAAATTGAATACATTTGATTTTGAATACATAAGAAAAGAATAGAATAGAATAGAAAAGATTAGAATAGAAAAAAAAATAGAATAGACTATAATAGAATAGAAAAGAAATAAATTTAAAAAACAATAGAATAGAAAGAATATAACCATTTTCCAAAATTCTAATATAATCAATTTGAATTTGAATAGAAAATAATAGATTTGAATAGAACACAAAATAACAGAATAGTATAGAAAAAAATAGAATATAATAGAATAGAAAGAATATAACCATCTTCCATAATTAAAATTTCAAATATAGAATAGAATAGAATAGAATAGAATAGAATAGAATAGAAAATAAAATAATAGAATAAAAAAGAGTAGAATAGAATAAACAAATAGAAAAATAATGCAATTAAAAAACAATAGAATATAATAGAATGGAAAGATTATAACCATTTCCTCAATTTCAAATACGATCAATTTGAATAGAATAGAAAACAGTAGATTAGAATAGGAAGCTGGTTATATTCATTTATTCTATTCTTCTGTTTTTTTCTATACTATTGTCTTATTTACTATTCTATTCTACTCTATTCTTTTCGATTCTATTCAAATAGATTTTATTTTTATTTTGGAAAATGGTTATATTATTTCTATTCTACTCTATTCTATTATTTTTTATTTTCAATTCTATTCTTTTCTATTATATTTGAATTTCAGAAGATGGTTATAATCTTTCTATTTAATTCTATTCTTTTTTTTTTATTCTGTTCTTTTCTATTGTATTATATTCCATTCTATTCTGTTCTTTTATTCTCTATCTTATTTTGTTCTGTTTTACTCTATTATATTCTATTATTTTATTTTCTGTTATATCCTTTTCTATTCTATTATATACTTTTCTATTCGTTTCCTTTATTTTCTATTCTATTTTATTATCTTTGGAAATTCTAAAACCATTCAAATTCAAAAACCATTGGAACTCAAAAACGTTTCTAATTCAAAAACTAGAATAGGAAAAAAAACTATTCGAAATTGATTTGAAAACTTTTCAAATTGATCTGAATTTGAAGATTTAAATAGATTTGAATACGAATAAATGAAACAAATTGTGAAAACAAATAAAACAGATTAAATTAATTTAACTAAACAGATTTATGTAGGAATCAAAGTGAAATGAAACAAAACTAATTTTTTCATTCTGCACATGTCTATTATTGTATATATTATGTCTGGGAGTAAAAATACTTAATGTTTTTGAGCACATTGGTTTCAATATTTAGTAGTATTTTGCAGTCCAGTACCATTTATGTTTACACATTTTATCAAAGTTATTTAAATGTTGAACACTGCAGTTATTGACTAAATGGTGGGTGGTTTAAGTGAGAGAATATTTGGTTAATCCATTTTATCAAGCCCACCAATCAATGCAGTAGGAAGTCTGCGGTCACACCAAGTGAGCAAAATGCATTGACGGTAGCTTCCACACTACAGAGTTCCAGCCATGCTAACTAATAGCTTGGCAACCCTTTGAAAGCAATGGCAGGCAAACGCAAGAAGGGAATGTGCACACCAACAAGGATTCACAATTTATGTGATAGCAGAAGCAATTTAACACCAGAGGTTCACTCAGGTGCACAAGCGACTGACAATCTGCAAGGGCGTGAGTGTTAAGTATCCTGGTTTTTTGCTTATTACAATTAGAGTTGGGTGAACAGTTTGAGCCGAGCAAATGTTTGGCCCGAACATTGCCTGTTTGCCTATTTGGCGAACACCCAAATTTGCAAGGCGCTTTGTGGGATGTTTGCCTGCTGAGTGCCCCCCTCGCTGCACAGTGGATTCTAAGCCCTGACTGGGCAAAGCTTTGCCCAATCAGGGTATAATGAATAGCTTGCTGTTAAGGAGATGGCCAGGCATCCTTAAGAATGGATGAGTCATCAGCTGTCAACGAGCTTCCCCGCTAACAACTGATGAAAAAAAAGCATTAGCGATAGAAAAAATGTTTACAAATTGGCATGGGGGTCCCGCTGGTATGGATTTTAAGGTAAACCCCACACCAAAATTTTTGCCAGCAATTTAAATGTCATTTTATTTCTTTATAAATGTCAGTTTTGCTGCAGCAGGTTCTATACATGGTACAGATGCACCACTTTACAGGCACACTGGGGAGACCCCCCAGGTACTATATAGTTAAAGGAATTTTTTATTGTTTCACTTTAAGCATCATTAAAATCACTGTTCCTGTAAAAAAACAATCTTTACAAAAAAATTGCATTGATACCTGTCCCCCAGGGCAGTACCCAGGACCCCATACCCTTTATATGGCCAACAACTTGCATAAAAGCCTTTAAAATGGGCACTTTTGATTTTTCAAGTTGGGAACCCATAGAATTATTAGGGTCGAGAGTTCTGACATGAACCGAATCAGGGGATATTTGGCATAATACTAATTGCAATATACATGCTTTGATGCTGCGGTGGTGAGCACTACAACCCGAATGTTTAAATTGACACTGGTCTATGATTTGTGCCTAGCTTGACTTCATTATTACCCCAAGAGGGTCTTTATGCTTTCCCCCTGGCACCTCTGCATAACTACCCTGAACCTCATTGCAGATGGATGTGTGTTTGTGGGACAGCCCTTTCCCTGCTCGTGGATACTTTGTAACATGACAAACTTTCTTACAATAGGAGTGGATGATATGTGTTACAGTGTTTGATTTCCATATTCTAGAACTGTGCAATGCCTTCTAGGTCTCATCAAAGCATTAACAGGAAGGGCAAAGCCTTGTGGGGATGCCCGCATAGACTCACAGGTGGTATAGCCTTGCTCCTAATTATTACTAACCATACGAGGCAACCTGTTACAATATATCTGCAATATTTACACATGCCGCTAAATGAGCTAGAATATTGTCACACAACCAGACTGGTTGGCAGTACCTATTTTGACTGGTGTACTTTGTAATTTAAGGTTGTAGCTGATAGCACATGCTACAACATATGGTTGTGTAATATCAACACTGTTTTCTCTCGACTAGGATCTATTTCCTGAATTTTGAATGATGATTTTGCTCTCTAAATTCCATTAGTATAAAGTTATTGGGAGAGACCCTTGGTGTGTGAGAAACTTGGTTGAGTTTTTGCTTTTATTTGCTAAGTAATATCTAAGTCCAGACTTAAACTTATGACAATGTTGTCATTTTTTTGTGCCCCCCAGCTGCCCCCAGAGCCGCCATTTTTCCTACCTGAACCCGATAGCTCCAGCCGCTGTCTCAGATCCTCATTGGATAGATTGATAGCAGCAGGAGCCATCAAAAAATTAACACTATCACCTCTGAGTGCAATACCTGCTCACCTCAGCAAAATACTCCCATGGGTAAAAAAATGCCTTGGATATGTAGATCTTGGATGAAAAGGAAACATCAGCTGTGCCCGGGATCCAATATATTCCTCTTTGTGTATCCTGGGAACCACTCTTTTAGATGTTGCTGCTTTTGTCCTGTAGGTGAGCAACATCTGTAGATGGCAACACCTTTTCTGGCAATACCTCTGGCTTAATATACAGTATGTTTCTGACACAGTACACCACAACTCATGGCATTGACATGCTGTGTATTGTGGTGCGCTGTATCACATGTGCATTATAGCTGTATTGCCTTAGTGTGTTCGAGGTCAAAATGAATGAGTATTGGTAATGGTTACATTGTTAGGCATGTTTAGCTTTAAAGTACTGTATATGTTACCCCAACATTTTATATTTCTGCTAGACATGTGCACTGGCGAAATTTTTTTTTTTTTCGTTTCATTAGTTTTTTTCGTTTTATGGATCATTCTTTATGATCGATAGTCATATTTCGAATAAATGAGTAACTTTGGATAAATTCTAATTTGTTCGTTGTTTCGTAATAATTAGAAAGAACGAAAATGCAAAAATTTGCAAATCTGAAAATTCGAAAGAATGAAAATTCAAAAATCCAAAAATTTGAAAGAATGAAAATCCAAAAATCTGAAAGAACAAAAAACATTTGGATAATTTAAATATCATATATAAATCATCATAATTAAAATATTACGTTTATTAACCATTATTGTAAGTTTTTTAGTATTATTTATTAATAATAAATAATAATAAAAACTATAGTAAAAATTATAAACTATTAAATTATAGGTATTGGAATTTCCTTTCAAATGTGGCTGTTAGCGAACATAATGAATACTGATTTATCTGAAATTACGAATTATTCGGCATTTGTTATTTCGACAAATTGTAATTTCGGATAAATCCATATTCATTAAGTTCCCCAACTGCCAAATTTGAAAGGAAATTCCAATACCTATAATTTAATAGTTTATAACTATTATTATAATGTATTATTATTTATTATTATTAAATAATAATAATAAAAACTATAATGATGGTTAATAAACATAATATTTTAATTATAATATAAAGTATCCAAATGTTTTTTGTTCTTTTGGATTTTCGTTCTTTCTGATTTTCGAATTTTTGTTCTTTCGAATTTTCGGATTTTTGAATTTCACATTTTTGGGTTTTTGTTCTTTTGAATTTTTGGATTTTCGTTCTTTTGAATTTTTGTATTTTCGAATTTTACGAATTTCCATATTTTTAGAAAATTTGTTCTCGAAAAAAATTGTTTAACAGCCTTTCATTAATTCTGATGTTTCCGAATTAACGAATATGCTGAATCTTGACGAAAAACAAAATAGGGAACAAAACAAATTGCTCGTGTCTAATTTCTGCTATGGGTGGGTGTTATCATGTACTTGTATTAAAAAGTATCCTGTTCTCTTTGCATTGCTTCCTTTGTGTAAAAATACCTGATGATCCTGCCAGCTTTCTTATTTCAAAATAACCACCAAGGCATGGAAGCACATCTATCCTAGCATGGTCAGTTTGCTTCTTTGCATTCTACTTGGGAGCACATTCATACCCATATTCCAGTGTTCCAGTGGTCAGATTTGTGCCCCCCCACACACACACACCTTCCCCCCAAACAGCTCTTTAGTGGAAAAATATGTTTTTTTTTGTTTTTTTTTACTGTATCAATACACATTGCTTTTGCAATTGCTTGTATTTCTATTTTGAAATAAATGGGATGTTTTACATGGTAAAAGCTCACATACATTTGTGGACTAAATTTTATATCACTTGCTTGCAGCACAGAAAACCTTGCATTGTCAACTACCAGCACTTTTACTTTATATTACTTTCCTATTTGTGGTAGCAACCTAAATGTTTGCAGTTACCGTACAATATCTTCCTACAATATACTGCATGCACAATGAATAGTTTGAAAATACATAATTCATGCTATCAGCCTACTATAGATGAAAATAAAGAACTCTCAAAGATTAAAGTTTAAAATTCTGTTGTATTATGGATTCTTTTGATCCATAGACAATGTTTACCCCTGAGTTAAACTGAGGTCTGCAATATCTAGAGATACAAAATGCAGAAAACATCCAGTCATTTATCCTTTATGGCTACATGAATTTGTTAGGCAAAAATTTTTATTCTGGGTTTAAACTTATTTCCTTTTTTGACAAGACAAGATTTTTCATTGTATTTGTAAATATTAAAAACTACATAATGTTATTATTTTACTAAGAAGATAATAACAATGAAAAGATGCATTTTAACATCCACTACATTTTAAAAAAAGAACTTTTTTTTTTTTTTCGTTTTACATTTTCAAATTGTATTGTGTAATCTTGGCATTTTTATGAATAATTGTCATTTGATGTGTTGATTGTTTTACATAATTTGTAAATATTTATAACTGTCAGAATGATTATTTTTTATCATTTGATAGTATTCTCTTTAAAATGCAATGCAAAATATAGTATACAATGTCCCTTCCAAGCTCTAACACGCTAGACTACTTTGATTATTTCCTTTAAACTGTTTTATGCATAGTTTACTTTTACAGGGCAATTTTAATTTTAAGATGCTATAGTAAAGGCAAACTGCCTAAAACGTTTACAACATACACATACTGTAGCTTTTTGTTATTTTATTTAAATTTAGGTGGACATTTTCTTTATACAAAGAGCAATGGACAGAACTTTTGGTAAATTAACTTTACTTGTTCAGGGATAATAAATGCGGCATATTATTATCGCTTCATCCAAAGTTCATAAATATTTGTTTACTCTGCTTTATACAAGATAATTAAAAAACATTGCTTAAATTATTTAAGATTCTGATATTATATTGCTACACTGTAGTATTCGTCTTTATATCTATCAATATATATATTGTTTCTGCTTGGCCATAATTTTACCATAGTATACAGTAATTATAAAAATCCATATCTAAAAAATCTTGCATTGTTTTTGCAATTTGACTGTTAATGTTCTTGGGCACAACGCTCTATATCTATATACAGTGGGGACGGAAAGTATTCAGACCCCTTAAATGTTTCACTCTTTGTTATATTGCAGCCATTTGCTAATATCATTTAAGTTCATTTTTTTCCTCATTAATGTACACACAGCACCCCATATTGACAGCAAAACACAGAATTGTTGACATTTTTGCAGATTTATTAAAAAATAAAAACTGAAATATCACATGGTCCTAAGTATTCAGACCCTTTTCTGTGACAGTCATATATTTAACTCAGGTGCTGTTCATGTTCCTCAGTGCTGCAGTGACAAAGTAGATGGAACCACTTAGTCTTTAATAGTGGAACATCGCTGGCACATCAAATGTGCAAGGACCATTTTTATTGATCACAAAAATGCAACACAAATGCAAATGCAGACCCTGGGTTTAGATGTTTAAGTAAATTAATGTGGGAATTGGGCAGCATGAATTCTTTGTTACCATAATGCACTGCCCGGCATTTGAATTCAGGTCATTGATTTAGAAGGGGATGCATACTTGTGCTGTAAAGTTGTGTATTCCAAAGCACAACATATTTATTACCCCTCTTACTATAAATGACATTAACAAGCAGGCAGGGAGGTGCAAGCACTGCAAAAGATTTATTTGAGCAAAAAAGATGAATAAAAATGTGATGCTTACAAAGTAGAGTTCAGCCCTGTCTCCTTGACAGAGATGTCAAGGAGACAGGAAGCCACAAGCAACTAGTGTATTAATGCAAAAGATTTATTGGAGCAAATAGGATGGATAAAAATTGGATACTTACAAAAGCTGAGTTCAGCTCTGAGCGAGGGAGTGCGCCCCCGAAATGCATCAGCTAGGCTATAAAGCAGGATACAATCAGAGCATACATATCTTACACTATATGGCATTTTACAGTCTATGTGTATTTACCAGTTGCACTTTTGTAAGTATCAAGGTAGGGAAGACCCTCACTATGACAACATCCAAAATATATGTATAAGGATTGACCAAGTCAAAAAATTGGTGGACTTTGTGGGTACACAACGCGAGGGAAAATCAATAAAAAGGTATAAATTTTATTACAGTATAATTAAAATTAAAAAAGCATATAACTAACATACAAACAACACCCTGTATGGGTGTTACCCAATAATGCAGTTACAGAGGGCTGGATCTAAGGTACAAAGATTGATTTCATAATGTATCCAAGTATAAGAAGTATTTCTGATCCAGTAATGCCTCCAAAAACTTGCTCATTGATGCGTTTTACTAAAATATTAGCTTCCTCAGGACAAATACTGGGTAGGTGCTGGTATATTTAAGAACAAAATAGTACAAGTATAAGCATTTAGTATAGTATATATCTATATAAATATAACTATGTTTGTTACAACATTTATCCAGGAAATATACATAAACACAAAGACCAATTACATATAGACATGACAACATGTATGCTTGCCTGGTAAACTTGTGGCGCAGGGTATGAGAGAACCTCACAGAGCTAGCAAACAACCGAAAAGGCGAAATTTCAAGTTCATATGTGTGTGTATGGTAGTAAGATACACACATATCATGTGGTCTATGATAGGTACCACTATATAAAACAGAGACATATGCATTATGGACTAGGGTGCCACTGTAAGAAAATCCCCAGATCAAAAAAATGGTTTATACTAGAATGGCTCTCACCTGATATGCAATGGACATGTAGAAATTTTAGAATATAAATCACACACAGCGGTAAGTGGTCACAGATTCCCACTATAAATGTATTCAACACAATATCTAAAAGTTGACATGATTAGGTGTTAACCCTTTGAACGGGATATATATAGTGGAATAGAATACAAAAGATACAAACGATATATATGGATGATACTTACCAATAGTACCGAGAGATGGCCCATAGGTACAGAACCAATGTATTAAATTACTTCACCCCCCACTGTCCCCACCCACCAACTTGCTTACCGCTCAACAGATTGCCAACCACTTCAATAGCAAAATCAACACAATTCGCAAGGAGATATCCAGCATTCAAATTCCTCCCCTACCCAACATATCAGGTCCAACACCACACTCAATACTCTCCTCCTTTTGCCCAGTTACCACAGAAGATGTTGATAAACTCCTCTCCATGGCCCACCTCACTACATGTCCCCTGGACCCTGTCCCCTCTCAATTACTGCGACCACCTTCCCACTCTACTCCCTAACCCACATCTTCAACCTCTCCCTCTCCTCCGGCACCTTTCCTTCCCCGCTCAAACATGCACTGAATACCCCCATACTCAAAAAACCCTCACTAGACCCCACATGTTTGAATAACTTAAGACCTATCTCCCTTCTCCCGTTTGCCTCCAAGCTCATCGAACGCCTTGTTCATGACCAAATGAGTCGCTACCTCATGGACAACAACCTTCTCGACCCCCTACAGTCTAGCTTCCGCCTACAACATTCTACTGAAACTGCCCTACTAAAACTCACCAATGACCTAATAACTGCCAAAACCAATGGCCACTACTCCATACTCATACTTTTAGACCTCTCTGCTGCCTTTGATACAGTTGACCACCTGCTGCTCCTCAGCAAATTACACTCCCTTGGCCTCCGTGATTCTGCATTATCTTGGTTCTCCTCCTACCTATCTCAGCGCACTTTCAGTGTCACTTACAACTCCATCTCCTCCGCTCCCCTTCCTCTTTCTGTTGGGGTACCCCAAGGCTCCGTCCTTGGGCCTCTCCTTTTCTCACTCTATACCTCTTCCCTGGGCCAGTTGATAACCTCCCATGGCTTCCAATACCACCTCTATGCTGACGACACACAGATCTATCTCTCCACTCCTCAACTCACCTCCACTATCTCCTCACGGATCTCAAACTTGCTGAATGACATATTGGTATGGATGTCACACCACTTCCTCAAACTTAATCTTTCTAAAACTGAGCTTGTTATATTTCCTCCTTCACGGTCCCCCTCCTGTGACTTCACCATTATTATCAACAACACAACCATTGGTCCCTCCACACATGCCAAGGTGCTGGGTGTAATCCGTGACTCTGACCTCTCCTACAGCCCCCATATCCAATCACTGGCTAAATCCTGCCGCCTTAACCTCCGCAACATCTCCAGAATTCGACCCTTCCTGACTAATGACACCACAAAGCAACTTATTCACTCCTTGATTATTTCCCGCCTCGACTACTGCAACTCTCTCCTTAATGGCCTACCCTTAAGCAGGCTATCCCCCCTTCAGTCTATTATGAATGCTGCTGCTAGACTAATACACCTCACTAATCGATCTGTGACTGCTGCGACTCTCTGCCAATCCCTTCACTGGCTTCCCCTACCCCAACGTGTAAAATTCAAAATGCTAACCATAACATACAAGGAAATTAACAGCATCGCCCCCATCTACATCACCAACCTCATCTGCAGATATCGCCCAAATCGCCCCCTCCGCTCCTCCCAGGACCTCCTGCTCTCTAGCTCCCTTGTTACCTCCTCCCATGCTCGCCTTCAGGACTTCTCCAGAGCCTCTCCCATCCTCTGGAATTCTCTGCCCCTGTATGTCCGATCAGCCCCTACCCTGTCCACCTTTAGGAGATCCCTGAAAACTCATTTATTCAGGGAAGCCTATCCCACACCAACATAACTGTCCCTGAGCCACCCCCATCAAATCATTCTTTGCAGCTATTACCTTTTGTACCACCACCTCCTCCCTTTAGAATGTAGGCTCTACGAGCAGAGCCCTCCTGTACCTTTTGTATTGAACTGTACTGTAATTGTGTTGTCCCCCTTATACATTGTAAAGCGCTGCGTAAACTGTTGGCGCTATATAAATCTCGTATAATAATAATAATATTAAATCGATGAGTTCTCAATCCCCTTAAGTATAGAGGCCAATAATAGGTTGCTATGCTCCCTCTTTTAGACATGCTAAATATTTAGCATATATATGGAAAACGCCTAAATGCAGGCACAACTGACAAGAAAAAGGCAAGTAAGAAGATGTGAGAACCCACCTGAATATGTAAATACTGCACTTATCCCATAGGGGGAGAACTTTTGTTAGGGCTCAGGTTAGTGTTGCTGCATAAGCAGGGGACAATGTACCCCTATAATAAAAGCAGTTATATAGATGGAATAAATGTCCAATTTCCAAGAAAGATTTCACATAGTGGTTTGCTAGAGTGGCTAAACAACAATATGGCTTACCCTTCGACTCTGCACCCCTGTGTATGGCTTTCCTCGCTGTGTGTGGTACCCAAACCCATGTGCATTCCATCTTATATAGAGACATTGAAGTGACAGAGGTAGGGGAGGGGGACGTGGCGGCGCAAACATGGAGGCCAAAAAAGATGAATCAAGTGATGTATAATAGTGTCACATGATCGTGAGTCATATGATAAAAGTCATGTGACCGTATACATCCCCTCATGTAATAGGGCATGGAAGTAGCAGAGGGGGGAGCATGGCGGCACAAATATGGCACCAAAAAGTAACTGGTCACATGACGTATAACAAAGTCATGTGGTCGCGGTCATGTGAGCATAGTCATGTGACCACAAACCGCTTCTTAAATGATTAGGCAGATATCAACATATGACCATATACATCACCTCTTATAATAGGGCATGGAAATAGCAGAGAGGGAAGCGTGGCAGAGCAAATATGGTGACAAAAGGTACCCAATCACATGATGTATAATAATGCCATGTGATCTTGGTAATGTGAGCGTGGTCATGTGACTACAAACACTTCTTAAGTGATTGGGCAGATATCAACAGGAAGTGAGGAGGTACGCAGGATGGTGCAACAACACATATCCACGTGAACACACCCTCCATCAAAACTCCATCCCCAAATAAATGGACAGACAAAAAAAGCCATCCATGGTAAATAATATGCGGCAGACAATGCAGTGATATATCACATGATCACCAAGCATACAATCAGCCCACAACGGTGCAACCATACGACGCAAAATTGCAAACCGGGAACATGTCAACATCAAAGTGTAACGCAGCATTTACAAACATCCATATCTCACATCATACCCTAAACAGCAGCCAAGAAAAAAAAATTATTTTGGAGAAAGAGATCTCCTGCCAACAAGCAGCAAGCAAGTTCAATGACAATTTAGACATAAAAAAAACAACAGGACCATTGTAAGTATTAAAATTTTAAATATGTCCTATTTGTTCAAATAAAACTTTTTTGCGGTAATGCACTAGGTGCGTGCGCCTTCCTGTCTCCTTGTTTTTGTAGTTCTACTTTGGATTCCCCTATCCATGGGAGGCTGCATCGGTCTAGCATTTGATATTGTTGCACAGACCTATTCAACAGTGGAGGACCTCTGAGCACTGGAAGTGCTGATTTTATAGCTGCCATTAAATTTAGGCAATTTCCTTCATTAAAACTGTCAGGTATAAAATTGGGCCAACAACCCTCCGGGTCCATTTGCACCAGAGCTCTCGAACATTGCAAAAGACCCAAACCGTAAACCCTATTAAAGTCTATGGGACCCGAACTTAAAAAATCAGAAGTCCCCATTTTTAAGGCTTATATGCAAGTTATTGGCCATAAAAAAGGGTGTGGGGGCCCGGGTACTGGCCTGGGGACATGTTGACATCAATTTAAACATTTTTTTAAAAGATTGTTTTTAACCACTTACCAACCGGCCCATAGCCGAATGACGGCTGCAGGGCGGTTGGATAACTCTGGGAGGGCGTACTATGACGTCCTCCCAGAATTCCCCACCCGAACACTTCCGTGACCGCCGGGTCCGGAGGACCCGGCGCATCACGGATCCCGGTAAATGGACGCTGATCGCGGCCATTTACCATGTGATCGCGCCGTCAAATGACGGCGCAATCACATGTAAACAGACCGGCGTCATCTGATGACGCCGGTTCCTCTCCTCCCCTCCTGTGTACCGATCGGTACACAGTGAGCGGGGAGGGAGATGGATGGATATCTGCAGCGCTGTGGGCTGTATGTGTAGTGCCCACAGCGCTGCACAGAGACATCCAGGCATCCATCCATCCATGCTCAGCCATCCCCACTACACTGCAATGCTGTGCAATACTCTGCAATACCCCCACAATACTCTGCAATGCTGTGCAATACTCTGCAACACCCCCACAATACTCTGCAATGCTGTGCAATACTCTGCAACACCCCCACAATACTCTGCAATGCTGTGCAATACTCTGCAACACCCCCACAATACTCTGCAATGCTGTGCAATACTCTGCAACACCCCCACAATACTCTGCAATGCTGTGCAATACTCTGCAATACCCCCACAATACTCTGCAATGCTGTGCAATACTCTGCAATGCTGTGCAGTACTCTGCAATGCCCCCACAATACTCTGCAATGCCCCCACAATACTCTGCAATGCCCCCACAATACTCTGCAATGCTGTGCAATACTCTGCAATGCCCCCACAATACTCTGCAATGCCCCCACAATACTCTGCAATGCCCCCACAATACTCTGCAATTCCCCCGCCATACTCTGCAATGCCCCCGCCATACTCTGCAATGCCCCCGCCATACTCTGCAATGCCCCCGCCACACCCCGCCATACTCCGCCATACCCCGCCATACCCCGCCATACTCCGCCATACTCCGCCATACTCTGCAATACCCCGCCATACTCCGCAATACCCCGCCATACCCTGCCATGCTGAGCCATGCTCAGCTGTACTCGCCCTCTGTATGTGGCCAGGCTGTGGAAGTCTCACACATGTGGTATCGCCGTACTCAGGAGGAGCAGGGGAATCTATTTTGGTGTCATTTTTGGTATGTACATGTTATGTGGTAGAAATATTGTATAAATGGACAACTTTGTGTTAAAAAAAAAATGCGTTTTAACCACTTCCCGCCCACCGGCCGTCATACAATGTCCTTGACTTTGTGTGGAGATATCTGAATGATGGGTGCAGCTACAGGCGTCATTCAGATATCAGCTTTTTCAGCCGGCGATTCCCTACACCATGAGAATGATCATAGCAGCTGTTCCACTGCTTGATTGTTCTTACGGGAGGCAAGAGGGGATGTCCCCCCCTCTACCGCGCTTCTACCGACTCACCGCTACGATCAAAGCCAGGATCGTTTTTTTTTTGTTTTTTTTTTATTTCAGACTTCCCAGCCTAGAGGTGAGATGTGGGGTCTTATTGACCCCATATCTCACTGTAAAGAGGACCTGTCATGCCATATTCCTATTACAAGGATGTTTATATTCCTTGTAATAGGAATAAAAGTGGTCAAAATTTTTTTTTTTTTTGGAAAAAAGCATCAAACTAAAATAAATAAAGTAAAATGAACAATAAAAAAAAATAAAAATTTTTAAAGCGCCCCTGTCCCTGTGTGCTCGCATGCAGAAGCGAACGCATACGTAAGTCCCGCCCACATATGAAAACCGTGTTCAAACCACACATGTGAGGTATCGCTGCGATCGGTAGAGCGAGAGTAATAATTTTGGCCCTAGACCTCCTCTGTAACTCAAAACATGTAACCAGTAAAAAATTTTAAAGCATCGCCTATGGAGATTTTTGAGTAGCAAAGTTTGGCGCCATTCCACAAGCGCGTGCAATTTTGAAAGGTGACATGTTGGGTATCTATTTACTCAGTATAACTTCATCTTTCACATTATGCAAAAACATTAGGCTAACTTTACTGTTTTGGTTTTTGTAAAGCACAAAAAAAAAAACGCGTTAAAAAAATTGCTGCGCAAATACCGTGCAAGATAAAAAGTTGCAACGACCGCCATTGTATTCTCTAGGGTCTTTGCTAAAAAAACATATATAATGTTTTGGGGTTCTATGTAATTTTCTAGCAAATAAATGATGATTTTTACATGTAGGAGAGAAATGTCAGAATTGGCCTGGGTGCTCCAGAACGCCTGAAGGTGCTCCCCTGCATGTTGGGCCTCCGTATGTGGCCACGCTGTGTAAAAGTCTCACACATGTGGTATCGCCGTACTCGGGAGTAATAGCAGAATGTGTTTTGGGGTGTAATTTGTGGTATGCATATGTGGTGTGTGAGAAATAACCTGCTAATATGACAATTTTGTGGGAAAAAAAAAGTAAAAAAAAAACCTTGATTTTGCAAAGAATTGTGGGAAAAAATGACAACTTCAAAAAACTCACCATGCATCTTTCTAAATACCTTGGAATGTTTTCTTTCCAAAAAGGTATCATTTGGGGGGTATTTGCACTTTTCTGGAATGTTAGGGTCTCAAGAAATTAGATAGGCCGTCAGTACTTCAGGTGTGATCAATTTTCAAATATTCGCACCATAGCTTTTGGACTCTATAACTTTCACAAAGACCAAATAATATCCACCGATTTGGTATAATTTTACCAAAGATATGTAGCGGTATAAATTTTGGCCAAAATATATGAAGAAAAATTACTAATTTGCAAAATATTATAAGAGAAATGAAGAAAAATGCATTTTTTTACAGATTTTTCGGTCTTTTTTCTTTTACGGCGCAAAAAATAAAGAACCCAGCGGTGATAAAATACCACCAAAAGAAAGCTCCATTTGTGTGAAAAAAAGGACAAAAATTTCATATAGATACAGTGTTGCATGGCTGAGTAATTGTCATTCAAAATGTGAGAGCACCAAAAGCTGAAAATTGGTCTGGTTAGGAAGGGGGTTTAAGTGCCCAGTTGTCAAGTGGTTAAAGGAGCAGTTTTTTTTTAATTATGCTTAAAGTGAAACAATAAAAATGAAAAATTCCTCTAAATTTAGTGCCTGGGGTTTCCCTATAGTTTGCCTGTAAAGTGGCACATCTGTACCGTGTATAGAACCTGCTGCTGCAAATGACATTTGAATTGATTTTATCTTTTATTGGTAAACAACAGCTTGGGGAGCCAGTCTGTATGATGAAGCCACAATTTAGTGCACTCAGAACAAGGTTAGAGATGTTTTGACAGAGTTTGGATGAAAATAACAAAGTTTTGCTCCACATTGAGCAAACCTTATGTGAAGAAGCCAAATTATAGTACACTCAGGCCAAGATTAACAATTTTTTTAGATAAAGTCTGGTGTCTCTTTTGCAGAGTTTGGAAAGAAGTAATAGGTGTGGAACAATTGGGCTTTGGGTGTTGGTGGTGCATTCAGAACATAACCCTATAGAGGTACTCTTGATGAAAGCAAGAATTGGCCTTGCCATAAAAATGTTTAATTATATGCCCCAGGCCAGTGTTTCTCAACTCCAGTCCTCAAGGCGCCCCAACAGGTCATGTTTTCAGGATTTCCCTCAGATGAAACAGCTGTGGTCATTACTAAGGCAGTGAAACTGATCAATTCACCTGTGCAAAATAATGGAAAACCTGAAAACATGACCTGTTGGGGCGCCTTGAGGACTGGAGTTGAGAAACACTGCCCCAGGCAAATGGTTATGAAAAAATTGGTCTTTGGGTGTTGGTGGTGTCTTCACATCCTAACCCTATAGAGGTACCCTTGATAAACGTAAGAATTGGACTTGCTGTAAAAAGGAAAATTTGGTCTTTGGGCGTTGGTGGTGCCTTCACACCTTAACCTTCTAGAAGTACTCTTAATAAAAAGAGGTACTCTTGATGAAAGAAAGAATTGGCCTTGCTGTAAAAAATTGAAATTTGATGCCCCTGTCAAACAGTTGGCAATGACTAAGCACAGGTGTGTGAAATGCATTTGCTGAAGCCACAGGAAATGTGTGTGTAGGCTGTGTCCTCGTTTTTAATGGATCAAAAATAAAACTACTATTTTTATGCTGGCAAGTGCCGTCATTTTCTTTTTTTCCTCTGTTTATGCTCTGGTTGTGTACCAAGACTGGCACCCAGCATTTATTATAGCATGGAAGATCTCATATTTCATCTGAAGCAGTGTAAATTTTGTTCTTTGTTCTGTCAAGAATTGTCCTTGCTGTAAAAAAATGACATTTGATTAATTGTGCCCATGAAACCTATACCAAAAATTTACTTCAAGATAAAATCAACACCCACAAAGCTAGGCAGCCTAAACAGTCTTGCAAAGATTCCAGAACCCCAAAACACTTTAATCAGTGACATCAGCATCAGGGCCTTGATAGCTGCTGCTAATCCAGGACTGATTAATTTTGACAAATGTCAGCAAGTCAATGGAGTCTATGGACAGACACGCTCTTTTAGCTGACACAAAACCTTAAAGCTACCTTTTCCATGAGACTGTAAACTACCAGAGTCTGGAAAGCTGTTACATAAACTCCTCTTTAGGTGTCCTCCAAGTATTTAATCCTGTGCTCCCTCAGTGTGGACAGGGTGAGTTCCGAGACTTTCCTTTTGTAATGGTGGTTAAAGTGATTGTTATGGCATTTCTATTACATCATCCCATCCTCTCTGCACCATTATCAGAAAGTTCCCTGTGCCTGTGTTCAGTAAAAAATTTTGGACAGGGTAAAATCCTCAAATCCTCACTAAATTTAATAGGTACGATGCGCGGAGGGTGTGGAGAGGCGACTTTTTGTACATCTTGCTGCATGTATGCGTTCCTTGATCATCCGATCGAGGGCGAATACTGCTGTGCACAATGTAAGCACATTGTTTCCCTGGAAGCCCAGGTTCTGAATCTGGGGAAGCAACTGTCAGCACTGAGAAGTCCCTCCATACTAAAGGAGAGCCAGGAACGTACATGGCAGGTGCCGGCAGGGGCCAGCACAGAGGCGGGTGGAGAAAAAGAGGTGCAGGCACTAGCAAAGAGTAGATGGGTGACAGTCAGGAGGGGTAGAGGGGGAAGTGCCAGGGAGGCTGATCCAGGACTGGAGCATCCCAATAAGTGCGCTCCATTGAGTGACATTGGTGAAACCAGTCAGGGACCAGCACTACTGGAGCTGAGGTACTCTCCTAGCTGCCAGGGGAAGAACTCCAGTGAGAGTGGGGGGCAGCAAAGGGAAAGGAAAGACAGATTCTGGTGGTAGGGGACTCAATTCTTAGAAGGACAGAGAGGGCAATCTGTAACCAAGACCTGAAGCGCCGAACAGTATGTTGTCTACCAGGCGCTCGGGTTCGGCACATCACGGATCTTGTGGACAGATTACTGGGAGGGGCTGGGGAAGACCTGGCTGTCATGGTGCACGTTGGCACCAATGAAAAAGTCAGAGGCAGATGGAGTGTCCTAAAGAACGATTTTAGGGACTTAGGAGCTAAATTGAAGAAAAGGACCTCCAAGGTAGTATTCTCAGGAATACTACCGGTACATCGAGCCACACCAGAAAGGCAGAGGGAGATTAGGGAAGTAAACAAGTGGCTGAAGAGCTGGTGTAGTAAGGAGGGGTTTGGGTTCCTGGAGGACTGGGCCGACTTCTCAGTCGGTAACCGGTACTATAGAAGGGACGGACTGCACCTAAATAAGGAGGGTGCAGATCTGCTGGGAATGAAGATGGCCAAAAAGTTAGAGGGGTTTTTAAACTAGGCGATGGGGGGGAGGGTCCAGAATAGGGATGAGCCGAACACCCCCCTGTTCGGTTCGCACCAGAACATACGAACAGGAAAAAAGTTCGATCGAACACGCGAACACCGTTAAAGTCTATGGGACACGAACATGAATAGCGAAGCGGCCCGGAGAAGAAAATGAAGAAGAGAAGAAGAGAAGAAGAGAAGAAAAGAAGAAGAGAAGAAGATGAAGAAGATGAAGAGAAGAGCGGGAGCCTCCCCCCATGCCATGGGTGCGGAGCGGCCCGAGGAGAAGAAGATAGAAGACGCCGCGGAGGAGAGGCTGGACGAGAACGCCGGAGGAAGAGCCAGAAGAGCCAGAAGAACCAGAAGAACCAGAAGATGAAGGAAGATAGAAGAAAGAAGAAGTATTTAAATAAAGGAATTGTCAAAAATTGTCTCTTGTCATTTTTAACATTTTTGACAGTTTTTTAAGTGAAAATGTAGGGGTACTTTTGTACCCCCTTACCATTTCACACAGGGGGGGGCGGGATCTGGGGGTCCCCTTGTTAAAGGGGGCTTCCAGATTCCGATAAGCCCCCCGCCCGCAGACCCCCACAACCACCGGCCAGGGTTGTGGGGATGAGGCCCTTGTCCTCATCAACATGGCGACAAGGTGTTTTGGGGGGCTCCCCCAAAGCACCCTCCCAATGTTGAGGGCATGTGGCCTGGTACGGTTCAGGAGGGGGGGGCGCACTCTCGTCCCCCCCTCTTTTCCTGCGGCCTGCCAGGTTGCGTGCTCGGATAAGGGTCTGGTATGGATTTTTGGGGGGACCCCATGCCTTTTTTTTTTTTTTGGCGCGGGGTTCCCCTTAATATCCATACCAGACCTGAAGGGCCTGGTATGGAATTTAGGGGGACTCCCACATCATTTTTTTTTTTTAATTTTGGTTCGGGGTTCCCCTTTGGGGAATTCCCATGCCGTTTTTATCAATGAACTTCTATGTGTTCAATGCAATAGCCGCGGGTAGTTTTAAATGAGTTTTTTCCTTCAAAATGTCATTTTGCTGTCAGACTGTTCTAAACACAGGAAACATGCGCCCCTTTACAGGCATACTATAGACACCCCCCAGGTACGAAATTTAAAGGGATATTACACTTTTATTGTTTGACTTTAAGCATTATTAAAATCACTGCTCCTAAAAAAACGTTTTTAAAACTTTTTTTTGCATTGATCCATTTCCCCTGGGGCAGGACCCAGGTCCCCAAACACTTTTTATGACAATAACTTGCATATTAGCCTTTAAAATTAGCACTTTTGATTTCTCCCATAGACTTTTAAAGGGTGTTCTGCGGCATTCGAATTTGCCGCGAACACCCCAAATTGTTCGCTGTTCGGCGAACTTGCGAACAGCCAATGTTCGAGTCGAACATGAGTTTGACTCGAACTCGAAGCTCATCCCTAGTCCAGAGACAGAGATAGCCAGCGCAGAAGATATTCCAGAGAGTTGTATTGGGGGCATTAGTGGTAGGTTAACCAAAGCACAAAAACACAAGGTGAGTATAGTAGCAAGTCCTAGTTGCAACCTTGAAACACCCAATACGAGGACAATATGCGACCAGTCTAAACTATGTGGCATGTTCACCAATGCCAGGAGCATGGCGGACAAGATGGGTGAACTAGAGATACTGTTGTACAAGGAGGATTTGGATTTTGTGGGAATTTCAGAGACCTGGTTCAACAGCTCTCATGATTGGCTGGCAAACATTCAAGGGTATGCCCTATACCGCAAGGATAGAGAGGGTAAAAAAGGGGGAGGGGTATGCCTATATATCAAGAATAATGTACAAGCAAATGTGAGAGATGACATCACTGAGGGAGCTAGAGAGGAGGTGGAATCCTTATGGGTAGAGCTCCAAAGGGATGAAGCTAAGGGGGAAATAATACTGGGAGTATGCTATAGGCCCCCTAACCTGAGGGAGGAAGTGGAGACAGATCTCCTATCACAAATTGGATTAGCAGCAAGGATGGGAAGTGTTATCATAATGGGGGATTTTAATTATCCAGACATAGACTGGACAGAGGGAATCGCGCATTCATTTAAGGCTCGCCAGTTCCTTAATGTCTTGCAGGACAATTTTATGGGTCAGATGGTAGACGCACCAACTAGAAATAAAACATTACTGGATCTACTGATTACCAACAATACAGACCTGATCACGGATGTGGTAATACGGGACAATGTAGGTAACAGCGATCACAGGTCAATTAGTTTCAGTATAAATCACACAAATAGGAAACATGAAGGGAACACAAAGACACTGAATTTCAAAAGAGCCAACTTCCCTAAACTACAAACCTTGCTAAAAGGCATACATTGAGATAAAATATTAGGAACAAAGAATACGGAGGAGAGATGGGTTTGCTTTAAGAGCATATTAAATAAGGGCATTAGCCAATGTATCCCATTGGGTAATAAATTTAAATGAGCGAACAAAAATCCTGGATGGCTTAACTCCAATGTAAAAATGCATATAAAAGCAAAGGAGAAGGCCTTTCTTTAAATACAAGGTTGAGGGATCATCCTCAGCATTCAGACTTTATAAAGAATGCAACAAGAAATGTAAGGGTGCAATTAGGACGGCTAAGATAGAACATGAAAGACACATAGCGGAGGAGAGCAAAAAAAATCCCAAGAAATTCTTTAAGTATGTAAACAGTAAAAAAGGGAGGACAGACCATATTGGCCCCATAAAGAATGAGGAAGGACACCTGGTTACAAAGGATGGGGAGATGGTGAAGGTATTGAATTTATTCTTCTCCTCAGTCTTCACAAGTGAATCGGGGGGCTTCAGTAACCAAAACTGCAGTGTTTATCCTCATGACACAACACAGGAAGCACCTCCATGGTTAACAGAGGACAGAATTAAAATTAGACTTGAGAAACTTAACATCAATAAATCACCGGGACCAGATGGCTTGCATCCGAGGGTACTTAGGGAACTCAGTCAAGTGATTGCCAGACTGTTGTTCCTAATTTTTACAGACAGTCTATTGACTGGAATGGTACCAGCTGATTGGAGAAAAGCCAATGTAGCACCAATATTTAAAAAAGGCCCAAAATACATCCCTGTGAATTACAGACCAGTTAGCCTAACATCAATAGTATGTAAACTCTTGGAGGGGATGATAAGGGACTATATACAAGATTTTAGTAATAAGAACAATATCATTAGCAGTAATCAGCATAGATTCATGAAGAATCGTTCTTGCCAAACTAATCTATTAACCTTCTATGAGGAGGTGAGTTGCCATCTAGATAAAGGAAGGCCCGTAGACGTGGTGTATCTGGATTTTGCAAAAGCATTTGACACAGTTCCCCATAAACATTTACTGTACAAAAATAAGGTCCGTTGGCATGGACCATAGGGTGAGTACATGGATTGAAAACTGGCTACAAGGGCGAGTTCAGAGGGTGGTGATAAATCGGGAGTACTCAGAATGGTCAAGGGGTGGGTAGTGGGGTTCCCCAGGGTTCTGTGCTGGGACCAATCCTATTTAATTTGTTTATAAACGACCTGGAGGATGGGATAAACAGTTCAATCTCTGTATTTGCAGACGATACTAAGCTAAGCAGGGAAATAACTTCTCCGCAGGATGTGGAAACCTTGCAAAAAGACCTGAACAAATTAATGGGGTGGGCGACTACATGGCAAATGAGGTTCAATGTAGAAAAATGTAAAATAATGCATTTGGGTGGCAAAAATATGAATGCAATCCATACACTGGGGGGAGAACCTCTGGGGAAATCTAGGATGGAAAAGGACCTGGGGGTCCTAGTAGATGATAGGCTCAGCAATGGCATGCAATGCCAAGCTGCTGCTAATAAAGCAAACAGAATATTGGCATGCATTAAAAGGGGGATCAACGCAAGAGATAAAACGATAATTCTCCCACTCTACAAGGCTCTGGTCCAGCCGCACCTGGAGTATGCTGTCCAGTTCTGGGCACCAGTCCTCAGGAAGGATGTACTGGAAATGGAGCGAGTACAAAGAAGGGCAACAAAGCTAAAGGGTCTGGAGGATCTTAGTTATGAGGAAAGGTTGCAAGCACTGAATTTATTCTCTCTGGAGAAGAGACGCTTGAGAGGGGATATGATTTCAACTTACTAATACTGTACTGGTGACCCCACAATAGGGATAAAACTTTTTTGCAGAAGAGAGTTTAATAAGACTCTTGGCACTCATTACAATTAGAAGAAAAGAGGTTTAACCTTAAACTACGTAGAGGGTTCTTTACTGTAAGAGCGGCAAGGATGTGGAATTCCCTTCCACAGGCGGTGGTCTCAGCCGGGAGCATTGATAGCTTCAAGAAACTATTAGATAATCACCTCAATGACCGCAACATACAGGGATATACAATGTAATACCGACACATAATCACACACATAGGTTGGACTTGATGGACTTGTGTCTTTTTTCAACCTCACCTACTATGTAAGTATGTAACTGCATGATTCTCCACTCCGGGCGCTTAGCTGATTCCTCTCCCCTGTTCTGTCTCCGTCTCATAGCTTCATCAGACAGGGAGGAGATGGAGAGATGAGACACACAGTGCTGAGCCGCCTACAATCAGCTGAGTGGTGGGAGCAGAGCTTGTAAAGGTAGAATCATGCAGTATTTTTTGCTGAACACAGGCACAGGGAAACTTCTGATAATGGTGCAGAGAGGATGGGATGATGTAATAGAAGATATGTGAGCATCTAGAGCAGCAGGAGTGAAGGGGGGGGCAGGCACATTGTATGAGCAGAGAGGGGGAAGAAGGACACAGGAGACAGACACAGAAGAGCAGGCTGAGGCTGATGGAATCACGCAAATAGACCACGGTATCAGGGGCTCAGCAGCCATAACTATCATGGTCTGTTTGCAGAGGGGAGGGCATAGCAAGGCAGGATCATCCAGGTATTTTAGGTGATGTGGGGAACCAAATGACATAGCAAAAGCACAGTGCTGTATAACATGCTTTAAGGGAACAGGATCTGTATTTTTTGGGGGGGTTAAAAAATGCTTTAAGGGGGGTTGCCAACCAACCATCTTCTCCTTGATGCCACAAATTCTTGGGTCTTTTTGCAGGCTTTGAAGAATAAGAGAGCCCATGCCCCGCAAGTTTGCAGAGGCATGAGAAGCAGAGTCCTCGGGGTCACTGAAGATTACAGTATCTGGATCTGACTTCTCCCAGCCACATACTACTTCCAAGGTTTCTGGGGACTGAAAAACATATCGTCTGCTTCTGCTTCAATGCCTCCAATACTGCCAGAATCCTCCTCCCTTTCTTCGTGTGTGTTCTGGGGCGTCACAAGAATGGTGTCTGCATTAAGCAAACCTTGAGAGGAAAGGAAGTCCTCATCTTCCTCCTGCTGCTCTGCCTTGATTGCCCTGTCCATAATGCCACTCAGAGTATGCTTCTGTGGAACACAAGAGGGATTGTGTTACTGATGAATGCATTGTCACGGTTCATGGTGCATGCATCTTTTATCAGCAACCATTGGCGTGGGGAAAAAAAAAAGCCAAGCTCACCTGAGCCTGTCCTTGTTCCATACTCACACAGGTACTCATTGACGGCCTTCTGCTGCATGTGCAGCTGCTGCAGAATTGCAAATTTGAGTTCCTCAGGGTGGGCATGTCACAATCAGGCGGTTTGTGACATGCCACCTGAAATGGCCTACAGACTCTTCTGGCCTGCCTTAGAAGATCTTGCAAACCTGTGTACCTGTTTAAGAAACTCTGCACCACCAAATTGAGGACATGTTCCAGGCATGGTACATGTGTCAACTTTCCCTGTCGAAGAGCGGGCAGAAGATTAACGCCATTATTGCACGCCACAATTCTTGGCTCAAGCTGTGATGGTGTGAACCACCTCTGGGCCTGCCGACACAGAGCTAAAAGAACCTCTGCTCTGGTGTGGCTCTTGTACCCAAGACAGACCAGCTTAAGCACTGCATGGCATATTTTAGCCTGACTCATTCAATAGCCACCTAAATACTTAGGGGGTATTGGTGGTTCATATGGCAATTCAGCAGAACAGGGCATTTATTTATTTATTTTATTTATTTCAGGTACTTATATAGCGCCATCAATTTATGCAGAACTTTACATATACATTGTACATTCACACCAGTCCCTACCCTCAAGGAGCTTACACTCTAAGGTCCCTAACTCACATTCATTCACACTAGCAACAATTTAGACAGGATCCAATTAACCTACCAGCATGTCTTTGGAGTGTGGGAGGAAACCCACGCAGGCACAGGGAGAATATGCAAACTCCAGGCAGGTGGTGTTGGGGTTGGGATTCGAACCAGCACCCCTTCTTACTGCTAGGTGAAAGTGCTATCCACTACACCATTGTGCTGCCCCAATGGAGGAGGAGGAAGGGTGGAGCTGACAGATCTATCATCATCACCACTAGCTGTATGGAGACGTGGCTGCAAAACAAGCTCTAGCACTAAGCCCTGTCCTACATTCGCCATAGTTGCAAGCAGAGTTACCCAGTGTGCTGTGAATGCAATATATTGTCCCTGACCATGCTTGCTGGACCACCGGTCAGCAGTAATGTGGACCTTGCTGCTGACTGCCTTGCCCAACGATGCCAAAACATTGCCTTCCATGTGATAGTACAGAGCTGGAATGGCTTTACATGCAAAAAAATAGCAACTGGGAAACTGCCTTTGTGGTATAGCACATTCTGCAAATTTACAGAAGGGGGCAGAATCCATGGAAAGGCAGAAGTTGTAAAGCCAGCAATTTGGACAAGCTGGAATTTAGATGCTGGGCATGTGTGTGGAAAAGAGTGTAATTTTTTTTCGATGCAGCAGCTGGGGCATAGAAATTTGCCTGCTATACTCTACAGCTGGTGGTGTGCTGCTGGCAGACATGTTGCAAGGACCTGTGACACCCTTTGCTATACCATCATCCCTGTCAGTGTAGCCTCTTGAGAGGTCCTGAGATATACCGGGGTAGGCATGAAAGGTGAGGAGTGAGGAGAAGAACTGTGTCCCTTTTGTGTGGCTTTCAGGTGCTCTTGCCAATGGGCTGAGTAGTGGGAGTTTAAATGCCTTTGCAAGTATGTGGTACCCAAATGGCTGGTGCTTTTGTCATGCTTGATCTGCTTGCGGCAAAGATTGCACTCTGCAACAGTACGATCAGCGGCACATGTGCTAAAAAAGGCCCCCACGGCTGAGCTGTAGGAAATTGGCCAGGCAATACAGCTCCACAATGTTATGGAATAGGTTGGCTGCTCTCTACTCTTCCATGATGGCTGCTTCTGGAGGACATCCTGCCTCATTGGGGTTGTGCCTCTGCCTCACTTTCCTCCTCTGCTCTATCTGGCACCCAAGTTGTGTCGTTGACCTCATCATCATCATCCCCTCCATCCTCCTCATCACTGGAGCCAACTTGGCAATACGCTGCGGCTGGGGGAACATGACTGCCAATTCATGTTACTCCCTTCACCTACCTCAGAACCAACATCAGAATCAAGTAATGCCTGTGCATTGGCAAAAAGCAATTGGCTGATGCTGTGTTCAAATAATTCAGTGGACTCCTCCATGCATGATACTGGGGCTATGGCAGGAGCAGCTGTGAACAAGGAGGCAGAATAAACAACTCTGGTGCCTGTGGTGGGCTGGGCACTAGTGTCAGCTTGGGTCATAGAGGATGAGGATGGTTTAGTAATCCAATCCACCACCTCCTCTGCATGCTGTGGATAGATAGCATGGGCAACATCACTAAACAGAAACAGATCTCCCCTGCCCGAGAACGGACCACGTCCACCGTTGCTAGTGGACACAGATGGTTCTGGCCCCCTCATAGTGGCATGGGAACATCTGCGTCTCCTTGTTGGCCTCCCAGACATTATGGGGGGCTTATTACCCAAATTTTATAGAAACTGGAAAAAAAAACGAAATAAATCAGGGGGAACACCAGCGTCACAGTAAAAAAAAACTATGGCTGACAATTCAAAAAAGGGGGGAAGACAGGGGACACAAAAACAACAAAACACGCAGCAACCAAAAAAAAGGTTATACAGCACTAAGTGTTATGTAATGTTAAACACTGCACTACAATGACACTACACTATACTCACACTATATTCACACTATACTGATGCACTATACTCACACTACACTATCACTACACTATACGGACACACTATACTCACACTACACTAACACTACATTAACACTCTACACTCAGAGTCACAATAACACACTAACTCGATAGTAGCAAACTAAGCCGTGCTCTATCTATCTTCACTCCAACAACACACTGCAAAAGGTTCCTGTGAGAATGAATCTTTTATAGTGTGAGATGGGACTATGAGCACTGAGCTATGATTGAGCAAAGGCATCTCTCAAGCATGTAATTTAAAGAATTGGTTTCCCATGTTGCTCTTCAATTTGCATTAAATGGACCCTTACCCCACTGTATGTGTTTTATTTTGCTTTGTTAAACATCCCCATGGTAGTGCCAAGTTCCCCCATGCCCTTTTTTTAGTCTATTAGTTAGAATTTATTATTAAGATCCCCTCCATAGACTTCAATTTGGTATATTGATGAGTTCATTTTTGTGGGTATTTCAAGCAGGATTCAATGCCCACCTGCGAGTTAAACCAGGGCATAGATTGGTCTATCCTCACTATTGTTGTACTGTGAGCTTGAAAAATGACAACCTTCTCCAAGTGGCCTCTAAGCCCAACTTCACAGAAACTATTTTTTTAATACATTGAACTGTTGATAGCAAACAAGCCTGAAAAAGCTGTTAGCAATTTGAAATTAATCACTCTATAATTTGAATCTGTATCTGTGTAAATCAGCAATACAGGTGGTGAGCTTGTTTAAAAAAGGATGTTGGAATAAAGATGGAGAGTGCCTAGAATATATACATAATCTTTGCTACAAGCAACATTTTAATAAAGTTGCATCTTTCAAAACAGGAAAAAAAAGTCCCAATTGCAATCTTTGAATCACTTTTTTTTTCACAGCAGCCAGGAGGGGCAAAAAATTAAGTGAAAATACATGTTTCAAAAAAGTCAACATCCCTAATTACTTCAATGTGTTGGTAGCCCATTTAAACATAATATTGCATTGTGTTTTGTTTGGGTTGAAGACATGGGCATCTCCATTGCATCAGAATTGCATCAGATTTGGAGAAATTATTTTCAGATTGGAAAAAGAGCCATAGTCATCAAACTCTTTCAGTAGATTAGGTAGGGAGACAGTCAGATTAGTAAGGGAGAACAACATGTTGTCTGCGTGTGCAGACACTTTCTATTGGCCTTCTATTTGGACACCTGTAATATAAGAATCTATTATAAACCTACACAGAAACAGTTCTAAAGTATGTGCGAAAAGCAAGGAAGAAAGGGGCAGCCATACCTTGTGCCATTTGAAATCTCAAAGAGGTCTGACAATACTCTGTTCCTTTTTACAGAAACAGTGGTTAAAGAGTAGATATTAGAAATAAATCTAAGCATCTTATATTCCGGCCTATACATTTTAAAAATTTCAAAAACGAAATACTAATTTGCTCTATCAAATGCCTTCTTGGCAATAGTCACCAAGGGATAGCATGG
The DNA here is from genome assembly GCA_037952925.1 of Lithobates clamitans. NCBI lineage: Eukaryota > Metazoa > Chordata > Amphibia > Anura > Ranidae > Lithobates > Lithobates clamitans. Next base: position 1,310,695 of record JBBGZY010000062.1, on the reverse strand, counting down.
GGTATTTTTAAGTTTGGCCCAATGGATCAGGTTCAAGACTTAAATAGTATTATTTTGTGCCTCCTGAGTGGGGATGAAGTCCACTTGATTCAAATGTACAAGGGTAGTCAGATGGGTTTGTAGCCTAGTGGCAATATCTTGGTGAACAATTTTAGGTTATATTCAGAAAAGAAATGGGATAGTAATTGCAACATGAAGGGGGTTCATTGACAGTAATCTGACCCTCGCCATGTGGGAAGCTGGAGGAACCACCCAAAACTTTAAGGGTTTTCAATAAATATGGCGAAAGAGGCCAGAGCAAAAATTTGTAGTTTTGTGCCGTGAAACCACCAGGGCCTGGTGACTTGCCTATTTTCAAGTCACTGACAGCTGCCTGGATCCCCTTCTCTGAGAAGGGTGCCTCCAGGTCATTTCATGCTGATGGGTCGAGGCGAGGAAGGCAGGTGGAGCTCTGATATTCATCTATTCGGGTCTGGAATTTGTACATCAAAGATGAAGATGTCCCTGAGTAGAGATAGTATAGTCAAGCATAAAAGCTTTTAAAAGCATTGGCTACCTCCACCTTCTGATGAGGATACATAGGGCACATAAGACTGTACCCATTGCTTCTGTAGGGCTTTGGCTAGGAGACAGCTACACTTGTCACCAGGTTCATAATGGTGCTTACAGCAGGAGACTAATATAGCCTTTTGATTTATTGCTTTATAGAGCAGGAGGGAGTTAAGCTGAGAGCAGAGACTAATAAGCTCTTGTTTGGTTTGTGTGCCAAGAGGGGATTTATGTTTAAGTTCCAGCTGATGAATTTCAATCAGTAGGGCCTAAGGCAAAAGATGGATGGGTAGTAAACATGGGGGGACTGTCAAAAAAGAATTGGGTAAGGGTATTTGTAGGAGAAAAGGGAATGTAAAATTGTGGTAAAGATTACCATGCCCAATCTCTGAAGAGAAAGGCAGGCCTAAGTGAGGGGTTGCTATGGAGGTGGGATGGAGACACGTCACGTGAGAATATGGAGAATATGCAATTAAATGGAAAAGGGATAGCCTGCCGTGCACGCATCAATTGTCAAAAATATCAATGCAATGTCTAAAAAAAATAGGAAAAATAGGTTCCTTTAAAGTGTACGGTCAGCCATATTTTAACTAAGGTATGTCACTCACTCCAGAACAATCAAGCCTACCTTATCCTCATAAGAAAAAAGGCACAAAAAGTGATAACTCAATTAAACACTTTGTGTAGTAAACATGAAAGGCATCTTAACCGTTTTCCGCCCGTTGGCCGTCAAATGATGGCTGGGTGGTGCTGCTCTCGTTCTGAGTGGATGTCATATGATGGCCTCCCAAAATGACCGCTCTCACGTACCCCTGGGGGTGTGCATCACGGCGATCGGTGGTGCGGTGTGTCAATCTGACACACCGATACACCGATCTCAGTAAAGAACCTCTGACGGAGGCTCTTTATCACGTGATCAGCCGTGTCCAATCACAGCTGATCACGATGTAAACAGGAAGAGCCATTGATCTGCTTTTCCTCACTCGTGTCTGACAGACACAAGTAGAGGAGAGCTGATCGGCTACTCTCCTGACAGGGGGGTCTGTGCTGATTGTTTATCAGCACAGCCCCCCCTTGGATGCCCACCCAGGACCACCAGGATGCCGCCAGGACCACCAGGGATGCCACCACACTGGACCACCTGGTATGCCACCCTAGACCAGCAGGGAAATGACAATCAGTGCCCAGGCAGCTGCCAATCAGTGCCCATCCCCAATGCCTGCCAGTGCCATCAGTGATGACTATCAATGCCATCTATCATTGCTACATATCAGTGCCCATCAGTGCCACATATCAGTGCCCATCAGGGCTCAGCAGTTCCAGCAGTGCCACCTATCAGTGCCCATCAGTGCCACCCATGAGTGCCCATCAGTGCCACCCATCAGTGCCCATCAGTGTCGCCTATCAGTGCCCATCCTCAGTGCCACCTCATTGGTGCCACCTCATCAGTGCCACCTCATCTGTGCCACCTTATCGGTACCCATCAGTGAAGGAGAAAACATACTTATTTACGAAATTTTATAACAGAAACAAAAGAAAAACTTTTTTGTCAAAGTTTAGGTATTTTTTGTTTAGCAAAAAATAAAAAACACAGAGGTGATCAAATACCACCAAAAGAAAGCTCTATTTGTGGGAACAAAATGATAAAAATTCTGTTTGGGTACAGTGTAGCATGACTGCGCAATTGTCATTTAAACAGCGACAGCGCTGAAAGCTGAAAATTGGCTTGGGCAGGAAGGGGGTGTAAGTGCCCTGTACTGAAGTAGTTAAACAACAAAATATATTACTAATGCCGTGTACACACTACCGGACTTTACGGCAGACTTTGTCCAGCTGACTTTTCGAATGAACGGACTTGCCTACACACGATCAACCAAAGTCTGACAGATTTGTACGTGATGACGTACAACTGGACTAAAACAAGGAAGTTCATAGCCAGTAACCAATAGCTTCCCTAGCGTCGGTTTTTGTCCATCGGACTAGCAGTAAAGGAATGATCTCTGTTGGCAAGCAAAAGAGATTGAATTCTCACAGGAGTATGGTGTAGGTGCCAGGGCTAACTGATAACAAGAGATATAGAAAGGATACCAGGGTCTCTAAATGAGCCTGAGGTTTACAAAGTCTTGTCCTGTAATCCTGTACCTGCCATGTAGAAATCCAACCTCGCCTATAGATTGTGCCGAGGGGCCAGAGTGGGGGCTATCGAAATTTAGGCCAAAGGCTCTCTGGCATAGGCTGCAGCTGAGCAGGAAAGAAGTTGGCAAACCACACAATGAGCCTTCCCAGCACACAAGGGAAAATTAGCCTCCCCCTCAAAGGGAAAAAACTAATGCTATCGGGCAAATTATAATTTCAAAATAAATAAGGTAGATAGCCAGGTTATCTATAGAAATATAAGCATAAACTCAGAAAATAGTCCCATGAATAAAAAAAACTATAATGAAGGAATAATTTATCACAACACAGACTCCGGTCCAAAGATTGGCATAGTGACTGACACCTAGTCAAGTGGCCTGAGAAGTCCTCAGTTTACATGGCAAAGGAAGGTCTCAGTACTTTTACAAACAGCCCCAAGATTAAAGGATGTAAGGGAACAACTATTAAGAACCATATCCAAAAGACCAAGGCACACAGGGAGAGTAAGTATTACTTAACCCTAAAAAAAAAGGGTTATGTTCATCACGCCTCCAAGATTGTTGGGGAAATCTGCAGCGAGGAAGTGCAAAGGTTCTGTGAATGAGATCTTTTGGGACTGTGGTGTAGAGGACATGAGCATTGTGTTTTTCCACTCGGGAAAGGTGTAAGCCATTTGGAGACTCGGAGTGGCTGGATATTCCGGAATTTGAAGAGATCAGAAAGTTAGTCTAGATGATGTAATGCAAAGGTTTTATCTGCCTTACAAATAATAACATTCAGTGGATATCCCTATCTGTATGAGGTTTAGATGCAGTAGCAGGGGATGAGTAGGAGTGCCTGTGTCTCCTGAAACACTGAGCAGGGGGGAGAGAGGCTGGGCACTGAGAGAATGGGGACTCCTGTGTGCTCTGACTTGTCAGATGCAGCAGGAGCTTAGCCTGGGTGCTGTGTGACTGGGCTCTTAGCTAAACACAGCCACTGGTATGTGGACTTGGGCAGGACTAGCAACCGCTACCTGGGCATCCTGAAAGGAGCACCATTTTCATCCCTTCCGTGTTATTGAGGCAGGAGCATGGGGAGGGAAGAAGTGTTGGATCGAAGGTTCCCTGGATGTGCTGTGAATTCTCCAGGGTTTTTTTTTATGGGCTGCCGTGTGATAGTGGGCTGCCTGCAGGGACTGGGTGGTATAGTATATTTGGCCAAGTTGCACATAGCTCCCTGTTGCACATCTTCATGCTGCCATAGCTGGATAGCTTTACTGGCAAAAATCAGCTGTAAAAATGACAGCTGGAACTTGTTCCTTACCCCAGGAGCAGTTTCTCTAAATTGACACAGAATGGTGTCTACAGTGTCAGTAAACGTTACAATGGAGTTACAATAAGGTGAGACTAGATCTGAATATGATGTCCGGTAAAGTAACTTTGCAAGAAAAAAAGGAAACAAAGGGCTTCTTATGCAACTCTTTATTAACACTTAATCCTAATTAGTCACCCCTAATAAGTTCCTAACTAATTTGTTGAAGATTTTTTTTCATATTTAGTTCTTTTAACCATCAATATTTAAAATGTTTTCAATTGTAATTATTTTGTTCCTTTTTTTTGTTTCTAATTTTTCGAAAAGCACAAAATTATGAAGATAAATTCTATATTTTATTAGTAAATAACACTTCATGCTCTTATTAGAAATATTATTTTAATGCCATTATAAGTAGAACAACTGAAAAAAGCTAACATTTTTTTTTGTTACAAGTTTTGTCTATAGATTGCAGAAAAAATAAAATATTTATTGCATGACAATTTTGACAAGGAAAAGCATTACTTTTACAAAAAATGATGTTATTACTTAGTTAGCTTTAGTAATGACACATTTATTGGTGAATCAATAGGCCCATAATTGAAATTTAAACATTTATCTGGCCTATAAGTGGTGTACAGGTGTGAGAGCTAAAGTGGTAATAAGAAAAAGTGGTGCTTTGTGACTGCCATATCCTCCTACATTTAAGACCTTTGAGCAGTTTTGGATTCTCTAAGGACCTGTAAATTATCCTGATCAGTATTATAATGTTAAAAAGCAAACACAAACTATTTGTAGCAATTTTATAATGGAGAAAGTATAAAATTCCTGCGGCATAATGTACATTGATTCACTAAATACGATTTCACTTTTTTTCTTTTCAAATTCTCCTTCGGGGATGCTAAATGCCAGCACCAATACGTTCATAAAAGTAGGTCGAAGTGCAGCTAAGGTTCCTGCTAAACTATTTTCAGTGTTAGCGCAAAATGAGGAACTTGTATTGAATATAGATTTATGGTCATGATGAAGGAAAGTAAACATTTGCAAGGAGATAAATATTATTTTAAATGACACTACCATTTTATGTAATATTTTATTTATTTTTGCTATTCCATTTAAAGGACTGGACTGAAAATCTCAGCTGATGATTTTTTATAGGAAAATTAAATTAACTGGTTTAAATGTTTTTAATTAAAAGGTATCTAGGAGTATGGTATGTTAACCACTTTAATACCAGCATATTACATGATCTTCTTACCCAGGACATTTTTCAGTTTTCTGTGATAGTTTTACTGACCAATACTAGGTTGTGCAATTCTGTACCCAGATGAATGTTAAACCTTTTTGAGACAGAAATAGCTTTTTTTCTGTTATCTAGTAACCACGGTCTTTTTTTTTTACTGTATAATGGAAAAAATTCCAAACATTTTGAAAAAATAAAATAGTTACCCTTACTGTCTATTACAAACTTTATCAAAGAATTAGCCTTTCTTCACAAAATTAGACTACAAAGTATGCTGCTACATATCTTTAGCTAAAATGTGTTTATTATTTAGTCTCAAAATTGTAGTCTACAATTGTGCTGACTGCCTATCCCCATTTCTTGCAACCATAACATGCCAGGACATTAAAAAAAGTCCCCTTTTTGTAACGTAGACACCTTGAAGTAATTGGTAGGAGGCATGGGGAATGTTTTTATGATCTTATTTTTGCAACAATTCTTTTGGAAAAGGATGATTACATTTTTCTAATTTTTGTAAAATAGGTATTTTATAAAGACATGGGTGGGACTTCACTTCCTAGTCACATAAAGGGACCCAGAATCCAAAGAGCACTGATTCTGAGACCTATAGAAAAATAGATAGGGACCCAACCTCTAAATACAGAGATGAGCTTGAAATGGTATGGGGTACTGAACTAGAGTTTTATCCAATAAGGAAAGGAAAGGAAAGATTCTACACATCCACCAGCTAGACCTATTGTTAATAGTATTGGTGCAGTGTCATCCAGAATGCGAAATATCTCGACCAGTTCCTCCAAAAAAGTGTTGTCCAGATCAGGTCTTATCTTAAGGACACAAAAAAATTTTTGAGTTATTTACAGAATGTAGATTTAGCAGGTAAAGACAAACTATTGCTTGTAACTGCTGATGTATCATCTCTCTATACAATAATACAGCATGATGATGCACTCTTGGCCCTGAATTGGGTTTTAGTCAGAGAAAATGACCTTCCACATAGTCAAGAAGTTTTTTTGGGAAACATTTTAGATTTCTGCTTATCCCATAACTATTTCTGGTATGGGAACAATTTTTTCTCCCAAAAGATAGGTGTTGCTATGAGTGTGAAATTTGTGGCCAGTATTGCGAACCTTTTCATGGGAGAATGGGAGGATAAGGTCATCTTTAATCCAGAGAGAGAAGAACTAATTTTCTATAAACTATATATTGATGACCTGTCTTTCATCTGGGCAGGATCAACAGAATCTCTCCAGCAGTTCATTCAGGAATGAAATGTTAATAACAACAATATTAAGCTCACAACTCAGTGGAGTAGAAAGAAGATTAATTTTTTAGATGTCAATGCATACCATCAGAATGATAAATTAGAGACAAAAGTATTTTTTAAGCCAACAGATCACAATAGTTACCTTCCAATGCAGAGTGGGCATCATCCCCTCTGGTTAAAGAATATCCCTAAAGGTCAGATCATGAGAGTGAAAAGAAATTGCTCCCAGACTAACAACTTTATCTCCCAGTCAAAGGTACTGACAGACAGGTTTGAGGCTAAAAGTTATAACCCACAGTTCCTAGATAACATAGTGGAGGAGGTATTAACAATTCCTAGAGAGGACTGTCTAAGGGAAACAGCCCCGAACAAACAGAATTACAGTCAGGAATGGGTCTTTATTTCGGGGTTTCACTCTCAGTTTAGAAAAGTGGAATCCATTTTTAAAGAACACTGGCATGTATTACGCTTAGATAAAAAGCTTAATACTGTACTCCCTCCTGTTCCCAAATGTATCTATAGAAAAGCACCCAGCTTTGGTGATAGGGTTATTAAAAAAGTATTAGACCCTCCCACCAGACCTCCCTCCTTTTGGGATAGGGATGATTTTTTTGGATGGTGTAGGTGTAGAGCTTGCAGGGAAGTCTCCAGAGGTATGGAGAGTTTTATGTCCACCTCTAATAAGACCTTTGGCATTAGGCAATTCATCACCTGTAATACCACACATGTGGTCTACACCCTAGAATGTCCATGGTGGGATTATGTACATAGGAAGTAGAAAAAGATCTTTGAAGGTGAGAATAGCCGAACATAAGAAACAAAAGTGTGTCGCTATATATCACATCCACAGCCGTGTGTATTACAATAAAGACATAAAAATGGTGAATACTACCAAAAAATGTATGACCATAAAATGGATAGTGTCAAATAATCAGTGTTGATCACATACCTGTATAAAGTAAATACACAATAATACTTAATCATCAGATGTGCCAGTGAATAGTAGAAACCCGTGCTGGTTCCATGAGCCAGACACCAAACATAAAAAACATAAAACTTTAAAAGTCCATAAAAAATGTGTAGAAAAATAGTGAAGAAAAACATCAACAGAGTTCAAAGGGGGTGATGCATGGCCAGATGGTATTCACAGAATTTTAATCGCACCAAATCTGGCGAGTGGGCAGAAGGGAGACCACAAGTGTGCATAGATTGTACATCAGTGTCGGGGCCAACACCAGGAGTAGAGGAAGCTTACCGGAAAAAATTGACCTGAAATGGCGTACGCCAGACAAGTCAAAAAAGCATAATAACCACTGGTTCTGGGAAATGTGTCTTGTCAGATGTCATCAGCAGATGGTGGAAAGAAAAGGGGGGGTCCGCACGGTTTCCTCTCCCATAGGTAATCCAGCATAAGCCAAATGTGTAGTTTCATATGCCATGCAAGGAGCAAACAAAACTCACATAGCGCAATAACGTTTTAAAACACTAGTTTATTAAAATAATAAAAAACAGACTCACATTTTGGAAGAACAAAACAGAGCTCAAATATCAAATAGCGGCGATCGTGAGGGGTCCACCCGACATGTTTCAGCTAAGGAGCCGTCATCTGGGGTATGGACCACCCTCACCACACCGCTCTATAAACAGAAGATGACCCCCACTGGGAGTGTCTACAAACCGGAAGTTCAACAAGTAAGAATCACTTCCGGTTTTCAGGGTCATAGGATGACTAATTGAATTGTTATATTAAGAACAGATTAATGAAGCAGAGAACCATGTATCTCATGTTTCTAAATGAAAAATAAGTACAAAAAGTAAGCTGTGCCCTGAATCAGTCCATCTACCAGGAACTGGTCAGAGCGCTAGCCAAGCCTCCCTTTCAGCCAGCCTGCTCCTCAAGCCTCACTTTCATATGTGATGCACTTCCCATCACACAGAGAGGAAGTAATACCACTGCACTCCATAAGGAGGAGACCAAGCCTCAATCTGAGGCGAAGTGTCAGCAGAGAGGAGAAATAAATCAGTGCACTGAAAAAAGGCATTAGTGTTAGAATAGAAACAGATTGAAAAAGAAAAAGAAAAAAAAGGGGATAAAAATTATTACACAAGGATAATGCTTGCAATAACATTACCTTATAAAGGTGATACAAGGACATTCTAATAAGGTTAATTAGTGATCAATATTAGAATCATGGACCATAATATTAAAGAGACACTGCCAATGGGGGACGTCAACAGCGAACATATCAAAAATTGCATTCTGAATTAAACCGTAATTATCCCGGACTCCATGACATAAATTAAGACAACCAATAATCATCTTGTATAGTAAAAAAATATTCTTTGTCATTTAGACAATAAGAGAGATCATTTTTATATTCAAGCTTGGTTAATAAAAGAGTTGATGTCCCACTCCACGTTGATACCCTGTGGAAAATGGGACCCCAACTCATATACCCAATAGGTCTCTAAATGCGAGACACCTCTAAGAATCGACCCGCCCCGCCAGGGGGGCACGTACCTATCTATAATGAGGAATTGAGTACCCACAGGGTTCGGAGCGTGAAATTCCCTGTAGTGTCTAGGGACAGTGTGTTTAGTACTGCCCGCTTTAATGAAATTGATGTGTTCCGAAACCCGTGTAGTGAAAGATCTGATGGTTCGGCCGACATATTGCTTGCCACAAGGGCAAGTTAAAAGATAAACTATTCCTGTAGTGGCACACGTACAGAAATGTTTAATTTTGTAAGTATGGCCGGTTACGGTGGAAGAAAAACTATGACTAGCCCTTCTGCCACAGGTATTAAATTTACAGACCAAGCACTTTTTACAAGGATAAAAACCAATCAAGTTGTGGAAAAAGGATGGTCTCTCTGGTGGGTTGATGACATTAGGTGCCAATCTATTCCGGAGGGATGGAACACCCTTAAACACCACCTTTGGAGTCTTAGGCAACAGAGGTCCCAAGATTTTATCTGTTTTTAAAACATCCCAGTGATTTTCAAAGATTTTCTTAACATGCTTGTGCTGCATAGAGAAAGATATCAGGAAGGACCATTTGAATTCATCATTCGTTTGTCTGGGTCTATCCTCTAATAATGACTGATGGTCTGATGTACAAGCACTTTCGTAATCGTAGGAACTGACTTTTGGGAACAGATCTGATCCAGGAACTATGATGGCAACTATAGCCGAACATGTTCAGAACATAAAAATCGGGTTCAAGGATCACAATGTCTCCCTGCATTTCAAACTGAAGCATAATCAGGATCCTTCAGGCTTGAAATTTTGGGGGTGGAGTGCATAAAACCAAAATTATTAGGGATCTATCAAAACGAAAAACTTTGCTGGTCATTAATTTGAAGACACAGATGGAGGAAGTATGTACACCCAATAAGCTGTTAATATAGGTGAGGAACCCTTTAAAAGGGATGAAATTTCTAGTACATTTCCTCTGTGTTCTACCTTCTGGGTTCACTTTACCTAGAGTGACTATAATAGCCTTTTATTGGTTTCATATAGATATTTTCATAGTTCTATCTATGCTGCAAGGATAAGCAAAAGCTTAGGTGTGGTTTGATTCACTCTTCAATTTTGCTTCTTGTAACTTGGGACACTCTTTTGACCCAGTTCTGGCCCCTTTTGATCATTTAAGGTAAGATTTTCAAGCTCCCCACCCCCCTCCTTTTTTCTTTTCTCCCCCTACTTTCCCTTTTATCACTGCCCCCTTCCAATCCCTTCTTTCCTTCCCCTCTTTTTCCTTACCACCTTCCCTTCCCAATTTGGTTTTGCCATTTCCCTCTCCTTCCCATTTCCTCTTTCTCGCCCTTCTTTTTTTCTCTCCACTAGTCCTTCACATTCCCCTTCCCCTCTCTCTCCCCCTTCTTTACCTCCCCTCCCTTTTCTCTGCCCCCATTTTCCCTTTCCCCATCCTTCCCTCTTTTTCCTTTCACCCATCCCTTCCTCCTTTTCCCTCCCTAGCCCCCATTTCCCTGATATCTCCACTAAGTTTACTTTGATCACCATCATCACATAGGAGTAGACATGTGCACACTGAAATATTTCGTTTCAGAATTTCGTTTTCGTCCAAAAAATAAATGTATTTAGTTACTCCCGAAATTCATTTTTATTTATTTCGTTTTTCGTTAAAAATTGCATTCGTCCGAAAATCCAAATTAAGGTTGAATCAGTCATTGAAGGCTTATGGTGTCTGTCGAATGTTCAAAGAAGATTCGACGGAGCAGCTAAACTGTATGACGCCGTATAGTTTACCTGCTCCGTCGAATCTTCTTAGAACTTTCAACAGACACCATAAGCCAAAGTACGTGTGTGTTCTAGCTATTTTATTGGTCCTCCTCTTTGGTTACAATCAGCCAATAACATTTATCATCATCATTATTTATATTCATCTTTTCTTCCCTACGTCGAATCTTTCTCCCCTACGTCGAATCTTTTCTCCCCTACGTCAAATCTTTTCTCTCTATGTCGAATCTTTTCTCCCCTATGTCGAATCTTTTCTCTCTATGTAGAATAATCTTGGACTAATAAAGTTAAGGTTAGGCACATTCGACCACAGGTTTGATGGACACAGATAGTTATTGTCATCATCATGTCGAATTTCCTATCTATATCGAACTGTTGTAGCAACGAAAACGAAAATAAAGCATTTGTTTATGTCGGATCTTTCGTTTTTCGGATTCTGCACTTTCGTTATTGTTTGTTAAACGAAAATACCTGAAATTCGGATGAAAATGCATTCGGACGAAAACGAATGCACATGTCTACATAGGAGTCAGTCTGTTTTCTCTTTGCTGGGGACACAGAGTTTATCCCCACGGGCTCCCCAGGCTTTTTCTCCACCGGACAGACTGACAAAAGACTACACAGGTGAATCAACAGTCTTCTTGGTAGTTTTCTAGGTATGAATATGGATGTTATAATACAGTTTATGTCTATACTTATATTTTACTTGAGCTAATTTGTCCTCCCTGCCCACTCTCTTTGCCCATGACATGCTGTGGTGTATGGAACAAGCTCTTTTAGGATACCAGTACAAAATTTTAAAACAACATGACTCAGTATATTAATTTTTTAACGACCGTACGCACATATGCGTACTCGGCTTTCCGGGGTTATACCGGGATGATGCCCGCAGTTGCAGGCATCATCCCGGTACCGTTGTTTACAGCGGGCGATTGGCTACCCGTGTATAACAACCGATGCGGCTAAAAGCTGCTCGGTTGTTATACCGGAGGAGCGGGAGGGGACATCCCCCCCCTCCCGCTGCCATCCGCCGCTGTTACCGGGCCTCCCGTGCGATCGGGAGGTCCGGTATCCAATCGTGTACCTTCGGAGGCTGGGGGCGGGCTGGAACGAAGCTGTGAGTGGCTTTGTTCCAGCCTTCTTGTTGTAAACGCGGAAGCGACGTCATGACGTCACTTCCCGTTTACTCGGCTGCCAATGGCGCCGAATTTAAAAAAGTACACAGTATTCACAATCGCCGTTTTCGGCGATCTGAATACTTTAAAGTGTAAAGGAGGGATGGGGGGTCTTTTAGACCCCCCATCCCTCCATAAAGAGTACCTGTCACCACCTATTACTGTCACAAGGGATGTTTACATTCCTTGTGACAGCAATAAAAGTAAAAAAAAAAAAAAAAATTAAAACACAATTTATAAAATAAAAAAATAAATAAAATAAATTTAAAAAAAAAAATTTAAAGTGCCCCTGCCCCCGCGAGCTCGCGCAGCGAAGAAAACGCATACGGAAGTCGCGCCCGCATATGTAAACGGTGTTCAAATCACACATGTGAGGTATCGCCACGATCGTCAGAGCGAGAGCAATAATTCTAGCCCTAGACCTCCTCTGTAACTCTAACCTGGTAACCGTAAAAAAATTTTAAAGCGTCGCCTATGGAAATTCATAGGTACCGTAGTTTGTCGCCATTCCACGAGTGCGTGCAATTATAAAGGGTGACATGTTTGGTATCTATTTACTCGGCGTAACATCATCTTTCACATTATACAAAAAATTGGGGTAACTTTACTGTTTGGATTTTTTAAAATTCATGAAAGTGTCCCTTTTCCAAAAATTTGCGTTTAAAACACCGCTGCACAAATACCGTCTGATAAAAAATATTGCAACAATCGCCATTTTATTCTCTAGATTCTCTGCTAAAAAAATATATATAATGTTTGGGGGTTCTAAGTAATTTTCTAGCAAAAAATATGGATTTTATCTTGTAAACACCAAATTTCAAAAATAGGCTTAGTCATGAAAGGGTTAATATTTCTTGGTAATATAATTATTTGCTAATGTATATGTACGTTATTCATCAATAATATGGTTGTATATCTTTACAGTATATGTACAAATGTGTGCTCCAATCTAAGGCCCTGGTGAAACGAGACTCCCCATGAAACGTGTAGGCCAGTTTTCTCGATTCTTCAGCCAGGACCGGCACACCCTGGATAAACTTACAGTAACTATGATTTTAACCAGTTGTATTCAACTTTTTAAAGCTAAACATTTGTATATGGAAATTAAAGATTTGTTTATTTTTTAAGCCTATTTGGTATGTGTATTTATTAGACCCTGTACGGTACGTGTAAAGTCCAACCCCATTTTTGTTCTCATTCAGTAATTGTTTTATATGGGATGATACCTTTGCAGGGTCATAATTGCCCCACATTCATCCCTCATACTCTTCTATCATGCAGCCAAAAGTGGCTCCACAAAGTATTGACTCAAGGGGGCTGAATACAAATGCACAGCACACTTTTCACATATTTATTTGCAAAAAATGTTGAAAACCATTTATCATGTTTCTTCTGCTTCACAATTATGTGCCACTTTGCGTTGGTCTATCACATAAAATTACAATAAAATACATTTACATTTTTGGTTGTTACATGACAAAATGTGGGAAATGTCAATGGGGTATGAATACTTTTTCAAGGCACTGTATCTTTTTCTCTAATTACACAAATTAATATTTTTCCAACAAATATACCAATATTTCTGTTTGTGCTTTACCCACATTATTCTGGCACAAAGCAGTGCTATAGGCATCTTATTTTAACATTTGTGGCAGCTTGTTGTAAAGACTTTAAAGATTTAAATCAAGGCCACCAAAATTATTTGTTTTCTGGTGCCAAATTATTCATCAATGAAAGCGTTTTTTTTTTTTTTTTAAGTGTTATGCCCTGTACACACGGTCGGACATTGATCGGACATTCCGACAACAAAATCCATGGATTTTTTCCAACGGATGTTGGCTCAAACTTGTCTTGCATACACACGGCCACACAAAATTGTCGGAAAATCAGATCATTCTGAACGCAGTGACGTAAGACACGTACATCAGAACTATAAACGGGGCAGTAGCCTTGGAATTTCTGACAACGGATTTTGTTGTCGTAAAATTTTATAGCAAGCTCTCAAACTTTGTGTGTCGGAAATTCCTATGGAAAATGTGTGATGGAGCCTACACACGGTAGGAATTTCCGACAAGGTCCTATCACACATTTTCCATCGGAAAATCCTATTGTGTGTACAGGGCATTAGTCTACTCTACTTTTCTGAAAGGAGGCTCAGAATTTTCTCCAGCACACCTCAATATAGTGAAAATGCTGTTGTTTATTCACATACAGCAACAGGCATAACAGGATCCCCTTTTCAAGGCAGAGTGTCAGAGCCAGGACTTGAACCTGGGATGTCTGCTGTGTTTGGCAATGACTCTACTTGCTGAACTACCAGACAGCACCTTCCCTGGTCCCTTAGACAACCCTGCCTTGTGCCTTGAGTTTTGCTGAACCTTGAACTCTTTGCTCCTCCCATGAATGTCCTGATTTAAGCCCTGTCTCTGGACTTCCTATTTGTTTGATTATCTGCTTCAGCCCCGGAAGATTTTACCCTCTTCCTGACCAGAGCACTTTTTGCGATTCAGCACTGAGTCGCTTTAATTGATAATTGCGCAGTCGTGCGATGTTGCACACAAACAAAATTGATGTCCTTTTTTTCCCATAAATAGAGCTTTATTTTGGTGGTATTTGATCACCTCTGCATTTTTTTGCGCTATAAACAAAAAAAGAGCAACAATTTTGAAAAAAACACAATATTTTTTACTTTTTGCTATAATAAATATCCCCCCAAAAATATTAAAAAACTATGTTTTTTCCTCAGTTTAGGCCGATATGTACTCTTCTACATGTTTTTGGTAAAATAAATCACAATAAGCGTATATTGATTGGTTTGCGCAAAAGTTATAGCGTCTACAAAATAGGGTATAGATTTATGGCATTTTTATTATAATTCTTTTTATTAGTAATGGCGGCGATCAGCAATTTTTATCAGGACTGCGACATTACGGTGGACACATCGAACACTTTTGACACTATTTTGGGACCATTGTCATTTATACAGCGATTAGTGCTATAAAAATGCACTGATTACTGTGTAAATTAAAAATGCCTTGTTTACATTTCCCCATTCTGAGGCTCTGTGACACGATCGCCGGGAGACCGGCGGACATTGAGGCCGCCGGTCCCGCAGGCACGGTCACGCTGTACGCGGTGGGAGTACACTGTCCTGCCTCTTAAAGGGGACATACAGGTACACCCATTTGCCCACCACTGCCATTGTGCTGACGTATAGCAGGGTGCAGTGGTCGGCAAGTGGTTATCGACATGACTGATAGATTAAAGCAGCATACATATAGACTTTTTCTTCCTATCCAATTTGTAATAAGGAGAAGGAAAGTTTGGCCCCATTACAGGAGGAAATTATCCAGTTGTTGGAAACATTCATTAATCTACTCTAGCGTAGTCCTAAAAGACTCTAATGCCCTGTACACATGGTCGGATTTTCCAACGGAAAATGTGCGATCAGAGCTTGTTGTCGGAAATTCCGACCGTGTGTGGGCTCCATCGGACATTTTCCATCAGAATTTCCGACACACAAAGTTTGAGAGCAGGCAATAAAATTTTCCAACAACAAAATCTGATCGCGTCAATTCCAACCGTGTGTGGACAATTCCGACGCACAAAGTGCCACGCATGCTCAGAATAAATTCCAAGACGGAACTGCTCGGTCTGGTAAAATTAGCGTTCGGAATGGATCTAGCACTTTCGTCATGCTGCAATGTTTTAAATAGTTTAATGCAGCACACTCTCTTTTTCTTTATAATGCTAGAAGAATAGTTTTTTTGCTGCTCATATTCACACAGACTTATCACAAACATCTTTCTTTATTATTTATCGTCATTTCATCAATATAATATTTTTATTTGTCACATCTGACTAAAAAATTATCATTTTGGGATGTTTTCTTTTTTTTTTTTGTATTTTTTTAAAGCCTGATCTTGTGTTTTTTTTTGGAAATTTTTTTTACTCCTGAATATTTTTGGGTGTGTTTTGTGTGTCAAGTTACCACAACACCATTATTATCTTGTATTATTTAATCTCAAGGAGGTTGCTTGGTGTTGTTGTCTCTTGTTAATTTCACATTGTATTTTTGAAATGTACCTGCCTCCTCACAAACAAAATGTCCTTTTTGAAGGAAAACACACATAGGCGAGTATAATTGACACCAAAATTCCTTTATTAAGGGCTCATAACCAAACAAAGAGGGAGGCAACGCTGGAGAAACAGCAGAAATTGGCGAAGCCTTTGGCCCCCAGGGCACACATCAATTATTTTACTGCAAAACTGGTGGCCTGAGCAGTCCATATATAAGGGAGTACAATCTGGTCCAGAAGTCCAAGAGATCATGAACAGCAGCAGATGACATGTATGTCTCCAGGCTGTGGTCATACAAGAGCCTGCATCTTTTGCCAAACCAGACTGAACCCAGGTCATCACTCTCTGGTTTTCCTTAGACGCTTCCTTCCTGGCTGTGGCTCTGGTGTTGGAGGTGTGGCAGGAGGAGGAGTAGGACCTTGAGGAGGGGGAGGTCCTGGAGGAGGAGGAGGACCATGGGTGAGCTCACAAATGTGGCTTTGGCATGTGAGTTGGCCCCTCAACCCCTTATTTAGAGCTTCTAAAATGAGAAACTCACATAACAGGCATTGGCCCTCCTCTATTTGCAGCATTTTGCAGGCTGGAAGTAGCATTCCAAAATACGCCAATTGCTGTCTCCTCCAGGTTACTCCTCTTCCTGCCACTTTTTCTTTGAAGGCAGAGGGGAGGGACCTGGGTATCGGGCAGCCTACTTTGCCCAGCCACCTCCTGGCTGAGACTTTCCTGTGTATGAAAAAGGGACATCATTTTAGTTTTTGGTTCATCAATCACAATCAGAAATTAGTACTCCAAACTAACATAGATTTAACATCATTAATTTGGCAACCAGAAATATTTAGAAGAATGCTATACCTGACTCAAGCTGGGCTCCTCCACATGTTGCTGCCTGGAAGGCCCAGGTTGGATGTCGGAAGCCTCAGCTGTCCTGCATGATTCCAAAACGTTGCACCTTTTGTGTTGTGATCATGCAATAAATTAAACCGTTTGGACGCCACTGTGTGCTGATCCTTGGTGTGCTGGCAAATATCTATACTGTAGGGGTGACTCCATCTGTGAAGCTTGTACAAAACAGGTAAGTATTCAAGCTTGACAAAGCAAAAAAATATTTCTTCATCTTGGAACTCTGACCAAACAGACAATTGTACCCCACTTCCAAGCAATGTTTCCTATTCATATTTCTGCCATCAAATATCTAAGTGTGCTAAGTATACCTATTTTTTTTACATAGGGGAGAAAAGACTCGGAGGACACCTCTCATCAGAGGAGACAACAGACCCCCCACCTCATGAGGAAGTGGAAATCCCCCAAAGCCAACAGGAGGAGGAGGAGGGAGACATTCTCAAAATAGTCACCACAACAGGTAAGTGTCTGCGACCACAGGCTCAGGTAAGTGATGGACGCCGACATATTTATAATACATGGTGTTTTTGTTTTTTCTATATTTTTAGGTGATCGGGATGTTGTGGATGAAGGTCATTTCACCAGTGAAAGTGCCCAGATCCTGATCGGGGAGATCATGGGGTGTAATAGGGACTTGGAAAACATCAAGAAAAACATCAATGATGTTCAAAAAAAAATGAAGAACATCATTGATGTTTCAGGGAGAGTTTAAAACCCCTCGAAATCCCTAATTTAGTTGCCTTTTTTTGCCTGAAATTTTTTGCACCTTTTTTGAAATATTCTCAAAAAGCTAAATTTTGAAGATGCACACACTGTGTCAACATGTGCTATCTGCCATCACGGGAGATCAATGTATGCATTTTGGGGGTGCAACCCCTTCCTCAATAATAAAGTAGCTGAGAGGAAGGGGTTGCACACACAAAACATGTCCCTTGATCCCCCGTGATGGCAGCTAGCACATGTTGACATTCAGCAATTTGTGTGCATCTTCAAAATTTGGCTTTTCCAGGGGTGACTTCACCCCATCTGAACGCAATATCAAACACAGTTTCTAAATACTCATGTCTGATATTGCCTTCAATTTCTACAAATGTTGAACTTTGTAAGTTCCATATTTGTGTATTTATTGTTGGTTTTAAACATGCCTGCTATACCTTAAAAGGACATTTCTACTTTTATTAATGTCACCTAGAAATATTGTATACAACAAACATGTTGGTTTGTTTTAAAAAGCTTTTATAAATGCACATGTGATTATGCTTGTATTAAAAAGATTGATAATCAACAATGTGTGGCTTCTTCTTTCAATGCTCCTAAACTTTTTTTTGTGTGAAAATTTTCTGTGACAATGGGGGTTATTTCCTAAGGGCTAATCCACTTTGCACTACAATTGCAGTTTCAGTGCAGTCTCAAGTGCCTTTAGTAAATAACACCGAACAGTGCTTTTTAATTTTACACAATCAGCCATTTTCAGGACTGGCCAAATTTAGGTAATGGTTAGCTTAAAGAAACACAAGCAGTAAATGTAAGCAAATATTTTTGAAGTTATTTTTTTTTATTTAAAAAAAGGCTCAGACATTGTTTGGCATATTGATGGCCCCCTACCCACAAAGTATTCCATGTATCTTAGACGGACCTCGCGAGCACTCAGGGGGTGCAAGCCAGGACGGCCAGCTTCAAGCGCCATCAGTGTTTGTTCATTTAGATTAATTCCAGATTCAAGCCCAACTGAGCCAGCATAGTTCACAGGATTTCTCCTTAAAAAGTTGTGGAGAACACAGCAAGCCAGGATGATGTGATTGAGTTTATACTCCGCCATGGGTATATGGGTATAAGAAATAGGCGGAACCGGCTGGCCATAATTCCAAACATGTTCTCCACCACTCTTCTGGCTCTGGCCAGGTGGTAATTAAAAACCCTCTGGTCCGGGGTGAGGGTCCTCATAGGGAATGGCCGCATAAGATGGTCCCCCAGCGCAAACGCTTCATCTGCAATGAAGAAGACTAATGGGAGTCCTTCCGCATTGTCTTCTGGAGGTGGCAAGCCCAAGGTGCCATTCTGGAGATGCCTGTAGATCTCCATCTGGGCGATGACTCCACCATCTGACATCCGGCCATTGTTCCCCACGTCCACATACAGGAACTCGTAAGTAGCCGACACTACCGCCAACATCACAATACTATTGAACCCCTTGTAATAGTATGACCCCGAGTTGGGTGGTGGGATGATGCGGACGTGTTTCCCATTAATTGCCCCTCCGCCATTAGGAAAGTCCCATTGCTGGGCAAAGTGGGAGGCCACAGTCTGCCATTCCTGTGGGTTGGAAGGAAACTGTGGAGTCAAACAAGAATAAAAAACTATTCATTTTGCACATAAACATGGAAAGCAGATTAGACACAAACATTCTTGGCCAACATCAGTATAATATTTATTTTAGGGACTATTTAAAGACAAAGGTCCACCTATCAGATTCCTCCCCCCACCCTCATGGGCCATTTTAGAAATTTTATGGGGGGGGGTTGTTTTGGACAGGTAACCCTCTCTACTTCATTGAGAGATGAATGCCTAAATAATGTGTATTACTTTGGCCAGCCCCTCTTACTTTACACTATTGGCAGCCCACTGGACAGGTAAGAAGTGTCATAATGCAAAGAGATAAATACACACTGTGCACATTTTAGCACATTTTTACATTCTGCAATTACCTATCAAGATAATAATAGGATACAAAAACGTTAAACAGTACCATTTGAAAGTATTCAGGCAGGCCCTTGCACTACATGCTTTGGGGAATTCATCCATAAATCTGACCACAAAAGAGGTGGGTATAGTGTGTATGGGTTTGGCAAAGTCAGCAGATAGAGGATTGAGGATAGATAGAGGATTGGTATCCGCTGAGTTAGCAGTTGGGGGAGGGAGGGTTCCAAATGATTTTGGGACCCAAAAAAACAAGCCTCTGGCACTCTGCCTGAATTTAAAGCACACACCACAATTTAAAACATTTTAGGGGGTATTTAGGGTAAAGCACTACTATGGAGCTGACAAAATACATTGTTAAGTGACTAGACAAGGTGGATATAGGCCCAGGAGAGCATGCTGGGGAGGTAAGTGAAGGCAAATATGTATGAAGAACAAAAAAAATTACATAAAAATCCAGCATGAGGACAAAGGGGACATTCACAGCATATTACAATCATGGTAATCGGGGAATGAGGAAAGAAATAGAATATATTAACAAACATTAAATACAATAAAATGTGATGTCAATGGATAAAAATCTTACCTTCATACATTCCTTCTGCAGGATCTGGATGATGGCAGAACAAGTCTCCGGGATAATGATCCCCAGAGCCTGGGGGGAGATGCCTGTTAAGAACTTGAGGTCCTGCAGGCTTCTGTCCGTCGCCAAGTACCGCAGGGTGGCGACTAGCCTCTGCTCCGGAGAGATGGCTTGCCTCATGCAGGTATCCTGCCTGCTGATATAGGGGGTCAGCAAAGCCAACAAATGGTAAAATACGTGGTCCTTCATCCGGAGAAAGTTCATGAAATCGTCAGGATTATTCTCACGGATCTCACGGAGCAAAAGCATGTGACAGAACTGGTCACGCTGGAGCAACCAATTCTTGGTCCATGAACTCCTCCTTGCCCTGTTCATGGACTGGGCTTGTGTCAAAGTAAGAACCCCAACACCAAGTCCCCGCACAGCACGAACTCTACGATGAGTACGTATACGCAACATGGCTAGAAAATGGTTGGCTGCTCAGGACGAAGTAACAGAATGCACTGAAGAACAGCAAGGCCTGTGAAGAGCGACCTGAAAATCAGTAATGAACGAACAAGAACACAATGACAAGTCAAGGGTAACTCGCTGCACTCACTGAAGAACTTAAATTCTTAAATTCTGACATCTTTGTGCGACCGTGTGTATGCAAAACAAGTTTGAGCCAACATCCGTCTGAAAAAATCCATGGATTTTTTTGTCGGAATGCCCTATCAATGTCCGATCGTGTGTACAGGGCATAAGTGTAACATCAGTTATCAGATCAGAAAAGGTGTAGGGCATAGTACTGTTTATGGCCACCATAAAGTGGATTTCTTAGTAACCTTACAAGTCTGCATTAATAAGTTTGCGACATATCACTACCACCACGAAGTTTCTAATTCACTCCCTGGTCATCTCTCGCCTCCATTACTGCAACTCCCTCCTCATTGGATTACCTTTACATAGACTATCCCCCCTTCAGTCCATAATGAATGCCGCTGCAAGACTCATCCACCTTACCAACCATTCAGTGTCCTCCACCCCTCTCTGCCAATCCCTCCACTGGCTTCCACTCAACCAACGAAAAAAATTCAAAGTACTAACAAAAATTTACAAAGCCATCCATAACTCTGCCCCCAACTACATCACTAACCTAGTCCCAAAATACCAACCAAGCCACTCTCTTCGGTCATCCCAAGACCTCCTACTCTCTAGCTCCCTTGTCACCTCCTTCCATGCTCGCCTCCAGGATTTCTCCAGAGCTTCTCCCATCCTTTGGAACTCCCTACCCCAATCTGTCCAACTGTTCCCTAATCTAGCCATCTTTAGGCGATCCCTGAAAGCCCTTCTCTTCAAAGAAGCCTATCCTTCTTCTAACTAACACTGTTTTACTTCCTCCATCAGCTCATCCCCCACAGCTATTACCTTTTGTATCAATTGACCCTTCCTTTTTAGATTGTAAGCTCTAACGATTAGGGCCCTCTGATTCCTCTTGTACCAAATTGTAATGTAACTGTAATGTCTGTCCTCATGTTGTTAAAGCGCTGTTCAAACTGTTGGCGCTATATAAAACCTGTATAATAATAATAATAAAAATAATAATATCACAATATTCAGAAGTAGCATTTTTTTTTTTAACCGCTGCCACTGTACCTTTTATTATTGAAAAGCTGTCACTGAGCTCAGGTTGTGTGACTTTGCCTAGGCTGAGATGGTGTCTTCAACTGTCAAATATCCCCCCACCCAAATGGTTAGACTGTAAAACTATAATTTTCTAGGAAGTTACAAGGTGAGAGGTTGCAGCAGAGTGCTAATTTGTGACTGCCATTAGTGAGCACAGTGGATTTACATGATTGTGTCAACTTGGAGTAAGCATCCCAATTTAACAAGTAGATGTGATGCTTGAACAAAAATGGTGCTTTCCTTCTAAGGAGAGAAGCAGATGAAGGTATTGTCAGGGGGAAGTACTCTGATCTCTGGGCTCAGTTTGTGGGAATAGTTCACAAACCCAGTCTGAAATCCTAGTAAAACAAGTTATGGGTAGCTGGATGCTGCCATGGGGGATAGTCATTTAGGGACAATAATATTTTTTTTCTATATGTTGGAGCACACCCTACATACCCTCCACCAAGCCATGTCAGGCCACATGCCCTCAACATTGGGAGGATAGTAATACTCTCACTAAATGAATGACTTCCAGCTGCAATAAACTACAAACAGCTTGGATTTTGATTGACTCAAACAAGATACTCAACTCCCTCCCTCTGTCCAGCTAGAGCTCCACAAAGTTCATATTCCCTTGGTTTAGAGATCTCTACGTGTGACTCAGTGTTGAGTGTCCTGGACTACTTCGAAGAGACTGTAGTGCTGTTCTGCAGTCTGTTGCCTGTTCCATGAATTGTGGGCTGGTGCTGGGGTGCAATTTCATTATCAAGCACAGTAAGAAACATATGTTCAACTTTTTTGTTTAAGCTCTGAAACAAACTGATGTGATTGTACAGTATGTAAAGCACTGTGTTAATTGTCAGTGCTATATAAATACCTGAAATAAATTAATTACATTTTTAAAAGTTTGTTTTGTAAAAGAAGCAAGTCTAAACCCCGACATATGCTATGGTATAAACCACAAAACTGATAAAAAATGTAAAGTCACACAATAGCACATTAAATAAAATAAAGGGTTTACATTTTATATATATAAAATTTATATATATATATATATATATATATATATATATATATATATATATATATATATATATATATATATATATATATATATATATATATATATATATATATATATATATATATATACACAGTATATGTAGAGAATTTCAAAGTTTTAATGCCTAAAGTAAAAGTAAAAAACTTGATGAAAGACTTGAGTTGATAACAGAGGTCAAAAGAACAAGAGATTCTTCATTTTTTTCCATCCCATTTTTCATTTTTTTCATACCCATCATAACTTATAACTTGGATGACAAATGCAGTTTCGGAGGTTTTGATCTGTCAAGAACACTGACCTGATAGGCAAAAAAAAAATGGCTAGTTTTAAAATGCTTTAATGGCAGCAGTCATTTTATCAAAACGAGCAACTGCATGGTTTATTTTTGAGACATCTCCCTATTAACAATTTATGGTAATTTAAAGATGCTGCTTTGCATAGATTAATTGCAATGATTAATTCATTCTCTTGTTTGAATATGAACAATTTATTAGTCTGAATGGGGACATTAACTGCAAATTTTCACATTTCCTACCAGATTTCTTCCTAAGACACAGCTCATGGCAACATTTCTTATCTGCAAACTATATTCTTTTTATTTCTTTGACTTAGTTACAGTCAATTAATATTATTAATGACTTTGTAATGAGAATTTTTCCCTTGCTAAATATTTTAACTTTACAGACTCCCTTGAGTCCAGGCAGCTTTGTGTCAAACTTACATCAGCTACATTTAACATGCTACTAATCAGATGTTATCTTGTCTCAAATTTAAGTGCTAATGCTCCCGATACACTACTGTATTTGCATTTAAAGTGATCTTAATGTCAAAAAATCACTAACAGCACAGATACTTACCACACATCTAAAGAAGAGTTCAAATTAAATGAAATTCATATCTCCTAAATACATGTCATTTTTGATATTTCCATTTTATAATGAATCTTTATGGAAGTAGGGCATGTCAATGTCATAAGTCAGTAAAGTTTTAAAGGATAGAATACGTGAGATATGGTCCCTTGTGATAAGTACATGATATGCAGGAGCATTATACAGATAAGCATGGTTTTAAAACTATTAAAATAATGTTGATATATACAATCATAGTGCTATGGGAATATGACTACTAGAAAAAAACACAGAAATGCACACCTAAAATGCACGCCTGACACCTATAAATAACACTAGCAGAATTATAGGAATATTGATATAAAGGTGCCTGATATGGACTGTCAATCAGTGAGAATAGTTTAAACAGCAGAAAAAAAGATTACAGCGCACACATACAAAAATGACATTTAACTCCTGCAAGGCTATTTAAAAACACCTAAGCATATTCAGAAAATATGGATAGCGTAGGACCCACTGATATTGGGGTGCGTTGACGTAGTAGTGGGCTTAGCACTATATGCCCTTGCAGGAGTTAAATGTCATTTTTGTATGCGTGCGCTGTAATCTTTTTTTCTGTCTGTATGGTCTTATGGCAGCATCATCTTTTATGCATTTTTAGGGTGTGCCCCCCAAATCTTTGTTTGTCTAGTTTATGGATTCTGACCAAATCCCTTTGGGCTGGAGCACCCCACCCCCTATCATTGCCTCTTATTAGTGTCCACCTGTGTTATAGGAGGAGTCCTTTTAATTCTCCCATTTAGAGGAGTACATGCCCCCATGGTTCAGAGAAGCCGGATCTTCCATTCTATGGAAAGCATAGGACCCACTGATATTGGGATACTTTGACGTAGTAGTGGGCTTAGCACTATATGGCCATATGGTGTAACTAAATCCCCATATTTTCTGAATATGCTCAGGTGTTTTTAAATAGCTTTGCAGGAGTTAAATGTCATTTTTGTATGTGTGCACTGTAATCTTTTTTTCTGTCTGTATGGTCTTATGGCAGCACCATCTTTTATGCATTTTTTAGGGTGTGCCCCCACATCTTTGTTTGTATAGTTTAAACAGCAAGCACACTCAGAGAAGATATTACTGAAATGTCAATATATGTATATACAGTATAAGCAAATTAGAAGTACGAGATGATTATTAAGGCCTCATCCACACAAGACATTTGATTTTCTACTTTGAACGCCTTTTACTCCTGCCAGGAAAAAGGAACTTAAAAGCGTGCCTAAAGCCACATATTGCACATGCTTTTAGGTGCGTCAGGATGTAAGCATGAATGGAATCCATTGGTCATAATATTAATTTATTCTATTCATTGGAATGCTCAAACACTCAAATGCACCTAAACGCGTCTTGAGTTTAGACATGTTTATACACAATTACAAGTGTTTGGGCTCCTAATGCATTATTTTCTGCTCAAAATCTCCTCGTTTTAATTATTTATTTATTTTTTTTAAGCTTGTAAACGCTTCTTTTCTAATATGCCTGTAAGCGCCTATGTGTGCATAGACATGTGGGCTAACAGAAAAGTACTTTTACGAACTGAAAAATAAACATAAAATGCATGTAAATGCAGTGTTTTTTCAAGTCTTTTGTGTACGAAGTTAAGATAAAACACATTGGAATTGATTCACCATAGGGTGTTCACTTTGCATGGGGAAGTTGCCTTAGAACTTATAGAATGTGGTGAAGTTTCACTTTGCAAATATTGCACAATCATGTTTAAAGAACATAAAAAAAAACGATTTGCTTACAGTGGGGAAAATAATTATTTGTGTACCCACTTACAAACAAATGAAGGGGTCTATAATTTATATCATAGGTGTATTTTAAATGATAGAGACAGAATATCAACCAAAAAAAAAAAAAAACACATTATACAAATGTTATAAATTGAGTTGTAGTCCAGTGAGTAAAATAAGTATTTGATTCCCTACCAAGCATCAATAATTCTGGCTCCCACAGACTGCCTACAGTATGTGCTCATGTGGTACACAGATTAGTCCTGTCAATTTAAGAGGGTGCTCTTAACGACAACTCTTCCATTCAAAACTCATCATCATGGGCAAGACCAAAGAGCTGTCAAAGGACATCAGGGACAATATTGTAGACCTGCACAAAGCTGGAATGGGCTACAAGACATCAGCAAGAAGCTTGGTGAGAAGGAGACAACTGTTGGAGCAATTTTTCGCAAGTGGAAGAAATACAAAATAACCATCAATCACCATCGGTCTGGAGCTCCATGCAAAATCTTGCCTCATGGGGTAAGGATGATCATGAGAAAAGTGAGGGATCAGCCCAGAACTACACAGGTGGAGCTTGTAAATGATCTCAAGGCAGTTAGGACTACAGTCATCAAACATACTACTGGTAGCACAATACACCACCATGGATTGAAATCCTGCAGCACCCACAGGGTCCCTCTCCTCAAGAAAGCACATGTACAGGCCCGTGTGAAGTTTGTCAATTAACATCTAAATTATTCAGAGAAGGATTGGGAGAAAGTGCTGTGGTCAGATGAGACCAAAATTGAGCTCTTTGGCATTAACTCGATTTACCCTGGTTGAAGGAAGAAAAATTCAGACAATGACTCTAAGAATACCATCCCTACAGACAAGCATGGAGGTGGAAACATTATGCTTTGGGACTGTTTCTCTGCTAAAGGGTCAGGCTGACTTTGTCACATTGAGGAGTCAATGGATGGGGCCATGTATTGTAAAATTGTAGATGAGACCCTTACTCCTTCAGCAAGAACACTGAAGATGGGTCGTGGATGAGTCTTCCAGCATGACAATGACCCAAAACATACCACCAAGGCAACAAAGGAGTGGCTCAAAAAGAAGCACATTAAGGTCATTGTCACTCCATGTCCAGGATTTGATCTGAAAACCTGGTGTTCTGTGGATGGTTCCCTACTGCCTGAGCCACTGGGGAACTTCCATCTGTGTAGAGCCCTTATTATGCCTTGCTCCTTGATCTTGGACCCTGGTCCTACCCAGTGTCCAGCTGTAGTTAGTCACCTGATTTAGTGACCTATAAATCATCACTTCCCCTTCCTGTCTTTGCCCTAGTATAGGTTCCAGTTCCTGCTTGTTGGTGTATGATATTGTGTTTCTGGTTGCTGACTTCTACATGTTCTTGACTACGCTTCTTGGACTACTCCTTTTGGAATGATGGTTGTTGCCTTTTTCCGACCTTGTCTCTTGGACTACTCCTTTGGATTAATGCTGATCGTGGTTGCTGACACTGCCTGTTTCCGACTCCTTCCTGGTATACCCCATGTACTGCTGCCCTTGTTTGCTGACTTCACCCTCCTCTAACTGTGAGTTGCCTGTTTGGTGTTCCTTGATATAGCCTGTTTGCACTTCCTATTATGGTCTCATAGTTCTGGCTGCAGGATCTCAACCTCCCTTACAACAGATACTGGGATAAGAAGACTACCGGTCGGGAAACTGGAGGGGTGGTTAGAGTCTCCTGGCAGACCTGGCAGTTATGGAGTGGTCTAGCCAGTTTCCAGGCCTTAATCCCATTGAAAATTTATGAAGAGAGCTGGAACTTTGAGTTGCCAAGTGACAGCCAAGAAGCATTAAGGATTTAGAGAAGATCAGTAACAAAGAGTGGACCAAAAGCATGATCACATAAAATAAAATCAAGTGTAGGGAATAGTGTGCCTTGTCCGACGCGTTTCATCCAATTGGACTTCTATAGGGGCCCTGTAGAAGTCCAATTGGACGAAACGTGTCGGGCAAGGCACACTATTTCCTACACTTGATTTTATTTTACATGATCATGCTTTTAATTATTTGTATAATGGTTTGACCCAATAAACCTACCTCTTTGACCTGCACTATTGGAGTACTCCATTTTTTCTCTCCTCATACTCTTTGGACTGGATACGAGATCTGGATGCCCTTCATTTTTTATACGGTTTCTTCCGGTTGGTGAACACCACTGCAGCAGGTCCAGTCTAAAGGAGATGTCCTTTGAGTTTTGGGACTTCCATCTCCTCCCAGGACAGCCATCAATATGGATCTCTAAACCTGTTTGATTCGGTGTCACTGACATCCGAATCCACCTGTTCTGGTAAGAGTATTTCACCTCTTTCTACTTCAAGATTCCCATGCTGATGAATTATACACCAGAAGATTTTTCACTTGTACTGGATTTCATACTTTATTGCACTGTGGGACTTTATTACTTATGTTGTCTATAGTTATGTCACAGTGGATATTATCCACTGGTCCTTGAACTTTATTCACTTATATACATTTTGGTTTTGTTTTGTTTTGGCGCTACTTTTTCACATTAGCCCATTTTGAATACTTGTCACATTTGTGTGTTGCAGCTTTGTGTTTTTTACACTGGGTTAGCACAGTGTACTGCTTTTTTTATAGATAACATAAAAATGTAATCACTGTTAGAAGACAATGTAACATTATAAAATAAAAAAACTTGTACAGTTTAATGATTGACTCTATAACAATAAATTACACAGTAATCATGAGTTAATTCCTACCAGAAAGCAATGCAGAAAAGTATACACAGACACCCTATACAAAAGTGAGGAACCAGCTAATATTTTGAGGGAAAAATGGTCCCCTTTCTAAAGGTTTTCCTACCTACTCTTGCCCCCCCTTATGAACAAAGACAAAACAACAACAAACTATCAATGAAGTTGCCTAATAGCCTTGAATGTCTTTGGCGCTATCAATAATTGGCTCTCACAATATATATTTTGAAGCTTATCATCAGACTGGTCAATTGTCTGGAAGTGGGAAAGGTTAAAGTGAAATGCACTGGATTCATATCACCACAAAATCTAACTAGCCTGTTCAGTGTGTTAATACTGACATTTTTACTAACTATATACCCTGCCAATAATTAAATATCATTCTGTATTGCGATAAAAATAACACACTTCTGGGAAGAAACTCAAAAGCTGCTGGATTTACAGTCTGTGCATATTTTAAAAAGGGATCTGACATATTTTGCCTGACATTGTTGGTGACTTTCTGTGTGTTTGTGTCACTGTCTGATTTGTAATCTGCTGTATTAGTATATGTTTAATGTAGCATTGTGTGTATGTTTTAATTCAGCATATGTCATTCGCTCTGTCACTTTTAGTCTGTCGTTGTTAAAGTAAACCTGACCTTGCCAAAAACGTATCTACATTAACCATAATGCTGAAATGATGCAAGCTGCATTGAAATGTCAATTGATAAACCTCTACTACCCACTGAGGCTCTGACATTTTAACCTCAGTAGGCAGGGGATGAGGGCTGAAGCCTAATCTCATCTAGTAGCGCAATTGAAGCGGAAATACACCCCATGATTTAATTGTTCCCTGAACAGTTACAATACATTTAAGGCATGCCTTGAATGGTAACTGTCACAGTTACTAGTGTGCATATGTTAACTCTTACCCAAATGGCAATGTCATTAAACAGCTGGTGTCATAGCTGTTCACATCTGCAGCTCCATGTCAAATGCAGATCAAATAGAGGCTAAAATGGCAACTACCTTAGCTGTAAAGAATTTGAGGGTTTAGTTCCTCTTTATTATCTTGTGTGGAGTCTAAGATCCCAGGGGCTCACAAACACCAGGGGAATTACACTATTTTACAACTTACTACATCAAAAGTTATATTTTGAGATGCGAATTGGATGCGGATTTCCCCACATTCAATTCACATAGCAGGAGAATATGACCTGCTCTCTATGGAGCCAATTCACATGTCTCCAGGGTGGCTGTGGAGTGCACTGCACAGAAATGCTGTGAGTCTTTGCCTCTGTTTCAATATACAAAAACATATTTGGGGGGCACACCCTACAATGAGTTTAAATTCAAGATGGTGCCACTATAAGACCTACAAACAGTACAAAATATTTTACAGCGCACACATACAAGAATGACATTTCCTGAAAGGCTAGTTAAAAACACCTGAACATATTCAAAAAAATTTTGTATGTGTGCGCTGCAAAATATTTTGTACTGTTTGTAGGTCTTTTGGTAGGACCCACCAATTCGGGGTACTTTGTCGCAGTAAGTGGGCTTAGCACTATATGACCATATAGTGTGACCAAACTCCCGTATTTTTTGAATATGTTCAGGTGTTTTTAACTAGCCTTGCAGGAAATGTCATTATTGTATGTATGAAATATTTTGTACTGTATGTAGGTCATATAGCAGCACCATCTTGAATTTAAATGCATTGAAGTGTGTGCCCCCAAATATGTTTTTGTATATTGTAATAGACCTTGACCGGGTTTTTTGGGCTGGAACACCCCTCCCACTCCTCATTACCCCTTATTTAGTGGCCACCAGTGCATAGGATGTATCCCCTTCAGTTCTCCAACATAGAGGAGTTCAGCTCCCATGGTTGAGACAAAGGATCTTCCATTCTATTACTAGAGTAGGACCCACTAATTTGGGGTGCTTTGTTGCAGTAAGTGGGCTTAGCACTATATGACCATATAGTGTGATCAAACCCCTGTATTTTTTGAATATGTTCAGGTGTTTTTAACTAGCCTTGCAGGAAATGTCATTCTTGTATGTGTGAAATATTTTGTACTGTTTGTAGGTCTTATAACAGCACCATCTTGAATTTAAACGCATTGTAGGGTGTGCCCCCCAAATATGTTTTTGTATATTGTAATAGACCTTGACCAGGTTTTTTGGGCTGGAGCACCCCTCCCCCTCCTCATTACCTCTAATTTAGTGGCCACCAGTGCATAGGATGTATCCCCTTCAGTTCTCCCACAGAGAGGAGTTCAGCTCCCATGGTTGAGACAAAGGATCTTCCATTCTATTACTAGAGTAGGACTCACTAATTCGGGGTACTTTGTCGCAGTAAGTGGGCTTAGCACTATATGACTGTAAGGAAAATGGCAGCACTTTGGTTCACTATATATTTTAGATAAGAGGCCTGAACTTCTTTTATATTATACAAGATAGGTGAAACGCTTATGCAAGGCTTTGACAATGTTTAAGTGGAAATTTACTAAGCCAGCTCCAGCTGTCTGCAAAAACAGATACTTGCGGTGACAATTCTTTTGAATATGTACGGGAACAAGTTAGAACACCCCACCGCAAAACCTGGGCCTAAAGCCAAAAGGCACCTTATCAAAAGTATCTTAAAAGGTTATTTCTATATTACTCCTTTTCTCGGAATTTAGGCTAAGAAAATATATTTTGATAAAGTAAATTTTTGTTAGGTACTTTTTAAGCATGTCATTTAGCAGAAATATCATTGTCTTTACACATATGTCATATACCATGTAACTTGTGATACTTGTACTCTTGTGATTGGATAAGCTAAGGGACCGCCCCTTGGTTTTGCCCCTAATGATGTATAATGAATTGTTGCCATATATAACATGTGAAAATATATAATACAATATATTCTCGATATCCAACGTGCTGTGCGGTGTCGTTTATATCCAATCGATTGAAAAGGCCTTCTTGGTGTCTGAGTTCAGCTCGAGCAAGCAAGGAAAAGGTTTGGGGGCGCACTTGACCAGTTGACCAGTTGGCCAAAGCCAAAAGGTAAGGTCTCTTTAATTTTTTTTGGAAGGTGGTTTTCTTGTGCTTGACCGGACCGGTGAATCTGGTAAGGTCAAGTAGCTCGTCAAAATATAATAGGAAAAATAATTGTATAAGTGTCCCCGCTAGGTTGGCTAGGACTGGTAGAATATTGTAAATATTTTACTAAAAAATAGAACTGGACATCAAGAACGTCTATGGTGTATTGAGTTATGTCTGATAAACTTAAGGTGGCCACCAAAAGTGAGAGGTTTCACGCAGGATGCTGCGTTAATTGTAGTCCTGGATTGTTGTTTGTGTATAACGGATCTAAGGCAATCTTCAAAGCAACTTGCCCACATGGTTACGTTCATAGAATTGGAAAGGGACCTTATTTTGAAGAAGGAGATCCAAAGGTTTGGACTCTAAGGTTTAACATTCATAATCAGGTTCCTTTAAAACCAAATTTAACAGTAGGGGGTGTCAGAAGTCTTATTGAACGTTACTATAAACAACCTTATACTGTCTGTCCTAATTCATTGTTGGTCTGTGATCATAGAGACTTGTATAAATAATGGGAAATCAATTGGAAAAGGCAAATTCTGGTGGTAAGTCACAACAACCCACCCCAATTGATTTTGTGTCTGGAAACTGTGGAAAATATTATACTGATCCATTTTGGGCTCAAATATTAAAACTGGCACATAGTCTGCAAATTTCAGGATTAACTCCCTATGGCCCTTGTAGCCAGAATGATTGGGAAGAAGTTACTAAAATGTGTGGGCAACATAAACAGTATAATTATCCACCGTTTCCTTCTAACAATGACTATATGAAAGAGTGTCATAAGATATGGTCTAAAGCACTGAAACAATATAAAAAGAAGTTCCCACAGACTATATACAAAAACCCGTTATGTTTTCCCACCTCACCCGACCCACTCTTAGACACTCCAAAAACTTGTAATCCTTTTTATGATTCAAGTGCTCCACCTCCTTATGTGGTTCCCAAAATTGACCAACCTAAGGAGGAACCAGAGAACCCTGAAACCCCCATAGAAACGATTAACCCAGAGAACCCTGAGATCCCCATAGAAATGATTAACCCAGAGAGCGCTGAGACTCCCATAGATACAATTAATCTAGTCAATCATGAGACCCCCATGGATATAAATAAAACAGTTAAGCAAGAAAAGAAATTATATCCTTCCTTAGAACTGACATTGGGGGGATTATTGGCTATAGCTGAGGAAAAGGGTACTCATTGGTTAGAAGAACAAGAAAATAAGAGACTAGCAATTAAAGAATATGTTAAGACCATGGATAAGCTATTCACAACAGTAGACAAACACCTAGAAATAGCTAGAACTAAAGTAGAAGATAAGAAACAAAGAATGAAAAGAAAGAATAAAATAGGTGAGTTACTAAGACACTCAGAAAAAATATTACGGGAAATAGACGAGGAAGGTCAAATGATTACTCGAGCGGCAGGACAGAGATATCAGGAGGTAATCAGAAAATATGGGGCAGAAGAGAATGACAGTGAATTGACAGAAGAATTAGAGTCTTCAGAGGACGAGGACAGCTATACATTAAAAGTCACAGAAACACAAAGAGCACGCGAGGCGGTGGACGCGGTAGACGCGGCATCACCTTCCACTGTGATAACAGAAACCACTGTTCTTCTAGCTGAATCCAAGAAAATATCTCAAGTCCAAACCCCTGAAAGTGGTGCCCAGGCAATGTTCCCACTCATCACCATGGGCAATACTCAAGTACAGATTCCTCTTCCCTTAGGAACAATTAAAGAAATAAAAGACACATGCCCCAAGCCCAGTAAGGACCCTAAACAGGCAGTCAATTTTTTAAAACGGTATTGTTTAGGGGGTAGAATGTCTTCCGAAGATCTATAAATTATAATTAATGCCGTAGACCCTGACAGCACAGCAGAAATAAAAAAAGAGGACTGGGTGGAAAATAGTAAATTATAGCAACCAGGAGAGGATTGAGAGAAATTTTGGGCATCTTTGTTAGCTGCCTGGAGAAAGGCTTATAAACCTGAGATGCCCATCAATGATTTAATTTCATGTAAACAATTACCCTGTGAATCTTTTCACACTTTTCTCTCCCGATTATACAAAATTTATGTCTCCTGTGGCATAGAAAGTGACCCCTTATTTGTCAGTACTGCAATGAATAACGGGGACCCCAAGTCGGCTCAAATTATAAAATTGGTGAACACTGACTGGGGAAAACAAACAGCAAAAACATTTGTGGAAGATATACAAACAAGGGCAGCATCTGGTGCCTTTAACACAAAAGGAGGACTCTTTACTATAGTAGAGGACTCTGGAATAAAACAAGAAATCACACCAATGTGTACTTCTCTTCCTTGTCAAAATATTTTATTATATAATGTAGTATGGAAATAACATTGTACAGTTGACATATAGTAGTTATAATACAGTCTTATAGAATATGGTTAAGTATAAATACATAAATAATCAAATATTGCTTCTATAGAAACAATATATTAATATCAAGAACAAAATAAAATATTAAGGGTGATATATAAGCCTTGTTCAGTATAATGTATATTATTGTATTAATAATAGACTTTTATTATAATCTTAACAATTTTAAAGAGACTGTTGATTGAAAAATAAAAAATAAAATTATATAAATAAGACAGTAAAGGTGTTATGAAATAAAAATATACCATAAAATAAAAATAAATAAAAACTAACTTAAAAGAAAGAGGAAAGGAGATAGAGAAGAGAGGGTAGAATGGAGAGGTCCGCGAGGTAAGATTATAATCTATTATTACTATTTAAAGAAGCATACATTTAAAATTATTCATTCAAGTTACCACGGCAATAATACTTGATTATCAAAGGTTTGTGGTATATAATAAGTTATCCAGGGTTTCCACGTTCTTTCAAACTTAGGGATCGTGTCCATGTCAATAGCTATCATTTTAGCATGGGTCATAGTATTGTTCATTTTAACTAATGTTTCTTTTACGATTAAATTAGAAGTTTTCCATGCTCTTGCTATTGTTTGTTTCGCCGCTGTAAATAGTTGCATTAACAATTTGAATTGGGCATGTGTTATATTATCAGGTTTTAGATTAATTAGTGCTATTGCTGGATCAAAGGGAATGAACTTATCAAATAATTTAGATGCTATATAAAAAATTTCTTTCCAATATATTTGAACTTTTGGACACGTCCACCAAATGTGAAAAAACGTTCCCAAATCAGCGCATCCCCTAAAGCATTGCGCTGAATAATCTGGTACATATTTTGCCACTCTTGCTGGTACTAAGTACCATCTTGTTAACACTTTATAGCTTGCTTCAAGCTCCAATATATTAAGTGATGCTGCTTTAGTTGAAGACCATATTTGATTCCATTCAGATCTATCCAGTTTTCTATTCAAGTCTTTTTCCCATTTCTGTATATATTGTGGTTCATTGTGATTAGTATGAGCCAGTGCATGTGCATATAGTACAGAAATAGTACCTCTAGCGTGTGGGTTATTCTTACAAATAGCTTCAAAGGTGGACAAGTGGGTTAGAGGAGTTACAGCATTTAATAAT
Source organism: Lithobates clamitans (assembly GCA_037952925.1). Taxonomy (NCBI): domain Eukaryota; kingdom Metazoa; phylum Chordata; class Amphibia; order Anura; family Ranidae; genus Lithobates; species Lithobates clamitans. The sequence goes on along the minus strand of JBBGZY010000062.1, from coordinate 1,275,782 downwards.
GGTGCGAAAAAGTTTTTGATTTGGAGGTATCTGAACAACTCCGATTGTGGTATATTATACATTTCACATAAATTCGGAAAAGAAATGAATGATGAAGAATTTACAAATTTGTACATATGAGTTACATCTCTAGATGTCCATTCTTTGAAGGATTTGGGGTATACCCATGCAGGGTAAAAAGCAGGATTTTTGAAAAAAGAGAGTAAAGGATTATGTAAGGATTGTAATTGATTTTTATATTTGAATCTATCCCAGAGGGAAATAAAATGCTTGGTAACCGGGTTTTGTATTTTTTTGCGATGTTTTGAAGACAACCAGAGTAAGTTGGAAATAGAAATAGGATCACATTCTGCAGCTTCAATAGATACCCAAAGTGGAACCTCGTGATGAGCATGATATTTTGCAATACTCGCTAAATGAGCAGCCCTGTAATAGTATGCAAAATTAGGACACCCTAAGCCCCCATTTGTTTTAGTTAAATAAAGTGTATTTTGCTGAATTCGTGGTTTGGAAGATCCCCAGATGAATGACATTGTTTTCCTTTGTATAATTCTCAGATAATGTATTGGGATTGGAATTGGTAAAACTCTAAACAAATAAAGTAATTTAGGTAACAATGTCATTTTGATGGCATTTATTCTACCAAACCACGAAATTGGAAGGTGAGACCAAGAATCAATCATATTTGATAAGTTTTTCAATGTCTGAGGATAGTTGGCTGAAAATAAGTCAGATAGTAATGAAGTAAGTTGTACACCGAGGTATGGGATTGATTTGTCATTCCATATAAATGGGAGTGCAATTTTTGCAGAAGATAGTTCCAGATTCGAAAGAGATATATTTAGAGCTAGACATTTTTTTGGATTAATGTAAAGACCTGAAATTGCAGCAAAATTATTGAGAGTTGGCATAAGATTAGGGCCAGATACTTGTGGCGAGGAAAGAAATAATAGAATGTCATCAGCGAATAAACAAAGTTTATGATGACAACCTGCTACTTCAATTCCAGTAATTGTAGGTTCATTTCTAATTTTTTGTGCTAGTGGTTCTATAAGAAGGGCGAAAAGTAAAGGAGAGAGTGGGCATCCCTGTCTAGTACCTCGTTCAATATCAAAAGAGTCAGATTTATAGCCCGCATATTTGACGTATGCTTTTGGTTTGTTGTATAGTGCAAATATCCAGTTAGTGTAGTTTGGACCAAAACCCCATTTCTGTAATGTATATTGCATATAGTTCCAGGCGATAGAGTCAAAGGCTCTTTTGATATCAAGGGAGAGAAAACAAGCAGGAATATTGCGTGTTTTTGCAATGCGTGCCAGCAGGACTGCTCTACGTATATTATCACTGGCCTGACGTGAAGGCATAAAGCCTACCTGGTCTCTATGAATAAGTGTTCCAATAATCTTTTTTAGTCGAGCTGCTAAAATCTTCGCTAATATTTTAATATCAACGTTTATCATAGATATAGGGCGATAGTTTATGCTAAGGGAGTCATCTGATTGTGGTTTCGGGATCATACAGATAGTAGCCATTAAGGACTCTTGACGGAATGATTTGTTATTTAAGAGGTCATTAAACGCTTCTGCGAGTATAGGAGAAATAATATCGCTGTAACTTTTATAATACAATGCTGAATATCCGTCAGGACCCGGTCTTTTATTTATTTTTAAGTCCTTAATGGCTTCTGTAACATCTTTAACTGTAATATTGTTTTCTAATTGTGTTTTTTGTGCTTCAGTCAATTGAGGGATATTTATTTGGGAGAAAAAGGAATCTGCCTCTTCAGTGTTGAATGTATTTGTTTCAGTATATAGATCTTTTAGATGTGATTTGAATTTCTGTACTATTTTTTGTGGATTACTAGTGTATACATTATTACCCATTTTAAGTTTTATAGGTTTGAAAGATTTATTAATGGATTTTAAAGCCTTAGCTAGTAAAGTACCATGTTTGTTAGATTTCACATAGAAAGTATGTTTAGTTCTACGAATTGATTTATCAGCGGAGTTTGTGAGAAAGAGATCATATTCTAATCGTGTTTTTTCTAATTGTGTTCTAGCAGAAGGAGTAGGATTATTTTGAAAGGACATATACGCTGAATTAAATTCCGTTTCTAATCTTTTTGCCAAATTTTTACCCTCCCTTTTAAGAATTCCTGATTGTTGTTGAAAAATACCTCTAAGGACCGGCTTATGTGCTTCCCATAGTGTAAGAGAGGATATGTCTATACTGGTATTGATCTTTAAATATTCCTTTAATGCTAATTCAATAGTTTTGCGGTGAATCGGATGTTTAAGTAGTGAGTCAGGGAGGTACCAAGTAGGATCATGGGCTCTAGGTATAATAGAAGCAATAGTGGTACATACCGCATTATGATCCGACCAAGGAATGGGAATGATGTTGGACATAATTATTTCTGGTGCCATACCTATTGTTATAAATATATGGTCTATACGGCTAAATGTTTTATGCGGATTTGAGAAATATGTGTAATTTCTTCTAGTTGGATTAGATTCTCTCCAGGAATCAATCAATTTGTGTCTGGAAAGAAGCTGAGAGAGAGACCATTTAGTTTTGTATTTTGGTGTGATATATGGGGTTTTGTCTAGAAATGGGAGTAGTACATGATTGGAGTCACCGCATACAAAAATGGAACCCATTTTGTGTGTAATTATAACTTGAAAAAGATGTGATAAAAATGATAGAGGTTGCCGGTTGGGGGCGTAATAGGAAACCACTGTTATAGGGGCGTCCATTAAATACCCTGTTAATATTAGATAACGTCCTTCTGGATCTTTGATTTCAGAGTGTAACGTGAATGGTGTAGTACGATGGAATGCTATGAGAGTACCTCGTTTTTTGATGTTGGCTGAAGCTGTAAACACTTGTGGGTAGGATTTACTGAAAAAGGTTGGAGTTTTAGATTGTGTAAAATGCGTTTCTTGGAGACATACAATATGTGCCTTTTTAGCTTGAAAGGACCTAAATGCTTTTGTTCGCTTGTGCGGAACATTGAAACCTTGGACATTTAGTGAAAATATATTTAAAGGAGGCATGTCAGAAGATTCCGTCTGCTAAATATAGTTTATGAGATAAACTTAGTTCAGTGATAATTGGACTTACCTTCGCGGACAGGAAAGGGAGAAAAGGATAAGAAAGTTCAGAATAATTTAACTTAAAAAAGAAAATAGAAACATAAATTGTTATATAGCATGCTAGTACAGTAAAAACACATAAGAGTACAAAGATTGCCCGTGATGAGGAGTAAAGCTCCCCATCAGGGGATAAAGGACCTTCTTCGAGTCCCCACATAATAGTGTGGGGATCCGAGGAAAGCATGTTGGGGCACATGAAGCATCCGTGCACTGGGGAATCGCCTAAGAAGTATAATATACATCTCAGGGATGTAAAAGTTCTAGCCCTATCTATATATTTCAAGGCATATATAAATTAAGGTCTAAGATAATATAATAATAAATGAAATGAGAGGAGAAATCTCTCAGAAATATATTTTATAAAGCTAAAGTAGTGAAAAAGATTATTCAAAGTATTGATGTAACCAAAGTTTGTTTAGAACATTGAAAATGAGATACTCACAAACTTTGTTAATTAGTTTCAAAACTGAAAAATACTATATAATTACAAGGTAACTCACAAAACTGTTACTAGATAACAATAACAAGTGGAAGACCTATAACTACTTAGTTCATAAGCAATAATGGATCTTAGGCTGGGAAATTAAAAGGGCAATTTCCAATATTTCAGATATAAATAAAAAAAATATTTGATTTGAGCTACAGATTCAATAAATATTGACATTGAATCTGAAGATAAAAAATAAAAATAAAAAATAAAAAATAAAAGGGATCAAGTGGAATAATAAATTATTACTAAAATAAACTTTCAGAAATAATTCATAGAGATATATAAATTTATTTAGCATTTTTAATGCATCTCAATTTATGAGATATAAATCCTGTTGTTTATGTGGGATAATATGCAAAAATAAAGCATCCCTTAAATTTTTCTTAGCCCTAAAAAATGAATTATATTAACAAAAATTGAAGAATTTTATGTTATGTAAGAATTTATTCAGTCCATGGAGTCATCTTGTCCTTGGGGTGAAGTTGCAAATCTTCCTCTTTTATTTGAATGGTAATTTCCATTTCTTGCCTCAGAATGTGTTGCATTGTGGATGGAGGAGGCTGAAGCTGACCTTCTTCTTGTAGCAGTATTAGATGAATTCCCATCAATTAAATTGAGGTCTTGAAGTGCTTGTTGGAGTTCCTCAGCTGTTCTGCAGGATACTCTTGTGCCTTGGTGGGTGAATCTTACAGAAAAAGGGAAGCCCCATTGGTATTTTATATTATGACGTTGTAATTCCATTAAATGTGGTTTCATTAATCTCCTCTTAGTTATTGTTAATTGAGAGAGATCAGCAAAGAGTTGGTAATTATTTCCTTGAAAAATGAGATTGTTTTTTTCTCTAGCTGCATTTAAGAGCTGTTCCTTTGTCCGGTAAAAATGGAATTTTGCTATTATATCACGCGGGGGTCCGTCTATTTTTTTGGGCATGAGAGCCCTATGCACTCTGTCCATTTCCATCCTTTCTAATGGTATTCCTGGCAATAGTTCTTGGCATAATGCTGTTATAGTTGCTTGAAGATCTATGACCGATTCAGGTATCCCTCTGAATCGCAGGTTTGATCTTCTGGCGCGATTCTCATAATCTTCCAGTCTGTTCTGCAATGTTATATTTTCTTCCTTCAGAAGGTCAATTTCAGTTATAAATTCTTGGTTAGTGCTTTCAATTTCCTCCATTTTAAGCTCCAGTGAGGCTGTGCGTTGTCCTAGTTCTCTAATTTCTTTGGTTAAATTAGTGGTTATTTGCTCTGAGGTTTTCTTTAAAGCTTTATTGAGCATTTTTTCGAATTGTTTCATTATGCTAGTGGGAACTACAGATTCTTGAATTGTTGTATGTGATACAGTTAAATCAGTCTCTGAATCAGAGTCCCCAGGGGAGATAAGTTGTGACATCTTAGGCTTATTACTCTTCTCTGAGGTAAATTTGCCTGAGGTGACTGGCGCTTTCTTTGTGATACTCCGCGCTTGTGTGCCGCTATTAGGGGTCTGTTTTGTCTTATTTCTGGCACCCCCCAGCACCATTTTAGTATTAAAATGTTCCCCTCACCTCTCAGGAGTAAATGCCTTAGTTTATTGTAGTTTTATGACGGCGGGCTGTCAGTGTGTGTCGGCTTTCTTCCCCTCACGGAGCGGAGCTCTAGCCTGACATGTCCGTCCCGCTAGCCTCCGCGCATGCGCCCTCCGTGTACTTCTCTTCCAATGCCCACCTATGCATACAGACAACAATACCAAAACAGAGATAATATTCAACAAACTGACCAGGGTTGCTTCAATTGTGGGGACCTATCACATTGGAAATCAGACTGTTCACATAGGAGAGGATACAGACCCAGACGCGGTAATGGCCCTCCTCATAGGGGACGGGGTAGAGGATACAATCCAGACAGAACACATAGTCAGACTAGACCAAACCCTAGAAATGACCAACCCAACCAAACTGACACCAATACTCCACAGAGAGTCCAAATGAATTGGCCAGGTAATTCTGGACATTCAAACAATAACCCATTTAGACAATAGGGATGCCCAGAGCAGGTTCCATCCCTGGTACTTCACATGTTTTCAGATCATTGGAAAATCTTACCACAAGTTACCCTTAAGATCAAGGGTCAAGTGGTCAGTATGCTCCTGGACACAGGAGCGACCTCTAGCTGTCTAAACAATAAGAAATTTTTATGTGAAGATTGTACGGAGGGTTGCTCTATAGGGATCAATGGAACTGATGTGGTACACAAAATTACACCTCTCCTAGAGGTCTGTGACTTGGAGAACAGAGTGTTAACCAAATCTAAGTTTGCAATTCTACCACAATGTCCCCTATGCCTAAAGGGCAGGGACCTCATGTCTAAATTGAAACTGCATATAACTTTTACAGCAGAAGGAGGGATTGTTGCCAGATCCCCCCACTGTGATTTACAGATGCCAAAGAGACAAGATTTTCTGTGTTACTTCATGACAGTTCCTACATACTTAGAAACACACCCCATCTGGGCAAAATCTAAAACTGATGTAGGACACATACCTTGTACACCATATGTACCTACCTTCAAACCAGACATGGTACCCACATTCCAGAAACAATACCCTTTGCCAAAAGAAAAGATCATGGGACTTCAGCCCCTGATAGAAGAATACTTAGGATTAGGCATTCTAAGGCCTATAATTAGTCCCTGGAACACCCCAGTTAATCCAGTAAGGAAGGCTAATGGGGAATGGAGGATGGTGCAGGACCTTAGGGTAGTCAACAAAAGTATACAACCCTTACCCCCATTAGTGGCAGACATTACAGGAATATTCTTCAATATTCCTGCACAATCCTCCATATACACGGTACTAGACCTGTCAAACGCATTTTTCAGTATAGAAGTGCATGAGGACTTCCAAGACATCTTCTCTTTTACATGGTCCACCGAACTGGCCATTGGCCAGCAGCTAACCTGGACTAGGCTTCCGCAAGGCTATGTGGACAGTCCGGCTACCTTCTCAGTGGTGCTTAAAGCCACCCTAGATGACTGGGTCCCCCCAATGAAATCCACACTCTTGCAGTATGTTGATGATCTACTGATATGTAGTGAAAGCAGGGCACAATGTGAGGTTGATTCCGAGAGTCTGATGTCGCACCTAGCACTCAAGGGCCATCTGGCGTCTAGAAAGAAGATCCAGTGGGTCCAAGAGCAGGTAAAGTACCTGGGGTGCGTCATTGCAGAGGGAACACAGATAGTGTCTCCAAAACGGGTCGAAGCCCTCACTTGTCTCGGCCCACCAAAAGACAAAGCGTCACTATTGTCCTTCCTAGGTTCAATAGTATACTGCAAGCAGTGGATACCTGATTGTTCCTACTATGACTCTCTGCTAAGGCAGGCAACAACAGCACATGCACTGAAAATGGTCACATACACCCCAGAAATGACTGAAGACTTTCAAATTCTTTTAAAATCACTGGCCTCGGCTCCGGCACTTGGCCTACCAAATTATGAAAAGCCCTTTGCCCTATACTGTGTGGTCAGGGGTCATGCCTTTGCTGCAGTTCTGGCCCAAATGCATGGCACCCACTACCGCCCCATAGCCTACATCTCAAAAAACTACCGGTGACAGTCCAAGGAATGCCGAGCTGCTTACAAGCATTGGCAGCCTGTGCCATGACTGTAAAAGAAGCATAAAAGATCACTCTAGGGACTCCTACCACCCTATACACATCACACAGTGTCCTCCATTTGTTACAAAACATGAACACCCAACACATGACTACACAACGTTCGCCAGGGTATGAAATCATTCTTACAAACACGCACAACTTAACTGTCAAAAGCTGTGCTGAAGTAACACCGGCAATCAAACTCTTACATGCTTTGCTAAAACTCCCAGTCACTTCCCAAGACTGTCATGACTGCACACAAGAACTTCTCACTGTCACAGCACCTCGCAGAGATCTCACTGATATGCCTAATTCAGATTACCCTAACGTCTTTGTAGATGGTAGTTGCACACGTCCAGCAGACAATCAATACAAGACAGGCTATTCGGTAGTAATGCTACCGGATCTCATTCTAGAAGATGGTTACCTTACTGGCGCAACCTCCGCACAACAAGCCGAGCTGTATGCACTCACAAGGGCATGTTTAATACACAAAGGTAAAAAGGTGAACATTTACACAGACAGCAGGTACGCGTTCGGGGGCGCGCACGACTTCGGAATGATATGGTTTAGGTGCGGATTCCGCACCGCAGATAACAAAAAAATAAATAACAGTGGTTATGTGTAGGATCTAATTAATGCAATACAACAGCCCGATGGTTTAAACATTGTCAAAATTAGGGGACATGCCACAGACGGATCCCTAGATGCTCTAGCAGACAGAGTAGCAAAATCTGCAGCAGAAAGACAACCACAACCACATGACACAAAGCTCTTATTATTCCAGAATGACTTTAACACCCCCTAACACACATCTGCACTCTTGCAAAAACAGGCATCGGCTGATGACCTGGAATACTGGAGCGATATGGGTTTGACCAGAGACCCTACAGGTCTCTGGGCAAACAAGGAGGGAGTCATAGGGATACCTAGAGCAGCAGCCCCTATTGCTGTCTTATCTCCATGGCCCAGGACATATAGGACCCAGACCACTCTTAAAAAAGTATGAAGACTGTTTTAGCACACGCAAGGCATATGACTTAGTACAACAGCTTGTCTCCTCCTGTCTGACTTGTGCTCAGAACAATGTTCAGGGCCCCCAACATGGTAAACATGAACATTTGCCACCACCATTAGGCCCGCTACAAGACTTACAGATAGATTTCACACACATGCTCAGGCAGAGAGGTAATCTCAAATATTTGTGCGTGTTGGTGGACGAATTTTAAACTTGGCCAGAGGCAATACCCGTTACAGGGGAAACTGCAGGCATTGCAGCCCGGTGTCTGATCAATCATTGGATCAGTCAATACGGACTTCCTGCCACCATATACTCTGACCAAGGCCCAGCATTTACTTCAAAACTGGTGAAATAATTGACAAGGGTATTAGGGATACAGTGGAAACTACACATCCCATACCACCCACAGAGTTCAGGGGTAGTGGAAAGAATGAATAGAACAATCAAGGACAAACTCAAAAAGGCTACTAACGGTACCATGAAGGACTGGCTAAAATACCTGCCAGGGGTCCTCTTCCAGATAAGAACCACCCCCCACAGCAGGACAGGCTTATCCCCATATGGAATACTAATGGGAAGACCGGCCCAAAAGAAAGCAATTGAGGGAGAGGAGGTTAATCTTTATGCCTTACAGGAAGAGCACGTGAAACATCTGGTAAGTAGCCTTACTGAAAACTACGACAAGGTAGCTGTCACTTTTCCTCCTCTTTCCACAGAACCTACACACTGGTGACAAAGTCTTGATAAAGCAGCTCACAGCAAGGAAGGTACCAGGGCCCATCTACCAAGGACCATTTGAAGTACTCGAAGCAACCCGAACTGCCATCCTCACAGACCAAGGACCACAATGGATCCACGCATCAAGGATAAAGAGAGCACCAAGCCAAGGACCACGAAAGAAAGAGAAACCAAGCCTAGAAGCAAGTCAAGGACCACAAAAGAAAGAGACATTGAACTCAAACCCCTGCCCAAGCCCTCTACTTTCTCCCCTCGAAAGCCCCCCAACCCCCCAATCCCTAGAGACCTTAAACAAACCCTCTGCAGCACCCTCCCTAGAGGACTCGGGAGCCCTAGAGACCTTAAGCAAGCCCCCTGTAGCACCCTCCCTAGAGGACTCCGGAGCCCCAGAGACCTTAGACCTAATGACATTCGAGTGGTAGATGTTCAGGTATTTCCCCCAGGTTCCCAGGACCCACCTGAACAGAGGCCCTGGAAATGTACCACTCAAATAATTTTAGCCTTTGCCATCCTGATTACTTTTAAGAGTATTCTGCTAACTACCTTTGTATGTTGGATGACTAACAGTTGTAATTTTCAGCTCCCCTCTAATTATACTAACCGTACTCGGCAAGGTTTTATGGGAAGTTCTATTTATTTTTGCTGCACTCAGATAGCCAAACAGATGTCCAAAGCCCAATCTCAAGCCGTTATGGGGTATCATATTCAAAGGAGGGATGGGAATTGTCACATAGCAGCCATTGTCTTTACAGCCAAATATAAGGGAGTAGAAAGGACTTGGTGTATGAATCCCAATCATAAACCAAGTCAGAACCTGGTGTCCAAGTTTAAAAAGGCCAAACTCAGAGATATAGGAATCAGCCTAGTTATTCAAAATAAAAGATCAAACTACGCGCCCTTTGCACCATTAAATGATACCAGTATGAAAAAGGCCCCCAAATCAGAATTCCAATTCCTAGAATCCAGAAGGGAGCTTCTAAGACCGGACTTTAGAAGTATTAATAATGGGGCACAGCTAGATCCTGAAACGTATTCAGTACCAGACTCAATTCCTCATAATTTTATAATGATGCATGCTTTTGCAAGAAAGCAGAATTACTCAGAATGCTGGGTTTGTTCCCATATGGGAACTGGCCGACACTCAGTTCCGATGGTTGGAAGGCCAGTGACCCTAGAACAGCTGCTAAACATCACTCAACCCATTCCCCCTGAGAGCATCACAACCGATAGTAAACCCCTTCTCTTTACAGGGTACACAAGGAGTCCACAATTTTTTTTTCTTAATGGAGCAGGTAAAAACTTGTATAATGGTAGATTTTGCAGAGACAGGGTAGTAAATTTTACATTGGTGGATTTGGGGCTCATAGCCAATGGGACATTAGATATAGAGGGACTTCTCACACACAACATAACAGACCCTGATGAACACATTGGGAACATGTCCTCCTACAGTATTTCAAATTGTATGAAAGGGAATAGCTCAGTAACAGAACAAGAAATAATCAAGCAGCGTCAAGAGAGGATGATGATGGTACTGACAGGACTGTGTGATGTGACAGGGGATAAAAGCCTATGTTGCACATATATGAACAACTTAACCAAACCCAGAGAAGATTTAGAGGTACCAGATTATTATGATATAATTAAAGGACACCAGGAGGAGAGAGCAAAGTTGCAGACACGAATGAGGAGACTGGGAGACTCTTGGAACCCACTCTCAGGAATTGGGAGGTGGTTCGGATCATTTTGGGATAGTGTAATGGGTTTCTTTAAAAAGGCAGACATGATACTGATCATGATAGTACTCCTGGGCATCACCACTTATGCCACTATCAAATTCCTATTTTACATCACCAGTAAAGTCCCTGACATTGCAGCAAAAATTAAACCGGTCTCTGAGCTCAAGGAAACCATGGCTATGTTCTACATTGACCCCCTCTACATTGAGCCAGAGGAAGCCACGGCTATGTTCTACACAGAACATACCTGATACTCCAAACATTAGGGAATTAATGATCAGGGAGAATGAAATCCTCCCTGATCAAAGGAGGGATTGTAAGGAAAATGGCTGCACTTTGGTTCACTATATATTTTAGATAAGAGGCCTGAACTTCTTTTATATTATACAAGATAGGTGAAACGCTTATGCAAGGCTTTGACAATGTCTAAGTGGAAATTTACTAAGCCAGCTCCAGCTGTGGTGTCGTTTATATCCAATCGATTGAAAAGGCCTTCTTGGTGTCTGAGTTCAGCTCGAGCAAGCAAGGAAAAGGTTTGGGGGTGCACTTGACCAGTTGACCAGTTGACCAGTTGACCCCTAGCCTTTCAATGACCATATAGTGTGACCAAACCCCCCGTATTTTTTTAATATGTTCAGGTGTTTTTAACTAGCCTTGCAGGAAATGTCATTCTTGTATGTGTGAAATATTTTGTACTGTGTGTAGGTCTTATAGCAGCACCATCTTGAATTTAAATGCATTGTAGGGTGTGCCCCCCAAATATGTTTTTGTATGTTGTAATAGACCTTGACCAGGTTTTTTGGGCTGGAGCACCCCTCCCCCTCCTCATTACCTCTTATTTAGTGGCCACCAGTGCATAGGATGTATCCCCTTCAGTTCTCCCACATAGAGGAGTGCAGCTCCCATGGTTGAGACAAAGGATCTTCCATTCTATTACTAGAGTAGGACCCACTAATTCGGGGTACTTTGTCGCAGTAAGTGGGCTTAGCGCTATATGACCATATAGTGTGACCAAACCCCCGTATTTTTTGAATATGTTCAGGTGTTTTTAACTAGCCTTGCAGGAAATGTCATTCTTGTATGTATGGGCTGTAAAATATTTTGTATTGATTTGTCTCTGTTTCAAGGCCGAATTCAGACAAAGATTCTGCCCTGATTCATCCCTGAAATGGAGAACAGGAATGGACAGCGTTGCTACGCGATCCACGGCCGGTTTAGGTGTGAACCGAGCCTTAATCTATTTACTCATCATCTTACTGCACCAACCACTGGGAACTGCTACAAAAATTAATCACAGCTGGTATTATACCCCTCACCAACTGTCCAAATTCTCTCCACAGAACTCCGCCTTATGCTGGAGAGGCTGTAGGCAGATGGGTACTCTTTACCATATATTTTGGTCCTGCAGAAATATCTCAAGTTTCTGGAGAGAAATATTTAAATTAATTTCTAACATCACGGTGATCTTCCTTAAACCCAACCCCTTCCGCCATCTTTTCGCACTGTGATGACCCACGTTCTTGTTGCCGCAGGAACTGTAAGCTTCTCAAGCCCCTAACAAATCAGAAGTCTTATCTCTAGTTCAAATGAATTACTCCTATGAAAAATCCCTCTCTACCAGTACAGGCAAGAGCCAATTATTTGACAGTTAATGGAAACTGTGGACAGACTGGTGTCACAATTGTTCCTGATAATCCTATGTATTACAGTTATTACCCTTTATTCCTCTCTGCAAAATGTTAAGATGTCTATTCTCGTTTGAATTTAGAATGAACTATGTATGGATTTTCCTGACATGTTATTTTTTTTTGTCTTTGGTAGAGTATAACCACCTGTGTTTTCTTGTTTTATATCCTGTATTTTCTCTTGATATTTAATAAAAATGTACCTTATTAACATTTTAAACCAGGTTTGGCTAACTTTGAACTTTAAACATGTTAACATTTTTTTCACGATCACGGAACAAGTCCTCAAGAAATTTCTTAGTTAAAAATATAAAACCTTTGTATGTAATAAGGATAGGGTTTGGGATTGTTTTTTTTTGGATAGTTTTTTTTTTTTTAAATCATATTTACCTAGGCGGATGCAGCATCGATCTGATACTGCATCTGTCCCATACTGGCTCTGAGATTGAGAACTGAGTGATCAGACACCGCTGATCACTCATTTCTCCCTGACACTCTGAGCAAAGAGTGGTGACTCTCTCTGCTCTGCCCCTGCAGCACTCACTGGAGTGCTGGGCTGTGGAAGGGGAGGGAGAAGTTGGCATAAGCACTCAGTAGTTTGATGAGAGGCTGAACCAGGTGCTGGTCCAGGCTCCTAGGTGGGACCCGCCACATGGGCACGATCTTTCCCCAGCCTGGACTGGCACTGTGACATCAGTTGACAGCCATGTTTAGCTTGCTGTAAGAATGAACTGCACTCCTGTGGTCCATAGGAAAAGTACAGCTGAACAAGCTTTGTACTTCTCCTTTAATTGATAGGAAAAGCTGACAAACTGCATATTTCTGTATTGTATCTTGTGTTTTTATGTCATTATTGGAGGCTTTTTGTCTTTCATTTAATTTTGTGGTTGATTTGAGGTCGGCGGTCACTTTTAGCTGCTGTCTTTTACCTAGCAACATTTTTTTATCGTCTTTAAAAAAATGACTTTTATTTCAAGGGGTGGTATTTTGGGGGGTTCATTATAGGGCCTTTATTTTAATGAAATTACTTTTTTGCTGCAAGGCTTCCCTATAAAGAAGATGTATACCCCCCAAAGGATCCTGTGCACAAAGCACTTGTCCTCAGCTAAATCTGCTGATCTGTATTGTTGATAACTGGCCCACCCACCTGCCTAGCTGATCAGTGGAGATGGAGAGAAGGCATGGCAGGCATCTTCTTTAATTTACACAGAGCCAAAACCTGCAGCCTGCTATTCAGGGGAACAAAGAGAGTGGACCGTTTCAACTTGTGTGTTGAATGACTGCAGTTCACAAAGTGCGCTTTCATTCACAAAAACACAAACTCACAACAGTACGAGTCAGGTGTTACACTGTGCTGTCTTGGACTAGTGTAGTAGTCAGTGTGTGCTCTTGTCAACTGTATATTTGGCAATATAAATGTCTGCACTTCAGTATTGTAAGTAATAAGTGTTTCATTCCCAAATTGGAAATCTAACAACCCAAAAAAGTACCTAAGGATTAGTGCTGACATGCTTTGATGGGCAAATGCAGCATGCCTTTGACATCAGTTTGAGATGCTTCTAAGATAATTCAGAATTCATTGCAGATGCATTTGATCTTCCGTTGACCTGGATCTGACATACTTGAACTGACTTTTTATTTCCATAAATTTTTATTGTGAGAAAAGCAGTAGAGAAGCAAACAAAAAGCTATTACCACTAACTTTTAGGGCTGCCTCAACAGTATAAATTAATTATCTACTGGCCTTGTGAATTTCTTTTTTTTAGCAAGGAAGTTAAACACTGTAAAAAAGGCCCACAGTTACTTAATTTAAAATTAATTTAAAAATCTTAATTAAATCCACCAGGGGAGTGTATGTCGCAGTTGGCCCCATTCTGACCAATTCTTAGGTTGCTGAGCAGTTTTGACAGCTCACCCCCCTCTGCCCACTGCTGTCCAATCATGCTGCTAGCAAGTAGATTAATACCTAATAAGGACAAATTGACAATGCTTGTTTCTAACAGCAGGGGTACACTAGGGACAAGCACTAATATTCAGCACTCCAGGGGGCAGGGCTAGCTTAATTAACAACACCAAGCAAACGATCAGTGCTGTTGGCTATGTAAATTTTCTGCTGGTGCAGCATATGTTTATTAGCAGTCAAATGATCCACCACACGGCCCCACAGAGCTGACTGTTCAGTTACAAATTCAACAGTAAATGACCAGTCAGTGCTGAGAGGCTGGGTTATATAGCTACCTGTCTTGTAAATGTCTATTAGCAGTGGCAGATCACACAGCCCTTCCAGCGCTGACTGTTCATTTACAATAGTACATGATCACCCAGCAGTGCAGGACTGTGTGACAGGTCTACAGCTGCAAGTGAACATACACAGCCCCATAGTGCCAACTGATCAATTTTTTTCACAATCAAGTTTTTATTAAAAGATAACATAGCAAACATTTGACTTTGAACAGTATGAACATATTATAGAAATGTCAGTTGACAGTGTATTATAGCATATTTTGCAGTTGAAAGTATTTACTAATATTGAAAGATAATGATTACACTTTGAAAAGGGAGGAAAGGGTTTGGAGTGGTTGGGAGGAAGGGGGTAAAGGGTAGAGGGGGGGATGGGGAATTGGGCAGAGAAAGTGGATATGGGATTACATATATAAACTTAAAAACACACATGGAAAAGGATGAGCATAGTTCTAATTGCAACTGAGTGTATAAAACGGAGGTAACCTATTGTTCAGTTAAAGTATATATATTATATGGGTAAATCATAAGGCAAGTAATGAATGGAACTCATCTGATAGCGCAAATAGCCACCAAGGTTGCCACATCTTGTCAAAATCAATGCTGTTTTCTTTTTTCATTGCAGAATTTCTTCCATCCTATATATATATAATGTACTCTGTCCAGCCAATCCTTGACCATCGATATATGGGTGGATTTCCAGTGTAGGGGTATGAGTGTTTTTGCTGCAGTTTACATGTGTCTGGTGAGTGTTTTCTTATATTTACCTAAACTGAGGGAGTTAACATGAATCAGAAAAGCAGCAGCATTCAAGATTATTGTCAGTGATGTGTTTGATCCACTTGATAATTTTTTCCCAGTAGTCAAGGATTGGGGGACATTTCCACCAAATGTGTATAAACGATCCAGTATCTTTGCCACAGCGCCAACATATATCTGAGGTAGTGTGAAACCATTCCTGGCTTTTTGTGGGGTTATATACCACTGTGTTAGAATCTTATAAGAAATCTCTTGGTGTTTGGTGCTTAGGGAGCATTTGTGTGTCAGGATACATGCTTTTTCCCATTGGGCATCACTGATTTTAATGCCCAGGTCAAGTTCCCATTTTTCTTTATATTTGTTATGGTTTCCATGTGCCGATTGGTTCAACCACATGTAAGCCATAGATGGAGCTTTCAAGACCTGGGATCTTTTATAACATATAGATTCTAGGGGTGTCCGCGGTAGGCAGTATGAGGACTTATGTTTACTGTTTAGTAAGAAATCCTTCAGCTGAATGTAGAACCAAAAGCCAGGAAATGATTCGCCCAGTTCTGTTTGTAGCGTTTCTAGTGTTTTCACTTTAATGCCGTTTAGGCAGTGGTGGCTAGTAGTTTGAGACTGTGGTCGGGGTTCGACAGTCTTCTTTGGTTTAGACCTGGTATAAAGTCTGGGTTTTGGCAGTTGGAGTCAGTGGGCCTGGTATTGTGGCCTGCTTATGCAAAGGGCGATTTTATGCCAGATGTTTAAAGTATTTTCTACTAATGGGTGTTCTATGTGTCTGTTAAGTTTTGAATGTAGGGACCAAGGGTAGAACAGTAGATGTCGTGCGTTGTGCAAGTTCTAATTGAACCCAGTCTTTATCCAGGCTGTGACAGTGCCAGTCTATTATTCTGGAAATGTGGGTGGCTTGGTGATATTTTTTGTAGTCTGAAAGACCCATGCCACCTCTATTCTTAGGTTGTGTAAGGAGGCAGAGGTTTATCCTTGATTTTTTGTCAGCCCATAGGAAACTTCTTTGTAATTCTGTAAGTTTGGTGAAAAATGAGTTGGGTATTGATACGGGTAGTGCGTTAAAAAAAAAATAGCAGTCTTGGGAGAATTGTCATCTTCAATATTGAGGCTCTTCCAAACCAAAAGAATAATTTTGGGGTCCATTTTTGCAAATCTTTTGCTAGGGAATTTAATAAAGGTACTAGGTTGGTTTTGTATAGTGATTCGATATTGGGAGTCAGGTTTATCCCTAAGTATTTGAGCATGTTTTGTTCCCATTTATAGGTGTAATTTTCCTTCAGCCTGTTTAATTGGTCTGGCGGGTGGGTAATGTTAAGTGCCTAGGATTTGGATTGGTTTATTTTGAAGTTAGAGATGTATCCGAATGTTTTGAAAAAATTTTTGGAGATTGGGTATAGAAGTATTGGGTTGTGTAAGGAAGAACAGGAGATTGTCTGCGTATGCAGCAATTTTATATTCTCTTTTGTGTATTTTGAAACCTTTTGTTCCCCTGAAAATTCTATATTTAAGATTTTTCATATCTCATAGATATGATGTGGGTTAAATAAGAGTTCTTTTCGACGAAGAGTGAAAGCTTAAAATATAATACCATTTATTAGGAAGCAGTTGAAAGTCTGGCTAATACACAATCATCTATCTATCGCCTTACACCAAGGAAGAAAATATTAGGTTGAAATAAAGTATTTACAGGAAGGAATACAGGGTATATTCCTCAATACAGTAATCTACACACATATTTAGTTACAAGTAAAAGGGCATTCCTTTCCCATAATTACCCATCCTTACCAAAGCTCCTTTCAGCTCGCTGGTCTATCAGAAAGAGACCAATATCTCCCCCTTGGCTCTGAGTATATCAAACCAAGCTGATGTCTCATTGGTTGGCCTAGCTTGGATCATGATTGGAGGGCTTACTCCATAAGTCGGCCCCCTTTCATGCAAATCTTGTGACTATGTTGGCCAAGTGTGTTAATTGCATTTCCCCAGGAAGTTAGGTCCATTGCATATCCCAGCATGGCACCCTTTCAAAGGAGTAGGTGTAGAACAATGGAATTGGCTCTCCCTTGTTTGCATATACAAGCCTTGGCCCACATTCTATGCTCTTAGCAAAAGCTTAAATGAAACCCTTTTTGAAATATATTCATTATTACAATATTTTACAGTTATTAATGGATATTTCACATAAACTTATAAGGCAACAGATGGCCCCTTGTGGCCAGTTGAGAATATGAGACTGGGCCACACCTAGAATAATGGTTTATGTGAAATCTCCTTTAATATTTGGCACTTTCGGCTTTACCCTCTGAAATGAAATAAAACACTTTGAGAAGTAGAAAAAAAACTTTTAAACTCTCCATCTCTACAGTTCACACTTCTGGATCCCAGTATTGGTAGTCATCACTTGTTCTGGATGTCATAGGTCCAAAATAGAAATCATGAGAAACCGCACCAAAACAAAACAATAAGGAAAAAAAAAACCATGAGGATCCTTGTTCTCAACAGTCCAATAATAACAATAGTCCGATAATAATAGTACGAAAGTCCATAAGGCGAATCTGGTCCTGTTGCCCTTGCTTCTGGGACGGCCTTCACTGGTGATTCCAAGTGGATACAGCATACAATAATAGCCTGGGGACCAGCTTTTCCTGGCTTTCTAAGATTATACTTTATTAATGTGGACAAAGGTAGAGAAATAAAAACACAAGTACATTTAAGACATATGTATTCAACTGAATGCTTGTCTGGTAAGTCTGAGCCGTAAAGACCTTTGATTAAAATTGTCATAGATATACTGCGACATACTAATGAGACCCCTTTCCCAGTGACATGTGTAACAATTTGAATGGTTACGCCCTTCAGCCAGGTGTCTGATTTTCATCCCCCCATCTTTCTTCCTCCATTGTCATATGCCTGCAAGTACCTCTGCCCCACCTTCTGTGGAATACCATGTTGTGTGTGCGTGTATGACCAATCACGTGTGACGGGGAGTTTTGTTGCCATCGCAACTCACCACTAACCCCCTTTTACTGGAACTGTGTTCCGTTCAACCTTGGCTGGTGCCAAACCTTTGGGCATATAGCTCCGTCCTTGGCTACAGTGTGTAGCTACTGTATGAATCCTGCCTTTAACAGGCTACGGAAGAGGTCATCACTTTAAGAGTTTTCAGTGCAGATTAGGCAGTGTCGCCTATGCAGACCAAAAATAATTCGGAATACGGATGAGTGTGATGTCATCAGTCACTAGTGGCTTCAGGAACAATCAAACTAAATTACTCTTAAGTACAATTGTACTATACTCCCTGCTATTTGCCAATCACTATGAGTATCATCAGTCCCAGTATATCTATATGATATTCACACAATGCTCTTTGAACTTGGTTATGGCACAAAAAAGAAAACTGACCAACAAACAAAAAAAAAATGTGATCAATGACCACATATGATGACTGCCCAATATTAGAACTGTAGAGAGGATTGTATGTCACATATACACAGAAAATAGTCACATGACTGTTGCTAACACCCAGATGTTACTGTCATAGTTGGTAATAGCTACAATCACATACATTTATATAACAATTATCCAATGTCGAAAGAGGGAAGAAAAACTGTTGGAACTTGGTCCATCCCCAAAATGCTATAGGGAAGCTTTAATATTCTATATCAACATTTCTAACCATTTTAAATGTTCTCCATATAATGTTCCCCCCTACTCCCCTCTTTTTTTTTTTTTTAATTTATTTATTTATTTCACTCTAGTGACACCAAACTTAAGAATCACCATACAAAAAAAAAAATAAAATAAAAAATAAATAAAGGTACTATAGGAAAAAAAAAAAAAGAAAAATAACAAATGGTAAACATTAAAAAAAATTAATAATTAAAAAATTAAAAATCTTTCTTCCCCCCCTTTGTTTTTTTTTGTAAACAAAAAAAAAATTACCGTTAAGAAAAAAAAAGAATAAAAATGAAAGAAGAAAAAAAAATGTAACAAATTAAAAAAAAAAATTGAATCTGTATTCTGTCAAAAAAAACCATTGACTGTTAAGAAAAAAGAAGAATAAAAATGAGAGAAAAAAATGTAACAAATTAAAAAAAAAATTTAATCTGTATTCTGTCAAAAAAAAAATACATTGAAACTGCCTTCAAACATTGTAGCTATTCAAAAGGCAACACCCTCTGTCGGTGGTGATTAACATATTAATTGACTCTCAGTGCAAATCTATTTGCAATTCAATCAGGCCACAAGAACTTGTATTACAGAGAGCAGGATCTCTGTTTTAAAAAAAAAAGTTTAAATGTTTTTCTTTTTAGAATTTAGTTGGGCCTGACTGCAATTAATTGGATTCAAGGATTCTCCTTAAAACAAAAAAAAAAATATGTTTCAAGGTCCTCTGTGTTTCAAAGTACTTTGTCCAGTCTGGGTCCAATCATTTGTCCTTGTCTGTGTATGTCTCCTAAAATACAAAACTCAAAAATTAATAACACCTCACTGTACCTCTCTGAGAGGTTCATAATGGACTAAACTAGTAGTGGATGATCGGAACAGTCTTCCAGCTGAGATAATGCGTCCATCCACAGTAAGTACCATCAAAAATGTACAGACACACCCACATATCTGTACTCTGACAAACAAAAGTTATAGAAAAACCTGGTGTGTTTGTAAGTACTTAAAGTTTAAGACGACAACCTGTAGACACATATTAACAGCACATACGTCAATTTGGAAGGACAACCAACACCAGATCTACTGAATCCATAAGATGCCACAAGGTGCAAAGCAATGCATTGTTATGTATTTTCCATGTATCAGAGTGAATGAAACTTCACTCTAAGCCACAGGAAAGGAAAAATTATCAAAACAAAATCCCTACAGTTTCTCAGAGTTATAGGGATCGAGATCTCTTAGCTGTGCACAGGTTATTTATTCGCGAATACATATAAACTTGTAAAAAGGTATTAATTTAAACTGGTACCAGTATTGAGCTCATTACAAACGAGAAAAATTAATAAAATAATCATAAACAGTACAAAGCATGCGCATTAGTGTGATCACACTTATTGATGGCCATAAAAACAATGTACACCCCTACAAAAAAAAAAAAATCTTTCTTTACACATGGACAATTCATACCCATGCATTCCATCACTCAGACACACACATTTATTTAGATTGAACCCATACATTGTGGATAGAGCTTTGTTAATTACAAATGAATAGCTAGGTGTTTCAGTCCTCTGGGAGAATACAAAGGAAAGAAGAGCGAGAAAGAAAAACCAACACAATGGACTGTTACACCTTACCTTTGTTCGGCGCGTATTTTACGCATATGTACAGGAACCTACAATACAGCTGCTTTATATGTACATTTATTTTCAGGAACTCACTTAACCTGAAAAAAACTTGTAGAAAACAGTTATTAACTCTATCCCCCTCTTTTTCCTCTTTAACTTTATTTAAAGCAAACAATACATCATTCATACGTGTATATTGGTAAATGGTCCATAACATTCCTGTCTGGATATAGTGACACTTAAATGCCATAGAACTCTATAACATAACTTATATATTGTATTGCCACCCCGGCTTTAGTGTAGTGGTTTGTTTCTTGATGGACAAATTACTCCCTCCATTTTTCCAATTCAAGGAGTCAATAACGTTTCTTTTAAAGGATTGGAATTCTTTCACAAACTCATCCCGTTCCTGTTTAATTTGCCTAATCTCCTGCTGTAAAGCCTCATTTTCGGCTTTAATAGTTGAGGAAGGGATGTATGATTTTGCATTTTCATATTTCCTAGGCCCTTCACCCCAGTGCGGTGAGTATACTTCCACATCACGCCTCTTGGTTGTATATTGCTTGTGTTTAAATAACTTTTTCCCAGAAGACAAACAAAACTGCGAAATATGCCCCCATAACCCACACGTGTAGCACTTTATCTTTTGTAAAGTATTAAAGCATCTCTTAACAACTGGTGTGGTTTTAGGCCGCAAATATTCCATGGCTCCAACTTGATTAACCACTTTTCCTGTCTTCCTAGGAGGTCTAGGGGTATTTACAAAAGAGCTCTCGCCTTTTAATGAGTTGTTGAAATTAACAACTTCTCCAGGAGGAGATAACTTCCTGTTGTCTCTAGAAATACTCAACCTGGTTGCATTACAATCTATGGTATGTGTAGATTGCACACGCTGCCCTGGGCTGGAAGATGCCTTAACCTGGCCACTAGGCCTTCTCCCATCTAAAAGCTCACAGTTCTGTTGTACATTGGTTGCGTGTGGAATGTGTTCCTTTGTTTTAATTTTGCCATTGAAAGCAGCCACGCTCCTGAGTGTTTTTACCGGTTGAATTGGATATACATCTGAAATCCCCTCATTTCCTTCACTATCAAACCCCAAACGTGTTGGATTTCCTTCAGGAGAGGAGAGGGTCTGGATCCTACCCGTGATGGGGAACTTGTCTTGCTCCTCATTTGTGGACAGCTGGCCCCCATTGTTTAGTGGGTCTGTGACCATGGTGCATTCTCGATTTTCCTGTGGCTCAGCGATTTCTCCCATGGCCACAGGAAAAGTAGAATTAGGACCCATATCTTCACCTCCCCAGTACTTTTCATATTCCTCTGTGTCCCCTATTTTATAGGCACAAGTAGGTGCCGTAGCATTAGCATGTTCACATCTGCTAGCTCCAGCCACCTGTCCTTTGAGAATTGAAATTGTTTGTAGCAACTGTGACTCTGTTTGTGTGCACTGTGTGTGATCTATAAATTTTCCTTTCTTAGTTTCATGTAACTGATTTTGGATCACTTTATATGCAGTAATTATGTGGTCCAGTTCAGTCTCCACTTTGGTTAGCATGTTTTTATACTGTACCACTTCTTTTTGAGCCAATTTGTACTTTTTAACACTTTCCTCCTGTGAGGCATTAACCATTTGATTAAGGGTAGTTAAGGTTTGTACTTGGTTATGTAAAGCTGTATTCTCCTTTTCCCTCTCAGAAATTGTACTATTTTTATTATAGACTATATCTTCTAATTGCTGTATTTTAGCATTCATAGCCATGCAAGCCGAATACATGCCTGCTACAGCTAAACCGTTGAGCTTTTTAGCCTTTTTGGTTGTTTTAAATTGTTCTTCAAATAACTCTTGGACATAGTCCCAAGGCGAACTTTGTAATCTAGCATCACATGCAAATTCATTGCTCTTATATTTAAGAGTATACGTTGCTACAAACTTTTCTAGAGAGGACATGGCTGCCATTATCAGCAAATAATATGCACAATTTGTAAGCTAGATTAAGTTAGATGTTCCCCTGTACTATACAGTCACTATAGAAGGAGGGAAAAAACAATAAACAGAAACTCAAGTAGAATAAAAATTCTGAAAATACAGTAAAGTGTAGAAAATAAAAGATATTTTCAGCTCATCTTTCAGCTTAGTGGAGACACACTCACTAGCCTGTAGCCTACACACAATAGACTGTAGTTTACCCTGTCTGAGCCTACACCTGCAAAACAATAGGCCCGGGGGACAAAAGGAACAATAGTAAGGCCACCAGGATCAAATAGGGTGGGTAGCCCTCTAGGTTTACAATAGAAAGGTAAACACAGCCGTGTTTACACCAATGTTAAACCAAATTCAGTTTAAAAAAAAAAATCTACCACAAACTCAGATTATCAAATTATTTTGGATAGGGTTTATCCTTAACAAAAAAAATTCAAGGTATAATAGAGTATGCTAGAGGCACCTTATACCCTATAATAATAATCAAATATTAGCTTCAGTAACAAGACGTCCACCGTTTTGTACTTTAACTCATGCCAATGAAAATATTACTGCTTGTAAATTCTCACAGCTCAAAAAAAAACAAATAAACCAAACTACTCTCTTGTAGCTCATTTCCAATGTCCTACACACAATACTATGCCTTTAGTGGACACACCATTTAAATTAAAAACAAAAATTTGTTGAACCTTTTCAACAAAACTAAGACCACCCTTAATCGGTGTCTTTTCAATAAAACACATGTACTCACCATACAGCACCCTCAAACCCTGGTTAGATAGAGAGCAATGAAGCTTGGTGAGCCCAAAAGAAACAAAAACAAAACAAAACAAAAAAAATTTTCCCGCTCTGTACTTCCTCCCCATTACATTTAATCCGGATTATAATGGTACATCCAAAGGACTTTTTTCAAGTATAATTACGGGATATTAAGCAAAACAAAATATGTGGTGTATCCTCCCTCCTTTTTAGAGTTCATCTAATACCCACTAATGAAACAAACAATTACCTATATTTTTCCCTAGATAAAATTGTTGTGACCTCCAATTTCCGGGACAAACTGACTCAGTTTAAATTCCCCCCAATAACCTTAATCTGCCTTACACAAATCTCGGTATTATATTAAATACTTTCAGTCTTGTAATCTACTCTCGTGGTCGCCATTCTGTTCCCCTGAAAAATCTATATTTAAGATTTTTCATATCTCATAGATATGATGTGGGTTAAATAAGAGTTCTTTTCGACGAAGAGTGAAAGCTTAAAATATAATACCATTTATTAGGAAGCAGTTGAAAGTCTGGCTAATACACAATCATCTATCTATCGCCTTACACCAAGGAAGAAAATATTAGGTTGAAATAAAGTATTTACAGGAAGGAATACAGGGTATATTCCTCAATACAGTAATCTACACACATATTTAGTTACAAGTAAAAGGGCATTCCTTTCCCATAATTACCCATCCTTACCAAAGCTCCTTTCAGCTCGCTGGTCTATCAGAAAGAGACCAATATCTCCCCCTTGGCTCTGAGTATATCAAACCAAGCTGATGTCTCATTGGTTGGCCTAGCTTGGATCATGATTGGAGGGCTTACTCCATAAGTCGGCCCCCTTTCATGCAAATCTTGTGACTATGTTGGCCAAGTGTGTTAATTGCATTTCCCCAGGAAGTTAGGTCCATTGCATATCCCAGCATGGCACCCTTTCAAAGGAGTAGGTGTAGAACAATGGAATTGGCTCTCCCTTGTTTGCATATACAAGCCTTGGCCCACATTCTATGCTCTTAGCAAAAGCTTAAATGAAACCCTTTTTGAAATATATTCATTATTACAATATTTTACAGTTATTAATGGATATTTCACATAAACTTATAAGGCAACACTTTAATATCATTGGACAGGTTAATAGATCTGATGAGTGGCTCTAGCAAGAGAATAAAAAGAAGTAGTGACAGAAGGCAGCCTTGGCGAGTACCGTTATGTATATTTATAGGGTCAGAGAGGATATTATTTATTTTGACTTTAGCTTGTGGGTTCTGGTACAGGGCTGTTATCCAGGAGAGCATATTTTCGCCTAGGCCTATATGTTGACATGTGGATAGTATACATTCCCAATAGACTCTATCAAAGGCCTTCTCAGCATCAGTGGATAGCAAGAGGCCCTTGATCTTAGAGTTTTGGGCATAGTGGATCAGGTTTAGGGATTTGGTTACCGTATATTGTCTCTAGCATCTTTGCCGGGCATAAAACCTACTTGTTCTGGGCCTATGATTTTTGATAGAAGGGGTTTTAATCTGTTGGCTAGTATTTTCGCTAAAAGTTTTAAGAAAGGGCAGGTTGTTAATGGCTGGAGGCAAACGGAATTCAGCATACCAGTCAGGTAGGTCCACAGGGGCAATCTGTATGCTTTTGCAAAATTTTCCCAGTTCATCTGGGACTCTGAGCATGTGTTGTTTGCCGTTATAAGTGGCTTGCAATGCAAAGGGGAATTTCCATCTGTAACGGATTCCTTTTTCTTTTAGTATTTCAAGGAGAGGTCTTAGGGCTCTTCTATTTTTCAGTGTG
Source organism: Lithobates clamitans (assembly GCA_037952925.1). Classification (NCBI taxonomy): domain Eukaryota; kingdom Metazoa; phylum Chordata; class Amphibia; order Anura; family Ranidae; genus Lithobates; species Lithobates clamitans. The sequence continues at coordinate 1,250,469 of JBBGZY010000062.1, read as the reverse complement.
ATAGGAGACAGGTCCTGGAAGAGCTGTACATCTGTGCCGTTAAATGTAACCTGTTCATTTGTTCTGACTTTTTGCCAGATTTCTTCTTTCAGGCAAAAGTTTGGGAGACAGCAGATAATGTCTCTGGGAGGATTATTATCCAGAGCCCTGGGTCTGAGGGCTCTGTGTGCCTTGTCATATTCTATTGGTGAGGCCTCCGGTCTCTCAATGAGGCTGTTAAAGATGGAGGACAGGGCTGGCCTGATTTGCTCTGGGGTGACAGATTCTGGGACTCCTCTCACTGATATTGTGTCTTCTTCCCCTGTTGTCCAGGTCTTTGATCTGCCTATTCATGTCGATCATGTGTTGAGAGTGTGTGGTTGTGATTTCGTCCAACCTAAGCAGTGCTCTGTCCCTCCTTTTCCCTGCTCTTTCATTTAATGCCATTTGCTCTGATAATCTCAGTAATTCTGTTTTAATGTCAGTGATGGCTGCAGAGAAGGAATTTTTAATGTCATCTGCTATCTCAGTCATTACAGCGTATATCAGAGGTGGGTCATTGTTGCTATTACCTCTGGTAGAGTCCTCATATGCTGGTAGGGAAATCTCGTCATTCTCAATGTCATCTCCCTCGTTCACTCTGTGAGTCGGCGCCATTTTGGAGCTTCTGCCTCCACCGCTGTAGCTGTATTTGCTCAGGTTTGCTGGTGATAATTTCCTTTTGGGGATCCCCAGCGAGTGTAGGGAGAGATTGTGTGTCCTCCTCTTAATAAGTGCAGACATACTCGTCCTCGGTACGGGTCTTTTTCGGCTCCCGGTTCACTCAGAGATCAGGAGCTCCTTCACTCTGCTTCCATCCAAGCTGCGCGACAAGCCACACTCCCAACTGATCATTTGCTACTGAATTTGTGAATGAACGGTCAGTGCCATGGGGCTGTTCACAGTGGGAAATTGGCCAATGACTTTAGAGCTGCCTGTAAAAAGTAAAAATGTACTTTTAACACACAAGGAGCTTAGGGACCCATATAAGACCAAGTGCTACATGCATAAGGTCCTCTGGGAACCTTAATTTGGATTTAAAAAGAAAAACTGATACTTCTTAAAGATTGGAATTGATTATAAAGTTTATGGGATATATATTATAATGCGCACATCTATAACATAGTGAAAATGACATATATCAGGTATTCACTGCAGTAAAATCTACACGTGTTTTAAATGACAGGAAATGATCAACCCCCTGTGAATGTTTGATGAACCTCACATTTACTCCTTTATACAGTGCCTTGCAAAAGTATTCACCCCCTTGACATTTTTCGTGTTTTGTTGCCTCACAACCTGGAATTAACATAGATTGTTTGAGGATTTGCATCATTTAATTCACAGAACATGCCCACAACATGCCCATAATTTTGAAGATATTTTTTTTTATTGTGAAGCAAACAACAAATAGGACAAAATAACAGAAAAAGTCAATGTGCTTAACTATTAACCCCCTAAAGTCAATACTTTGTAGAGCCACTTTTTGCGGCTATCACAGCTCCAAGTCACTTTGGATAGGTCTCTATGAGCTTGCCACATCTTACCACTGGGATTTTTGCCCATTCCTCCTTGCAAAACTGCTCCTTCAAGTTGGATGGTTTGCGTTTGTGAACAGCAGTCTTTAAGTCTGACAACAGATTTTCTATTGAATTGAGGTCTGGGCTTTGACTAGGCCATTCCAACACATTTACATGTTCCCCCTTAGGCTTCATTCCCACGAGGTGGATCCGTTGCTACAGAGTCCGCCTCTGTCTGCCAGCTCAGTGGGAGATCTCTCCGTTGATCTCTGCTGAACCGGCGGATGACAGATCCCTCTCTGCTCACTGAACGGGGAGGGGCTTGTCGGGCACTACTGGTTGCTATGGAGGGATTGGATGAAAACGGATAGCATGCCCATTTTCATCAGATCTCATCCGATCTGCCAGAGAAGGATGCGAACGTAGGGCCATCAGTCTGATTTTAGCGGATCGGACCCGGTCGGATGTCAGCGGACATGTCACCGCTGACATTCATCGCTCCATAGACTAACATGGAGCGCCCGTTCAGGTCCGCCTACAAAACTGACAGGCGGACCTGAACAGTCTGACAAAGTGAAAGGGGCCTTAAACCACTCAAATGTTGCTTTAGCAGTGTGTTTAGGGTTATTGTCCTGCTGGAAAGTGAACCTCTGTCCTAGCCTCAAATCACACACACAGAGTGGTACAGGTTTTGCTGAAGAATGTCCCTGTATTTAGCACCATCCATCTTTCCCTCAACCCTGACCAGTTTCCCAGTCCCGACTGTTGAAAAACATCTCCACAGTATGATGCTGTCATCACCATGTTTCACTGTGGAGAAGATGTTTTTGGGTGATATGTTGGGTTTACGCCAGACATAGCGTTTTCTTTGATGGCCAAAATGTTAAAATTTTGGTCTCATCAGACCAGGGCACCTTCCTCCTTACATTTTGGGAGTCTCCCACATGCCTTTTTGCAAACTCAAAATGTGCCATTTTGTTTTTTGCTGAAAGTAATGACTTTCTTCTGGCCACTCTGCCATAAAGCCCAACTCTATGGAGCATACGGCTTATTGTCATCCTATGTACAGATAATCCAATCTCTGCAGTGGAACTCTGCAGCTCCTCGGGTTTTAGGTCTCTATGCTGCCTCTCTGATTAATGCCCTCCTTGCTCGGTCCATGAGTTTTGGTGTGTGGCCGTCTCTTGACAGGTTTGCTGTTGTGCCATGTTCTTTCCATTTGGTTATGATAAATTTGATGGTGCTCCCAGGGATCATCCAAGATTTGGATATTTTTTTTATAACCTAACCCTGACTTGTACTTCTCAATAACATTGTTCCTTACTTGTTAGGAGAGGTCCTTGGTCTTCATGGCAGTGTTTGATTAATGGTGCCTCCTGCTTAGGTGTTGCAGCCTCTGGGGCCTTTCAAAAAGGTGTGTACATGTAATGACAGATCATGTGACACTTAGAATGCACACAGGTGGACACCATTTCACTAATTGTCTGAAGGTAACTGGTTACACCAGAGCTTTTTATGGGCTTCATAACAAAGGGGGTGAATACATAAAAATTTTCATAATTCATGAAACACTCAGCCAAGGAGTCGTCATTCCAGGAGAGTGCCCCCCCCCCCACACCCCAACAGAAAAGGTTGATTAAATTATCCTCTCCAGTGAAGGGTTGAGGTCAACATACAAACATTAGGCTGAAGCAGAGTAACCTGAACAATGGTGCCACTTGACACGAAACCAACTGACAATGGTCAAACTAGTGTTTTGCGATCCAGATAGCAGAGACTTTGAAAAAATGAAAGCCAGGGTAAATAACCCTATTGTTTCAAAGGGTGAGATCTTCTCCTTAGAAAGAACCCCAGACAATGGCAGAAGACGCCCAGTTAATTACACACCAGAAGGACACCAGTCATAAGTTGAAACAGAACTAAGAGTATATGTATATATATATTATGTACCTAATATAGATATGGATATATAATACCGTATATACTTGAGTATAAGTCGTTCCGAGTATAAGTCGAGGCCCTAATTTACCACAAAAAAATGGGAAAAACTTATTGACCCGAGTATAAGACGAGGGTGAGAAATGCACAGCTACTGTAAGTGGAAAAGAGGGTCAACAATGCTCATTTGCAGCCTCACTGTGCCCATTTGCATGCCTCACTGTGCCCATTTGCAGCCATAGGTCCCCCGAACTTCAAACTCGGTAGTTAAGGGTTCCTAGATGCCCCCTAGCTGCAGCCAAAATTTGGGGTCTCTGAACCCAAAGGGTCCCAAAGTATTAAACCCCTAAATTTGGTGTGCAAACCCAGTGGAACTAGCACCATAAAATATCCGAAGCTGGGGTTTCTAGCACCAAGTGGCCCAGAGATACAGGCCCCCAAAAATCGGTTCAGAAAATGTCAAGCACTTTTCTATAGCAGAGAATGACATTTTCTGGACCGGATTTGGGGCCCTGTATCTTGGGGCCACTTGGTGCTAGAACTCCATCTTTGGATATGTTATGGTACCAGTGCCACCGAGTTTGCACACCAAATTTGGGGTTCCTAGCTCTAAGTGGCACTGAGATACGGGGCCCCAATGTTGGTTCAGAAAATGTCAAGCACTTTTCTGCAGCAGAGAATGACATTTTCCAAACCGATTTTGGGGTCCCGTATCTCAGGGTTACTTAGTGCTAGGAACTCCATCTTTGGATATGTTGTGATACCAGTTCCACTGGGTTTGCACACCAAATCTGGGGTTCCTAGCTCCAAGTGGTCTTGAGATACAGGGCCCCAAATTCGGTTCAGAAAATGAATTTTTTTGCTGCAGAAAAGTGCTTGACACGAGTATAAGTCGAGGGGGCACTTTCAGCACAAAAAAAGTGCTGAAAAATTTGACTTATACTCGAGTATATACGGTATGTTAAATTACAATGTTGCACATTTTGTAAGAATCAATGTGTACTGTAGTCACCCATGTATTTGACAAGGATTTGGCACCAGTCTGTTATGGTTAAAAGGTGATGTTGTTTAATTCCATAAATCTCTGTCACTCTCAATATATTTGGTTAGGTAGAAAGTTCTTATAGCTGGCAAGGTACATGAGATGGGCACAGGAAAAGGCCAGCAATTGCCATATTATATTAACAGGAAACATGTCAAAACACATTTCATACCCCGTACACACGGTCGGATTTTCCGATGGAAAATGTCCGATCGGAGCGTGTTGTCGGAAATTCCGACCGTGTGTGGGCTCCATCGGACATTTTCCATCGGATTTTCCGACACACAAAGTTGGAGAGCAGGAGATAAAATTTTCCGACAACAAAATCCGTTGTCGGAAATTCCGATCGTGTGTACACAAATCTGATGGACAAAGTGCCACGCATGCTCAGAATAAATAAAGAGATGAAAGCTATTGGCCACTGCCCCGTTTATAGTCCCGACGTACATGTTTTACGTCACCGCGTTTAAAACGATCGGATTTTCCGACAACTTTGTGTGACCGTGTGTATGCAAGACAAGTTTGAGCCAACATCCGTCTGAAAAAATCCTAGGATTTTGTTGTCGGAATGTCCGAACAAAGTCCAACCGTGTGTACGCCCTATAACACTAGACATCAAATTCTGATTACACCTTTACCATGATCACAGATGGACGGGTGAGAATCAGGGCAGTTACCTCCCATATTTGGAACCAACCAATCACAGGATGGTAAACATGAAGTGAGGGAGGTAACATCCAAGAATGTTCACTATACAAAAGGGGAGACACAGATGATTCAAGGGAGAGATAACCACAGACCCACACGCTGACATACACCCCCTGGACAAACACAAATTTGGTAATAAGCGACCACTCCTCATCTTGTTGGCCATTGCTGCTAGGATGAATCGAATATACATCCTTTCCTTTAAACAGTGGTGAGCTACTGACCATATAATTATTGATAATATTTTCTCTTCCCAAAATCATAGGAATTGTATCTTACTGTATACATTGTATCTTATCCGATACTATGTGAAGGGAAAATTATACGAATCATATTTTACTGTTTACATTTTATCTTATCCAATACTGTGTGAAGGATAGTTTAGTATATAATAATTGTCCCACGTTATTGACCTTGTGTGTTGAATAGACATGTGCATTCGTTTTCGTCCGAATGCATTTTCGTCCGAATTTCAGGTATTTTCGTTATCGTTTTAACAAACGATAACGAAAGTCCAGAATCCGAAAAACGAAAAGATCCGACATAAACAAATGCTTTGTTTTCGTTGCTACAACAGTTTGATATAAATAGGAGATTCTGTGTCCATCAAACCTGTGGTCGAATGTGCCTAACCTTAACTCTATTAGTCCAAGATTATTCTACATAGAGAGAAAAGATTCGACGTAGGGGAGAAAAGATTTGACGTAGGAGAGAAAAGATTTGACGTAGGAAAGAAAAGATAAATAAAAATAATGACGATGATGAATGTTATTGGCTGATTGAAACCAAAGAGGAGGAGCAGTAAAATAGCTAGAACTAAGTACACACCTACTTTGGCTTATGGTGTCTGTTGAAAGTTCTAAGAAGATTCGACGGAGCAGGTAAACTATACGGCGTCGTACAGTTTAGCTGCTCCGTTGAATCTTCTTTGAACATTCGACAGACACCATAAGCCAGGGGTCTTCAAACTGCAGCCCTTCAGGTGTTCAGGAACTACAATTCCCATCAGGCCTATTCATGTCTGTGAATGTCAGAGTTTTACAATGCCTCATGGGATGTGTAGTTCTGCAACAGCTGGAGGGCCATAGTTTGAGGATCCCTGCCATAAGCCTTCAATGACAGATTCAACCTTAATTTGGATTTTCGGACAAATGCAATTTTTAACGAAAAACAAAGTAAATAAAAACGAATTTCGGGAGTAACTAAATGTATTTTTCGGACAAAAATGAAATTCCGAAACTCAGTATTTCAGTGTGCACATGTCTAGTGTTGAAGCTGCTCGTGGGTGAAATCAAGATCAACCTGTATTACAAAAAAATTGGCTACTGTGGTCTCAGGGAAATTATTTTTTGCCCCATTCAATCTGGTAGCTCTGTTAAATGAATATTTCCTTCAAATTGATAATATCTACAGTGGGGACGGAAAGTATTCAGACCCCCTTACATTTTTCACTCTTTGTTATATTGCAGCCATTTGCTGAAATCATTTAAGTTCATTTTGTTCCTCATTAATGTAGACGCAGCACCCCATATTGACAGAAAAACACAGAATTGTTGACATTTTTGCAGATTTATTAAAAAAGAAAAACTGAAATATCACACGGTTCTAAGTATTCAGACCCTTTGCTCAGTATTTAGTAGAAGCAACCTTTTGATTTAATACAGCTATGAGTCTTTTTGGGAAAGATGCAACAAGTTTTTCACACCTGGATTTGGGTATCCTCTGCCATTCCTCCTTGCAAATCCTCTCCAGTTCTGTCAGGTTGGATGTTAAACGTACGGACAGCCATTTTTTGGTCTCTCCAGAGATTCTTAATTGGGTTTAAGTCAGGGCTCTGGCTGGGCCAGTCAAGAACAGTCTGTCCAGCAGGGACACAGGCACAAAATAAATCTACTAATCCTTCCTTACTATATCCAAAAACATTAATAAAAGATTGCCTATACATACAATGTAAAGCAATAACCACAATTATCATATTATTACAGAAGATGGAGCAATAGAACATTTCCTGCAATATTCAGCAGTAGATTTGTATAAGAAGTGAGGCTTTTATTAAATGGATAACAGTTGTGGCCCTATTCAATTTAAGTTAAACCAGTTGAGGACCACAAAAAAGGGTTGAGATGGACAGGTGTAGAACTTTGACATGCTTGGTTGAATTGATATTTTCTAATACCAAGTAGGGACAAGTCCAAGATTGTCTTGTAACCTTCTGGGAGTCGGGGATAAGTTTATGATGCAATTTATACTCATCTTTATATCTCTGATCTTTCAATCCACTGCTTGAATTCCAGCTTAGCGGAATTTACTTTGAAAATGATCATGCATTCCAATGTCCATGGGTGAGGAGATAGAATGGTAGCTAATAGAGAGGAGGATCAGGTTATAGGCCCAATGTACTAAGCAATAGCAGCTGTTATTTTTTGTGCAAAATATCACATGAGCTTTAGCTTAAAATATTAAACTTAGAGTATTAACCTCCCTGGCGGTATGATTATGTCGGATTTTAGGTGCTGAAAGCGGTACAATTATTTTGCATGGAAATTTGGCATTTTATATTGTTGGCCTGTAATTCTTAAAAATAACTCACTTAAATCTGTCCAAACCAGAGTCTAGTAGACATCCGGGTATGATAAAGTTTGAAACACAAAATCATAAATTATAATATTATATATAACTATAATTAATAACAAATAATATATAATAATAATACATTTTATTCAATAAATTTTAGTCAATAATATAATCAAATCTAAAACACTGAATTTTTTTTGTGCCAAGCAAGGGTGCAATATTACTAGTCATTATGCTTCAGTAAACATCCCGGGTATGGTAAATTTTGAAACATGGGACTGCAAAAAATCCAACGTCACAATCAGGACAATAGAACCTGGTTTCTTTTTGGATCTTCCTTCCAGTGTCATCACGCTTTGAGCAACATACTACACACATCCTTGTGGGTGCTGCCTTTTTTTCAGTTGGTGGGATGTGGTCCATAAAGTGACGACCAGTCAGGCGTTCGGAGTTGACAACACCAGCAGCACGATGTCCAACTCTGTTTGCAGCCGTTGGTGTTTGGTGGTCCAGAAAGATACGTTCTGCAACTTTTTAAACAAAGTCAACATGAACCACAGGCTTGTCACTTTTTTTTTGTAAAATGAAGGCATTCCATAGGCATTGTTCAAGAAGGTGCCGGAAGATCTTATAATATTTGTTTTTGTTGTTTTCTCATGGCTGGATAAAATGTCATTGCCTGGTCAGCTCTGTCAACACCTCCCATGGTGTTGTTGTAGTCTATAACCACTTGTGGTTTCATGATGTCTTTCCCACCTTTTGTGTGTACCGTGACAGCGGAGGTGTTATTGATTGTACTCTTTTGGCACACATCTTTTTTTGTCACGCCATCACAGTGCTATCATTTTGCCTTTCTGCCAGGCAACCATTTCTCCCATCTTGAGCTTCTTATTGCCAAAGGTTGGTGGCATGTCATGCCAGTTATCCCTAACGGTTCCATAGGCATCCGTTTTGTTCTGTAGAAGGAACTCATATGCCCCGTACACACGGTCGGATTTTCCAACGGAAAATGTGTGATAGGACCTTGTTGTCGGAAATTCCGACCGTGTGTGGGCTCCATCACACATTTTCCATCGGATTTTCCGACACACAAAGTTTGAGAGCAGGCTATAAAATTTTCCAACAACAAAATCCGTTGTCGGAAATTCTGATCGTGTGTACACAAATCCGATGGACAAAGTGCCACGCCTTGCTCAGAATAACTGTTAGAGATGAAAGCTATTGGCCACTGCCCTGTTTATACTCCCGACATACGTGTTTTACGTCACCGCGTTCAGAACGATCGGATTTTCCGACAACTTTGTGTGACCATGTGTATGCAAGACAAGTTTGAGCCAACATCCGTCGCAAAAAATCCTGGGATTTTGTTGTCGGAATGTCCGAACAAAGTCCGACCGTGTGTACGGGACATTAGAGTTCAGAAGATGTGTAAAAATTGTCTGAGGTTACACAATAGCCTTGATTCAGCAATGGCTCAATCAATGAAAGAACTGAAGAGGTTGCCATTCAATAATGACTGTATTTTTGGTTGAATTTGGTTCCTTTACCGGTGTATAGGACAGAATTCCAAATATAACCAGTGCTCGATTCACATAGCATGAAAGATTTTATGCCAAATTGTGCCCTCTTTGATGCTATATATTGTATCCAGCTGAGCCTTCCCTTGTAGGCCATTAGACTTTTGTCTATGCTGATGTCTCTATCTGGCACATAGCTCTGTTGAATATTTTTCATAATCATCTGATATACCTCCCAAATCTTCTTGAATTTGGGGGCTGGATGAGTAGTTTTGTCAAATGCTTCATTATTTTCAAAGTGCAAATATTTCATTATCAGGGAAAATTTGTACTCCGACATGACCGTGCCAAAGAATGGAGTGGCTAGTAATTTATTGGTTGTCCAATACCATTTCTGCAGGGGTTTCCCTACTACTCCCTGAAGAATTATTAGGCCCAGAAATTTCCAGATGTCCTCTTTGGTAACTGGTTCCCACTTTCTGCTCCTTGAAAACGTCCCAGGTGTAGCAGCTTGTTGCTCCTAGTACCAGTTTGCCTCCATAACAATTTTTTCAATAACCTCATTGGTCAAAAATAGTTGGAGGTATGCCAAGGGGTTGTCATCGTCAACATCCACTTTGATACCAGGTGCTCCAGTAAATAGGAATCTTGGGGGCATTACGTGATCCGTACTGCAGTCGATAGAGCTCCACACATCACTGATGTCAGTCGCAGGATCATCGTAGAAATCACTTTCTGTGTCTGATGACGAACTTCCCCACGAATCGCTATCACTCCATCCTGCAAGTGATTCTGTATCGCTATCGCTGTTTTTCAGCACGTCATAAACCCCTTTTGAGGTAGAGGTGCACTTTTTTTATGCCATGGTCATTCTGCAGTTTCCAGGCAGAAAGGCAGAAAGTACAGTAAAACTGCAGGCAAGGACAGTTTACAGTAATGTAAGCCAATAAGATTACAATGTATGGTGTGTGTTGTGGTTTATACTTTTGAATTTGCTGCCGGTTCCACCCCCCTGCATCGCGACGCTCACAGGGAATGGAAGCCGGAACACACAGAGCATCGAGAGGAGGATCCGACTGCCGTACACAGCGGGAGTACATCACAGGATCCCAGAGACAAGGTAAGTAACTTCTTTCAGGATCCAGCGAAGCAATCCAGAGTATGGCTCGGGTTACCGCTAATGGTACTGAAATCTCACCCCGAGCCACACTCAGGAATACCGCCAAGGAGTTTAAGATCAAACAAGTGGACTGGTTTGGAAGTATCATGCATTTTTCTGATATGAAGATTTGTGATTAAACATGTCTTTTTAACTCACCCTGATTTATCTATTCCTGCTTGATAGATTTGTTTTAAAATGTCTACGAGGGGGTTCACTCCAACTGTCCAATCATGTAAAAATACTGTTTAACCACTTCCAGTACCAGAAGGGCATCAATAGATGTTCTCCCTTGATCGCATGCCCCCTGCGGAGTGCGGGCGGCATGCTCTTAACTGATCACAAAACAGAGTAAAGGGCCAATTACAGCGACCCTTTACCACATGATCAGCTGTCAGTCAATGACAGCTGATCATAGAAGTAAGCAGAAGTCAGTTACGATCAGCGTGAGGAGAATAGAAGAAATTTGGTATGCGGCTTCTGTTACAGAGACATTGGTCCCGATCTGTGCTGGCCATTGCTGCTAATCAGTGCCAACTAGTGCCACCTGTCAGTGCCAATCAGTGCCCATTATGCCCACCTATCAGTGCCCATTAGTGACCCACCAGTGCTACCTATTAATGCCAATCAGTGCTGCAAATTAATGCACACCATTGCCACCTATTAGTGCCCATTGATGCTACCAATCAGTGCCTCATCATCAGTGTCACCTATCAGTGTTGCCTCTCAGTGCTGCTTATCAGTGCCACCTATCAGTGCACACCAGTGCTGCCTATCAGTGCCCATTAGAACACCTACCAGTGCAGCCCTATCAGTGCCTTCTCATCAGTGCCAACCAGTGCCGCCTCATCAGTGCCAATCAGTGAAGCCTATCAGTGCAGCCTCATCAGTGCACATCAGTAAAGGAGAAAAATTACCTGTTCGCAAAATGTTATAACAAACTATGAAACTTTTTTTTTCAAAATTTTTGGACATTTTAGTTTCTTTAGCAAAAAATAAAAAACCCAGTTGTGATTAAATACCACCAAAAGAAAGCTCTATCTGTGTGAAAAAAAAAAAACAATAAGTGCTCAGTAAGCAAGTGGTTAAGAATCCTTTGCACATGATTGGGTATATTCAGTGAACCATGACAGCTTCACTTTTTTACTAAGATAAGTGAACACACTCAAAAATAGAGAGTACAATCTAAAATATAATTTAAAACATGTACATGTAGATAGATAGATAGATAGATAGATAGATAGATAGATAGATAGATAGATAGATAGATAGATAGATAGATAGATAGATAGATAGATAGATAGATAGATAGATAGATAGATAGATAGATAGATAGATAGATAGATAGATAGATAGATAGATAGATAGATAGATAGATAGATAAAAACTTGACCTCTATAGTGTTACAGGGGTGCTGCATAATTTTTCAGTTTTGTTTGTTTTTAGAATGATCCATTTCCCTTTTTTTCTACTGGAAGCAATTTTTTATTAACACAAGTGTTTGTTTATGCTTCTCACCTACCCATTAAGTAATTCAAAATGTCTAGACATTCTGTCTTTATGTAATTGATGGCACTGCCAATTGTTGCTGCTGAGCAGCATCCAAAATGTCGGGACACCGGTTTGGTTAACAAAGAGCTCATATTGTAAATGCAATGTTTTATAAACTTTTGTATAAGTCAGATGTAAAAGAGATCAAGATCAAGATCATCCACTTTAGTTTATGATCCACTTTTCATGTTTCTGCCATAATTCTTTGTATTATTGTTGAACACACTGTTCTGTCTGATGTTTAATTGTTCCATGCTGCGTGATACAGTATGTGCAGTGGCTGAAATCATTGTCTCATTAATTAAGCATTAACAGTTGACTTTTTCTGTTCAGATAAACCATTTACTTTTCCTATTACTACTTTCATTTTTTTCTAAACATTGTTTTTCTTAGAACTCAACATTTTTGCACCTATTAATTGTACCCAAATGGCAGGTTGGAAATTAAAGTCAGAGTTAAACATTAAAAATTCATAGTAAATTGTTAATTAAAAGAATCACAAGCCATTAGGAGATATCACTCGCCACCTCAGCATTGCAGGGACCTATGGGAAATAAACTGCATATGACCTGATGTGACAGTTTTAAGAAATGCGCTCCAATTAATCTAAGTATGGAAAAGCAGTATTGTAAAGTTTAATGTTTTATTATAGTGTTGTTTTATACTTAATTATTTACTACTCCCAAGGTTTGTATAAAAAAAAGATGTGGTTTTCATCTTCTAGAACAGGGGTCTCCAAACTTTCTAGACAGGGGGCCAGTTTACTGTTCCTCGGACTTTGGGGGCCGAACTGTGGCCATTGGGAGTAGAAAAGGTCCCAGCGTCAGTGGGAATAAACAATGCGTCATCTTTGCTGTCAGTGGAAAGAATTGTGCATCATCATTGGTGTCATTGGGAGGAATTGTGCACCATCGTTGGTGTCATTGGGAGGAATTGTGCCCCATTGATGATGTCATTGGGTGACATTGTGCTCCTTTGTTGGTGATGGTGGGAGGAGTTGTGCCCCACCATTGTGTCCTTGAGAGGAATTGTGTCCCATCGTTGGTATAATTGGAAGGAAGTGTGCCCCTTCACTGGTCTCAGTGGGGGGGGGTATTATGCCTCATTGTTGGCATCAGTGGGGGACATAGTGCCCCAAGGGCCTGATAAAAGCAAGCAAAGGGCCACATCTTGTCTCCGGGCCGCAGTTTGGAGACCACTGAACCATGAAAAGTAAGATTCTGAAGTTTCAGCCACACTACAAAAAGAGGGAAAGGCAACACTGAAGAGGTGGAGATATACCTGAACAAGATGGAATCAATCAAACATCTCCAGGGTGTAGCATACATTTCTTAGGAGATAATCAAACAAGGCTTTATTAGTAAGTAAAGAAGGTGTGAAGAGTTCAGGGGTCAGTAGTAACACAAAGTTCAGGGATCAATAATAAGTAATGGAGAGTTCAGAGGTTCCGAAGTAAGTTATGCAGAATTCAGAGGTTGGTGTAACACAGAATGCAACGTTCATGAGGGAGTAATGCAGACAGCAAAGGTCAGTAGTATGTAACATAGAGGTTGATTTACTAAAACTGGAGAGTGTAAAATGTGGTGCAGCTGTGCAGGGTAGCCAATCAGCTTCTAACGTTAGCTTGTTCAATTAAGCTTTGATGAAAAAGCCTTTTTCAATGTGATCCATTTTCTCACTGAATTTAACATCTAATTCCTTAAACAGGGGGGTATCCTTGAATGGCATAATCTCCTCCTTAATTTCTGATATTTCCTTTTGTACTTTATCCATCCCTTCAGTTTTAGGTTTTGCAATGACATTCATAATCAAATGAGCAAAGAGTAAAGGCATCTGTCCATTGTGTTTGAAGGCTCTCATCTGTCAGCTCATAGGTAGGGAATTTCTTAATCCGGAAACCCCTCAGTATCCTTTCCAGAGTGAGATATTCGGTCACAGTATTTTTGTCTCAAAAAGATTTCCTCTCCCTTACAATGAGCTTCTCCATCTTCCTTGACAGAAATTTAGGGAGTTATCATCAAACAGCGTGTGTAGACCTTAATTCACACCCAACCTCAGTGGGTTCTCTTGTGGCATACCCAAGGATCTGCTGTATCTTGCCCCTGCCATGCCATTGTCCGATTCAATGCTCATCTCAAATGTCCAAATCCTCTGTATCAAGATAGCAAGCCAATGTGCTGTGTAGTCCCAGAGCAAGTATAGCAATTAAGATCCACTTAAACGAAACAAAATAACTGTTCCAAGTGAAAACTACTAGGCTACAAATGAACAATCATCAGGTAGGGTGCACGCCCTGTTACTGCTGCAGGAAACATGTAAATAGAAGGTCTTTAGTTTAATCTTAGGACACTTTGTAAGCGTGAGGTGTTTTGGATCTTTTTTTCGCAAACAAGGATACCGGGGGGCTTACATTTTGAATGAGATTTAACCCATTTTTATGACTGATTTAATGCTTTGCCTTGTATCACTGGTTGACAACATATTTATCTTGTATTTTCACATTTATTATATATGTTTTATAGATTGGGATATATTCTGTTGTCATATGGCCAGCATGTCAGATCAAGTGAAAGTGTCATTGTCCTCTCTATTACATGTGTGTCTCCCCTTCTGACATGCTGTATGTTCTTTTATAGTTTTGTTCTTTTGTTTTTTTATAAATTTGTAAATGTGATTTTTGAAATGGTGTTTATACATGTATTGTGGTAATTGTTTGTTTGCCTTTTTTCTTCTGGTTTTTCCCTTTTCCATTTTTCTTTTTTTATATTATATAGATATTGTTTTATTTCACCTTACATCAGTGTATCACATCAATATCACTAATGCTATTTGTTTGTGAATGCTTTAATTGGAAGCAAAGAACCAAACATATGGGCGCCATCAACAAAGCAGTTACACCTCTTTTGAGTTAATTATGGCTTGTGATCATGTGATATTTTTGTATATCAATGTGTTGGTGATTGTATTCTCAATGGTTTTGATGAAGCACGCTAGTCTTGTGATGCGCGTCAATTTTTTTCCCCTGTCATTGCTCCTTTGTACTTGTTTTTATACTCCTTAATAGGGATGAGCTTCGAGTTCGAGTCGAACTCATGTTCTACTCGAACATTGGCTGTTCGCAAGTTCGCCGAACAGCGAACAATTTGGGGTGTTCGCGGCAAATTCGAATGCCGCGGAACACCCTTTAAAAGTCTATGGGAGAAATCAAAAGTGCTAATTTTAAAGGCTTATATGCAAGTTATTGTCATAAAAAGTGTTTGGGGACCCGGGTCCTGCCCCAGGGGACATGGATCAATGCAAAAAAAAGTTTTAAAAACGGACGTTTTTTCAGGAACAGTGATTTTATTAATGCTTAAAGTCAAACAATAAAAGTGTAATATCCCTTTAAATTTCGTACCTGGGGGGTGTCTATAGTATGCCTGTAAAGGGGCGCTTGTTTCCTGTGTTTAAAACAGTCTGACAGCAAAATGACATTTGGAAGGAAAAAACTCATTTAAAACTACCCGCGGCTATTGTATTGCCGACAATACACATAGAAGTTCATTGATAAAAACGGCATGGGAATTCCCCACAGGGCAACCCCGAACCAAAATAAAAAAAAAAAAATGATGTGGGGGTCCCCCTAAATTCCATACAAGGCCCTTCAGGTCTGGTATGGATATTAAGGGGAACCCCAGCCAAAATTTAAAAAAAAAATTGACGTGGGGTTCCCCCTAAATTCCATACCAGACCCTTCAGGTCTGGTATGGATTTTAAGGGGAACCCCGCGCCAAAAAAAAAAAAAAAACGGCGTGGGGTCCCCCTAAAAATCCATACCAGACCCTTATCCGAGCACGCAACCTGGCAGGCCGCAGGAAAAGAGGGGGGGACGAGAGTGCGGGCCCCCCCCTCCTGAACCGTACCAGGCCACATGCCCTCAACATTGGGAGGGTGCTTTGGGGTAACCCCCCAAAACACCTTGTCCCCATGTTGATGAAGACAAGGGCCTCATCCCCACAACCCTGGCCGGTGGTTGTGGGGGTCTGCGGGCGGGGGGCTTATCGGAATCTGGAAGCCCCCTTTAACAAGGGAACCCCCAGATCCCGGCCCCCCCCCTGTGTGAAATGGTAAGGGGGTACTTACCCCTACCATTTCACTAAAAAACTGTCAAAAATGTTAAAAATGACAAGAGACAGTTTTTGACAATTCCTTTATTTAAATGCTTCTTCTTTCTTCCTTCATCTTCTTCTGGTTCTTCTGGCTCTTCTGGTTCTTCCTCCGGCGTTCTCGTCCAGCATCTCCTCCGCGGCATCTTCTATCTTCTTCTCCTCGGGCCGCTCCGCACCCATGGCATGGGGGGGAGGCTCCCGCTCTTCTCTTCATCTTCTTCTCTTCTTCATCTTCTTCTTCATCTTCTTCTTCTTCTTCTCTTCTTCCTTCTTCTCTTCTTCATTTCTTCTGCGGGCCGCTCCGCATCCATGCATGGAGGGAGGCTCCCGCTGTGTGACGGCGTCTCTTCGTCTGACGGTTCTTAAATAACGGGGGGCGGGGCCATCCGGTGACCCCGCCCCCCTCTGACGCACGGTGACTTGACTTCCCTGTGACGTCACGGGGAATGCCACAGGGAAGTCCCGTCATGTCCCGTGCGTCAGAGGGGGGCGGGGTCACCGGGTGGCCCCGCCCCCGTTATTTAAGAACCGTCAGACGAAGAGACGCCGTCACACAGCGGGAGCCTCCCTCCATGCATGGATGCGGAGTGGCCCGCAGAAGAAATGAAGAAGAGAAGAAGGAAGAAGAGAAGAAGAAGAAGAAGATGAAGAAGAAGATGAAGAAGAGAAGAAGATGAAGAGAAGAGCGGGAGCCTCCCCTCATGCTATGGGTGCGGAGCGGCCCGAGGAGAAGAAGATAGAAGACGCCGCGGAGGAGATGCTGGACGAGAACGCCGGAGGAAGAACCAGAAGAGCCAGAAGAACCAGAAGAAGATGAAGATGAAGGAAGAAAGAGGAAGCATTTAAATAAAGGAATTGTCAAAAACTGTCTCTTGTCATTTTTAACATTTTTGACAGTATTTTAGTGAAATGGTAGGGGTAAGTACCCCCTTACCATTTCACACAGGGGGGGGCCGGGATCTGGGGGTCCCCTTGTTAAAGGGGGCTTCCAGATTCCGATAAGCCCCCCGCCCGCAGACCCCCACAACCACCGCCCAGGGTTGTGGGGATGAGGCCCTTGTCTTCATCAACATGGGGACAAGGTGTTTTGGGGGGCTACCCCAAAGCACCCTCCCAATGTTGAGGACATGTGGCCTGGTACAGTTCAGGAGGGGGGGGGCCGCACTCTCGTCCCCCCCTCTTTTCCTGCGGCCTGCCAGGTTGCGTGCTCGGATAAGGGTCTGGTATGGATTTTTAGGGGGACCCCACGCCGTTTTTTTTTTTTTTTTTGGCGCGGGGTTCCCCTTAAAATCCATACCAGACCTGAAGGGTCTGGTATGGAACTTAGGGGGAACCCCACGTCAATTTTTTTTTTAAATTTTGGCTGGGGTTCCCCTTAATATCCATACCAGACCTGAAGGGCCTTGTATGGAATTTAGGGGGACTCCCACATCATTTTTTTTTTAAATTTTGGTTCGGGGTTGCCCTGTGGGGAATTCCCATGCCGTTTTTATCAATGAACTTCTATGTGTATTGTCGGCAATGCAATAGCCGCGGTAGTTTTAAATGTGTTTTTTCCTTCAAAATGTCATTTTGCTGTCAGACTGTTCTAAACACGGGAAACATGCGCCCCTTTACAGGCATACTATAGACACCCCCCAGGTATGAAATTTAAAGGGATATTACACTTTTATTGTTTGACTTTAAGCATTATTAAAATCACTGCTCCTGAAAAAACGGCCGTTTTTCAAACTTTTTTTTGCATTGATTCATGTCCCCTGGGGCAGGACCCAGGTCCCCAAACACTTTTATTGACAATAACTTGCATATTATCCTTTAAAATTAGCACTTTTGATTATTCATGTTCGTGTCCCATAGACTTTAACGGTGTTCGCGTGTTCGAACAAATTTTTTTCCTGTTCGCATGTTCTGGTGCGAACCGAACAGGGGGGTGTTCGGCTCATCCCTACTCCTTAACAAATTTTCCTCTTGCATCGAATTGGGCCATCCTATTTTCGTCTATCTAGTTGTCTTGATCCTGCTTGTTCCTGATATTCCGTTGCTGATTCTGGCTTGTGGCCTGACCCTGCCTGCTGTTTTAGTAACTGCCCTGCACATCTGATATCGACCCTGGACTGGCTCTGACTCTGTTTTGGTTCCTGATTCTGCACCTCTGCTGCCTGGGTGATACGATCTTGCCTGCCTGACCACCAGTGCCTTCCCATCTTCCAGTGTATCCCACATCTGCCTGCCTGCCTGCCAGTCTGCTTGGTGCCACAGTTATGCTTGTCAGGCTTATCAGTTTGCCTAAACTATGAGACGTTAACCCCCCCTTTTTTGGGGGGCTGTCTCCCCCCCTTTTTTTTAGCCAGTGGAGATATATTCAACAATTGAGTAGTATCTGTTACATCTAAGCTACATCTAAGCTACACCTACCACTCAGGAATTCTTAGGTTTCAAGAGGACTTACAAAGTTTTTGCTCAGATCTCAATATTGAACCACCAGAGCTCCCGAATTGGCATGAAGATATCGCTATTGGCCCTGGCTTTACTGATCCACATAGTGGAAAAAATGTCTTTGCAGAAAATAAAATAAAGGAGATCAAGAAGAAAAGGACTTGAAATGAAGAGAAGGAAGATAGAAAGCAAGATGGACTGCAAACAAAACTTTTTTTTTCTTCTGTTTGCTTATTTCAAAGGCTGGTCCTCGGACAGGGGACCAGCGCCTCCTCTTTTTGTGTACCTTGGGCACCTCTTCTTTTTGTTTTTGGTGACCACCCCTTATCCCTAATGGATACTTTGGGTCTTCGCATCATGCCGCACATCAGGGATAAATTGCCCAGATGTGAACGGGCGACCTGATTCTCCAACCTTTTTTCTTTTTCTTTTATGGTTTTTTTTTTCTTTTTATATTGCTCCTGCCTTCCTCCATCTTCTTTGTTATCAGAGGGAGAATACGGAAACTAATATAATTTTCTGAAATGTTGTAAAAAAAAAAAAAAAAAAGTTTGCCTGCTGCTCAGGACCTGCTATGAGTTTATTCTAGCCAGAATCTCCTACAAGGCACCAATGGCACTCTGTGACCTGTTATATCCTGTCATCACCTCCAGGAGAAACAGGACAGGAGATGTAAGGGAAAGCCCTCTCATCAGCTTGGCCTTGACCAGGTACGTGACAGTGTTCTACAAGAATAGCTTTTTGCGCAAACTTAATTCTGTTCGCATAAAATCAGGCAAGTGCATAAACTGCATGCGTAGTCTATTTACACAAATATTTGTCAATACCATTTGCAAGCAGATTATTATATTTTAAATGATCAAATAAAAATGTTGCAATGGTTTATGTATTATGTATATTGTTGTTCTTATTAGTATTTATAATTTGCACACCAAACATAAATTAATTGTAGCCGTAAGCTTTAAAAGTCTGACAAGCAGTCTTTTCTTTTTCACTAAATGCAGGATGAAAGGTTATCCACCCCAGATTGCTTTTTTGAGGGGTGACGGTGTTGCTGCATATAGGAACAAGCCCCTAGTGTGTAAAAATAAGCACTCTTTCAGCTCACAGAAAAGGTCCTACAAGGTAAAAATGGCAGATAATTAACACTTGTGACAGAGAGAGACTCTGTCCCTATGGAAATAGATTGCAAGTGGACACAGAGTTTGCATGTCTGCTGACTGCAGAGCTACAGAGCGTAGGTTTTGAGAGGATAACACTGCTCTGGCTACGGGCTCTGTAATTTGGAGATCCCTAAGAATCTTGGGTGGGATGGGATCTCCAACCCTGTGTCTGGGTCTTGTGGACAGCCAGCAGGGTGTGTGCCCAAGTGCACACAGCCCATATAACGATGGGCTGGTAGGAGCAGTAGGAGGTGGAAGGTGGAGTGGGAGCTGCTTGTTGTTGCTGTGTAAAAACAGACCCCTGTCAAGCCTATGTGTGACTACATCCCTGGTGAGGTGGGACTTCATGTCTGAAGGACTGGTAATGTTGGGACAACTACAAGGGCCTGGGAGACCAGAGGAGGGTCTGGAGGTTGGGACAGCCGAGGTAACTAGCAAGTTCAAGGGGGGGGCTGAGGGAAGTCTGAGGGACAGTGAGCAAACCCAGGGGGCTGGAGAATCCTGTTGTGGCCAGGAGTAGGCCAGTTCAGCAGGGAACTGCAAGGCAAAGTAAGCCTACGAGCCAGGAGGTTTGGCATTTTTGGTTGTGTGAATTTACTGGAGAAGAACCCCCGTGTGGGAAATCCTGTGTATAAACTTTTATTTTATTCCTTTTAATAATAATGGGCTGCCACACCCTAAAACCTGATAACTGACTGCTGTGGACTCTCTGGAAAAATCTACCCACCACTGAGCTAAACAATCCCCACTGCTACAAGTTGTTGTCGGATGCAGGTACAAGGGGGTGGAATCCTTGCTCCATGGTGAGTCGCATTAGGAGCTGCTGATAGCTGTGTGTGGCAGCCAGGCGAACAGCCTTGCACAGGAGTTCATTTGATGAACTGTGTTGCATGCAGGTGGTGTATCTGTGAAAGGAGAGTCAAACATTCATCCTAGTGTGAATTTGCTCTGAAATGGTGTAAAGTAAACACATCACCCCCCCCTGTTAAAGGTGAAGTGAAAGAGAATGTTCATAGCAACAGGAATTCACATGGACAACAGCATGTGGAAAGGAGGAGTATGGTCACCCATAGCAGCAAGATCCAGGCCAGCCAGGATGTGTGGGATCGATGTGGATCTGGAAGGAGCTTTATACATCAGGAATCTGTTCACATGTCCATAGTGGTGTCTGATGCCCGCTGTTATTTATAGATTGCTAAACCCTCATTTAAATGGTATATTAAAGGTCTGCGCTTAGGAAATAGAAGGTTGCAGCTTTCCCCTAATTAGTTCCCAATGGGACCTGTTTAAATATATAAAGGGAATATGGGGAGATGGCGCTACCCTAAGAATGACACAATTTATAAGTATAAAATGAACAATCAATGTGTAACCCAGTGCACTAGACACAATATTATGTGTAAATCTATATAAGAATGAACAAGTTTCTATATAGGTGATATAAATGAGTGCATGAGGATAGTATAGGCGCCACTAGACTATACCAAATATTTTAAAGATATTTAAAAATATTTTTTAAAAGTGCGTACCCCTAATTGAAAAAAACACAATATAGGTGAATGCATAAGTGTCATTGTATGTCCAATTGTATGTCCAATTCCCTCTATTCCTAGTTAGGTTGGTTGTTAACAAATGCTATAATTTAAACAAAAAAGACCGTGTAACTCTGTGAAAACATATATGTAGAGAGTCCATTTAAATCATAAAAATTGTTTTTCCATAATCCAGACCGGGTTTCAAGGGTGTCTATGCCCAGCATGTGCAATCCAGAGACAGATAATGAGGAAAAAAACGGTGACTTCTGTGCTCATAAAACTGGTGACTTCAGGTGCTCCCCCAGTGTGTCCCCACTCACCAAAAGTAGTCATCCCTACGGGGGTAATAGGCATAGAGTGGGTGGCTATGGGTAGATGATCCCCTTGGATGTCCCAACTTGTACTCCGCACCTCCGTGAGCCCGCTCCAGCGCTCCGGTTCAGGGCCCCCGACATACGCTCCCGACCTGGGCACCTCCGTTTCCTTAACCGCACCAGTCAGTCCTCTCCTCCCGGGAAAAAGAAACAAGGGACTCCTGTAGTGTAGTAGGCTCAATTTATTTAAAAACTAAATTCATAAAAGCAACAAACCCAGTACAGCACGGCCATATACAAGGTTAGGACCAGGAAGCCAGTCCTTTAGCGTGCATCCCAAATTGCATTCCAGCCCAGAGCTTCCGGGTGTGACGTGTGAACGTGACTCCGCCTTACGCGTTTCGTCATAGGACGTTTTCAAAGACGGGGTCTTTGAAAACAACATATATAGATAACATTCAGGTGCACAGGGGTCCCAAAGAATGCAGGTTCATAGGATACAGTTGGGATGTATGAGGAGTCAAGGACAGGCAGGATACATTTTAGTACCAAAAGGGAGAACAATAAAGGTGGGTCAAAGGCACAAAGTGTCAGGAACTGTTTTGTCTTCTGCAGAGCTCCTGAAGGTGGAGATGGGTTGCACAGCAGATGATTCCCAAGTTGTGGTTCTCTGACTTACTTGAGCAGGCAACTATTGCAAACTAGGGGATGATAAACAGGCAGGAGTAGCTTGCAACACTTATGCCACGTACACACGACCGGTTTGTCCGTCAGAATAAACTCCGAAGGTTTCTCTGACGGAACTCAGACAGAATTCCATTCCAGCAGTCTTGCCTGCACACGGTCAATCCAAAGTCCGACCAAAGTCCGACTGTCCAGAACGCGGCGACGTACAGCATGTACGACGGGACTAGAAAAGGGACGTTCAATAGCCAGTAGCCAATAGCTTACGTCTCTTACTTGCTTCAGATCATGCGTCGTTTTTGGTCCCTCGGAGCAGCATACAGACGAGCGGTTTTCCCGATAAGAACTGGTTCCGGTGGAGTTCCGGCGGAAAGATTTAGAACATTATAAATCGGGGTGGGGCGAACTGAATGGTACTTTAATTGTGCCTCTAAGAAGTATAAATAGATGAAAAACAATTAATGAGAAAATACATTATTTTATTTTATTCAGTATAAAAACAGTTAATACAGTACAGTTAATACGGATGAAATGCAAATCCCCGATTTTAACAGAGTTATGGCCTACGTGTTTCACGGACGAAGCCGCTTCGTCAGGGCCTTTGAGAATGGCACAATGTGATCACGTGTAGATTCTACAAATAGAGCATCAATTAATATTGCATAGATTTATAAAGTTACATCAGTGAGGGCTAGAATATAAAATATATATAGACATTGATGTATACATTTATACAAAGTTATGTGTTTAATGAGAAATTGTTAACAATGTTTACTAAGCAGATCTAGATGTTTTATAAAGTATTCAACAGACAAATATAGCTGTGAGGTTAAGCAGTGATCAACTCTATACTGTTTAATGTTTAAACAGGTAATGCTGTGGTTTTATATAAGAAGGAAAAGAGAATGGATATATATAAATATGAGTCATATTATTCTATCAAAGTTTTTTTCCCACTCACCCGGGAACTGTAATTGGAGGGTACCAGCTCTGCGGGACAATGTGAGGCCTTTGTGCTCGTGGGAATACTCCAACCCCAATCCTCCTTAACCGAGAGGAAAAAGAGCAGGCCCCTATATATGCAGATGAAAGAGCATGGTAAACTAAATGGTTGAAAGATGATAATAGTAATAATAGACACCTTCAAAGACAAATGGAGGTGTCAACCACAACTGATCAAAGCAGAACAGAGTAGATGTGAGTATGTGGGGAGTGACAGGGGAGAAACAGCAATAAAGTGAAAACAGAGGCAAATCAAGAACTGTGGGGTGGGGAAGGAGAAATGGGAAAAGGGAAAAGAGGAGAGGATGGGAAAAAATGTGTGCATTATTTATTTCTTTTTATTCCATCTCATACGCTCTACAGTTTGGATCGATGCTGGTCACTTCATCGACACAACGATTCACTTTAATTTCAGATTTCTGTACGTTATGTCTCATCATTGACGGACACTACACAGTACGGCTCATCCTAGTCGTTCTGTCTCATGCAATTCCATGCTCTACAGTCCGGTTCGTTGTCAGTCGCATTGCGGCACACCGATTCATGCCTCTGTCATGGCAAATCATTTTATTCGTTACATTTCCCATACCCTTTACTCCGATTCGAATCCAGTCGCATCTGCGACACACCGATTCTTGTCGGCTCGTGTTAGTCATTTTGTTTCATCACATTCCATGTTCACAGTCCGGTTCGCTGTCAGTCACAATGGAGGCACACAGATTCCTGCCTCTGTCATGGCAATCATTCTGTTCATACCACATACCCTACACTCCTATTCAAATGTAGTCACACCAGCAATGCACCTATTCGTGTCAACTTGTGTTAGTCATTTCACCTCATATTCATTCCAGGCTCTCATTTCATCCCATGCTCCACAGTCCGGTTCTCTGTCAGCCGCAATTTCGGCACACAGATTTGTGCCTCTGTCATGGCAATCATTTCAGTCATTACATTTCATATACTCCACACTCTGATCCAGATCCAGTCGCCTAGCAGCACTCTGATTCGTGTCGTCTTCATTCAGTCATTTCATTTAGTCTCCACTTCATCCCATATTCCACAGTTCGGTTCATTGTCAGTCACAATTACGGCACCCCAAATAGTTTCACTGTCACTTCAATCATTCAGTGGTCTTATTTCGTATTGTCTGTCATGTTCTCCTTAACCACCCTGGCGGTATGATTATGTCAGATTTTTGCATCTCAAAGCGGTACAATTATTTGCATAGAAATTTGATGTTTTATATTGTAGGCCTGTAATTCTTAGCAATAACACACTTATATCTGACCAAACAAGAGTCTAGTAAATATCCCGGGTATGATAAAGTTTGAAACATAAAATCATAAATTATAATATAATAAATAAATATAAATAATTATGAAAAATAATAATAAATTAATTTCCCCACGATTCACTATCGCTCAATTCTGCAAGTGTTCTAATTTACTATGGCTGTTTTCTAGCTGGTCTAAAACCACTTTTGACGTAAAGGGACACTTTTTGGTTGCTATGGACAATCTCCAGTTTCCAGGCAGAAAGAACAGTATATATCATATAAAACTGCATGCAGGGCATTGGACAAAGTACTGGGGACAAAAGGGAGGTGGAATAATTTCATACAGTAATATAATCTGTAAGATTACACTGTACTGTATGTATTATGATTTTTACATTTTTTGAATTTGCGGACACAGCGGGGGGACATCGCAGGATCCTGGGGACAAGGTAAGCATACCGCACCAGGATCCTGCAATGCAATCCCGAGTGTGGCTCGGGGCTACCACTAATGGTATTGAAATTTAACACCGAGCCACACTCGGGAAAACCGCCAGGGAGGTTAAATATGGCACTCGCTTCATGTCGCTTCATTCGTGCATTTTTTTTGTTTCTTTTTATTCCATCTTATACGCTCTACAGTTTGGCTCGATGCTGGTCGCTTCATCGACACAACGATTCCATTCAATTTCAGATCGCTGTACGTTATGTCTCATCATTGACAGACACCCCACAGTACCGCTCACCCTCAGTTTGAATCCAGTCGCAACCATGGCCCACATAGCTTTCAGGCCAACTGTTCTCAAAGTCATTTTTCCTTTGAATTCCATTCATGGTCCCAATTCATTCGATTTAATCATTGTTCACCTTCTTGATAAGGTTTTTGCCTTGCAGTCACTACAAGCGCATCTCAAAGTCACACGATCCGGCCACCCATTCATCTTCAAATGGCATATAATTAAGCCACTCAACGTTGTCTGCCTGTCATTTCTCCTTGAGGTCAGTCGAGTTCAGGTAGTTCCATCCTGCACCAGGTTGGATGTTGTTCCCCCAGGTCAAAACCAAGACTTCACAACTAGGGCACAAATCAGCTAGAGCCATGTCACAGGCTGGCAGCGAAGACCTCACATCTGCCTCTCTGTCACCCTCTCCGGTTTCAGAGAGCAGCAGCGTGCAGTCCCTCAGGGGATGGACCCTCCAAGTTAACAGTGGAACTAAAGCGCAGGGGAGTGCCCTACCCCACTACAGCCAGGAAAGCTAAGCTCTTCAGGGTCCTCTTCCCACCACCAGCGACAGCCGGGCCCAGCACCAGCACCAGCAGGTGTCTCTTCAGTCCATATCCTCAGCCATTTCTCAGCTTCACACCATGTTGTCATCCTTGTTCACTGCAGTCCCTGATGTCCAAGCCAGAGTGATAGTCTTGGAAGGATGCCCGGCCACAGCCATCCCTGACCCAATTGCGATCCCGGTCCTGGCTCCCTCTTAGGCAGGTACGACAAGGAGGAGTTCCACTATCTTCCTCGCACACCTGGTCCCAGTCAGCATCAGGAAGGACATTTTGGACGGTAAGGACGTCAACCTAGCTTCCCTCCTCATTTCGGTCTACAACCTGGCAGAGAATAAATCATAAGCCTGGGGGGACATCTCAGTGGTCTTCAAGGCCAAAGACCCCAGGCTTAACTGCCAACTAACTATTACAGAGTTTGCGTTGACCTTTTGGATGGTGAGAGATGTCCTGTGCTCAACCAGCCCCAGCAGGAGGGAAAAGCTGGATATCTCCACACGGTGGTGGACCTGGGCTATAAATACAGGGGGGTTCTCCTCATTTTATGTTTACCACCATTTATTTTTGGCCAAAGCGGCAGCGAGGCTCTCGCAGTTCCAAGTGGGCACGGATTGGAGCCTCATCGACACAGACACAGCCACTTTGCAGGCTTACGCCGCCCCACGCCCCCCACGCCCCACCACTCTGCGCTGTCTGCCATTCCTCCACCCACATCGCTAACTGATGTTTCAACATAGCAGTTAGACACCCTCTCAATTTCCCCTCCACCTCTGGTACTGGTCAGGGCTTTCCGGCCCCAGATGGACAAATTGGGATGCCCCATTCTGTCAGTAGGGGGAGCATCCATCTGCAATAACTTTATTTTGGGTTGTTCAACTACAGCCAATGCTGGCTGCTCCATATCTGTACCATACAGTATGTCATAGGGGCATCCTAAAACCCTATGCTAGATCAAGCGGCAGAAAACGTCCTGACTAGACCAAGCAGATGTTCTATGGCTGGGATTTTACCTCACCTCACAGCCCACTCCCTCACTGGCCGCCTTCCTTATCCAGGGATTTACAGCAGGATTCCATACCGAAAAATATATAACTGCGCTAATCAGAAATATAAATGTTAGACATTGAAACATAAGTGAATGACATCCCATATACCAGGGAAAATAACTATAGTGATATAAAAATTGGATATTCTTAAATGATCCAAATAGGGTGACAAAAAAAACTGATACCAATAGTGATAAATAAAAGAAAGTCCCAAAAAAACCCAATTGATATCTGAAAATAATTGCAAAAAGAGCTCTTCTGATGACAAGAAGTGATAAATCCACCACCGAAAGAAATGCACGCTTACCAGAGGCAAGCTACAAGACAGCTTGTACACCTAAAGATATCCGATCAATGGGAGCGTCCTGGTCCGACTTCACCATGGAGAGGAAAAAGCAGGAAAGGCTCCGTCCAATAGGTAAGGATGATTACCAGGGAGGACCCACAGAAATAAAAGATAGGAACTCCATAGTGTAAATCAGCAAAGCATAAACAAGGATAA
This sequence comes from Lithobates clamitans, assembly GCA_037952925.1. Taxonomy (NCBI): domain Eukaryota; kingdom Metazoa; phylum Chordata; class Amphibia; order Anura; family Ranidae; genus Lithobates; species Lithobates clamitans. The sequence goes on along the minus strand of JBBGZY010000062.1, from coordinate 1,223,052 downwards.
AATCAGCCGTCCAGCCTGCATGCACCCGTTCGTGACGAGAGGACACCAATGACGTCAGCGCGTCAGCCTTCCGACGTACGTTTCGTCCTAACAGACGTCGTCTAGGGAACGGGCGATGCACTGACTCATCGCTGGATATAACCACCACAGAAACTACGCCTCGTCCATAACGGCCTCATCACACTACCCCAGATGACTCACCAGTGCAGGGATATCTGGTCGACAGCCATCAATGAACAAGCAATAGACCATCTGTTACAGGCCGAACTTGACCGAGGCCTTATCACAAGTTCTCAAATAAACTTTGTTTGGTGTACGACCTGTCTGCACCTCATTCTTCCCACTTTCCAAGTTTAAATTCCTTAATTCCTTCAGAGGAATTCTCCCTGAGATATGCTTCAGTCGACATGGGGATTCAGGCCAATATCAATATAGGCACAGGCACCTGGCTCTCTAAAGTTGACATATCAGACACATTTAAGCTTCTACCCATCAAGATGTCCCTCTGGTGTTGGCACAGCATTAAATGCAAATAGTCATATTACTTTGCCACTAAACTGACCTTCGGCTTCAAAAGCAGCCCATGGCTCTTCGACACCTTCACACAGTCCCTCACTTGGATCCTGTTGCACCAAGCCCAGTGCCAGAAGGTCATTCATTATCTGGATGACTTCTGGGAATCTCAATGTGCCCATAGCAGAACACAAAGTGGAAGGCCCAGTGGACTCTATAACCTTCCTCGGGGTCAACCTTGACACTCGAGCCATGCAGGCCAGCTTGCCCCCCCGATAAATTGGCCCACGTCAGGTCGGTTCTTCATGACTTTACCTGAGCACAGGGGTGTTCTAATCGCTGTTAGGGATGCTCAACTTCACAATGAGGATTATTCCCCAGGGACGATCTTTTATTTCGTGCCTCTTGATCTTCTTCTCTCAGGCACAGCATTAAATGCAAAGAGTCATATTACTTTGCCACTAAACTGACCTTCGGCTTCAAAAGCAGCCCAAGACTCTTCGACACCTTCACACAGTCCCTCACTTGGATCTTGTTGCACCAAGCCCAGTGCCAGAAGGTCATTCATTATCTGGATGACTTCTGGGAATCTCAATGTGCCCATAGCAGAACACAAAGTGGAAGGCCCAGTGGACTCTATAACCTTCCTTGGGGTCAACCTTGACATTCGAGCAATGCAGGCCAGCTTGTCCCCCCGATAAATTGGCCCATGTCAGGTCGGATCTTCATGACTGAGCACAGGGGTGTTCTAATCCCTGTTAGGGATGCTCAACTTCACAATGAGGATTATTCCCCAGGGACGATCTTTTATTTCGTGCCTCTTGGTCTTCTTCTCTCAGGCATGGAACCCTGATCAAATTCTTAGTCTAGACACAGCAGCGTTAGCAGGTCTGTCTATGTGGGATGAGTTCCTTACTATTTGAAACAGCTTATCCATGTTCATACATTCAGTATCACCTCAGGTAGTAACGGATGCCGCAGTCTCCACAGGCTTTGCTGCAATTTTTGGCCATCATTGGTTTGCAGGACCATGGCTTCCAGAGATCCTCCTAATCCCCATTTTTATCCAGTCTTCCTCATTGTTCGAACTGTACATGACTGTGGCAGACGCTCAGGTCTGGGGCCATACCTGGACCGGACAAACTGTGGCCTTCGCCACAGACAACCAGACCTCAGCCGATATCATTAACAAGAGCAGGTCAAAATTGCTCCCCATTATGTCCTTCTTACGCAGGCTGGTACAATTATCCCTGCAGCATCAATTCAATGTTCACTGCACATACTGTACATTCCGGGCAAGTGCAACATCGCAGCAGACACACTGTCCCATTTTAACTTCTTTTCATTTTTTCAGCAGAAACACGGAGCCGACCCAACATCATCTCCTATCCCGCGTTGGTCTCAGCTGACATCGGATTAAAGCAGCACCTTCACAGCATGACCCAGCTCATCAATCTTTATTCTGCAACACACTCAAGACCTACCATGTCACTTGGAACACCTTCTGCAAGTTTCTGGCATCCTGCCCTGGGACAACATCAACAGACACTAAGCGCATACTAGCTTTTATATCATATTGCCACACACAATTGACTCTATCACATAACACCATCAGACTCTAATTAGCCGGCATCCAACACTTCCTGGCCTTACAGGATCCTGCAAAGCTGTCCGTACACACGAGCAGACTTTCCGGCATACTTGGTCCGGCGGACCAGAGTCTGCCGGACAATCCGTAGACTATGTAGGCTCCGGCGGACTTTTCCGGCGGACTTTTTCCCAAAAGCCCGCCGGACCTAGATTTGAAACATGTTTTAAATCTTTCCATCGGACTCAGTTTCTGGCGGAAAGTCCGCTCGTCTCTGTGCTGGTCCGACGGAAAGCCCGCTCATCTGTATGCTGGTCCAATGGACCAGATACGACGCAAGGGCAGGGTATTGCATTTCGCGCTCGCTGCAATGGGAAAAACAAATTTTCCTATTGCGGCGAGCGCGGGGCATACCAGGCCCTTAGGTCTGGTATGGATTTTAAAGGGAAGCCCCTACGCTGAAAAAACGGCGTGGGGTCCCCCCTAAAATCCATACCAGACCCTGATCCGAGCACGCAGCCCGGGCGGTCAGGAAAGGGAGTGGGGACGAGCGAGCGCCCCCCCCCCTTCTGAACCATAACAGGCCGCATGCCCTCAACATGGGGGGTGGGTGCTTTTGGGGTAGGGGGGCAAGTCCAAGTGTGGCAAGTGTGAGCAAGTCCGTTCATTCTGAAAGTCCGCCGTAACTCCAGCGAAAGTCTATCGGAAAGACAGGTGGACTTAGCCCGCCGGAAAGTCCGGTTGTGTGTGGGCAAGTCCGTCCGTTTTAAAGTCCGGCTCACCTGGCGGACAAAGTCCGTCAGAAAGTGTGCCGGACCAAGTATGCCAGAAAGTCCGATCGTGTGTACGCGGCATAAGGCACACCTGTGCAATAATCATGATGTCTAATCAGCATCTTGATATGCCACACCTGTGAGGTGGATGGATTATCTCGGCAAAGGAGACGTGCTCACTAACACAGATTTAGACAGATTTGTGAACAATATTTGAGAGAAATAGGCCTTTTGTGTACATAGAAAAAGTCATAGATCATAACACAAAAGTGTTATGTTTATAATAATTTTGCTCAGTATATATATATATATATATATATATATATATATATAGTCGAAGCCCTTAAACCGGGATGAATGTGAACCACACAAACATGCCACAAGACTTAAAACATGAAATAGACCTGAAGTGTGCCCTGGGCTGCTGGCTGGTATACCAAAAAAGGGGCAAAAACATTCAGGTAGGGGTGAATGCTCTTTATTGTTTTAGTGTTATTTACTGAGCAAGTTTGATAAATGCTTGCGACATTTCTACCTGAGGATTCAGGATGTACCGGGCAAAGCAGGCGGATTTCCACCCATCCAATCTCTTGATGATATGGTCTGGAATCCCATGCTGAGATGCGGCCAAGGCTGCTCCAATTCGGAAGGAGTGTCCAGAGTACCTGCTGGGGTTGAGGCCTAGGTTGCGCAGGAGGATCTTAATGTGTTTAATGAACTGACAGCCACTCAAGGGGTTGGTCGAGAAAGGAAGTAGGGAACTAGAGTTCCACTGGCTGGGTAGGAGCGACAGTACGCAGTCAAGTATCTCTACTGGGCACCAGATGTTGTTTGTTTTGAAAAGTCGGATGTGGACATATATATATATATATATATATATGTAGCGGTCACATTTTTGCTTAATAATTCAATGTTATGTTATAGCTTAGTATTTGGCACCATCTAGCGGTCAAAATAGGGAATGAACTGTATTTTATTTTTTTATTGAAGAAGATGACAGGAAGTGTTTTGTTTTGTTTACTTTGGACATTACCCACAATGCTTAGTGAACTCCCATGAGCATCAAGAGACTGAACTGCATTCTGGGAAGGCTATAAAAGAACTTGACGCGGCCATCTTAGGTCTCTTGGGAGAGCATGGCCAGCCTGTGAGGATCTATGTGGAGGTCTCCAGCGAAGCGCGGCCTACACTCATTGCGGAGCGATCCGATCAGCAACCCTGCAGCACATCAGTGAGCCGGACTGATGGCGAGGTAGAACTGAGGAGGTTCCAGTGAAGCCTGTCGGAGCCATCTGAGAGTCCCAGAGCATCTCGCTGTGTGGAGCAGAGCAGCGGAGCAGTGTTGGCCGGCTGAAAACAGGACCCTTTGCACCGGAGTAGAATCTACATTGCAGACCTGGTTGGGTGAGAGGGCTGCTGCCCAAAGTTTCATTGACCCACTTTTACACATTTGCACTTACAGCGCAGTGCTGCTGGGACCTGTAGTCCCACAGAGGAAGTTCAAAGTATTAAGACTGAGTTCAATATAGGCCTCAAGCCTGTGCTTCATTACAATCCTGACACTGTATTACTTACACCAGAGACAGTTGTAGTGTTGCTGCACCACAACACTAGTTCAACATTCAGTTTGCTCTGACCCAGGAGTTGTTAACCACTGGATTAAAATTTATTCTACATATAGCTGTCATGAACAGGTGTGACCAGAACCGTGTGATCTGCGACAGAGGACACCCAAACGTATATAAGTGAAAATATATTAATTTATTAAGGAAAGTGAGTAATATAATACAACCAACTCCAATATGACACAGTGCAATAACCAACCACAGACAGAGACCCACAAATAACAACAGATAGATAAGTGCAATAAATGGGAAATACCAGGTTCATAAACAATAGCCAGGCCAGGGTCATACACAGCAGATTAGCAGATGGACAGGGGATGTTCCAGAGACATAAACGTAAGCCAGGCCAAGGTCATACACAGGGAGATCAGCAGATGGGGTATGGAACACAGGACAGGGAGAGGATGGATGGGTCAGACTGCAGGCAGGGATGCAAGGTAACAGGTGGGACAGGATAGGGTCCCAGACAGGGAGACAGGATCAGGGCACAGGATCGGGTTCAGGGCACAGGATCAGATTGCTAGCAGGTCAGGAGGCAATGAAGAAGTCAAGGCAAACATGTGAATGTTTGCCGGGTATTTATAGGCTTGTGATTGGCCTCAAGTGACACCTGATTGCAGGAGGTACTGTCTGCTCCACACTGCCAGGATCCATCCGCTGGTGGACGCCAGTACTGCGGCCCAAAGATGATATACTATTAACAGGGAAAAGCTCTCCTGACAGTTCCAAACTGCCAGGAGACACCTGCTGGTGGACCTCAGTACTGCATGCCAAATAACAGGTATTACCAGCGGATGGAACATTTCCTGACAATAGCTAGCAGAAGAAAGAAGAAAAGAAGGACTGCCTCTTTAAACGCAAGGCCTTATACTTTATTGCTTTCAGAGTTATTGTAATATAAAGCAGTGGGAGCTCTCTAGGTATTGTGCTATGATTTGTCAAAATAGCATTGGCCTTTTCTACAGTTACAGAGCGTGCTGAGAGTGGGACAGTGTCCATAGTGAAGTCAGTTCACCCTGTCATTGTTCCCATGTCATAAACGCATTGCTAAAAGGGTTAAATTAAACACTTTCCATTGGTTTAATACTCTATTGTGAATTGAATCTGTTGGCTGTCACACTACGTTGGTCTGACAGTACAACTGCTGTACTCATTATTTTGAAGTAGATACAATAAACTTTATTCTTGTTTAAGTATTCCTGTGTGGAGTGTTGTTTCCTCTTATTTGCTGACCAGGTGGAAGCTGGAGGTTAAAGGTAAAGACAAAAAGGTATATTACCGTATATACTCGAGTATAAGTCAAATTTTTCAGCACATTTTTTTGTGCTGAAAGTGCCCCCCTCGACTTATACTCGAGTCAAGCACTTTTCTGCAGCAACAAATTTCATTTTCCGAACCGATTTGGGGCCCCGTATCTCAGGGTCACTTAGTGCTAGGAACCCCAAAAACCCAGTGGAACTGGTACCACAACATATCCAAAGCTGGGGTTCCTAGCACTAAATGGCCCTGAGATACGGGGCCCCAAAACCAGTTCAGAAAATGTCATTCTCTGCTGCAGAAAAGTGCTTGACATTTTCTGAACCGACTTTGGGGCCCCATATCTCAGGGCCACTTGGTGTTAGGAACCCCACATTTGGGATGCAAACCAGGTGGAACTGGTACCAAAACGTGTCTAAAGCTGGGGTTCCTAGCACCAAGTGGCCCTGAGATACGGGGCCCCAAAACCGGTTCGGAAAATGTCATTCTCTGCTGCAGAAAAGTGCTTGACATTTTCTGAACTGATTTTTGGGGCCCTGTATCTCGGGGCCACTTGGTGCTAGAAACCCCAGCTTTGGAAATCTTATGGTGCTAGTTTCACTGGGTTTGCACACCAAATTTGGGGTTCCTAAGTGGAACTAAGAGATACGGGGCCCCAAATTCTGTCAACTGTGTCCATCTGCAGCAATGTCATTTCGGGACCCTTTGGGTTCAGGGACCCCAAATTTTGGCTGCAGCTAGGGGGCATCTAAGAACCCTTAACTACCGAGTTTGAAGTTCAGGGGACCTATGGCTGCAAATGGGCACAGTGAGGCATGCAAATGGGCACAGTGATGCTGCAAATGGGCATTGTTGAACCTCTTTTCCACTTACAGTAGCTGTGCATTTCTCACCCTCGTCTTATACTCGGGTCAATAAGTTTTTCCCATTTTTTTTGTGGTAAATTAGGGCCTCGGCTTATACTCGGAATGACTTATACTCAAGTATATACGGTATATTGTATATTGTGAAATTGTCTTTAAGTTTCTACCGCACACAACGTTACACTACAGCTGTGTCAAGGGGACTGAGTCAAATTTAGGGGAGTATAGCAGAGTACAGGCCCAATCAAAATATCAGCAGCTCCTTTGAGGGTCAGTGCTATATATATATAATATATATGTATATACATTTCACTTTGGGGGTTCATATAGATTTACAAGTTTACAGTAGTACCACACTTTACACAGGTGCCTTGATATGGCAGTGATTTTTAATCTAAATGTTAGAAACTGTTTCAAAGTAAGTTCTCTTTTCTGATTGACAAGATTGAAAAAAAATATATGGTATATCTTGGTTACACCTGGTCTACAAAAATAATTTTGACTATTAGGTGCAATGTTTTCATAAATAACACTATCTATGATCTCATTTTACCGCAGCAGGAACTTACAGGGCATCTGTCATCTCAACATTTTTTCACATACAAGTTCCCTGGCTTTTAAAACAATGTTTTCATTTCCTAAATGTTCCAACTGGGATAAATTAGAACAATTCCATCATAGAACAGATGGCTGATTTGCAAAACAACTTTTTCTGAAAGCACAGAGGTTGTCTATTCTATGATTAGACACTCGTTTGTATAATAATTAAACATATCTTCTGGTCCAGAACTTTAAAATAGACATTTTAAAGTATTGCTAATATCTTATTACTAATGTATTTCTATTATTCAATGCACAATTTAAGAATGCATGTATACGTAAAAATGTAGCCACTGATCCAAAGCTGTGCAGTCAAGAATGATAGTTTGAAAACTTATTATATCAGAGAAAAATACATCAAGATATTGGTGTCTTTTCGCCTGCTTATTTTTCCTTAAGGAGATTCCAGATGAGCACTGTCATGCAGTTTATTTAATGCATAAAGGCTATATTGTAGCAAATGTGGTCACATTTATTCCAATGTTGTAATCTGGCATATTAGGTGAATGTGCCTACATACTGCATCTTAGTGCAAGATTTCCTACACTGTTGGTATATAAAGGGCTATGACAATGTTTTGATATTATACAGCATGGTTGCAAACACTCTTATTACCATAATATTATCAAGGAGCTCAAGTATACAACATACATGATATGGCACACAAAGCTCCTTGCACCCTGTCACTGGGCCTTGCAGGAAGAGAAATATCCCTCCCCCCAATAAAACAAACCTTAAAGTGTTATACCTTTGACTCACCTTATCTACAACTGAAAAAGTTTTAATTAGGGTTAAAGTACAGCTAAACCCAAAAAACTAAAACTGAAAACCTCCTCAGATGTGGTGGCTGCATTACATTTCTTTTTTAAGGTTTTTTTTCCCCTGGTGATTCTGCTAGTGTCAATTCCAGTCCTAGGATGCTCATTCATCACTTCATAGGATCTCATAAGCTTCCATTTTCCTATTATCCATAATCTAAAGGGATATGGTTCTGTAGTAAAAATCAATGTCATTGAGAACAGTCAGCATAGGTAGAGAGCACAGATAGTTCACAGGATTTCCCAAAAAGCCAGCATATATTTATCTTATGACACAGATATTTCAATGGTATATTTAACAGAACAAAAGGGACCAAATAAGAGATGTTATTTGTTAGGGATTAGATACTCTTTAACCGCTTGCCAACCAGCCGCCGCAGTTTTACTGCAGCAGAATGGCACGGCTGGGTGAAACGACGTTACCTTTCGTCGCTTCGCCTTTTGGCCACTAGGGGCACACGCACATGCCTGCAGTGCATGCCCGGAGCCAATGCGAGTGCCCGGCGGGTGCGATGACCCCCGGGCCCCCGCGATCGCTCGTGACTCGCGGTTCTTTCAGGGGATTAGAGAGAGATCGTGTGTTCATACTAAGTATGAACACCGATCTCTCTCTCCTCCTAGACAGTCCCACTCCCCCACAGTTAGAACACACCTAGGGAACACAGTTAACCCCTTGATCGCCCCCTAGTGTTAACCCCTTTCCTGCCAGTGACATTTATACAGTAATCAGTGCATTTTTATAGCACTGATCTCTGTATAATTGTCAATGGTCCCAAACATGTGTCAAAAGTGTCCAATTTGTCTGCCGCAATATCGCAGTCCCGATAAAAATCGCAGATCGCCACCATTACTAGTAAAAAAAAAAAATAATAATTAAAATGCCATAAATCCATCCCCTATTTTGTAGATGCTATAACTTTTGTGCAAACCAATCAATATACGCTTATTGCATTTGTTTTTTTTACCAAACATATGTGGAAAAATACACATCGGCCTAAACTGAAGAAATATTTTTTTTTGGATAAAAAAAGTGGGATATTTATTTTAGCAAAAAGTAAAAGATATTGTGTTTTTTTTTTCAAAATATTCTCTCTTCTTTTGTTTATAGCGCAAAAAATAAAAACTGCAGAGACGATCAAATACCACCAAAAGAAAGCTCTATTTGTGGGAAAAAAAGGACGTCAATTTTGTTTGGGTACAGGGTCACACGACTGCGCAATTGTCAGTTAAAGCGATGCAGTGCTTTACCGCAAAAAATGGCCTGGTCATTGAGCAGCCAAATCTTCAAGGCTGAAGCGGTTAAGCTTCAATTTTGATGTTGTTCTTAAGTTTTTTTTATAATCACTTTTTCTTTATTAAGACATATTCCAACATACAGCATAGAGATACTCATTGCACAATATATATATATATATATATATATATATATATATATATATATATATATATATATATATATATATATAAATCTTTTCATTAACATACACCACACTAACCCCCCACCCCGAGAAAACACTCCGGATCCTTGATCATGTCCTCTTCAAAAAAGAGAAAGAAAGAAAGAAAGAAAGAAAGAAAGAGAGAGAAAAAAAGGAAAAAGCCCACCCCCACTTGCCTAACCATAACTAAAACTCAATTTGTGCAAAACATTATTCAAAATATAATTAAGAGGGGGGCTTTACAGCACCCTATTACGCGTGTCAAACAACGAACAATACAAAAAAATAATAAGTAATAGAAAAAAAAAGTGTATAATTTCAAATTACTATTTTTGTGTCTTATTATATTTAGTGTTGTAATTCAATATAATCTCACTCTACTATTTCATTTTTTATACCTCTCCACCTTTCATTTCAATCTACCCCTCTTTATGTGATTCCATTACGTGTTGCTCATCCCGTGCCTAATTTACTATTATAACTTATCCTCTTCCTTTAATGTTATCAATCATCACTCCACTGTGCCTCCCAGAGGAGGAAAAAAGAAACAACACAAAAAACAACACAAAAAAAACACCTCCTCCCAACTTCCCCCCACCAGATGCATCTTGCAGACTATCCAATCCATAATGCAGCATTGCCCCCAAAAGGGTTTAATCCACCCTTATTTCTGAGGAGTAATACAGCCATCCTGCTCGTGTAACTTTAAATTTATTTTGTTGGTCTTTAACCATATGTATGAGTCTCTCTGCTTCCATTATTTTTTCTACCTCCCTTTTCCAATCCATTATAGTGGATCCTACTCCCAGACTGACAATGTTTCAAAAGTGTCTCTGTTTCACCTAAGATAAGAAATGTGTTACTGGCCAGATTACCAGGTAAAAATAAAGGATACAAAAACTAAAAAAGTAAACAAATGCAAGCCACCACAATTAAGGATTAGTAAACTGCAATATATTCTATTTTTGGTTTTGGTTTTAATACTGCTTTAAACCTGCACATGATGTTGTGCACCTGTACACTGTACTAATGCAAAGTGACATTTAAAATAAAAAAAAAGATACATTTAAAGTTCTGCAAGATGATATGTCCCAGCCACTTCATTCTGTTTGTAAGTACAACAGTCTGGAATTTTCTTCCAGCATCTATACCAGACCCTTTCCTCGATAAGGTCTTGCCTGTAGGTAAGGCATGTAAGGGGTGACTCCATGAAAAAAAAAAAAAAGATTGAGGTCCCTCCTAAACATCCATTCCAGACCTCCACCCTGGATGAGGGACTGTTATGGATACACCACTGAAAAACAATAAAAAAAGCGTGCCCTCCAAATCCATATCAGACCCCGTATATGAGTAAGCAGCATGGCAGACCAGAAATGGGAGGCATCAAGCATACAGCCATCACTCCTAAACTATACCAGGACACATGACACTAAAATAGGAAGGGCACCTTGAAACACCTTGTCCCTATGTTATTGGGAACAAGGGACTCTTCCCCACATCTCTGGCCCCTTAAATAAGGGGGTTTGCAGAAGGGTGGACTTATCAGAATCAGTGGCGGCCGCTCATACGGGGCGCAGGGACCTTTGCCTCCCTAATCCATGTGCTAGGCCCCTAATCTACCTGCAGGGTGCCGGACACATGGATTTCAATGTTTTTTTATTTTGAAGCACATGATTAAAGCCCGAGGCTCTAATTTGCTTCAAAAAGGGTGGGCTCAGGGCACAGAGCACTGCGCCCCGAGCCCACCCACTTGTGTGACATTAGCTATGAATATTCGGTGTCACCCTGTTTGGCCTCCCGGCCAATCAGGAAGTGTGTCCTGAGACGTAAAAACTATATGGCATTAAACTGGCAGTAATGCACACAGTACTATATGGCGCTAAACTGGCAGTAATGCACAAAACTATATGGCGGTAAACTGGCAGTAACGCACACAGAAGTAAATGATGTTAAACTGGCAGTAACGCACACAGAACTATATGGCGTTAAACTGACAGTAACGCACACAAAACTATATAGCGCTAAACTGGCAGTAACGCACACAGAAGTAAATGGCGTTAAACTTGCAGTAACGCAGAAAACTATATGGGGTTAAACTGGTAGTAAGGCACACAGAACTACAGTATATGGTGTTAATCCGACCAGATGTGCTACCGGTGCAAAACAAAAAAATTACTAGTTTGCTGCAATCATGTAAGCCTACACAAAAATGGTATAGTATCAATATAATATAAAAGTAGATTGCGCTAACTTCTGTGTATGATACCACTGCTGAAATATGCAAAAATAGGATATCTATCCTATGTAGCGTGATTTTCTGTATCAATTAATGTTGTGTCAAAAAAATATATTGTCCACATAGTGTTACTTATTTGGAATATTATTTTGTCACTAGTAACACTATGTGGACAGTATATTTTTTGACACAATAATAATTGATACAGAAAAGCACGCTACATAGCATAGATATGAAATAGACGGTATTCAACAGTCATTACACTGATGCTGTCTAAACTGTCCCTACTCTTGCTATACACTAATGTCAAGATTACTGACAGTCTCACTACACTACACTGAAACTATCTGAGCTGTCCCTACTTTACACTAATGTATGTATGAATGACACGGTCTCACTACACTACAGTGAATCTATCTGAGCTGTCCCTACTCTAGCTGCACACTATGCAAAGCTGAATGATGGTTCTCCTCAGTACACTCACACTATCCTAATGCCCCATACACACGGTCAGACTTTGTTCGGACATTCCGACAACAAAATCCTAGGATTTTTTCCGACGGATGTTGGCTCAAACTTGTCTTGCATACACACGGTCACACAAAGTTGTCGGAAAATCCGATCATTCTAAACGCGGTGACGTAAAACACGTACGTCGGGACTATAAACGGGGCAGTGGCCAATAGCTTTCATCCCTTTATTTATTCTGAGCATGCGTGGCAATTTGTCCGTCGGATTTGTGTACACACGATCGGAATTTCTGACAATGGATTTTGTTGTTGGAAAAATTTATATCCTGCTCTCAAACTTTGTGGGTCAGAAAATCCAATGGAAAATCCGACCGTGTGTACGGGGCATTAGACTGACACTAAACTAATATTCTACACTGACAATTGAAGAAAAATAGCACAGTATAGCACACTAACTAATTAATAGCACTGAACAGAACCCTGTTCTATCTCTCTCCATGCTGAAATCACACTGAAAATGGCTGCCAGTGAAAGAATACTTTTATACTGTGGGGTGGGAATGAGCCATGATTGGATAAAATCATGATGACAGTGTCCAATCATGACTCTGACAGTGCTCTGTGCCCTGATTGACTGAAGCTTTCACTGCTTCAGCCAGTCAGGGCTTACAATGCACTGTTCAACACCGCAATGCATTGTGGTCAGTTCAGGGGACAAACGGTCGAACAACCCGTGTGTTCGGCTGTTCGCCGAACGTCCGAACAACGAACCAGCGAACGGTTTGCCCATACCTAATGAGGACCCTTTGTAGAATTGCAGGAGATCGGACAAACAGCGTCTATAGGTTCTAGCAAAGACCTTCCTTGACGTTACCTCATTACAAAGTCCTCATCTCAGTTTATGTTGTCTTTTATTTGGAAGGTTTTAAGAAGCCAATCCCATTTAAGCATATACTTCTCTGTCCCATTACACTGATGTCAAATATAGCAACAACTCAAGCTAGATAATTATAGTTGACCAGAACACCTATATAAACAATGGTAGCAGAGAGGGTATCTTGTATAAGCACTCCAGGGCATCTGTTGGACAAATGTCCCACTTGCAAGCCTAAGCAAACAGCAAATTGCTTAGTGTGAGGCTGGGATAGTCACACACAAATATATATATATATATATATATATATATATATATATATATATATATATATATATATATGTATATATACCGTATATATACCGTATATATACCGTATATATACATATATATACATATATATACATACATACATATCATATACTCCATGTATATTATATACATAAAAAACACATCAGATGCAGTACACATGGAAGTTGGGGTGAAGAGAACACAAGATACCTGCATGTTTTCTCTGAAATACAGTCTCTGGTCCTCCCACTTGTTTCTTTAACCTCTTGCCGACCAGCCGCCGTCGTTATACGGCAGCAGGTTGGCATGGCTGAGCAAACTGCCGTAGGTGTTCAACGGCCTCTTTAAGAGATATAGGGGCACGCACATGGCTGGTGCACCCGAAATTACTCCACACAGAGCCTGAACGGGGATCTGTGTATGTAAACAAACAGATACCAGTTCTGACAGGGGAGCAGAGAGTTATCTGCTGTTCCTAGTGATTAGGAATAGCGATTTTTCTCCTCCTCCAGTCACTACAATCCCCCCACAGTTAGAAACACCTCCCTAGGACACACTTAACCCCTTGATCAGCCCCTAGTATTAACTGCCTTCCCTGACAGTGACATTTATACAGTAATCAGTGGCTATTTTTAGCCCTAATTGTTGTATAAAAGTCACTGGTCCCAAAAAAGTGTCAAAAGTTTCCGATCTGTCCGCCTCAATGTCGCAGTCCCACTAAGAATCGCTGATCACCGCCATTACTAGGAAAAATAATAATAATAATAAAAATGCCATAAATATATCCCCTATTTTGTAGACGCTATAATTTTTGCGCAAAACGCTTACTGTGTTTTTTTTACCAAAAATATGTAGAAGAATACATATTGGCCTAAACTGATGAAGAAATGTGTTTTTTTTTTTTGTTTTTTGGATATTTATTATAGCAAAAAGTAAAAAATATTGTGTTTTTTTTTGAAATTGTCGCTCTTTTTTTGTTTATAGCGCAAAAAATAAAAAACACAGAGGTGATAAAATACCACCAAAAGAGAGCTCTAGTTGTGGGAAAAAAGTACATAAATTTGTTTGGGTACAACCTCGCACGACCGCTCAATTGCCGGTTAAAGTGACTCAGTGTCGTGTCGCAAAAAATGGCCTGGTCATTAAAGGGGCTAATCCTTCCGGGGCTGAAGTGGTTAAGACATCCTCCTTGAAATCTGAAGTTCATGTGGTAACTGAGGCTTAAAGTTCAAGGTAGGACAGCACTGGGAAGGTTCCCGTACTGCCTCCGTACTTAGAAGTCTTTCACCACCTTTATCTGGGGAATCTTTTTCAGTCTTCTGGTTTCCTCTAGGCTTTTGTCTGCAGGGAAACCATGCAATATCCTTGCAGCACTCCTCACACTTGGACCCCAAGGCATGGGAGAGATGCTAATGTTACAGCAACCTCAGAGCAGAAACAATTTGTGGTATGTGTTCTCAGCATCCCACACTCAGTCCCACATAGCACAAAACAAAAGAAAGTAGAGATGAAATGCAGCTATGAAAACAAAAGAAAGTAAGGATGAAATACAGCTATGAAGGCTTTGGCTCCAAGACAGTCAGACGTGCATTTACAGCCTTTTGGAGATCTTGATGTGGACTATTTTCCGTTTGATTTATTTAATTTAATATGTTTTATGTGGACTGTCAATTGTGTATTGTTTATCAATCACACATACAAGTGAGATGTTTTGTGCTGGTTTTCCTTATTTTTAGCAACCTTACAGTCAAGTCCTAGGGTATGTAGCACTCTTCCTCAAAGGGGCAGCTGTGAATTGACCCATGTCTTGTTTGCTAGTACAGTGGCTCCCAGACCCAGACACATTTCCAAACACAACCACAAATACAGGCTCAGTCTAGACTCTAGAGGATGTCTTTTTATAGATTTAATGCAGAAAAAAATAGGAGAAGGGTGCAAATGCAGGATACTCCAAAACATCCAGAGGAATTATCATGATGATGAGCTTTAGACAAATCTTTTGTAAAAGCCTCAGCTTGTGGTAGGAGGGAATGGCCAGCTAATCTGAAAATCGATGTAAGCAGTCTCCTTACAGTAACCTCTGGCATGTACCGTACATCCCATGCATATGCTAGACATGTGCATTCCGTTTCGTTCTGAATCGAAATTCGGACAAATTTTTCATTATTCGGAAATTCGGATGCATCCGAATTTCTGAATTACAAAAGTGATGAATTTAAACGAATCCAAAAAAAAGCGAACTAATTCGAATCGAATTCGAAAACAAATTTGAATCGAATTCGAAAACATATTCGAATCGAATTCGAAAACATATTCAAATCGAATTCGAAGACAAATTTGAATCGAATTTGAAAGCAATAGAAATCGATTTTCTAAAAAATACAATAAAATAGAATATAAAATCATAAAGCAATATAATACATATATATAATATTTTTTTATTCTGTTTATTGTTTTTCTATGCTTTCTTTTCTTTTCTATTATTTTCTATTCTTTAATAGTCTTTTCTATTCAAATTCAAATTCATTCTATACGAAATTCGAATTTCGGAACATGGCTTCTGAAGATCGAATTTCATATAGAATGAATTTGAATAAAAAAGATTAGAATAGAAAAAAAAATTATAGAAAAGAATAAACTAGAAAAACATATATTGTATTTTATTCTATTCTGTTCTATTGTTTTTCTATTATATTCTTTTTTATTATTTTCTATTCTATTCTAATAATTTCTATTCAAATTCAAACTCATCCTATGTGAAAATTGATATATAAACATATAAATATTATTTATATATATATATATATATATATATATATATATATATATATATATATATATATATATATATATATATATATATATATATAACCATTTTCAGAAATTCTAATTTCGAAGATCAAATTAGAATAAAAGAAAATAATAGAAAAGAATAGACTAGGAAAACAATTGAATAATATATATACAAAGATTATGTTTCAGGCTGATTTGTTCGCACCCTTCCTTAGATCAGTCAGAACACATCTGAACTTTATTTTTATGTATACAAGGTCGGTGGGAGGACCTGTTTGCTGACACTAGATTGAAAGCTGTGTGTGGTTCTCCTCTACACTTCAGTCTATATATATATATTATATTTTTTTCTATTTTGTTCTAATGTTTTCTATGCTATTCGTTTCTATTATTTTCTATTCTATTCTAATCTTTTCTATTCAAACTTGATTTCAGTCTATATGAAATTCGATTCATTTTCTATGCAAATTCATTCTCGAATTTCGTCTAGCATGAATTCAAATTCGAATAGAAAAGTTTATATATATAATATTGTATATATATAATATTTTTTTTCTATTCTGTTCCATTGTTTTTCTATGCTATTCTTTTCTATTCTAAACTTTTCTATTCGAATTTGAATTCATGCTAGACGAAATTCGAGAATGAATTTGAATTTGCATAGAAAAGATTAGAATAGAAAAAATAATAGAAAATAGACTAGAAAAACAATAGAACAGAATAGAATAAACTATATATATATATATATATATATATATATATATATATATATATATATATATATATATATATATATATATATATATATATATATATATATATATATATATAATGTTTTATTCTGTTCTGTTCTATTGTTTTTCTAGTCTATTCTTTTCTACTCTATTCTAATCTTTTCTATTTGAATTCAAATTAATTTTATACGAAATTCGAATTTCGGAAGATGGTTTTATATATATATATTATTTTTTTCTATGCTGGTCTTTTGTTTTTCTATGCTATTCTTTTCTATTATTTTCTAATCTTTTCTATTTGAATGCAAATTCATTCTATATGAAATTCGAGTTTCGGAAAATGGTTATATAGAAAAAGAATGAAATCGAATTCTAATGGAAAAGACTAGAATAGAAAAAACAATAGAACAATATATATAAAACATCTTCCGGAATTGGAATTTGGTACAGAATGAATTCGAATTTGAATAGAAAAGATTAGAATAGAATATATTATATTTGTTTCTATTCTGTTCTATTGTTTTTGCATGCTATTCTTATTTTCTATTCTATTTGAATCTTTTCTATTGGAATTCGATTTCATTCTATATGAAATTCGAATTTCACAAAATGGTTATATATAGTTTACTCTTTCAAATTCAAATTTTTTCAAATTTTTTTCGAATGCAGTAGAATTTTTTCGAATTTGATAGTTTTTTTTCGAATGCGGTAGAATTTTTTCGAATTTGATCGTTTTTTTTCGAATGCGGTAGAATTTTTCGAATTTGATCGTATTTTTCAAATGCGGTCGAATTTTTTCGAATTCGAATACGAAACTAAACGAATCCCGAAAACGAATGTAACGAATGCAACTAATTTAACTAAACAAATTTAGTTAAATAACGAATCGAAACTAAACTAAATTAAACACATTTTTTCACCCTGCACATGTCTAGCATATGCACATCAGGGATCCATAATAAAGCCTTACTCACAAAGTCAAAGGAGAGCTGTCTGCTACCCAGCCACCATGTGACACTCTCCAGTGAGTAAGAAAGGGGTCATTCCCCAGACCAGTCTCCACAGGTGATACTCTCCAGCAAATGTCTCTCATCAGTCTTTTGGGCCCTTAGCCAAGCACATGCTGAGGCCCGAACAGCAACAAACTGCATCCCAGAAGCAGAAGCTCCAGAACAAGAACAGGTTGGACAGAATGATGCAAATACACTCTAAAATTCTGCACTTCCTAATCTGCAATCCCTTCCACCAAACAAGCAGCTGTATATAGTAAATACCCTATTCTGTCCAAAACATACAAAACTCAAAAACACAGTGCTCCAAGCAAGATTCCACTAAATGAAATGGAAAATCCCTCACTACATGTAAACAAATAAATAAAATAAAATACACATCAAATCAATAAAACAATGCATATATCATAGTGATAAAACTACAAATTATTTCAGTGACCATAACAATAATCAAATGTATAAAAAGAAAAAGTCTTTTACAACATTTGTGTCCATTTGAAGTAGAAATGTGCAAAAAATCCACTTTTACAAAGTGCTGGTTCTTCACACCTTTAAAAGTGCAATCTCAGTAGCTCAGGATCACTCAACAGATTTGTATGACATGATACACGATAGTCAAAAATAGCTGTTTAATGATGTTAGATAGGTGAGGAGATGGATGGCTTCCTGATTCCCTTATTTTTTCCTCATGGATCTATTCAGTAAATGGAGAAAAAGGCTCATAGTGTTCATTAAAACAGTTATGTTAAAAACAAATCATATTCACAAAGCAAGTGCTTAACTCATTGAAAAAAGGTTATTGTATCAACACAGAGTGGTACTGTGGACACTACATAGATAAGAATGGGACAAATTTATTCTCCAGAGGGAGACTATCTGGATTGCGTGCTTAATGCCACATATGCCCCTGGCATAAATGAGGCCCAATCGTACAAACCGTTTCTTTAAATCCCCTGCATGACTCCATTCCTGACACTCTTTACATCCCTCATCGAAAAGAATCTCCACCTATTTACGATTTTGATCATTTTGGTCATTATTCTTGTTTCTTTGTCTAATCAATTTATCTTTCAATTCATATAAAATTTGATTCTAATACTAATTAATACTTACTTCTACTTCAAACTCCAAATAATAGGTGCCTCTGACCCATCCTTTCATTGACATATCCTGCACACATCCAAGCTCTGAAATGATTGGCAATTTAGTTTTGCCTCTGTTTCATGTTCTTCTCCATTATATACATATTTTTTTTTGTTTATAATATTGTTAAAGCATACTATAGTGAATAAACAGTAGACTGTCACTCATGCATTGAACATTTTGAGCTTTTAATTTATGTTTATATTTACATTGTAAAGCACCGCATAAACTGTTGGCGCTATATAAATTGTGTATAATAATAATAATAATAATATTTACCTATTATTACCATCATTATTCTTATTTATGACCTCTATTGTTCTTTATTGGTCTTCCGTTTTGTCTCTCCCCCTTTCCCTCCGCTGGTTGCTCCTTGTTATCCTTTCTAAGCATTTATTGGCTTTATCCCAGCACTATGCGGTTGCCTACGCCGTATCCTGCATAAACATTTGCAGTATGCGGCACGTGGAGGACCAGTTGGGAGGCGTTTGTTCTCACTCCTGGTCCTCATTACGTCACTGCCCGCCATCCACTCGCGTCCCACACTGTGTTACCATTTACTGCGTGGGTGCGTCTATGTGGACTGGGCGCATGGGCAGTGACATTGTATGGCCGGTCTGGATGATGTCACCTCGGCTCTCATGCCAATTGGTTGATTACAGACAGAACATGCATACATAGGCACGCTGGCCCAGCGTCTCATTGAATCACACACACTTGGTGTGTCACTACACAGGCAGCTGAATGTTTTTGAGGGATCTCCCTGGCAAAGGTATTTAATTTTATTTCTCTGCATTAAGTCTGGTCCTTTTCCTATCACTTCTACAACATGGCTTAAACAATCCCTCTTTTTGTACACACAATTAGACATTCCGACAACAAAACCCTGAATTTATTCCCAATGGATGTTGGCTCAAACTTGTCTTGCATACACACGGTCACACAAATGTTGTCGAAAATTCTGAACGCCAAGAAAACTGTGACGTACAACACATACGACGAGCCGAGAAAAATTAAATTCAATAGCCAGTGCACCTCTTCTGCTTGATTCCGAGCATGCATGGAATTTTGTGCGTCGGAATTGTGTACACACGATCGTAATTTCTGACAATGGATTTTGTTGTCGGAAAATTTGAGAACCAGCTCTCAAAATTTTTGTTGTCGGAAATTTTCGACAAAAATGTCCAATGGAGCCTACACACAGTCGGAATTTCCGACAACAAGCTCCCATTGAACGTGTGTACGCGGCATTAGACTATCCAGCATTATACCCAGCAACATTTACCTTTCTGGGGGGAGCCTGAGATCAATTACCTTTTATAAATCTGTGGCTATGTTTACTATGAGGAGGCAATTGTGCTAGCACTCATTTCTTCACCTTTTTCTGCCACTTCACTGCATTTACCTTCAATGTTATACCTCCTCCCATTTGTGAACATTGTTCCTGTTTACAGCGGGTGAGTTTGCTATGTGTTTGCTGTGGCACATCTAGTTATGATTATTTTGCCATCTTTTGACCTACTCAGCATTATCTGTCATAGATGTCTACTCTCTGATGGGATTATCTGACCCCTCAGCAGCCACTCTGTAATTTGTCTGCATCACTTTTAGCTGTGAGCCTGTGTTTTATAGTTCATTGTAAGTACTGGGTAAGTACTGGGTTTATACCCAATTTCTTTACTTTATGCACTAAAGTATATCTATACACTATACATTATTTTTATGCTTATTATCATGTTATACAGACAGCTGTCCACAGAAGCAAACAACCAATCAGATTCCAATCTCTCCACCATGGCCAAGACTAAAGAGCTGTCCAAGGATGTCAGGGACAAGATTGTAGACCTACACAAGGCTGGAATGGGCTACAAGACCATCGCCAAGCAGCTTGGTGAAAGGGAGACGACAGTTGGAGCGATTATTCACAAATGGAAGAAACACAAAATAACTGTCAATCACCCTCGGTTTGGGGCTCCATGCAAGATCTCACCTGGAGTTTCAATGATCATGAGAATGGTGAGGAATGAGGCCAGAACTACATGGGAGAATCTTGTCAATGATCTCAAGGCAGTTAGGACCATAGTAACCAAGAAAATAATTGATAACAGACTACACCATGAAGAACTGAAATACTGCAGTGCCCTCAAGGTCCCCCTGAAAGCACATGTACAGTCCCGTCTGAAGTTTGCTAATGAACATCTGAATAATACAAAGGAGAACTGGGTGAAAGTGCTGTGGTCAGATGAGACCAAAATCAAGCTCTTTGGCATCAACTCAACTCGCCGTGTTTGGAGGTGGAGGAATGTTGCCTATGACCCCAAGAACACCACCCCTGTCGTCAAACATGGAGGTGGAAACATTACACTTTGAGGGTGTTTTTCTGCTAAGGGGACAGGACAACTTCACCGCATCAAAGAGATGATGGACGGTGCCATGTACCATGAAATCTTAGGTGAGAACCTCCTTCCCTCAGCCAGGGCATTGAAAATGAGTTGTGGATGGGTATTCCAGCATGCCAATGACCCAAAACACACGTCCAACAAAGGAGTGGCTCAAGAAGAAGCACATTAAAGTCCTGGGGTGGCCTAGCCAGTCTCCAGACCTTATTCCCATTGAAAATATGTGAAGGGAGCTAAAGGTTTGAGTTACCAAACATCAGCCTTAAACCTTAATGATTGGAGAGGATCTGCAAAGAGGAGTGGGACAAAATCCCTCCTGAGATGTGTGCAAACCTGGTGGCTAACTACAAGAATGTCTGACCTCTGTGATTGCCAACAAGGGTTTTACCACCAAGTACTAAGTCATGTTTTGCAAAGGGGTCAAATACTTATTTCACTCATTAAAATGCTAATAAACCTGCAGAAGAGAAGATTACTCCAGCCTCTGCTTATCTTACTTCAAGAGAAAAACATTGCATATCGATGGGGCTTCCCCTTCAGCCTCACAGCCCGCCATCAGGGTAAATCTGCAACACTACGCTTTCCGGAGGACTTGGAGAACTTTTGCGACATTCTAGAGATCCCCACCCCCCGGCTGCCTGACTGGGATCTCGTAGACTTGCCAACACCACCTCCTGTGGTATGGCAGAAAATCCCCCCGACTAAACGCCCCAGAGACCAGGACTCACCTCGAGGATCTACTAAACTCAAGCCTAAAAAAGGCTGATTGGCGAGACATTTGCCTCTGTCCTACCCATTTTTGCTACAACTGCTCCCCCTAAGGCCCCCTTTTTTCAGTCACTGTACTTTCAATGACGGGTTTTTTTTTCTGTTATAGGAGACTAGTTAGTGTTAGTTCTGGTTGTTTCCGGCCCACTAGGCCCCCTGGTGGTTTATCCTACTAAGGTTCCTCTCTAGTATTTAGTTCAGATAGCTTCATTTCAGTTGAACTTGTATTGAAGGGTTCTCTATGTCTCCCCGGACCGAGCCCTGGTTTGGGGATCTGACCGGGGAGACTTATTGGAACTTACTGGGGCTTGGGTGGTCTATACTGTCCGAGCCCACAATGAATCGTTTACTCTTAATTGTGATGACAATAATCATTTTCTCTTTTTTTTCCCTCTTTCTTTCTCTACCCTTTCTTCTTCTCCCTCCCACCATCCTCTCCCCCCCATTGGTCTGTCGCGGATCTGGGACGGGCATCTGGTCGAGCCTCATCTACGGATCTCTCCATCCTTCGACTCTCGTAGAAGCATCTCAGCAGGATAAGCTAAGTAAACATACCCCCACATATACCAAGAAACATGGTTAGATTTATCTCACTCAATGTTCACGGGCTGAACTCAAATAAAAAGAGGCATCTTACATTGAAAGAAATCAGGGGATCAGGGGCAGACATAGCACTACTACAGGAAACACATTTTAATAAGGGGGGTGCCTTCGCCTTCGCATCCAGACATTATCCTCAGGCCTTCCAAGCATTCAACCCTCGTAAACGTGCAGGTGTAGCGATCTTATTTAAACACGGATCCCCGTTCAAATGCTTAGAGTCCTTCATTGACCCAAGAGGACACTATATAATCTTGCGTGGTCAGTGGCAATCACAGGCGATAACCATTTGCAATATCTACGCCCCTAACGTACGTCAAATACACTTCCTATCCAAGGTCCTTGCACGCCTCTTTAAGTCCCCCAGCGAATGTCTCATCGTGGGAGGAGATTTCAACTTAGCCCACTCGGTGGGATTGGACCGCCACGTGATTAACCCCACAGCCCCACAGGACCGAGCTGCCCGTGACTCCAAGCTATTTCGACAATTAACTAGGCGTTATGCCTTATTTGATACATGGCGAGCACTACACGTAGGAGACAGACAATATACCTTTTTCTCGGCCCCCCACCGTATGCATTCCCGTCTAGACTACTTCTTTGTCAATAACGCCACCTTACGGATCACAAATACGGCCCAGATCCTTCCCATTTCTTGGTCAGATCATGCCCCAATAACCTTATCACTTGAGATGGGAGTCGCGGTGCGTAAACCCAGCAATTGGCAGTTAAATAACTTTCTCCTCCAACACGTCCCGTCCAGATCGGAATTAGAGACGACTCTGAAAAACTACTTCTCAGATAACAATACTCCCGACATCTCCCTCACCACCCTCTGGGAGGCTCACAAAGCAGTCTTCAGGGGACGATGCATCGCGCTCTCTTCAGCCATGAAGAGAAACGCGATAGCAACCAAGCTCTAAACTGAGAAAGAACTCAAAATCCTAGAATCTCGCCTACAAACCTCACCATCTATATCTCTCCTTAAAAAAGTGGTATGTCTTAGAAATACCCTCCGAGATCTGGCACTAGGCCAGGTAGAGAAAGCACTCCTGCGACTAAAACAAACATACTATGATAAAGGCAATAAAGCCCACTCCCTTCTAGCGCGCAAACTGTCCGAACGCTCCCATATGTCCACCCCTCACCAAATTAAAGATAGGTCGGACACTCCACGTACACACCCTCAAGACATAGCCCAGACTTTTGAGGAATTCTATACCACCCTGTATAACAACCCTGAGATCCCTCATGACCCGTTACCTCCCGATCTTAAGGAACGAATGCGACACTACTTAGAGGACAGTGGCCTTCCCAGACTCCAAAGAACGGACCTTGACTCACTTAATGTCCCAATCACGGAGGAAGAAATAATAGCCACTATAAAAACTCTGCCCACACACAAATCCCCCGGTCCAGATGGGCTTCCCTATGAGTACTATAAGACATTCCTCCCGATCCTATTACCCTACATGTGTAAGATATTTAACGCCTTTTTTCAGAACACTACCATTCCCGCAGACATGCAGAGATCATTTCTCACGCTTATCCCCAAGCCTGACAAGGACCCCTCTGTATGTGCAAGTTACAGACCAATCGCACTTCTTAACTCCGATTTAAAAATCTTTACTAAGCTTCTCTCAATGCGATTGAACCTGATACTTCCTTCCTTGATACACAAGGACCAGGTGGGCTTTGTCCCCCTGCGTCAGGCGGGGGATAACACGAGACGAATTATTGACCTCATTGACGTGGCGAACAGGGAAGGAACAGACGCGTTGGTTCTGGGTCTCGACGCAGAAAAGGCTTTTGACCGCCTTAGTTGGCCTTTCCTGTTCGCCACACTGCACTATATGGGATTTCGGGGCCCTTTTCTGCAGGCTATTAGACATTTATACACCAACCCCTCATCCCAGGTTAAAACTCCCTTTGCGCTGTCGCAGACCTTTCCGATTGCTAATGGAACTCGCCAGGGGTGCCCGTTATCACCGCTACTATTTGCGCTCTGTGTGGAGCCCCTGGCGGCGACCATCCGGAAAAATATAAACATACACGGGATTCAGGTGAGAGATAGGGAATTTAAGCTGGCATTATTTGCCGACGATATCATACTCACCTTGACCCAACCCAGGATTTCACTTCCCAATCTACAGGCCGAGCTCGACCTGTATAGATCCCTATCGGGATATAAAATAAACGCAACCAAATCCGAAGCCCTGCCTATTAATATACCGGCTCAGGAGATTCAACACTTACAACAATGCTTCCCTTACCATTGGAATGACTTATCCTTAAAATACCTAGGAATCCAGATTACCTCCTCCTACTCTACCCTGTATAGAGCCAACTACCCCCCCTCCTAAAAAACATCAGGGACCTACTAAGAAAATGGAAGACGCATCATATCTCCCTCTTAGGGAGGATAGCCTTGGTTAAGATGGTAATTCTGCCAAAACTGCTCTACCTATTTCAAACCCTCCCCATTCCAGTCCCATCAGCGGAACTGCGGAAAATACAGGCGGACATGATACGATATATATGGAACTATAAGAGACACAGAATACCACGATCGGTCCTGCTGGCGTAGCGAACGGACGGCGGGCTATCCTTTCCTGACATAACCAAATATTACCAGGCAGCCCAACTACGAGCCCTGGCCTCATGGTTTACCCAACGCTCCTACAACAAGTGGACAGAAATCGAAAAATTGTGGATGGCACCGGTCCACCCAAACAGTATGCTATGGAATGCGAAGGTAGATCCCTCACAGCTTCTGGGCCCCATGCTGCACCTCAGCACACTCTGGCGTAGATTGTCACGAGCCCACACACTATGCTCCGAGAGATCACTCCTCACGTCCTTTCTATACAACCCCAAAATGCCCGCAGGCCTCACGCATCAGATGTCCTCCCCGTGGGCGACCAGAAACCTGTTCCACTTCGGCCACCTAGTCCACCCGTGCAATCGAAGGCTACTCTCCTTTGCGGAGCTTCAAAAAAATTTGGCATCCCAAAGCAAGCATTCTATGGTTACCTGCAACTCCGACATTATGCCCAATCTATCGCCCCAGATCTACAATTCTCAACCCCAACTACAGTTGAGGGCCTGATACTAGAAGGCTCGACTAGACGTGGGCTAATTTCTGACATATACCGAATATTGAACTCCTACAGTTTCCCGGATCAGGGCAAGCACACATACATGCTCCGCTGGGAGAAGTATCTAGGCGAGGAGATACCAGAAAACACATGGCAGGTGATCTGGTCCCAGGCAGCCAAAAGTTCACTCTGTACTTTGTACAAGGAGAACGCATATAAAATTCTCTATTTCTGGTACATGACGCCTGACGTACTCCGAGCCATATACCCCTCCAGTTCGGACAGATGTTGGCGATGTTGCAAAGATAGAGGGACCTTATTTCATATTTACTGGTCATGCCCTAAAATTGCCCCGTTCTGGACGGAAGTTCAATCGCTACTGATTCACTTGCTGGGGGTACAGGTGCCCTGGTCCCCGAAATTATTTCTCCTTGGGATATCCGGGTTGAACATACCCCGCCACTCTAGGAAATTGATGGGCCACGTAATCACGGCAGCAAGGTGCCTGGTCGCACTGCGTTGGAAAAAACAGACCCCTCCCACTCCAACAGATCTATACACCAGAATAAAGGACATAGAGCTCATGGAAAAAATGACAGCCCGCTTACAAGATAGACTGGAAACACATGACAAAGTCTGGGAAGATTGGCACAGACGGGAGGACCCACCCTAGGTCGGCGGCAGAACCTCCCTCCCCCCCTCCTCCCCTCCCCCCTTTGTTTTTCCTATATTCTCTTCTTTCCTCCTTTCTCTCTCTACTATCTCTTTCCTTATTTTTGGATTATGTCCAGTATAAAATATATATTTGTTGGTTGACGAATTTTCCAGATGAAGAAGGTACTTCATTTTTATTTTCTCTAGATGAAAATATTCTATCGCCTATTGAATGTCAGGTTGAATGTCTACCAATGATACTCTGTATTGAGCAAATTACAACTCTTTTGTACTTTTATATTTCTGTGACCAATAAAAACTGTTATTTGAAAAAAAAATGCTAATAAATTTATACCTTTTTTTGAAATGTGTTTTTTATGAATATTTTTATTGTTATTCTGTCTCTCACTGTTAAAATAAACCTACCATTAAAATTATAGACTGATCATTTCTTTGTCAGTGGGCAAACGTACAAAATCAACAGGGGATCAAATATTTTCCCTCATTGTACCTGTAGGTAAAAATCACAAAGCGGGCTTTACTACTGCTTTAAAGTTCAAGGGAGGACAACACTGTTCTGGATTGTACAAAATCTGTATTTCTCCTGTACTCATAAGTCTCTCATCATCTCTATGTCAGGGGGCTCTGCAGTCTGCAGTCTGCTTCCTCTATGTGGTTTGAGCACACTGTTGTTCTGTTGCACACTGTTGCAGCTAATATCTCGAGGGAGGCCTCCCAGGAAAGGATATCCCTGCAACACTTTACACCCTTAGGCCTTAAGGCATAGGAGCCAGACTAATTTTACAGCAGCATTCTCACGGGGTGAAACCCTAAAGGGAAAGATCCCCCAGCACATAGAGGAGGCCCTGAGCCTGCTGAATGGCAAGGTATGAAATATCCTTAACTCTAACTCTAGCACACTGTGTTGGAGTAATCTCAACACAGCATGTGACTGAATTCATTCACTCTATGTTTAGAGAACACCAACCAGCACAAAGCTAAGCTCAGTATGAAATATCCTTAACACATAATGTTAACTCTAGCACACTGTGCTGGAGTAATCTCAACACAGCATGTGACTAAATTAATTCACTTTATGTTTAGAGAATACATTTATTTGTAATGTGGACACAGACACCAATAGAAAAACTGACAGAAAGCCTAACTCTTCCCCACAAAAAAGTTTTGCCTTTACATACAATGTCCTACACTTTTTTATTGTTTGTTTACTTAATTTTTTTTTTTTTACTTTTTCATTCTATCAATTATTTTCAATACCGGAATTTATCACAGCCTAATATAATTCCAGTGTGCTACCACTATACAAATAAGTGACACAAACATGGCATGCATTCAGTTATCCATTAAATAGTCCATTCTTTAGCCTAACTTACCTAACACACTGACTTACTTTGAGTTCCCCTTGCTTTAATTCCCTTTTGTGAGTTATGTCTACAAATTTTCTATTTTGGGGAGGTTTTTGAAGTAAAACTTTTGAGAAGGTAATATTTTATTTTTTTATCGTTTTGAGTAATAAATAAGTGTTCCATGCAAGACTGCTGTTTTGTTGTATACTATCACACTTGAATTTCTCAGTCTACATCAGTGGTTCTCAACTCCAGTCCTCAGGACCCACCAACAGGTCAGGTTTGCAAGATAGCTGAAATACATGACAGGTGATATCACTTGCTGCTCAGTGATTGCAGTATTCTAGTGTGCAACTCCCCAAGGTAATACTTAAAATCTGGCCTGTTGGTGGGTCCCGAGGACTGGAGTTGAGAACCACTGGTCTACATAGTTTGTAGCCGTACGCTTTTTGTTATATAACATACAATGATGCGTTAGCCAGCACTTTCTCTTATTGTTTACTTTGGGTTAGATCACTTTGCCTATTGTCATAACTCTTTGGTCTACTTCACTAAACAACCCTGTATATGTGCCACAAAATAACCATAGCTTGGATATAATGAACTGTGTAACCTGCAATGCCTTTGGGTAACTGATAGAATGCTTTAAAAAATAGAGAGGAAACTCTATAGCTTTCTTCTCTTGTCTTAAAAAATTATTGTGCATTTCTTGTCTTACACAATCAAGACATTTAGGACTAATAAAATATAGGAGAAGGAGGTCACACTAAAATCTTTCACCTTTTCCAACACACTAAAACAGCTCACATAAAACAGTTAGGGCAACAGAACATTACTATGTTTCAATTCATGACTAGAAGGGAAAAATTGGAAGCTGTTTGAGAAAATATCTCAATAATTTAAGAACTACAGAAACAAGGTATGATTTACCTTGCAATGACATGCAATGATTGTTGTCAAACAATTACCTCTGATTCCATTAATTCTGAAATACATGCCTCTGACATGTGAATGTCAAAGCATTAAGTATATTTAAAAAATATTCTGTAATCTACTAACACTGCATAATAAATCAAAGCTGAATATTTGTTTTTAAAACAGTGTATTAGATTAAGCTCCTTGTTTTTTTGTTTTACCTAAAGTCATAGACAGATGTAAAATACATACTATCAGAGGCATGGATAAGACCTGCATCTGCTAATTCACATTCTGCACCTGAAGCTCCTTGAACTATTTTAATTATAATCCCCAATGGTGCTAATCAGAGGGAAAGTCAAATTTAAATTAGCTGAATTACAACATTAGCACTACTTAGAGCCAGCAAACCCACAAGGCCATGCCAGGAAAATAATATCTTGTGTAACAAACAAAATGTAGTAGAACTTGAAGTTAAATAAAACATTCTTTTAATGCTTTGCCTATTTTTTTTTTGTTCATATGGAAGGAATTATTAACACATTGTTTTTTTTTCTTTTCTCAGGCCAGCTGTCAAAAAAGGCTTCCAATTCAAACACTGCATAACCTACATGTAAAGACAACACCATGAACTCTCCTTTCTGTAAAATAGTAATTCCACTAAGAGATATATTTGTCTAAAAATGACATATTACATTAGCTCAGTGAAATTTTATGAAACGTGTATTCCTTCTCTTGGAAAATACTTTCATGGTATGTTCAAGTCCCTCTGACCTAATGTAAATGTACTCAAGCTTGCAACAAGTAATTTGGTGTGATAACTTATAGTTATTAATAAGTACTTGTAATTCCGTATAGATCTGGTAGCCAATCCATTTCTAACTTTAGCTTGTTTAATTAAAGCAATTGTAAAGTCTCGTTTAAAAAATAAATAAAATAACAAACATGTTATACTTTTCTCGTCTATGCAGTTTGTTTTGCACAGAGCAGCCCCAATCCTCCTCTTCTCGGGTCCCTCTTTTCTGCTCCTGGCCCCTCCCTCCTTTCAAATGCCCCCTCAGCCAGCAGCTTCCTATGGTGGCACCCAAGCCGAGTCAGAGCTCCGGGTATCAATTTAGACACAAAGCCCTCACCCGGCCCCACCCCCTCTATCCCCTGATTGCCTGACTGACTTTGGCAGCCATGGGAGCCAATGACACCACTGCTGCGTCTCAGCCAATCAGGAGGAGTGTCCCGGATGGCTTAGACATTTGTGGACATCGTTGGAGAGAGATGGGGATCAGGTAAGTATTAGGGGGTGCTGAAGTGGCTGCTACACACAGAAGGTTTTTTTTTTTTATCTTAATGCATAGAATTTTCAAGTACAATCACACACATATGAGAGCTTTGATGCTGAAATATAGTTATCAAAATCTGTTCTGGGCAATCCACCATCCACTACCACAGCATGGAGAGTCTGTTTAGATATACAAGTTTACATTTTATTTCAGATAAAAGAGGAGAATTGAAATATCAAGTACTTAAAAACATCAAGTACTTGAAATACATTCTTTTAAAGGAAAATGGATGCAGCTTTTAGCAATTAGAGAATTTTAGGTAAATGTATCATCAGAAAATTTTTATGTCCAGACAGATTTAAGGGGAGAGAGAACCATACTTAAAGTCTTGAGTCCATTTGCGAGAATATTGGGCTCAGATTAGGGGCAGTAAATTTGGCCAGGTCATTCTAAATATGGACACCTAGATTCTTAAAGATTAACTTGAATTTTGTTGAGGGTGTAACCTTTTCATTATTATTCAGCTGATGCACTTGCAGTGTTCTAATGAGAAAAATGTAGGGTCTGCATCTCTTTAGAAGGGCTAACCCTTTAGGAGCATCTCACCAAAAACAACTAACTATAAATATATACAGAAGGCAGGGGGAGACTGAAGAGGTTTTGTCAGTAACAGATCCAGGGTCATGCACAGAGGATCAGGCAGGAAGAGCAGGGAACAAGTCATGACAGGAAGAGGGTACATGGGAGCAGGTTCAAGCAGATGGAAGAATGCTCAGGAACAGAGTAACAGGTCAGGAGGAGGATAGAACAAGGGGCAAACAGGCACAACACTGAGGCAAAGATGGAGTAGCAGATGAGGGACTTAATACCCTCTGAGAGACACATGCTAGTGGACAACAGAACTACAATCTACAGGTCTGGAAACAACAGTGCCACCTGCAGGTGATCCAATTCCTGAAAAGAAGTTAGCCAAGCCAAAGGTCAAGGAAGAAATCAGACAAGTAAAAGAGAGGGCCAGTACACAGGAAGTAAGTCCACTGAAGAAACAGACAGAAGCCAGGTGCATGGGGATCACAGAGGATGTGAGGAACCAGACACAATGGAGTCACAAGAATTACACAAAGGAATAGAGTTATAGCAAGTCAGGAACTCAGAAGATAAACTGGAGATAGGAACATGGATTGGAGCTAGGAACACAGAGCCTAGGGCTAAGTTCACCTTTGTTCACGTTTTCTTTTTCTAAATTCCAGCTCTCCTATGTACCAATATACCATTAATGTACTTCTTTTGCAATACTTTCCATTTATTCTATACATGCTTACCTCACTGTCTTCATGGCTGTTTGAAAAAAACTTCTCCTTTACTTCTGCCTTACTTCCTGGACAGAATATAGGTCATGACACAGGAAGGACACAGTATCAAATACAGTGTAGTGTGGTGTTGCAAAACAAAAAATACATCATGTCCAAAAGGCCATCAAGGAGAGGCAGACGCTCACCGGCCACTAAAAGAGGGCAAGTAGTCTCTGTGTCTACAGTCTAAAGTGGTGGTCATAGACATGGTGCATCCTCTGCAGGTGGCCGTGGGGCACCCCTTGTCTTTTTTTGCTGCTGCCGGCCATGTTATTGAGCCAGAACATGCAGAAGAGTTGCTGGAGTGGATAATAAAGCCGTCCTCATCCTCCTCATCCCCTGTCACCCAGGCTCAGAGTAGTTTGCCTTCCAATGCAGCTGCCAAAACACCCTATTCAACCAGCTCCTTGTCGACAGTCACTCCTTCCGTAGCCTCACCATCATGCAGAGGAGTTCCCATAATTATTTGACCACAGTGCCGGTTATATGCTGCTGGAGGATGCGCAGCGATTTGAAGGCTCCGATGTTGGTTCCCAGGTTGAGGAAGGGAGTAACGTGAGCCTAGAGAGAGGGGGTGCCACAGAAAGACAAGAAACTGGCAGTCATGTTTCACAGCAGGGCCCATTCCTGCACCCAACAAAAGTATGTGTGAGGGGTTACAGTGTTGTGGCACCACCACGACCACCACCCAAGGCCCAATCTTTCTGCCCCTGTTTAACAGGAGCATGTAAATACAACTTTTGATGCAATATTTCACAGCAGGGCCCGGTTCTGCTCCCAGCACGTGTATCTGTGAGGGGTTACAGTGTTGTGGCACCGCCACCGCCCAAGGGACAACTTTTCTGCCCCTGTTTAACAGGGGCCTGTAGTTATAATTCCTGCGCCCAACAAGAGTAACTGTGAACGCTTACAGTGTTCTGGTACTACCAACACCTAAGGCCCAATTTTCTGCAGTATATAGGGCAGGCCATATAGTATATACTGCTGTTCAGAGTATATAGTGCCTGGGGGCCTGGGGGCCTGGGGGACCCCCACGGAATTTTTTAAAATTTTTGGTTACTGGGTTCCCCTTCAGATCCATACCAGACCTGAAATGCCTGGTATGGATTTTTGGGGGGGGGCATCCACATAATTTTTTTTTTTGGTATTTTTATCTATATTGCCGGGTTCCGACAATACATTACAACCGCCAGCAGTTTTGAATGAATTTTATCCTTTAGAAATGTCAATTTGCTGTGGCACTGTTATAAACATGGAAAAGATGTGCTACTTTACAGACACCCCTAGGGACAATATTTAAAGGAATATTTCATTTTTTTGTTTCACTTTAAGCATTATTAAAATCACTGCTTCTGAAAAAACGTTCGTTTTTAAAACTTTTTTTGCATTGATACATGTCCCCTGGGGCAGGCCCTGGGTCCCCAAACACATTTTATGGAAATAACTTGCAAATAAGCCTTTAAAATTAGCACTTTTGGTTTTTCACATTTGCATCCCATAGCCTTTAACGGTGTCCAAACTAATTTTTTGCCTGTTCGCATGTTCCCCCAGTTCGGCTCATTCCTACTTAGAAGGCATAGGAACGACATGGTACACGTAATGGCATCCATATTTTAATATCAGTCTATTCTCAGGGTCAGTCTCTTTTGTCTACCAGTTCTCTGATTTGTTATTGTAGCCCCTAGCACTTGGCAGGTCATGGTTGTACCATGTTCTCATCTTCTATGTGCTGTTCCACAGCCCTCATTATTTTTCATACTTTTTTGAAGGGCCTGATGGGCTTGATGCAATATATTAAAATCTAGCCTAATCTCATCCACTTAGCTTACAAGAGAGGTGTGATCAGGGCCAGTGCTACCACTAGGCAAACTAGCAGTATAGTCAGTGTTTATCTGGCGCTCCGGATGGAGTAATTCTTAGGGGTATAGTCTGTGTCTGTAATAGCTGGATGGTGATGTATCCATAGAAAGGGGTATTAAGGGTTAAAAAGGAAGGCAGCCATCCTTCAGAGTGTGTCCAGGACTATGCAAGACATGTAAGGAAAAAACAGGGAATTCCATGGTCCATGCTGGCCTGTGTGGAGCTGCTTGGTTCCTTTGCTCCTGAAGAAACACTGTGATCCATTCCAGCCAGCTTCTCAATCTTTTCCAGCTATCCAGAACAGCGGCGGGACCCACAGAGCCATATGGAATGCCAGGACTGCACTTTACTTTGACGAGCATGCATCTTCTATTATCTTGTAAGTGTTTTTAATCTTATCCTATTAAAGTCATCATTTTAATGCTACACTCAGGTCAGCTCCTCCACCTCCCTGTTTTTTCCTTACTAGGCAAACTAGGTGGCCGCCTAAGGTGCACTGCTGCCTAGCGCGCACGGCCGCTGGTTTCCCTACTCTCTGTCTCCGCACTATGTAAGTTTTCGGTGCTGTATTATAAATACCTCTGTAATAAATGTTATAACCTCTAGTGGGCACTGCTGGGATAAAACGTGCACATCTAGTGGAATGTAGGGGATGCCTCTGCTGCATGTTACTCAGGAGGCACAGCACTGGAGGACATGTCCTGATGGAATGGAAGAAAACCCCCCTTCCGCGGCTCTATAATCACTGCCCTCTATTGCAGCCGCATGCTTTCTCTAGCGCTGGATCCTGTCACACTGATGCTCGGGCAAAGGGGGTGGATTCAGGGGCAGCAAAATAAGGTTTCGCCTGGGGTGTCAAAAATCCTTGCACCAGCCCTGGGTGTGGTTGGTTTTTATTGTGCAAAGTACCTATTTAAGAGTTGGTTCCTTCTCCCTAAGCTGCAGAGAATATAGATGTTTTCATGTAGGTGCAGAATGCCATTGTAATATTATATCTCTAATTGAAATGGTTCCTTTGTACATGCAAAATCTTATTGGCTGTATTTAAGCATAGTTCTTGCTTTAGATGATTAAAAGTTGTGTTGAAGAGGACTGCTGTTTTTATTTGTAGCTCAGTCACTGCTTCCATAATCTCTACATTCTTCAGATTATTTCAGTGAGTTGTATTATCAAAGTCAAGGACAAGTTTTTTTTTTCCTTTTTCTAATTTTTAGATTTGTCTGTATGATTACAGTAAGTCTTTCAATTCTTTTGGCTATGCCTAAGGGCATTAACTCTGTCTTCATATCTTTTAGGCTGGGTTCACACCAATGCGAATTGGATGCGGTATTGCCGCATCCAATTCACAATAGCAGGAGATTTTGACCGGCTCTCTATGGAGCCGGTTTACATATCTCCACTGCAGGTCCAGTACGTCTTGCAGAAAAACACTGTGTGTCTTTTGGTCCGTTTCAGGTCTAAATTCAGCCCAAAATTTGGGCTATAACTGGACCTGAAACGGTGAACCAGCACGCACAGGCCCCCTGCTGTGAGCCGCATGCCGCTCATTTGTGAGCCGAGCCTCAAAGATGATAAAAAGGCTGAATTGCAGCACATTTTGGAAGCTGTAAATACCAGTGCTAATTTTTAATATCTCTTGCAGCACTTGAGTATTGTTTTTCTGAGGTGTAGAGTGCCTGTTCCATCAACTAACCCTTTTGTGGCCACTAACATAAGGTTTACATCAGTGGCAGTGGTGTTTTTTTCACATACCCCTGGTGGATGTAGCCACTAGGAATGTGTGTGTACCTTACAAGCTGGCTGTACTCCTGAAAGCGTTTCCAGAACACACTTCCGCAACCATGTATCCCAGGCTCCACAAGCTACAGTATAGGTTGTCACATAGGGGACTATTGTTCCTCTATATGATAGCAATAAAGTTATGTGAAAACAATTTAGAAATGTAAGTAACATATAAATAATGTTTAAAGCCTGCATATACTGTGCATACATAAGTGCATGTGTCTGATGCAGCTACATACACAAACAATGATTGTGCTACACGTGTTATATACCATCAAGCATGCCAGAGCAAGAGCAATAAGGCCCTTTATTTACAGCTAGCTCTAAGCTTTTAAAGCATTGCCTATAGGTAATTATGGGTAATTCTGAGTATTGAACTTTGTTGACATTTAACAGGCGCACACACAAGTTTAAAACTTGACATCCTTGGTATCTATTTTTTGAAACAACTTCATCCTTTATATTTTACATATATATATAGATCTATATCTATAGATCTATATCTATATAGATCTATAGATATATATGTATATATCCAGTATCTCACAAAAGTGAGTACACTCCTCACATTTTTGTAAATATTTTATTATATCTTTTCATGTGACAACACTGAAGAAATTATACTTTGCTACAATGTAAAGTAGTGAGTTTACAGCTTGTACAGCGTGTAAATTTGCTGTCCCCTAAAAATAACTCAACACACAGCCATTAACGTCTAAACTGCTGGCAACAAAAGCGAGTACACCCCTTAGTGAAAAAATGTCCAAATTGGGCCCAAAGTGCCAATATTTTGTGTGGCCACCATTATTTTCCAGAACTGCCTTAACCCTCTTGGGCATGGAGTTCACCAGAGCTTCACAGGTTGCCACAGGAGTTCTTTTGCACTCCTCC
The DNA here is from genome assembly GCA_037952925.1 of Lithobates clamitans. Classification (NCBI taxonomy): domain Eukaryota; kingdom Metazoa; phylum Chordata; class Amphibia; order Anura; family Ranidae; genus Lithobates; species Lithobates clamitans. Next base: position 1,187,063 of record JBBGZY010000062.1, on the reverse strand, counting down.
ATGAGGACATCACAGAGCTGGTGGATGTTAGAGACCTTGCGCTCCTCCACCATTTGAGGATGCCCCGCAGATTCTCAATAGGGTTTAAGTCTGGAGACATGCTTGGCCAGTCCATCACCTTTACCCTCAGCTTCTTTACAAAGGCAGTGGTTTTCTTGGAGGTGTGTTTGGGGTCGTTATCATGTTGGCATGCTGCCGTGCGGCCCAATCTCCAAAGGGAGGGGATCATGCTCTGCTTCAGTATGTTACAGTACATGTTCCCTCAATGAACTGTACCTCCGCAGTGCCAGCAGCACTCATGCAGCCCCAGACATTGACACTCCCACCACCATGCTTGTCTGTAGGCAAGGCACACTTGTCTTTGTACTCCTCACCTGGTTGCCGCCACACACGCTTGACACCATCTTAATCAAATATGTTTATCTTGGTCTAATCAGACCACAGGACACAGTTCCAGTAATCCCTGTCCTTAATCTGTTTGTCTTAAGCAAACTGTTTGTGGTCTTTCTTGATCATCATCTTCCTTCTGGGACAACAGCCATGCAGACCAATTTGATGCAGTGTGCAACATATGGTCTGACAGGCTGACCCCCCACCCATTCAACCTCTGCAGCAATGCTGGCAGCACACATACATCTATTTCCCAAAGAAAACCTCTGGCTATGACGCTGAGCACGTGCACTCAACTTTTTTGGTCGACCATGGCGAGGCCTGTTCTGAGTGGAGCCGGTCCTGTTAAACCACTGTTTGGTCTTGGCCACTGTTCTGCAGCTCAGTTTCAGGGTCTTCTTATAGCTTAGGCCATCTTTATGTAGAGCAGGGATCCTCAAACTACGGCCCTCCAGCTGTTGCGGAACTACACATCCCATGAGGCATTGTAAAACTCTGACATTTACAGACATGGCTAGGCATGATGGGAATTATAGTCCTTGAACAACTGAAGGGCCATAGTTTGAAGACCCTTGATGTAGAGCAACAATTCTTTGTCATTAGGTGCCATGTTGAACTTCCAGTGACTAGTATGAGAGAGTGAGACTGATAACACCCATTTTAACACACCTGCTCCCCATTCACACCTGGGACCTTGTAACACTAATGAGTCACATGACATCGGGAACTTAAAATGGCTAATAGTACCCAATTCTGACATTTTTACTTAGGCGTGTACTCACTTTTGTTGCCAGTGGTTTAGACATTAATGGCTGTGTGTTGAGTTATTTTGAGGGGACAGCAAATTCATGCTGTTATACAAGCTGAATGCTCACTACTTTACATTGTAGCAAAGTTGTCACATGAAAAGATATTAAAAAAATGTATGAAAATGTGAGGGGTGTACTCACTTTTGTGAGATACTATATATATAGCAGTGCAAATAGGATTTGCCTTTAGTAAATAAACCCCCATGTTTTTGAAAAAAAATTGCACTTGGTAGGATATGGTTACCTTTGCAAGGTACATAGCATCTAATATGGTCCCACGTCGGTTAAGATGGGACATACCTCCAAAAGATGGTTTGATGGATGAAGAATCATTGAATGATTGGCTTAAATTCTTTAATGCTAAGGGGGTTGAGTTATTGCACTTTTTTTTTCAAAAGGAAGCAAACTAAAATGAGAAATCTGGACACACAGATCTGACATTTGAAGGAAATAGTAGAGCCACATAAAGATAAACCTGCATTTGAAAAGTTTTCTAATCACTTAAAAGTGAATATGGGAAAAGAGGGAAAAGGAGATGAATGAGAAAAAAGGAAAAACATCATTTTTTAGAGATGCAGGTGAGGTAACTATAAAGATTCAGTGGTCTTTAAATTGCAACAAAAGAAAGAAGAGCAGGAAATCCTCTCTAATAGTATATTTCCATTAAGAACTGAGCCTGTAAGTGGTCAGGTAAACAGGTGAATGGAATTTTCAACAGAATAAAAGGAAATGTATTAATAACCCACATGGAGGAAGTAATCCTCCTTAGAGGGGATAGGACATGGAATAATAACCCCAAAGGTGGAGCAGGGATTGTCCCTCTGGTGGAATCAATTTAAGGATCAACCAAATTAATTTAATCATCAGAGTAAACAACAATATTACCAATTTGGTCAAGGGTACCAAAAAGGACCCAGGTATGATAATAGGCAGGCCCAAATGGGAGAATAAAATGATCAAATACCTACACACAATAGGTTTGCCTCATTAGAGAGAATAGAAGATTTTGAGAGGAGATATTTTGGGAGACCCAATTTTTTAGGAATGGACAGAACCCAGAGAGAAAACCAGAGACCAGGTAGATACATTGGAAAGAGATATGTAAGGAGGAGACGAGGAGGAAATGGAGACAAACTAAAAGTCTTACATAAGGGCCTTAAGTTCGCTCCTGTAGAAATCTTAAACAAGTTGGAGACTTATGTCAACATTCAAAAATGTATTAGAATGCTTAACATTAAAAAAAATATTTTCTCTCTAATACACAAAACAAACCACCAGCGACAGGAACTGAATATAGCATACAAATTTAGGAATAGATCCACGTTTAACCCTCCCATCCCTAATAATAAGTTTGTTGAGGTTTATAATAATATGGTGATTAATGATCTGAAAACTTTAAAAATAAAAAAGGTGCAAGATCCCATTAGGATAAGAGGGAAGAAAGGGAAGAAAGAAATTTTTATAAAGCCAGTGAATAAGGGAGGGGGAATAGTCATATTATCAAAAGCATATTATTTAGCAGAGATGGACAGATTATTAGAAGACAGAGGGACATGTCAAGTGTTAACAAAAATTCTAGTAAAAGAGTTTTACTAAAAGAGTAGCAAGGTCCTGGTTCTCCAAAGGCGTAATGGTGACCTCCAGAGTCCGAGACTTCTATAGGTAGACAGCTATACAGTTGAAGGCCTCCAGCCGGATAACATTTCTGTATAGGTAGGACCGCTGTCTTCTATGGCAACAAATCTTGTAACAGCCACTAATGGTAGTTGTACTTAACTATTGGCAACACAGAAAAGTTCTTCTCTTACATTACAGTCTCTCATTGTAGATTTTTACTCACAGAGCTCCCAGTCTCTCACTAGACCTCCAGATCCAATCGCCACTGAATCTCCTGAGCACTTCCACAGCTAGCATGCTGTATATTTCTCAAGTGTCACCCCCGCTATCCTGCTGGGGCCCTACCCTGGCACTTGATGCTCCTCAAGCGTCCACCCTGCTGTCCTGCTGGGTCCCTGGCTTGGCACTTGGTGAAGCTTCCCCCTTTTTCACTGTCCCCGGCTGGTGAGAAGACTGCTCTGGTACTGGCTCCATCTTATTCACTGTAGTCTCTGGTAACAAGGTGGATGGTCCCTTAGTCGCGAGAGCTTTACCTCTACATCTGGCTGAACCTTCACAACTCGGTTGGACTCCAATCCTGCAGTCCCATCCCTACGCTGCTTTGCTTGCTCTTGGATAGGCCTCAGGGAGCCTAGCAGCCAGATGTCCCCTGGATAGGTCTCAGGCCTCTGGCCTACTAGCCTGAGGCGACATAACACATGTCCACCCAGACAGCCATCCAGGTGGCACAGAACCCAGATCACGTGACTCCACCCAAATAAATAGGCTCTCCCAGCAGGCCAAGGGACCAAAGAAACCCCTGCCATTTGGCTGAGACACCCCATCCATCCATAGTCGGACCTTGCTACACCCTTGTCAATCGAATGCCAGCAGCAAGTGCCAAATAGTGGCAGAAGAGAAAGGTACAGCAATCCAGAGATAGATTGGAATCAGTGGATCTTCTAACAATCAGCCAGGATGATTAGTACCTGACAAACTAAATTTATTAGCAACCCTGCACAAACACCGGGGTGCTACAGGAGCTAAATTAATTAATAAAAAGGGGTGTGAGAAAAAATAATTTGAATACGAAGGAAGCTGAATACTTATGCTCAATCTCATGCAGAAAGCTAATGCCCTGTACACACGATCGGACATTGATCGGACATTCAACAACAAAATCCGTGGATTTTTTCCGACGGATGTTGGCTCAAACTTGTCTTGCATACACACGGTCGCACAAAGTTGTCGGAAAATCGTTCTGAACGCGGTGACGTAAAAAGCGTACGTCGGGACTATAAACGGGGCAGTAGCCAATGGCTTTCGTCTCTTAATTTATTCTGAGCATGCGTGGCACTTTGTGTGTCGGATTTGTGTACACACGATCGGAATTTAACCAATCGGATTTTGTTGTCGGAAAATTTTATATCCTGCTCTCAAACTTTGTGTGTCGGAAATTCCGACAACACAATCCAATCGCACTTTTTGGAAAATCTGACCCTGTGTATAGGGCATAATAATTTATTTTTTACCAAAGGTCCATAAAGATGCAGTGAGACCGCCTGGGAGACTGATAGTAAATTATAAGAATTCTCTGTCTAGGTCATTATTTTGATGTTTTCCTTCAACCTCTGGTTATGTATACACAACGATATTTAAAAGATACTAAACATCTATTACAGATCTTGAAAGCGATCTCACTGAATAAGCTTTGTTTTCTACTGACGGAGGACATAGATTTCTCTGTACACTATTATTAAATACAGTGATGCAAAGGAATCAGTGGAATGGGCATTGGAGAAGTCAAATATAAAAAAAAAAATGACACAAAATCTTTTTATTGGAATGTTTAGCCTATGGTCTTCAACATAACTATTTCTGGTATGTAAATTAATATTATCAGCAATGGGAGCCAGGTTTGCTTCCAGTGTGGCCAATATATTTTTGGCCCACTGGGAGTCAACAGAGGTGTTTAAGAATAGACCACAGTTAATTTGCTACAGATGCTTTATAGATGTTCTGTTTCTAATATGGGATGAGGAGAGTATCCATATTTTTATGAATAAGCTTAACGCTAATAATAAAAACATCTCTTTATCCTGGCAGTATGATAGATCCAGAATTTTATTTTTAGATCTAGAAATCAAGGTAGATAATGATCATATCTGTACAATCATATCTGTACAATAAGTTATTGAAAATCAACAGATAGGAATGGCTGTATAGCCATGGACAGTTGTCATCATAAACCATGGCTAGTGAACACTCTGAGGGAACAGTTCATATGTTTAAGAGGGAACTGTACCACAGTTAATGATTATTTACAAGTAGATGTTTCTGAGAAGAGGTTTACACAGAAAGGTTACATTAGGGATAAAATTAGAGGAGAAATAGAAATGATTTAGAATATGCAAAGAGATGAATTATTTAGGGATAAAGAGGAAGAAAATGAAAAAGGGATAACGAGTAATAATGTATTTAGGATCATAATGGGTTATAGCATACAGCGTAAGAATGTAGAGAATATTATGAAGAGGTATTGGGATATATTGTTAAAAGACAAAAACGGGTGCAGTATTACTTCCCCACCCCTTATATGTTTATAGAAAATCTCAGAATCTGAGATGAAGGGATCAGGTGTCCTCAATGTTTTTATCTCCAATGTCAGTGAGATGAAAGGATAACATCACTTCCGGGGCTGCAGATTGCATTGTGTCAGGTGTGAAGAATATGCAGATTGATATAGGCTATTTAAGGGCTCAGATACCTCGGCTTCCCACCTACTGAAGAAGCCCAATAGGAGGGCGCAATGCATCTAGAAGGGAGGAGCTGAGTCTGTGACGTCACGCCACCGCCGCAATTGCATCTATAGTGGTGAGCTGGCTGATGAGAGGTTTTTATACGCACAAGTTTTATAAAGATTTTGTAATTGTTTTTAATTAAGCAGGAGATTAATAAATATATTACAAATTGAGAGCACTATGGTGTTGCCTTTTTCTCCCTTATTATCGCCTGGGATCTTGTGAGAGGAGGTGGACCTGGCCCTCAGAACAATACAGGGGACAGAGGAGAACCTCGCTTGGAGAGTGTAACATTAGTCAGACGTGTTAGATATGCAACTGATCCACTTGTGGGAGGTGAGCAAGCATTGCTTCTGGTGAGAGATGAACACTTGTCACAAAGACGATCTGTATATTAACTGCAGCGAGGCAAAGAGCACTGGGTGTTGGATTGTGTACACTCTGTTAAAGTTATTAATTTTTTCACAGGATACATGGACTTTTTGGTTGGAATATAGTAACTTTTGTTTTGTGTTGCACTTCACCTTATTGCAGAAATATAGTGTACTTCTCAATATTAAAGTGAATGTCCAGCCATTTCTTCTTAGATTTAGATAACGTGGGAAAGAGTTGGAATCCCTGCTTCTTTAGAAGTGAGAACCTTTGGGTCTTTACTGAAGATTCATTAGAGAAATGTGCCTTCACTTCCTGCTGACAATGTTGTATCAGACAGGATGTGAGGGGAACTTGGCAAAAGCAACACAGTCCAAAACAAAAATACATTTCTTTAGTAGAGCATTTTTTTTCGTTTTTGTTTATTACTAGTATTTATAAAGTGTCAACAACTTTAACCACTTCAATACCAGGAACTTTCCCCCCTTCCTGCCCAAGCCAATTTTCAGCTTTCAGCGCTGTCACTTTTTAAATGACAATTGCGTGGTCATCCTACACTGTACTCAAACAAAATGTTTATCATTTTGTTCCCACAAATAGAGCTTTCTTTTGGTGGTGTTTGATCACCTCTGCGGTTTTTATTTTTTGCTAAACAAATAAAAAAAGACCAACAATTTTGAAAAAAAAAACGTTTTTCTTTATTTCTGTTATAAAATTTTGTAAATAAGTACGGTATGTTTTCTCCTTCACTGATGGGCACTGATGAGGCTGCACTGACAGGCACTGATAAGGCAACACTGATGGGCACTGAAAGGCTGCACTGATTGGTACTTAAGAGTGGCACTGATAGGCAGCACTGAAGTGCTTTGATGGGCACTGATGGGTACTTATGGACAATGATGGGTGGCACTAATAGATGGCACTGATAGGCATCACTGATGGTACTGGTACTGGCAGGCATTGCTGATGGACACTTATTGGCATCTGCCTGGGGACTGATTGCCATATCTCTGGTGGTCCAGGGTGACATACCTGGTGGGAATCCTTTGTGGGCATCCCTGGTAGTCTTGGCGGCATCCCTGGTGATTCTGGGCGGGCATCCGCAGGGGGGCTACGCTGATAAACAATCAGCACAGACCCCCCTGTCAGGAGAGCAGCCGATCGGCTCTCCTCTACTCGCATCTGTCAGACGCGAGTGAGGAAAAGCCGATAAATGGCTCTTCCTGTTTACACTGTGATCAGCCATGATTGGACACGGCTGATCACATGGTAAAGAGCCTTCATCAGACTGACACACCACAACAGCGATGGGTGTGCGATTGTGGCTTATTCTGCTTGACGTCATACTGTATGACGCCCAGTCAGGATAACTGAACCACTTCCCGGCCATCATTTTGCTATAGGCTAGGCGGGAAGTGCAGAATTTTACATCATCTCCATTGAGTCCGGCCCTTAAAGTGAATGTGAATACATAAAGCCAGTAAAGTGAACAGCCTCAGATGATACACAGAGATGAAACAAATCCTACATACGTTTTACTTGTGCTGTCTTCCCCTTTCTACACCCTTGAAAAGTGGAGATTGTGTTAATAAAATCTTTCTTAATCTTTCAGCAGTACATACTGTAGGGGTGGGTGGGAAAACTGCACTTACACTGTGTGAGATCTGATTGGAGGCACATAGGCAGAGGAACAAAGGAACATGCAGAGCTGTATTCTGAATAGACAAGCTGTGAGATTATCTCCCTCTAAGCACCCTCCCCGACACACATTTTTAGCTCATGTTATCTCGTGGAGAACTTGTCTGCTGATAACAGAGGAATGAAGCACCAGAGAAAACACTTGGCGCTTTGGAAACAAGCAAACACTACAGATACAGTGCCTTGAAAAAGTATTCATACCCCTTGACATTTTCCACATTTTATCATGTTACAACCAAAAACGTTAATATATTGTATTGGGATTTTATGTGATAGACCAACACAAAGTGGCACAAAATTGTAAAGTGGAAGGAAAATGATAAATGGTTTCAAAATTGTTTACAAATAAATCTGTGAAAAGTGTGGCATACATTTGTATTCAGCCCCCCTTTACTCTAATACCCTTAACTAAAATATAGTTGAACCAATTGCCTTCAGAAGTGAACAAATTAGTAAATAGAGTCCACCTCTGTGTAATTTAATCTTTGTATAAATACAGATGTTCTGTGAATCCCTCAGAGGTGTGTTAGAGAACCTTAGTGAACAAACAGCACGATGAAGACCAAGGAACACACCAGACCGGTCAGGGATAACGTTGTGGAGAAGTTTACAGCAGGGTTAGGTTATAAAAAAAAATGCAAAGCTTTGAACATCTTACGGAGCACTGTTCAATCCATCATCTGAAAATGGAAAGAGTATGGCACAACTGTAAACCTACCAAAACATGGTTGTCCACCTTAACTGACAGGCAAGGCAAGGAGAGCATTACTCAGAGAAGCAGCCAAGAGTTCCTTGGTAACTCTGGAGAAGCTGCAGAGATCCACAGCTCAGGTGGGAGAATCTGTCCACAGGACAACTATTAGACGTGCACTCCACAAACCTGGCCTTTATGAAAGACTGGTAAGAAGAAAGCCATTGTTGAAAGAAAGCCATAAGAAGTCCCGTTTGCAGTTTGTAAGAAGTCATGTGGGGGACACAGCAAACATGTGGAAGTCAGATAAGTCCAAAACTGAACTTTTTGGCCTAAAACCAAAACGCTATGTGTGGCGGAAAACTAACACTGAACATCTCCCTGAACACAGCATCCCCACGTGAAGCATGTTGGTGGCAGCATCATGTTGTGGGGATGCTTTTCTTCAGCAGGGACAGCAGGGACAGGGAAGCTGGTCAGAGTTGATGGGAAGTTGGGTGGAGCCAAATACAGGGCAATTTTAAAACAAAACCTGTTAGAGTGTGCAAAAAACTTAAGACTGGGGTGGAGGTCTACCTTGCAGCAGGACAACAACCCTAACCATACAGCCAAAGCTACAATGAAATGGTAAAATGGAGAATCTGTGGCAAGATTTGGAAATTGCTGTTCACAGATGCTCTCTATCTCTATCTATCTGACAGAATTTGAGCTATTTTGCAAAGAAGAATGGGCAAAAATGTCACTCTCTAGATGTGCACAGCTAGTAGAGACATACCCAAAAAGACTTGCAGCTGTAATTGCAGCGAAAGGTGGTTCTACAAAGTATTGACTCGGGGGGGCTGAATACAAATGCAGGCCACACTTTTCAAGATATATATTTGTAAAAAAAAATAAAAATGATTTATAATTTTCCTTGCACTTCACAATTATGTGCCACTTTGTGTTGGTCTATCACATAAAATCCCAATAAAATACATTTAGGTTTTTGGTTGTAACATGACAAAAGGTGGAAAATTTCAAGTTGCATAAATACTTTTTCAAGGCACTGTATATGTGCTTAGTTCAAATGTCATGAATGGAGTTTACAACCACTTTAGGGAGGACAAAATAGAAAGAGATAGATAGATAGATACTGACCTACTAAAGGATAAGAAATGATTTTTGAGAAAGCACCTGTGGCCACCCTTACTTGAGAGAATGGTGGAAGAATTTAAAAACAGGAACAAAATATCAGGATGCATCAAAAGGAAGGTGGGACTTTGAATTGAAGCGGTTGAAATGCAGAGGTAATGGTATAAATATAGAGTTTTATTGGTATCAAATTATTCTTATTACATATATGTACAAGATGTGGGCACGATAATACAGAGGTGTAAAAAACATGGCTGAATAAAATAAATTCACAACAATCAAATAGATAGTATGCGACAGCAAAACGGCCTAAACAAGCCAAACACAGCATGCTCGGCACCTGTATAGATGATCACATGGTAAAAAATCAATCAAAAATAGCTGGGTTAATATGGGTAACATCATAGGCCATAATGAATGTGTCTGTAGCATCATGTAGCTCTACGCGTTTCGTGGATTCATTTCCACTCGTCAGGAGCAGATGCGACATATCCCTGTAAATATAATAATTGAAGTAAACCATACTCTGTTTAAAATTGAAAAATGTAAATTAGAATTTAGGAAATTTAACCCAGTGCACTCACCAACCACAGTAGTGGGCGCAGTAGGGGGCAAGCAGGACACGGCGAATCGGGAGCATAGACCACATCACATCTTTTTTTTCAGGAACAAAATATCACTTGAGCTTTTTTTTTTACATAAGGAGCCAAAAAAATTTAAGTTTTCTCTAAACTAACATAGTCAACCTGGATTTTGAGACATTTAGGTTATCCTGCTTGTTCCTCACCCTCCTGCCCATCCACTGCCACGTGCCAATAAATTGCTGTTCAAGTTATTTCTACAAAGTGACTCGCACTGAGTTATTTTGACTAAAAGTAGCCTTGAGTCAGATGTGCCTGTGAAACTACAGCCAAATAAGGAAACTGAAACATCTAATGATCTCACTATAGAGATAATAGTGTATAATAGAGTTAGGGCTGCTGTTAGAAAGCACGGGGCCCCATAAAGCTTACCTGACAGGGCCCCCCCAGCCAAAAGTGACTGAAAACCTAGATTTATTAGTCCCATTCTCTGCAGCCTCAGCTGCATAGATGAATATATAGAAAGCGCTCTGAGGCTTCCTGCTTATTTACATACTGACGCACAGTAAACGCAGTTTGCTATGCCTCAGTGTTGAATGGACACAGGAGTGATTGGTACCCATTGCTCACTGTGTTCATTTAGGAAAGGAAGGAGCGAGTAAATTACATATTTACTGCCCCCTTCCCCCACTCACCATCCTGAACATCCCCCTGTGTACCCATAGCAGCTGCTGGCGGGAAAAGAGAGAAGGGAAGCCGGGAGCACTGTGGAGAAAAGGGGCACAGGGGTCCGAACAGCAGATGAAAGGGGCACCTGTGCTAGGATCAATCTCTCTGCAGTGCAACCGGAGGGAGAAAGAGGAGGAGAAGCTGGGAGTGCTGCAGGGGGGGGGGGGGCAGAAGAGGATTGGTGTCTGCAATAAGACAGTACAACTAGCCCTCCTGCTCAGCAGGTGCCCACTCCCCCCCTTTGACCTGATGGGGCCTGGGCCCAGTACATAAGGGCTTGCTGTACTGCCTTTTCAGTGGCCCTGAGTAGAGTTACTGTATATATGAAATGAATAAATAATGACATTTGAAGCGCTTCACAATGTGTATGAAAATGAATATATAAGAATAAATATAAATAGTCAAATAAATCCAGCGGTGAGTAAAAATTCCTATAAAATCCAGCAATCAAAATAGTGTAAAATTATAAAAAAAAAATTAGTGACACCAAATGTGTAAAAAATTCACATAAAAAATCCACATAAAAATAAATATATAGGGATGTATTCAGAAGGTTCAATTATACAGGTGTAGAATCCTGATTGGTATAGAGCTTTTGATCACTAGCAAAGCTGTTTAAAAACACTTGCTTAATTAAGGTGCTCATTGATAGTACCAATGTGTTTTTTGCTTCTCTTCACAACCAATGTGAGAATCATAAACAGGCAGATAAGAGAAAAAAACCAATCATTGTGCAATAGTTAGGATACCAAGGTACACAGGCAAACTTCAATCCACTCACGTGTGCCTTATAATGATAAGGCATATGCAGGTTTTACTATAGCAGTCAGCCGCCTTAGAAAGGAGCAGATTCAGTGCAGTACACTGTGTGAAACTGCTGATCTGCACAGAGCTTCCTTGGCTCCTCCCATGCGTTACATCACAGTAACGTGACTTTTTCAAGGATAATACAAGCTCTGACGGACTCAGCTTTATAGCACAACAGCAGAGTGGTTGCCATGGCTACAGCATGAGTTTGTCATCATTCTGCTTCCTGCATAAACTTCAATCCTGTTAAAACCTACTTTTATTAGACATGTAATTCATATGAATATCGTTGGTTTATCAAAACCACGTTTCAATGTGTAAAAAACGCAGTGTGTAAAAAGTAAAAAATATATATATTGATATCTCTAATCACGTTTAATTCTTCAACTCCCTCCAGTGGTCACAATTGGTATAACATCTCACAGAGGGAGTATATGGCAAAGCATTGTCTCTAATGGTTTTGATAATTGACCAGTGCCCCATGATATCACAAAAATGGGGTATCCACATGCTCTGCTCATAAATGTATGGAAAACGGAGTAAACAAGATGACATGATATATATATATATATATATATATATATATATATATATATATATATATATATATATAAAATATACATATATAAAATTAAAATAAGATATGATATAAGAAATAGGGAAATAATATTAAAATATGAAATTAAAATCTAAAAAATGATAGAATATTGCAAAAATGGATGATGACCATTATTTATATGCTAGAACGGAACCAAATATTGCCACTCAGAAAAAACTGGTATTGGACAAATAATGAGAATATTGGACCAAAAAATAAATAAAAAGTTTCACACAGTGTACTGCACTGAATCTGCTCCTGTCTAAGGCGGCTGACTGCTATAGTAAAACCTGCATATGCCTTATCATTATAAGGCACACGTGAGTGGATTGAAGTTTGCCTGTGTACCTTGGTATCCTAACTATTGCACAATGATTGTTTTTTTTTTCTCTTATCTGCCTGTTTATGATTCTCACATTGGTTGTGAATAGAAAAACACATTGGTACTATCAATGAGCACCTTAATTAAGCAAGTGTTTTTAAACAGCTTTGCTAGTGATCAAAAGCTCTATACCAATCAGGATTCTACACCTGTATAATTGAACCTTCTGAATACATCCCTATATATTTATTTTTATGTAGATTTTTTATGTGAATTTTTTACACATTTGGTGTCACAAATTTTTTTATAATTTTACACTATTTTGATTGCTGGATTTTATAGGAATTTTTACTCACCGCTGGATTTATTTGACTATTTATATTTATTCTTATATATTCATTTTCATACACATTGTGAAGCGCTTCAAATATCATTATTTATTCTTTTTAAGTGACTCTGAAAACACTCTCTTTTGATAGCAGCCTCACTTGGTTTTATGTGTAATTATCAGCTATTTAGCATCACAGCGCTTTGTGTTTTATATATATTTTTTCTATATATGAAATGACCATTATTGCCCAGCCCGAAAGTTTAGATGCCCTCTAGTATTCTCACTACCAGAATTCTTGTTAAAATTTCCTACAAAAAAGAAAGTGAAAAATGATATGTTGCTAAAGGCAACAATACCATTTTGTCCCTAATAAAAAGCCTTCCTCTACCTTAAAGCAAAGGGTTTAGAATCTAATGATAATTTCATAATAATTATTTACAACTTTTTAGTAAAGATGACATTGTGATTGTCATTCTTTGCAAACAATCTGTCTAAGTGTCTTCTGAAATGTAAGTTCTAGCAGACCCTTTTGCACAGTCAGGAAAACACATACATCTGCATTGCCTTAATATTAAACCTATTGAAATATTAATACCTGCACTTATTACTTCTGTCTTAGGGCACTTTCACTCTGAGCCGCTCCGGGCGTCGGCGGCTATTTTAGCGGCGCTTTACCGTCATTTCAGCAGTTCTTTTCGGCTGCTAGCAGGGCGCTTTTAACCCCCGCTAATGGCCGAAAAGGCGTTTGAAGCTTTGTCAGCACTTTGGCGGCGCTGCCCATTGATTTCAATGGGCAGGGGTGCTTTAGAAGCGGTGTATACACCGCTCCTAAAGCACCTCAAAGAAGCTGCTTGCAGGACTTTTTTGAGAGTCCTGCCAGTGCACCGCTCCAGTGTGAAAGCCCTTGGGCTTTCACATTGGAGTGAGAGGAGAGGCGCTTTACAGGCACTTTGTAGGTGCTATTTTTAGCGCCATAGCGCCTGTAAAGCAATTCAGTGTGAAAGTGGCCTTAAAGCAGTAGTAAAGTGTCCAAAAAAATTCTCTTGACCGTAGCTTATTCAAAAAACTTCCCCCAATTGCACTCAATGCATGCACCCCAAAGAGTGTGTGGGTGTATGCTTTCCTAAGATGGGTACACCTGAGAATGACTATAAAGTACCTGGAGCCTTAACTAACAGATTTAAGTTGGCTATCATTGGGACCCCTCTGTAAGGTGAAGCATCTGAAGCTGTCCCTTGAAGATTGTGTACACAAGGGAAGGCTGATTGGCTGTTAAGTAAGGGGCAGTCTATATAGGCATTAAAGAATAAGTTAACCTTTTAAAAAAATAATAATAAATGCACATATTTTTTGCAGATAAAAAATTGTGCATTTATTTTTTTTTTTTTACACAGCAGCCCGTAAAGCATTGCACCTGCAATTAGCAGATTGTGGGTGCAATGCCAGGATCTTGCATGATCTCAGTCAGCTGTCTGCCTCTACCTCCTGTCACCCGAGGTGGCTGACAGTAGTTGTAGTTCATTTATTCAAACTTTGAATGAAAGACACAGCTGTGTTGGTGGTGCCCAGCACAGACGTGCTGTTTTCAAATTTTGACAGCGGGTGCGGGGAGAAGAGCTGATGGTGGGAAGTAGGTGTATAGGAACATGTTACACCCTAAATATAAAAGTAAAGGAGCGCCCAGTATCCAGTAAATGTAGGTTTTAAAGATGTTTTATTTGAAGTCACAACAATAGAATGAGGCAAATGCATTTCAAGGGAACAAATGACTCCCCCCTTCATCAGGGCTGTTTGGAAGCATTAGATAAAAAACAACAGGAATATAGAAAGATTTACAGTCAAAAATGGAAAGTCACAATCAGAGAAAAAGTTTTTCTAATAATATACAAAAGATCGAATACTATACAGGGAGAATATATGCTTGTGTATATGTCCGTGTGGACATCCATCGGTCTGGTCAGTAATCCTCTTGTCCATCCGTGTTCTCCCTTCTTTCTATCATCCCCTCAGTCCCTCCACCACCTTTTCCTCTTCCCCTGCAATCACTAGTACAGCCATTCCCTCACTACACCTCATCATCCCAGACACACACACCAGGACTCTGACATCTGTCACCAGTGTTGCCAACCTCCCGCAGCATTTTTTACTGACAAAACACGAAAAATGTACTGACGGAGCACATTTTTTACTGACAAACTGAAAACTGACAGAACTCTAATTAAAAATTAAGACAATTGATATTTAAACAGTATAAACACAATATGGAAACACTGACAATACCCATAACAAGTAATTTGCTCAGTTTACACTTAAAAAGTCAAAACAGCATTACAAATGATCAGCTCCTAATATTTACAAACAGCTGTAAATTTATTGATGGTTGGCAACCCTGGCTGTCACCATTCCCCATTAGGGATGAGCTTCGAGTTCAAGTCGAACTCATGTTCGACTCGAACATCGGCTGTTCGCAAGTTCGCCGAACAGCGAACAATTTGGGGTGTTCGCGGCAAATTCGAATGCCGCGGAACACCCTTTAAAATTTATGGGAGAAATCAAACGTGCTAATTTTAAAGGCTTATATGCAAGTTATTGTCATAAAAAGTGTTTGTGGACCTGGGTCCTGCCCCAGGGGACATGGATCAATGCAAAAAAAAAGTTTTAAAAACTGCAGTTTTTTCAGGAGCAGTGATTTTAATAATGCTTAAAGTCAAACACTTTCTATGACAATAACTTGCATATAAGCCTTTAAAATTAGCACTTTTGATTATTCATGTTCGTGTCCCATAGACTTTAATGGTGTTCGCGTGTTCGAACAAACTTTTTTCCTGTTCGCATGTTCTGGTGCGAACCGAACAGGGGTTTGTTCGGCTCATCCCTACTCCCCATGCTCTCCTCAAGCCTGCACACACGTGTGGTAGACTCATTACCTCCTCCCCTCCTGACAGCTGTCAGAGCGGCCCCAATCTCTCATGTCACACGGCTGGAGCTCTGCATGGCTGCCTACTCTCAGACACCATTCTGCCTTTCTTCATAGCTGCACAGACTGCAAGAGGGTCCCCTCCTCCACCCCCCCCATTCTTTATATGCACTTCTCTCCTCCAGCCTTCTTTCCCTCCTCACCCTCAATCATTAGTTCACCTCCCCCTTCCACATTTTTAAATAGCTCTCAACAGCAGGTCAGTGTTGGTATTCCCCTGCATACCCTCTGCATAATACTAGTATGCACACACATTACATGTACTTAAAAGTCCATATAGCCAAATTTTACTATCCAATCCTGCACTGACAATTCAGCATGCACTGCTATCCACGTATAATTTGATGCTTATTCCACATATACCCCCATTTTAAATTAATTTTAACTCTTTTTACTTTTTTTAAGATTAAGCAAATAGCTTTTAGTAAATAAATATATATATATATATATATATATATATATATATATATATATATATATATATATATATATATATATATATATATAGACCCCCTGACATTTTTCACTCTTTGTTATATTGCAACCATTTACTAAAATCATTTAAGTTAATTTTTTTCCTCATTAATGTAAACACAGCACCCCATATTGACAGAAAAACACAGAGTTGTTGACATTTTTGCAGATTTATTAGAAAAGAAAAACCGAAATATCACATGGTCCTAAGCATTCAGACCCTTTGCTCAGTATTTAGTAGAAGTTTTTCACACCTGGATTTGAGGATCCTCTGCCATTCCTCCTTGCAGATCGTCTCCAGTTCTGTCAGGTTGGATGGTAAACGTTGGTGTACAGCCATTTTTAGGTTTCTCCAGAGATGCTCAATTGGGTTTAAGTCAGGGCTCTGGCTGGGCCATTCAAGAACAGTCACGGAGTCTGTTATTGACGAAGCCACTCCTTTGTTATTTTAGCTGTGTGCTTAGGGTCATTGTCTTGTTGGAAGGTAAACCTTCGGCCTAGTCTGAGGTCCTGAGCACTCTGGAGAAGTTTTTCATCCAGGATATCCCTGTACTTGGCCGCATTCATCTTTCCCTCGATTGCAACCAGTCGCCCTGTCCCTGCAGCTGAAAAACACCCCCACAGCATGATGCTGTCACCGCCATGCTTCACTGTTGGGAATGTATTGGACAGGTGATGAGCAGTGCCTGGTTTTCTCCAGACATACCGCTTAGAATTAAGGCCAAAAAATTCTATCTTGGTCTCATCAGATCAGAGAATCTTATTTCTCACCATCTTGGAGTCCTTCAGATGTTTTTTTTAGCAAACTCCATGTGGGCTTTCATGTGTCTTGCACTGAGGAGAGGCTTCTGTCGGGCCACTCTGCCGTAAAGCCCCGACTGGTGGAGGGCTGCAGTGATGGTTGACTTTCTACAACTTTCTCCTATCTCCCGACTGCATCTCTGGAGCTCAGCCACAGTGATCTTTGGGTTCTTGTTTAACCCTCTTTCCAAGGCTCTTCTCCCCCGATAGCTGAGTTTGGCCGGACGGCCAGCTCTAGGAAGAGTTCTGGTCGTCCCAAACGTCTTCCATTTAAGGATTATGAAGGCCACTGTGCTCTTAGGAACCTTAAGTGCAGCAGAAATGTTTTTGTAACCTTGGCCAGATATGTGCCTTGCCACAATTCTGTCTCTGAGCTCTTCAGGCAGTTCCTTTGACCTTATGATTCTCATTTGCTCTGACATGCACTGTGAGCTGTAAGGTCTTATATAGATAGGTGTGTGGCTTTCCTAATCAAGTTCAGTCAGTAAAATCAAACACAGCTGGACTCAAATGAAAGTATAGAACCATCTGAAGGATGATCAGAAGAAATGGACAGCACCTGAGTCAAATATATGAGTGTCACAGCAAAGGATCTGAATACTTAAGACCACCAACCTTTACCATCCAACCTGACAGAACTGGAGAGAATCTGCAAGGAGGAATGGCAGAGGATCCCCAAATCCAGGTGTGAAAAACTGCATCTTTCCCAAAAAGACTCATGGCTGTATTAGATCAAAAGGGTGCTTCTACTAAATACTGAGCAAAGGTTCTGAATATTTAGGACCATGTGATATTTCAGCTTTTATTTTTTAATAAACCTGCAAAAAATGTCAACAATTCTGTTTTTCTGTCAATATGGGGTGCTGTGTGTACATTAATGAGGAAAAAATGAACTTAAATGATTTTAGCAAATGGCTGCAATATAAACAAAGAGTGCAAAATTTAAGGGGGTCTGAATACTTTCCTTCCCCACTATATATATATATATATATATATATATATATATATTTATATATATATATATATCTATATATATATATATATATATATATATCTATATATATATATATATATATATATATATATATATATATATATATATATTTATATATTATTTATACATATATATATATATATATATATATATATATATATATATATAGTATTTTAACTTTTGCATAATATTAGAAAAACATTTTCTCTGATTGTGACTTTCCATTTTTGATTGTAAATTTTTCTATATTCCTGTTGCTTTTTATCTAATGCTTCCAAACAGCCCTGATGAAGGGGGAGTTATTGGTCCCCCGAAACGCGTTGGCCTCATTCTATTTTTGTGACTTCAAATAAAACATCTTTAAAACCTACATCTATTGGATACCGGGCGTTCCTTTACTTTCACTTCTTCTCAAGCATATGCTGTCGACCACTAGGCCGTACCCCGAGGTATCTGCAAGGAGGAATGGCAGAGGATCCCCAAATCCAGGTGTGAAAAACTGCATCTTTCCCAAAAAGACTCATGGCTGTATTAGATCAAAAGGGTGCTTCTACTAAATACTGAGCAAAGGTTCTGAATATTTAGGACCATGTGATATTTCAGCTTTTATTTTTTAATAAACCTGCAAAAAATGTCAACACCTGCAAAAAATGTCAACAATTCTGTTTTTCTGTCAATATGGGGTGCTGTGTGTACATTAATGAGGAAAAAATGAACTTAAATGATTTTAGCAAATGGCTGCAATATAAACAAAGAGTGCAAAATTTAAGGGGGTCTGAATACTTTCCTTCCCCACTATATATATATATATATATATATATATATATATATATATATATATATATATTTATATATATATATCTATATATATATATCTATATATATATATATATATCTATATATCTATATATATATATATATATATATATATATATATATATATATATATATATATATATATATATATATATATATATATTTATATATTATTTATACATATATATATATATATATATATATATATATATATATATATATATATATATATATATATATATATATATATATATATATATAGTATTTTAACTTTTGCATAATATTAGAAAAACATTTTCTCTGATTGTGACTTTCCATTTTTGATTGTAAATTTTTCTATATTCCTGTTGCTTTTTATCTAATGCTTCCAAACAGCCCTGATGAAGGGGGAGTTATTGGTCCCCCGAAACGCGTTGGCCTCATTCTATTTTTGTGACTTCAAATAAAACATCTTTAAAACCTACATCTATTGGATACCGGGCGTTCCTTTACTTTCACTTCTTCTCAAGCATATGCTGTCGACCACTAGGCCGTACCCCGAGGTAGCAGCCAAGGCCCTAACAGGGCCCACCATCACCTTTTTCCTCAAACCAGGCATGAACCTCTGGGAACAAACCTTACCTATCTGCCCACGACTTTGCATACCCTACAACAGTGACTGATCGAGTCAGTCCAGCGTGATCTACACCCCCCCATAAGACACCCTAAATATGGCTGTGTAGGCAACAACCTCCTCTCATCTGTGGCTTCCCTGCTACCACTGCACTGTGTGAACAGAGCCTCAGCTGTCTGTAGCAGGTCTGCCCTCCCTAGCTCCCCACACTAGACTGCCCTGTTTTTTCCAGAATTGCCCAGGAAAACACTGATCTCTCCTCCTTTTGTCAGCAGGAAATCTTGGGCATTGGAGTTCAAACCTCCATATCCTCTATTGTACAGCACCCCTTTAAGAATTACATATCCAATGATCCTTAGCAGCTGCACAACAAGGCCTTCCTTTGAAAATGTTATTTGTAACGATATGCTGTGCGGGCAGGCAGGGCACAGTATCCGACATTATTGTTTTTTTGTGCATGCTGATAGCTCCATTTTGCATATTATAAGTATTATTTAATGTTTTCTGATTTTGCACACAAACTATTTTGAAAGCGTATACACTAAGATTAAATAACAGAGGGGGGGCGCATGCGTGGCGCAAAACTGGAAGGTCCCTTCTGAGCGGAGCTCCGACACAGCGGGGACTGCAACTCCTTCCCTGGGGCCGTTAAACTGCATGAACTGCCTCCAAACTATACTCACCCCCGGGGGACAGTGTGGTGCATGCCGTCCTCCAGGTCGTTGCAGGAAACTAGCTCAGGAAAGGTCCCTTACGAGCTATCTTCTTAGGGACAGCGAGATAGAGGTGAACTCCCAAGATGGCACTGGGCTCCGTCGCATGCCAGCTGCTATACACAGCCCTGCAGCCTCTCCGGAGCACTCGTCCAGGGATGGTGAGTACGCACTACAACTCACAAAAGCAGACCTGGACAACAGTCTCACAACCATGTACCATAAGCTTGCTGAGAAGTTTCAGACAGAACTCTGTAAGTCAACTAGTACCTTACAGCAGGAGATAGCGGTGTTAGGAGGCAGAACGGATCCGCTGGAAACGAAGCATGATGAGCTAAATCCATCTCTCAGCTCCAGATCCATTTGGAGGACCTGGACAATAGAAACAGACGCAACAACCTGAGAATTAGGGGGGTCCCCGAGCTGGTCACCGAATTAACCCAGGCTATCCGCAGGTTGTTCCAGTCTCTGCTACCCACATCTCTGATGGCTGCATTTGTATGCGATAGGCTCCATAGAGCCCTCCGCCCCAAACCACCTGATGATAAACTTCCCAGGGATATCATTTTATGCCTTAAAGACTATCTGGTGAAGGAAGAGATACTGAGAGCCTCTCGGAAATTCCCAAACATTATGCTGGATGGTGTCTAGATCCAGATTTACCCTGATGTTTCACCGGCCACCCTTGACAAATGCTGCAAGTTCAAAGAAATTACCACTCCACTCCAAGAAGCAAGAATCCGCTACAGATGGGGTTCCCCTTCAAACTTGAAGTTATACGCAATGGATCCACATTTACGGTGAGCACCATCCAAGAAGGGAAAGAGCTCCTAGTAAAACTGGGCCTCATGTCGAAAGAGAATCTTCCTAGGATGCCTTCTACCCCTCAGCAATCTGGGCCACCCCTTCACCGCAGAGGGATCGCAGGAGATGAAGGCAAGAACTGAGAGACCACTTGCTATAATAGTCTCCCTCCCACACTCTATTCCGGTTCTACCATTACTTCTTTAACGTTCGACCTGGGACACCTTGGGATGGCGCGGGTGCACTGTAATCATTGGTGGGGATTGTAGCAACATTCCGGCTCCCTTACCTGAGCTCTCCCCCCTGATTTATGAGTGCACTTCAATGCAGCTCCCCGCTGTGCAGGCATCCAGTGACACCCGCTTGATTGTCCCCCCATTCTTGCCGATTTTCTCAGGAGTATTGAGAAGCGAAGTAAGACCGTAAGAAAAGCGAAGAGTCTACTGGTTTTCTCCTTTTGAACACCCTCCAGGAGAGTTCTTATTTACTCCCGACAGGTTAAAAAGAGTGTTGGACATTATTGTCCTACTGTTCAGGAAGTTTGTACCCCTGACGGATAGTTGTTTTTTTCCCCGTGTCGGGAAGGCCTTTCCCCTCCTGACCCCAATAGTTGTATGGTTTTTTTTCTGCAAAGTTTTACATTTTATGTTTATAGGACTCCTTTTCTTCATGCCACATACTATGCTGTGATAGATATTTCAGATATTAATGTCTACCCTGGTGTTGGTCCCTGCTGGGGTATTTCGGATCTTTCCGGTGATATATTATCGATGTCTGCTCCTCGGGATCCTCCCCCAACCTTTCCTGCCAATCTGACACTCCTCATTGACAATGGGTATTAGGCTATTCTCCCATAATGTGAGGGGATTTAATTCCCCACAGAAACGAAAGAAACTTTTAATGCCTATAAATGCCTAAAAGCTGATATCGTTCTATTGCAGGAGACTCACTTCTCTGAAGCAAATCACCCCTCTTACTTCAATAAATCCTACGGTCTGGGGCATTATACAACATTTGGGTCCAGATCCCAAGGGGTGGCAGTGTTTATTAAGAATGGGGTTCTATTTGACTTTGAACATACCTATAAAGACCCCACTAGTAGGTTCATTATAGTGAAACAGGTTACTATTGCCAATGTGTACACCCCTAATGATTCACAAGCAACTTTCTTTAGGGATTTTTTCCAGACCCTAGAAAAGTACTCTTCCCCACACATGATATTGGGGGGGAACTTTAATTTGGTGGTGCACTCGGCCCTTGATAGGAGTAGGGCCGGTAGTGCCACCAATGCATTTCCTAAAACCCTGAAATCCCTGTTGCACACTCACAATTTGCCGGACTCCTGGAGAGCACATAATGTGGGGGCGAGGGAGTACACATTCTACTCCCACCCTCACGACAGCTACTCCAGACTGGATTACCTGTTTTGCTCCTCAATTCTTTTGGCTAACTTCTCTACCGCAACTATCCATGCGTGTCCTTGGTCGGACCACCATATGGTCTCCCTATATCTCTCTCCTATATAGGCCTCAAACCTTCTGTTGCTGGATGGAGATTGAATGAATATCTTCTTACAGATCCAATCCTGATATCCCAAATTTCTAAACATTTGACAGAATATTTCGCTAGCAATGACACTGACGACGTCTACCCTACAACTTTGTGGGCTGCCCATAAAGTGGTAATCAGAGGCCACATAATCCAGTTGGCTGCGTAAAAGAAAAAACAGAGACTAATTGACATTTGCAGACTTGCCTCCGAATTGGATAGGTTATACCACTTACACATGCAAAATCATGACCCTGCTCTACATCAAAAAATTAACGATAATAGGTTAGAACTTGACAAAATCCTCTCTGAATAGACAGAAAAAGCCCTGGGGTGGTCTAAGGCCAAGTTCTTGCTACATAGCAATTCAGCCTCATCTATGTTTGCAAGAAAGCTTAATCAGTCCATCCAACCCCCCCATACATACAAATTAAGAAGCCCCAGAGGTAATCTAGTCACCCATCCAACGGAGGTCTTACAGATCTTTTCAAAATTTTACACTGAACTACTCTCACCTCCCATCTCCTCTCCAGACCCAACACTTAAATCTTGGTTAGACGGCCTACCCCTCCCTACTATAACACAAGAACACCTCCAGGATTTGAATGCCCTGTGCACCGACCTTGAAATTATTGCAGTCATTAAGTCTCTAAAGCCTTCCAAGAATCCAGGTCCAGATGGATATTCTGCCCTCTATCAAAAAATTCGGAGGAACCCTAATCCCTTACCTGAGATCTATTTTAACTACATTCTTAGGGGTATTGTCTTTCCAGATGACATGCTCCTAGCGAACATGTTCTTGATCCCAAAACCCAATAAGGACCATTCCCTCCCCCAAAATTATAGACCAATCTCAGTTATTAACACAGAGTTAAAGATCTTTGGCCGCATTTTAACGGACAGACTTTCTAAAATTGTCACTTCATTGATCTCCCCAGACAAGATGGGGTTTTTTCCTGACCAGGCAGATCACAAACAACGTTAGACTCGCCTCAAATATCATACAAGAAGCAGATCTACACTCCCATAAGGTTTACTTCTAAACCTAGATATTCATAAGGCGTTTGATAGTGTCCTTTGGCCTTACCTAGAGCTTACACTAGAGAAGTTTGGCTTCTCTGGGGCCTTTGTCCACGGATTTAGGGCATTGTACCATCACCCCTGCACGCGTATTAAACTCCTGGGTTGCAACTCCGATTATTTTACTTTGGGCAGGGGAACGAGACAGGGGTGCCCCCTGTCGCCTCTTCTATTTGCCCTTGCTATCGAACCCCTGGCCCGAGTGATTAATCTTGATCCAAACATTAAAGGATACTTAAAGGGAGATCAGGAGTTTAAATTAAGCTTATACACAGATGATGTTCTCTTATTCTTATCAGACCCTATGGTTTCCATTCCCAATCTGATAGTCACGCTAAACGCTTTTCGGGATCTGTCTAGTCTGGGAGTCAATCACTCCAAATGTTCTGCCCTATCGATTAATTTTCCCCATCACATCTCCGCAACTATTCAATCTAACTTTGGGTTTTCCATGGAGGGACAGATGTTACCATATTTAGGCATTAGACTAGCAACATTTTTACATGAGCTGTATCATGCTCATTGTTACACACTTGATGCTCATACCACATCACTTTCCTGGGTAGGATTCAGGCAGTCTATCCTCCCCAAACTTTTATTTTTTTTTAGAGCCCTCCCCAACTATATGTCCTGCCAGACGCTAAATTCTGTACAAAGAGATATAAACCAGTTTATCTGGCAGAACAAAAACCCCCGCTTAGGCTCATGATTTACAGATCAAGAGACATGGGCGGCCTGGGAGCACCAAACCTATGGCTTTATTATCTCTCAGCCAGACTGTTGCGAATGGCGCAATGGCACACCTCCCCACAAGGAATCCCCTGGCTCCGTTTCGAATGGACCTCAATAGCCCCGTACTCCCTTTCAGGACTATTATGGACGAAAACCATTCATCCTAAGGATATTTCCTCATTAAATTCTGTGGTGGGCCAGCCCTTTAATCTGTGGGCCCTCTACAAGAAAACATTTTCACTGTTCCCATCTAACCCCAAGCTGGCATCTTATATTGGGAACCCCTCATTCCGCGCTGCATTCCCCAACCCTAAAACGTTCACCTTGTGGATTGCAAAAAATCTAACCACCCTAGACTCCATACAAAAAAACGGAGTAATCTGCTTTTTTCATTTTTCAATCGCTACAAACCTCCCACTCTTTACCCAGTACGGAATTTTATAAGAATCTTCAAATACGGCATTTTTTTAACTCACATTATCCTAGGGTTATTCATAACACTGACATTACATTTGAGACGTTATGTGGCCCCGCATCCAGAGACAAAGGCACGATCTCCCTCCTGTACAATCTCCTTAACAGCCTAAACCTCCCAGAAAAATCTGCTGGCATTCTTGGTTGGGAGCAGGAGACTGGGGTAGTTGCCTCCCCGGAAGAGTGGTCTACTAGGATCTCTAATATGCATAAGTGCACAAAGTCAATGGCAGTAAAGGAAACAGTGGTGAAGTTACACACCAGGTGGTATTATACCCCTGCTAAATTACACAAATTCTTCCCCACGGTTTTAGAGAACTGCTTCAGAGGCTGCCCAGAGAAAGGGACTCACATACACATCTTTTGGAGTTGTATTGCCCTGAGAGACCTTTGGCAAAGAGTGACCTCTAAGGTGGCAGAGATCACGGGTGCCAGGACTACGCTTACCCATCAGATGTGCCTATTCTTTGCAGACATCCCTGCAAAGAATAGAAATTATCCCATACACTCTTCAGTGCAGTACACTGGTCCATAGCCCTATTTTAGCGTTCCCCTGGGGTCCCCCCCGATCAGGTCCTTAAAAGAATGGCTGCTATCCAACTCATGGAGAAGGTATTTCACACCATCATGGATACCATGCAAGTCTATGAGCTGAAGTGGGGGCTCTAGTCCCCGTGATCTCCCATATGCCTCTTTTTTTGAACTGGTCAGGCACCCTCACCTGAAGTTACTGTACCATCAGCACTTCACAATTCGTTTTCCCGTAAACTAGAGTGTATTTTTGTTCTGACACTGAGTCCCTTTTTTCTTTTCTGTTTTTCTTTTACTTTTTGGGTTTTTCAACATCTTTTCTAAATTGTTGTGCTCCGAACCATCACATTGATGTGGAGGAAATGGACATAGCTCTTAGTCCCACACTTCAGGGCTGTTTCCCGACGGGATTGTCCTAAAGCATCAATATTATAAACTATAGGTCACTATAGCTATAACCTGTAAGATGTTTTTTCGTTTCAACTTGGATATGTATTCTTTGTAACCACGGCTTCTTCTATCCAGTTACAGATCACTTGTGGTCACCATTAATGTAAAAGATGCTGATTATCCATGTTTACACTTTTTTTGCTCAATAAAAACATTTGTATTAAAAAAAAGATTAAATAACAGTTTTTAAACAGTATCACATTATTTGCAGTGTGCTTCATTTTAATTATATGGTCCATGCAGGAAGAGGTTTTGCGCCTTGAGTGTCTAAATACCTGCAGCCCCACTGTCTTGTGGATGCATGCCCTTGAAACCACCCATGTGGTTCTTTGAGTTTTCCATGAGATCCTGGGAAAGACATCTGAGTGGGTCTGGGGCAGGAAGGAGAGTGGAATTGTGGTATAACAACAAGTGCTTTTTGACCTCCTTGTAATATAAGGGTCATATTACAGGGTAAGAAGTTTGGCTATCTTTTCTGGTGGTGATGTCATCCTGGCACAAGAGAATTTGGATGTTTTGTTTTCACAAGTACTTTTTTAAACTTTTTATCACTTTATTATTTTGAATATAGAAAGTATTTTTGGGGGACTTTATTTCAAACATAAATTGCATGTGATGCATTGTAGAGGTAAAGGGATATTACCTATGTTTGATGTTTCTGAACACTGAGGATGGTGCTTTACATATATGGTTTTAGACTATTATTAATATCTGTATGTGGGAATTTGTGTTGGTAGCTTCGCGTTTACATTTTATTTATTGCTGAGTTGTGATTTATAAAACTTTTTCCCACATTGTGGGTAGGTTTTTGTTTTTATTAGAACAGAGCTTTGGCTTTTAAATCAATAGTGTAACATACACAGAGACAGAGACAGAGAGACAGTGTCATTTGATTTAAGTTAGATAGATTAGGCAGGACAGTCAGTCAGTTAGCTGCACTTACAGTGTATTGTGTACATATATGCATCCCAGGTGTTGTGTATATATATATACACTGTATTCAGTTTAGCTAGATCCGTTCCTGTTATTATCTTCCTACTGACAGGCAGGCAGCTGTTGTTACAGTATTTGAAGAAAATTGCTGGTGTTCTTCTGATGCATTGTAGAGGTAAAGGGATATTACCTATGTTTGATGTTTCTGAACACTGAGGATGGTGCTTTACATATATGGTTTTAGACTATTATTAATATCTGTATGTGGGAATTTGTGTTGGTAGCTTCGTGTTTACATTTTATTTACTGCTGAGTTGTGATTTATAAAACTTTTTCCTACATTGTGGGTAGGTTTTTGTTTTTATTAGAACAGAGCTTTGGCTTTTAAATCAATAGTGTAACATACTCAAAGCATGAAATTATAGTTCAGAGAAAAATGCCTCCAATGTAGTTTTGAAAAGATGTTTCAGGTTATGAAAGATGCAATTTATACGTAAGAAGTAGCAAAACTGGAAGAAAACTAGAGCATCATTTTGATACATGCTTTTCGGTTTTATTCACTTTCTCTTTATTTTATTGTTGTGAATAATAGCATTGGTTTCTATCAAATTCTTCTATGGAATTTAATATGTCAAATAAAATCTGTCATGATAGTGCATGCTGTTTTTTGTACATGTAGTAAAATGAAAGTAAAAGAATGTTATTTTTATATTTCACATGACATTTATTGGACCTGTATTGACACGCAGAATACTGTGAACATTCTTCTAGGCCTGTAGAGAATTTATTTTACCTAAAATACTTTACCAAAGTAACTGAGACACGCACACACTATGCTTTAGCTAACTTTGATTTTGTAACCTTTTCGACCTACACTATTTTGTTTCTCAAGCAGAAAAATATTACTATTACACAATATTCATGTAAAATATGTATTTTTTTGTGGTTTTATGCTGATATTTAGGGATGAGCTTCGTGTTGGAGTCGAACCCATGTTCAGCTCGAACATCGTCTGTTTGATCGTTCGCCAAATTGCGAACGATATGGACCGTTTGCGACAAATTCCAGTGGCGCGTCACGGCCCATAATTCACTGAGGCATCGCAGGGCATTGCTGGTTGATGATTGGCCAAGCATGCACTATGACCCGCATGCTTGGCCAATCACAGCTCCGTCTGTACAGAGAGCTGTAATTGGCCAAAGCCAAGGTGGCTTTGGCCAATTATGGCTCAGGGGGTTTAGTAGATGCCCCACACTATATAAGGCCGCCTGCACATCTGCCCTGTGTAGTGTGTTCCAGCGTTGAGAGACAGAGACAGAGAGACAGTGTCATTTGATTTAAGTTAGATAGATTAGGCAGGACAGTCAGTCAGTTAGCTGCACTTACAGTGTATTGTGTGCATAAATGCATCCCAGGTGTTGTGTATATATATACACTGTATTCAGTTTAGCTAGATCCGTTCCTGTTATTATCTTCCTACTGACAGGCAGGCAGGTGTTGTTACAGTACTTGAAGAAAATTGCCGGTGTTCTTCTGATCCTCTTAGTCCTATTAGCTACAGTATTTACAGTTAGTGTAGTGCGTCCTCTGCACAGTGTGCACCTAAAGTTACTGTAGAAGATTGGTGGTGTTTTTCTGATCCTATCACTACCGCAGGCAGCTACATTACTTTTTAGTGTAGTGCGACCTCTGCACAGTGTTCAGCTAAAGCTACAAGTTAGTGTAGTGTGACCTCTGCACAGTGTTCAGCTAAAGCTACAAGTTAGTGTAGTGTGACCTCTGCACAGTGTTCAGCTAAAGCTACATGTTAGTGTAGTGCGACCTCTGCACAATGTTCAGCTAAAGCTAAAAGTTAGTGTAGTGCGACCTCTGCACAGTGTTCAGCTAAAGCTACAAGTTAGTGTAGTGCGACCTCTGCACAGTGTTCAGCTAAAGCTACCAGTTAGTGTAGTGCGAGCTCAGCACAGTGTTCAGCTAAAGCTCCAAGTTAGTGTAGTGCGACCTCTACACAGTGTTCAGCTAAAGCTACCTGTAGAAGGTTGGTGTAGTTTTCAATATCCTATCACTGCCACAGGCAGCTACATTATTTACACATTAGTGTAGTGCGACCTCTGCACAGTGTTCAGCTCAAGCTACCTGTAGAAGGTTGGTGTTGTTTTCCTGATCCTATCACTACCGTAGGCAGCTACATTATTTACATGTTAGTGTAATGCGACCTCTGCAAAGTGTTCAGCTAAAGCTACCTGTAGAAGGTTGGTGTTGTTTTCCTAATCCTATCACTACCGCAAGCAGCTACATTATTTACACGTTAGTGTAGTGCGACCTCTGCATAGTGTTCAGCTAAAGCTACAAGTTAGTGTAGTGCGACCTCTGCACAGTGTTCACCTAAAGCTACAAGTTAGTGTAGTGCGACCTCTGCACAGTGTTCAGCTAAAGCTCCAAGTTAGTGTACTGCGACCTCTGCACAGTGTTCAGCTAAAGCTCCAAGTTAGTGTAGTGCGACCTCTGCACAGTGTTCAGCTAAAGCTACCTGTAGAAGGTTGGTGTTGTTTTCCTGATCCTATCACTACCGCAGGCAGCTACATCATATACACGTTAGTGTAGTGCGACCTCTGTACAGTGTTCAGCTAAAGCTACCTGTAGAAGGTTGGTGGTGTTTTCCTGATCCGTTCACTACCGCAGGCAGCTACATTATTTACACGTTAGTGTAGTGCGTCCTCTGCACAGTGTTCAGCTAAAGCTACCTGTAGAAGGTTGGTGTTGTTTTTCTGATCCTATCACTACCGCAGGCAGCTACATTATTTACACGTTAGTGTAGTGCGACCTCTGCACAGTGTTCAGCCAAAGCTACAAGTTAGTGTAGTGCGACCTCTGCACAGTGTTCAGCTAAAGCTACAAGTTAGTGTAGTGTGACCTCTGCACAGTGTTCAGCTAAAGCTACCTGTAGAAGGTTGGTGTTGTTTTCCTGATCCTATCACTACCGCAGGCAGCTACATCATTTACAAGTTAGTGTAGTGCGACCTCTGCACAGTGTTCAGCTAAAGCTACCTGTAGAAGGTTGGTGATGTTTTCCTGATCCTATCACTACCCCAGGTAGCTACATTATTTACATGTTAGTGTATTGCAACCTCTGTACAGTGTTCAACTAAAGCTACCTGTAGAAGGTTGGTGGTGTTTTCCTGATCCTATCACTACCGCAGACAGTTACATAATTTACATGTTAATGTAGTGCGAGCTCTGCACAGTGTTTAGCTAAAGCTACCTGTAGAAGGTTGGTGGTGTTTTCCTGATCCTATCACTACCACAGGCAGCTACATTATTTAAACATTAGTGTAGTGCGTCCTCTGCACAGTGTTCAGCTAAAGCTACAAGTTAGTGTAGTGCGACCTCTGCACAGTGTTTAGCTAAAGCTACCTGTAGAAGGTTGGTGGTGTTTTCCTGATCCTATCACTACCGCAGGCAGCTACATCATATACACGTTAGTGTAGTGCGACCTCTGCACAGTGTTCAGCTAAAGCTACCTGTAGAAGGTTGGTGGTGTTTTCCTGATCCGTTCACTACTGCAGGAAGCTACCTTATTTACACGTTAGTGTAGTGCGTCCTCTGCACAGTGTTCAGCTAAAGCTACCTGTAGAAGGTCGGTGTTGTTTTTCTGATCCTATCACTACCACAGGCAGCTACATTATTTACACGTTAGTGTAGTGCGACCTCTGCACAGTGTTCAGCTAAAGCTACAAGTTAGTGTAGTGCGACCTCTGCACAGTGTTCAGCTAAAGCTACCTGTAGAAGGTTGGTGTTGTTTTCCTGATCCTATCACTACCGCAGACAGTTACATAATTTACATGTTAATGTAGTGCGAGCTCTGCACAGTGTTCAGCTAAAGCTACCTGTAGAAGTTTGGTGGTGTTTTCCTGATCCTATCACTACTGCAGGCAGCTACATTATTTACATGTTAGTGTAGTGCGTCCTCGGCACAGTGTTCAGCTAAAGCTACAAGTTAGTGTAGTGCGACCTCTGCACAGTGTTCAGCTAAAGCTACCAGTTAGTGTAGTGCGACCTCTGCACAGTGTTCAGCTAAAGCTACCTGTAGAAGGTTGGTGGTGTTTTCCTGATCCTATCACTACCCCGGGTAGCTACATTATTTACATGTTAGTGTATTGCAACCTCTGTACAGTGTTCAACTAAAGCTACCTGTAGAAGGTTGGTGGTGTTTTCCTGATCCTATCACTACCACAGGCAGTTACATTATTTACATGTTAATGTAGTGCGACCTCTGCACAGTGTTCAGCTAAAGCTACCTGTAGAAGGTTGGTGGTGTTTTCCTGATCCTATCACTACCACAGGCAGCTACATTATTTAAACATTAGTGTAGTGCGTCCTCTGCACAGTGTTCAGCTAAAGCTACAAGTTAGTGTAGTGCGACCTCTGCACAGTGTTCAGCTAAAGTTAAAAGTTAGTGTAGTGTGACCTCTGCACATGTTCAGCTAAATCTACCTGTAGAAGATTGGTGGTGTTCTCATACTAATAATACTACAGGCAGGCAGTTGATTTTGCTAGCTGCAGTATCAGTATATATATATATATATATATATATATATATATATATATATATCCCAGCTTAGTGCAGCTACATCTCGCTGCAGGCCATTAGTATGTCTGGAAGACCAACAAGGAGAGGCAGACAGTCACAAGCCAATAAAAGAGGCTTGGGTACTTTGTCTGGCAAAGCAGCTGCCAACGCGGCCTCTTCCCTCGGCTCAATGGCATCAGTGACTTCTTCCCTAGCCCCACCATGTCTTCCTGAGGAGTCCCTCGAACTGTTTGACCACAGTGTTGGGTACATGCTCCAGGAGGATGCCCAGCGTTTGGAAGGCTCTGATGATGATACTGAGCTAGATGAAGGCAGTAACGTGAGCATGGACAGAGGGGGTGCCCAAGAAGGACAGCAATCTGGCAGTCATGTTCCCCCTGCTGCAGCACACTGCCAAGTTTGCTCCAGTGATGAGGAGAGAGGGGATGATGAGGTCACTGACTCAACGTGGGTGCCTGATAGGAGGGAGGTGGAGGAGGAGGAGGCACATCACCGATGAGGCAGGATGCCCTCCAGGGGCCAGCCTAAGGGCAGCACACTGACTGCATCACACCTCAGAGCTCCGCATGTGCAGGGCGCTGCTGTCTCTGTGCGTTATTCCAGAAGTTCTTTGTGTGGGCCTTTTTTGAGACGAGTGCATCAGATGACACCGCTACTATTTGCAACATATGTCTCAAGCGTATCTCGCATGGCCAAAACATCTCCCACTTGGACACCACATGCTTGACCAGACATATGTTGACCTGCCATGCAGTTCGTTGGCAAGCGTACCTAAAAGAGCCACACCAAAACACAAAGAGGACCTCTCCTCACTCCTCATCAGCTGGGATCTCCAACCCCACTATACCTTCAGTCCTCTCTGAGACCTGCACTGAGAGGAATGAAGGTGTAGAATTAGGTGTATCACAGCCAAGTACTTGCGGGCAATCTGCTATTGGTACACCGACGTCAGATTGTACCAGGCATATTTCCCTGCCCCAGCTTCTGCACCACAAAAAGAAGTTTGCTCCCAGCCATCCACATGCCCAGCAGTTGAATGCTAGCTTGGCAAAATTGCTAGCTCTTCAACTGCTACCTTTTCAGTTGGTAGACTCTACCCCCTTCCATGAGTTTGTGGAATGTGTGGTTCCTCAGTGGCAGGTTTCCAATTGCCACTTCTTCTCACGGAAGGCGATTCCGGCTCTCTACCGGCATGTGGGAGGCAATGTCTTGGCCTCGCTGGACAGGGCAGTCAGCGATAAGGTACATATTACCGCTGACTCATGGTCCAGCAGGCATGGACAGGGACGTTACCTAAGTTTTACGGCGCATTGGGTGACTCTTCTTGCAGCTGGGAAGGGTGCAGGACAAGGTTCAGTAATGTTGGAGGTTGTTCCGCCACCACGCCTCCAAAATGCCACTACTAGTGATTCTGACACACCTCTCTCCTCCACCCCCTCCTCTTCTTCTTCCTCCATGGCCTCTTCCTGTGCTTTGCCCTCGGAACCAGCGGTGCTCTGTAGGCATTCAAGGGGCTACGCAAGTACGCAGGCCATGCGGTGCTTGAGCTGGTGTGCTTGGGGGACAGGAGCCACGCTGGGGCAAAGGTTCTGTCAGCTCTGCAGGGGCAGGTTCAGAGGTGGTTGACGCCACGCCAACTTAAGGCAGGAATGGTGGTTTGCGACAATGGCACCAACCTCCTCTCCTCCCTCCGGCAGGGACAACTGACCCATGTGCCCTGTTTGGCTCACGTCCTTAACTTGGTGGTGCAGTGGTTCTTGGGCAGGTACCCGGGCTTACAGGATGTCCTGAGGCAGGCCAGGAAAGTCTTTTTTTATATTTAGTATTTTTATTATTACTGGCTTAAGAGGAAGAAAGGCATACACTTCACCAACATCAAATATAACATATTATGCATGTCTATATGCTAATCTAATATACAAATAAATTCATTTTCTTCTAAAGCCAAGACCATGCTCTCTAATTACAACAAAGTCAAAAACTCATTACAATCCCCCAAACGCATTAAGGCAGAGATCCTCTCCCGTCGCTAATCAAAATATATCTCCAACTCCGTCCTGGGGGGTTCTATCTATATTTTCCTTAAGTGTCTAGCTCTCTCTTACCTCTACATTTACAAAAAAAACACACAAAACACCAAAAAAAAAATAATAAAAAATAAATAAATAAATAAAACCCCAAAGGGGAGGAAGGGGCAGAGCCCATTTCCCGCCTCCCCGCCTCCCCATCCCCTCCTCCTCCCCCTCTCCCCCACATCCCCCTCCCCTGCCAAGAATCCAATGGCCACATCTTCTGTTTTCAGTCATTAGAACTTACATTTTTAAGGTTTTTTTCCCTTTTCTGTATTAATGAAAAGATTCCATGGAGACCATGTTTTCAGAAATGTCCCTCTTTTTTGCCTGGTGGTTGGGTTGTGCCTGCTTCCAAGTGAGTGGAATACATGCTCTAGCTGCATTCAGCAGATGACATAGAATAGATTTATTATATGATTTAACTGGGATTTTAGTATCTTGTAATAGGAAGAAAGATGGATCCTCCGGAATCTCCTGATCACTACATTTTTGAGCAATTCTCCGGACTTCCTTCCAAAAGTTCTCTATTCTGGGGCAAGACCAAAAAATATGCATTATCGCCCCCTCCTTTCCCCTGCAACGCCAGCAATTATCTGATACCTCTGGGTAGCATCGGTTTAGGAATTCTGGGGTGCTGTACCACCGAGACAGAATCCTAAAATTTGTCTCCTGCATTCTTATGCAGATTAACGACTCAAATATATTGTGCATCATGTTAGTACACTGCTCTTCCGTAAAGGTTCAACCCAGATCTCTCTCCCACCCCCTAAAAATGGGCAACCTAAAGTCCTCCGAGGGTGCTACCAGCAGCACGTACGTTTTAGAAAGGGTTTGGTGGAATACACCGCTTCCGTTACAATATTCCTCAAAGATTGTTAGAGTGCACCCATAACTACTTGGCAGTAGGGATGAGCTTCGTGTTCGACTCGAACATCGGCTGTTCGGTCGTTCGCCGAATTGCGAACGATATGGGCCGTTCGCGCCAAATTCGTGTGGCGCGTCACGGCCCATAATTCACTGCGGCATCGCAGTGCATTGCTTGCTGATGATTGGCCAAGCATGCACTATGACCCGCATGCTTGGCCAATCACAGCGCCGCCTTAACAGAGAGCCGTAATTGGCCAAAGCCAAGGAGGCTTTGGCCAATTATGGCTCAGGGGATTTAGTACACGCCCCACATTATATAAGGCCGCCTGCACGGCGGCCCTGTGCAGTGTGTTCCGGTGTGCTGAGAAATAGAGAGAGAGAGAGACAGTGTCATTTCATTTGAGTTAGCTAGATTAGGCAGGACAGTCAGTCAGTTAGCTGCACTTTAGCTCCCAGGTGTTGCATATATATATATATATACACTGTATTCAGTTTAGCTAGATCCGTTCCTGTTATCTTCTAGATTATTTACATTTAGTGCAGTGCGTCCTGCTCACAGTGTTCAGCTAGATCCATTCCTGTTATCTTCCTACTGACAGGCAGGCTTGTCTTGTTACAGTATATAAAGCTACCTGAAGAAAATTAATGGTGTTCTTTTGATCCTATTAGTACCACAGTCAGGCAGCTAGACTATTTACATTTAGTGCAGTGCGTCCTGCTCACAGTGTTCAGCTAGATCCGTTCCTGTTATCTTCTTACTGACAGGCAGGCTTGTCTTGTTACAGTATATAAAGCTACCTGAAGAAAATTACTGGTGTTCTTTTGATCCTATTAGTACCACAGTCAGGCAGCTAGACTATTTACATTTAGTGCAGTGCGTCCTGCTCACAGTGTTCAGCTAGATCCGTTCCTGTTATCTTCTTACTGACAGGCAGGCTTGTCTTGTTACAGTATTTTGAAGAAAATTGCTGGTGTTCTTTTGATCCTATTAGTACCACAGTCAGGCAGCTAGACTATTTACATTTAGTGCAGTGCGTCCTGCTCACAGTGTTCAGCTAGATCCATTCCTGTTATCTTCCTACTGACAGGCAGGCTTGTCTTGTTACAGTATATAAAGCTACCTGAAGAAAAATACTGGTGTTCTTTTGATCCTATTAGTACCACAGTCAGGCAGCTAGACTATTTACATTTAGTGCAGTGCGTCCTGCTCACAGTGTTCTGCTAAACCTACAAGTTAGTGGGGTGCGTCCTGCTCACAGTGTTCAGCTAAACCTACAAGTTAGTGGGGTGCGTCCTGCTCACAGTGTTCAGCTAAACCTACAAGCTAGTGGGGTGCGTCCTGCTCACAGTGTTCAGCTAGATCCATTTCTGTTATCTTCTTACTGACAGGCAGGCTTGTCTTGTTACAGTAAATACAGCTACCTGAAGAAAATTGCTGGTGTTCTTTTGATCCTATTAGTACCACAGTCAGGCAGCTAGACTACTTACAGTTATAGCAGTGCGTCCTGCTCACAGTATTCTGCTAAACCTACAAGTTAGTGGGGTGCGTCCTGCTCACAGTGTTCAGCTAAACCTACAAGTTAGTGGGGTGCGTCCACCTCACAGTGTTCAGCTAAACCTACAAGCTAGTGGGGTGCGTCCTGCTCACAGTGTT
This sequence comes from Lithobates clamitans, assembly GCA_037952925.1. Taxonomy (NCBI): domain Eukaryota; kingdom Metazoa; phylum Chordata; class Amphibia; order Anura; family Ranidae; genus Lithobates; species Lithobates clamitans. The sequence continues at coordinate 1,151,083 of JBBGZY010000062.1, read as the reverse complement.
CAGCTGATCCGTTTCTGTTATCTTCTTACTGACAGGCAGCCTTGTCTTGTTACAGTAAATACAGCTACCTGAAGAAAATTGCTGGTGTTCTTTTGATCCTATTAGTACCACAGTCAGGCAGCTAGACTATTTACAGTTAGTGCAGTGCGTCCTGCTCACAGTGTTCTGCTAAACCTACAAGTTAGTGGGGTGCGTCCTGCTCACAGTGTTCAGCTAAACCTACAAGTTAGTGGGGTGCATCCACCTCACAGTGTTCAGCTAAACCTACAAGCTAGTGGGGTGCATCCTGCTCACAGTGTTCAGCTAGATCCGTTTCTGTTATCTTCTTACTGACAGGCAGGCTTGTCTTGTTACAGTAAATACAGCTACCTGAAGAAAATTGCTGGTGTTCTTTTGATCCTATTAGTACCACAGTCAGGCAGCTAGACTATTTACAGTTAGTGCAGTGTGTCCTGCTCACAGTGTTCAGCTAAACCTACAAGTTAGTGGGGTGCGTCCTGCTCACAGTGTTCAGCTAAAGCTACCTGTAGAAGGTTGGTGGTGTTCTCATACTACAGGCAGGCAGTTGATTTTGCTAGCTGCAGTATCAGTACATATATATATATATATATATATATCCCAGCTTAGTGCAGCTACAGGCCATTAGTATGTCTGGAAGGCCAAGAAGGAGAGGCAGACAATCACAAGCCAATAAGAGAGGGCAAGCAGGCTCTGTGTCTAGTGCTGGTCGTGGAGACGGTGCATCCTCATCAGCACGTGGCCATGGGACACGCTTGGCCTTTTCTTCGGCAGCTGGCCATGTTGAGCCACAACATGCGGAAGACTTGGTCGAGTGGATGACCAAGCCGTCCTCATCCTCCTCATTCTCTCTCACCCATGCCCAGGGTACTTTGTCTGGCAAAGCAGCGGCCTCTTCCCTCGGCTCAATGTCATCAGTGACTCCTTCCCTAGCCCCACCATGTCCTCCTGAGGAGTCCCTCGAACTGAGCTTGATGAAGGCAGTACCATGAGCACGGAGAGAGGGGGTGCCCAAGAAGGACAGCAATCTGGCAGTCATGCTCCCCCTGCTGCAGCATACTGCCAGGTTTGCTCCAGTGATGAGGAGGGAGGGGATGATGAGGTCACTGACTCAACGTGGGTGCCTGATAGGAGAGAGGAGGAGGAGGAGGAGGCGGCACATCACCAATGAGGCAGGATGCCCTCCAGGGGCCAGCCTAAGGGCAGCACATTGACTGCATCACACCCCAAAGCTCCACATGTGCAGGGCGCTGCAGTCTCTGCGCGTTATTCAAAAAGTTCTTTGGTGTGGGCCTTTTTTGAGACGAGTGCATCAGATCGCACCGCTGCTATTTGCAACATATGTCTCAAGCGTATCTCACGTGGCCAAAACATATCCCGCTTGGGTACCACATGCTTGACCAGACATATGCTGACCTGCCATGCAGTTCGTTGGCAAGCGTATCTAAAAGACCCACACCAAAGAACAAAGAGGACCTCTCCTTGCTCCTCATCAGCTGAGATTTCCAACCCCACTATACCTTCAGTCCTCTCTGAGACCTGCACTGAGAGGAATGAAGGTGTAGAATTAGGTGTGTCACAGCCAAGTACTTGTGGGCAATCTGCTTTTGGTACACCGACGTCAGATTGTACCAGGCAAATTTCCCTGCCCCAGCTGCTGCACCGCCGAAAGAAGTTTGCTCCCAGCCATCCACATGCCCAGCGGTTGAATGCTAGCTTGGCAAAATTGCTATCACTTCAACTGCTGCCTTTTCAGTTGGTAGACTCTGCCCCCTTCCGTGAGTTTGTGGAATGTGCGGTTCCTCAGTGGCAGGTACCCAAATGCCACTTTTTGTCACGGAAGGTGATGTCTACCTCTCTACCAACATATGGAAGGCAATGTCCATGCCTCGCTGGACAGGGCGGTCAGCGGTAAGGTGCATATTACTGCTGACTCATGGTCCAGCAGGCATGGACAGGGACGTTACCTAAGTTTCACGGCGCATTGGGTGACTCTGCTGGCAGCTGGGAAGGATGCAGGACAAGGTGCAGTAGTGTTGGAGGTTGTTCCGCCACCACGCCTCCAAAATGCTAATGATTGTGACACACCTCTCTCCTCCACCCCCTCCTCTTCTTCCTCCATGGCCTCTTCCTCGGAACCAGCGGTGCTCCGTAGTCGTTCAAGGGGCTACGCAAGTACGCAGGCCAAAAGATGCCATGCGGTGCTTAAGCTGGTGTGCTTGGGGGACAGGAGCCACACTGGGGCAGAGGTTCTGTCAGCTGTGCAGGGGCAGGTTCAAAGATGGTTGACGCCACGCCAACTTAAGGCAGGAATGGTGGTTTGCGACAATGGCACCAACCTCCTCTCTGCCCTCCGACAGGGACAAATGACTCATGTGCCCTGTTTGGCTCACGTCCTTAACTTGGTGGTGCAGCGGTTCTTGGGCAGGTACCCGGGCTTACAGGATGTCCTGAGGCAGGCCAGGAAAGTCTGTGTGCATTTCCGCCAGTCATATAATGCCAGTGCTCGGCTGACGGACCTCCAAAAGGAGTTTAACCTGCCCAAGAACCGCCTAATCTGTGACATGCCCACCAGGTGGAACTCAACGTTGGCCATGCTGCAGCGGCTGCACACACAGCAGAGGGCCATCAATGAGTACCTGTGCGACTATGGCACCAGGACAGGGTCAGGGGAGCTTGGTTTTTTCCCCACGCCAGTGTGCCATGATCAGGGATGCATGCACTGTCCTGTCACCATTTGAGGAGGCCACGAGGATGGTGAGCAGTGACAGTGCATGCATCAGTGACACTGTCCCCCTTGTCCACCTGTTGGAGCACACGCTGCGTGGAATAATGGACAGGGCACTTGAGGCAGAACAGAGGCAGGAAGAGGAGGACTTCCTTAGCTCTCAAGGCCCCCTTTATCCAGACAGTGTTCCTGCGTGCCCGCCGATCACACAGGAAGAGGAGGAGGAGGAGGAGGAGGAGGAGGAAGATTGTGTCAGTATGGAGGTGGAGCCTGGCACTCAGCATCAGCAGCAGTCTTTAAGGGATCAGTCCCAAGAAACACATGGACTTGTACGTGGCTGGGAGGAGGTTGCTGCAGACCATGTCGTCCTTAGTGACCCAGAGGACTCCGGACCGAATGCCTCAGCAAACCTACGCTGCATGGCCTCCCTGATCCTGCAAAGCCTGCGTAAGGATCCTCATATTCGTGGTATCAAGGAGAAGGACCAATACTGGCTGGCAACCCTCCTTGATCCACGTTACAAGGGTAACGTTGCGGACCTTATCTTGCCATCGCAGAGGGAGCAGAGGATGAAACATCTTCGGGAGGCCTTGGAGAAAGGTCTGTGCAACGCGTTCCCAGAGACTGGGAGGTTACAAACTCCTGTTTCTGGACAACGTGTTGCTGAGGCTTCGGTCAGTCAAAGAAGGACAGGTGGAGAAGGTGGCCGTCTGACCGATGCGTTCAGAGAATTTTTTGGTCTGCAGCCCCAAGGTATGATCGGTTCCAGCAACCATCGCCAGCGTCTGTTTTACATGGTGCAGGAATAGCTAGGGGCAAGATCAGACTTGGACACCTTTCCCACCGAAAATCCTCTGGGTTACTGGGTCTTGAGGATGGATCACTGGCCAGAGCTTGCACAGTATGCAATTGAGCTACTGGCCTGTCCTGCATCCAGCAGGATTCTTTCGGAACGCACATTCAGTTCTGCTGGAGGCGTGGTAACCGATCACAGGGTGCGTCTGTCCACTGACTCGGTCGGTCGACTGACCTTCATAAAAATGAATCAGTCTTGGATCACCACCAGCTACCAAGCACCTGATGCTGATGTAACCGAATAATTTTTTTTGAAATCTCAGATTCCTTCAAAGACTGCCTATGCTGATGCTGAGTGACTATCCCTGAGTAATTATCCTCTTCCTCCTCAATCATCACGCTGATAGCTTGTAAGAACATTTTTGGTTCTGGGCGCCACCACCAGTGCCTAAGGCACAATTTTTCAGCCCCTGTTTAACAGGGGCGTGTAATTACAATTTTTGATGTAATACTTTGCAGCAGGGCTCGTTCCTGCATTCCAACTAGAGTGTCTGTGAGGGGTTGCAGTGTTGTGGCACCAGCACCAGTGCCTAAGGCCCAATTTTTCTGCCCCTGTTTAACAGGGGCGTGTAATTACAATTTTTGATCTAATATTTCACAGCAGGGCCCTGTGAGGGCTTACAGTGTTGTGGCCACAGCAACACCTAAGGCCCAAATTTCTGCTGAGTATATAGGGCAGGACCCTACTTTCAAACAACTAACTTACAAACGACTCCTACTTGCAAACGGAAGGAGACAACAGGAAGTGAGATGAAATCTACCCCTAGGAAGGGAAATTCTCTCCTGTAAGAGTTAATATGGGAAAAACATTTCTCCTTTCCACTGATGCTTTCCAATCCTTGTTCCACAAAAAAACCCAAATTTTCAAAAAACATTTTTCATTGGGACAAAAAGTGAGGTGAAATCTTCTGAAGAGGATGAAAGACAGCAAAACAAACGTCACGGGGGTGATAACCCTTCCCTATGTTTTCCAAAAAGCTTAAAAAAGATTTTTTGGCTGAAGCTAAACACGTTAAAAATGTACCCGTTCAAAATTACAAAGAGATTCTACTTAACAACAAACCTACAGTCCCTGTCTTGTTTGCACCGCCTGTATACTGCTGTTCAGAGTATATAGGGCCTGGTGGCCCCACACCTTTCCTTATTTTAATTTGGGTGCGGGGTTCCCCTTAATATCCATACAAGACCCAAAGGGCCTGGTAATGGACTGGGGGGTACCCATGCCATTTGTCTCACTGATTTTCATCCATATTGCCAGGACCCGACATTACATTAAACCACAAGCAGTTTTAAATGAGATTTTTCCTTTAAAAATGACATTTGGTGCAGGGACTGTTCTAAACACGGGAAACACGCATCACTTTACAGGCATACTATAGACACCCCTCAGGTACGATATTTAAAGGAATATTTCACTTTTTTTTTTTCTTTAAGCATCATTAAAATCACTGCTCCCGAAAAAACGGCCGTTTTTAAAAGTTTTTTTTGCATTGATACATGTCCCCTGGGGTAGGACCCGGGTCCCCAAAACCTTTTTAGGACAATACCATGCAAATTAGCCTTTAAAATGAGCACTTTTGATTTCGAACGTTCGAGTCCCATAGACGTCAATGGGGTTCTAACGTTTGTGCGAACTTTCGGCCCGTTCGCAGGTTCTGGTGCGAACCGAACCAGGGGGTGTTCGGCTCATCCCTACTTGGCAGGATTAGTGTTCAAAAAAATGTCTCAGCTGTACCGCACACCAAAAATCCAAACAGTATGGTAAAGATCCTGTTGTCAATGAAAATATTGTAGGCCATGCTTCCCCTGTTAATAAATGAGAGACCTGGAACATCCCCTGTTCCATCAATGCCGTAAAATTTCCCTTCCTCAGACCTGGCTCAAACTGGCGATTCCCCAGTATTGGAAACAACGGTGAGATTATTGCCGAAAGTTTACCCTTAGAAAAAAGCTCAAAGCCTATCTTTAGGGTGGGTCCTATCACAGGGTGTGCCTTCATAATTGTCGGAAGGTCTTTATAACACCAAGCGGCTCGTTGCAGTAAAGCACTGCTCTGAGCCTGCTCCAGGCCCGGCCATAACTTCCCATCTCTATGTCTACTCCAATCGATCAAGCGGCTTAATAAAGCCGCCTGATAGTATTTGTACATGTCTGGCCTCGAAAGTCTGTGTGCATTTCCGTCGGTCATATAATGCCAGTGCTCGGCTGGCAGACCTCCAAAAGGAATTTAACCTGCCCAAGAACCGCCTAATCTGTGACATGCCCACCAGGTGGAACTCAACGTTGGCCATGCTGCAGCGGCTGCACACACAGCAGAGGGCCATCAATGAGTACCTGTGTGACTATGGCACCAGGACAGGGTCAGGGGAGCTTGTTTTTTTTCCCCACGCCAGTGGACCATGATCAGGCATGCATGCACTGTCCTGTCACCATTTGAGGAGGCCACGAGGATGGTGAGCAGTGACAGTGCATGCATGAGTGACACTGTCCCCCTTGTCCACCTGTTGGAGCACACGCCGCATGGAATAATAGACAGGGCACTTGAGGCAGAACAGAGGCAGGAAGAGGAGGACTTCCTTAGCTTTCCTTAGCTCTCAAGTCCCCCTTTATCCAGACAGTGTTCCTGCGTGCCCGCCGATCACACAGGAAGACGATGAGGAGGAGGTGGAGGATTGTGTCAGTATGGAGGTGGAGCCTAGCACTCAGCATCAGCAGCAGTCTTTAACCACTTCAATACCAGGCACTTAGACACCTTCCCGCCCAGGCCAATTTTCAGCTTTCAGCGCTGTTGCAATTTGAATGACAATTGCGCGGTCATGCTACACTGTACAGAAACAGATTTTTTATCATTTTGTTCCCACAAATAGAGCTTTCTTTTGGTGGTATTTGACCACCTCTGCGGTTTTTATTTTTTGCACAACAAATAAAAAAAGACCGAAAATTTTGAAAAAACAACAAGTTTTTCTTTGTTTGTGTTAACATTTTTTGTAAATAAGTATGTTTTCTTCTTCAGTGATGGGCACTGATACGGTGGCACTGATGGGCATCGATGAGGTGGCACTGGTATGCGGCACTGATGGGCACTCATAGGCGGCACTGATGGGCACTTGTAGGTGGCATTGATGGGTACTTATGGGTGGCACTGATGGGTGGCACTGATGGGCACTGACAGGTGGGCACCGATGGGCAATGACAGGTGGCACTGATGACACTGATTGGTGGCACTGATAAAACTTATTGGTGGCATTGCTGGGCAGAACTGAAACATAATGATGCCAATAAATGCCCATGTGTGGGCAGTGATTGGCACAGATTGGGCACATGTGGATGACCATGGGGTACATACCTGGCCATCCACATGTTGCCCCTTCCCTGGTGGTCCTAGTGGCGATCCCTGGTGGTCCAGTGTGGTGATCTGAGGGGGGGGCTGCACTTATAAACAATCAGCGCAGAACTCCCCTGTCAGGAGAGCTGCCGATTGGCTCTCCTCTACTCGCGTCTGTCAGACGCAAGTGAGGAAAAGCTGATCAACGGCTCTTCCTATTGACATCGTGATCAGCTGTGATTGGACACCGCTGATCACGTGGTAAAGAGCCTCCGGTGGAGGCTCTTTACCAAGATCGGTGGAGAAGTGTGTCAGGCTGACATACCGCTCCACCGATCGCCGCGATGCGTGGGTGCGCGGTGGCATATTATCCTGCTGGACGTCATATGACGCCCAGTCAGGATAACAGAACCACCGCCCGGCCGTCATCTGCTATGGGCTGGGCGGGAAGTGGTTAAGGGATCATTTACAGTCCCAAGAAACACATGGACTTGTACGTGGCTGGGAGGGGGTGGCTGCGGATCCTGTCGTTCTTAGTGAAAGAAAAAGAAAAAGTTCTCGCAGGGGGGGTTTAGGCGACAAAGTGTGTAAGTCAAGGCAATGACAATGTTATACAATTGATTCTTGTTTTTAATTATACAATAAATATACAATCGGATCGAATTCTAAAATCATCAAGTTTGTAGTCTCTGGTTAATAATCACATAAAAAATATACTTCAATGAAGGAATTGTAAAAAATTATGTACATTCTGGTTACAGACAGTAATGACAAATACCATAAGAATGGTCAATGATAAGATACATTATATTACAAAAGGTAGGTTGTCATCCATATGAGTACACCGATGCGTTTTGACCAATCGTGGTCTTCTTCAGGGGAATTTGTACTCTGGTTTAACATAGTAGAAAAATAATGTAATTCTGACCTTCTACCAAAGGTACCAACATCTATTATGTATAGAAATAAAAATATATTTACCACTCAAGAGAGGGAAAATGACTCGTAACCAGAGAGTGTGAACATAAGTGCACAGATCCGGAATCCTCGTGTAGACCCACACTCCTCTCGCCCGGGCGGGAACCAGCCGAAAAGGAGGGGCTTGCAAGGAGTCACACATGGGAGCCCCCAGGGATGGGAAAGAGAGTGGAGGACACCTATGATGATTAAATGAGTAATTCAATCATCTAGAATGATAATGTATTTAAACAGCATTTGACTAGTATCAGATACATTTCTTCTACACCCACCTGCTGGAGAGTATGCCACTTCACAAATCCAACATGTTTTGGGACAATGTAAAATGGAGTATATTAATAGACTGTTAAATAATCATGTGGTGATTATATATTTAGTTTGATATGCCATAACCATTAAACGCCATTGAGAAATGGTGGATAATAATTGAAATTACTGGGATCCATAATATATTGATAACAGAAGTGTGGAAAAAATGTAATTGTGAAAAAATATGAAAAATGTGAAAAAATAAATAAGAATGTAAATAAAGATTGAAAATGTGAAAGAATGTATAGAAGAATATGAGAGAAACTGTGACTGTGTGTGTGTGTGTATGTATGTATGTGTGTAAGATGTGTATGTGAATGTGTGTGTGGAATGTGTGTAGGACTGATTATGACTGATTTCTGATTGGGACTCTAAAACAAAGTTAATACTGCAGCTGCAGGAACAGATTCACAGGACTCAATCACTGTGTTTAAAATGTCCGTTCGGTGAAAAATTTATTATTACATGTTATTTTATACATAGATAAGAAAGGGGTGGTGTGAGATGTTATTAAAGGCTAACAAATAGAAATATATTATTAAAAACTAGCGAATAGAACAATTGCAAAAGTAAAACCTTGAAAAGGGAGGGGGGAGTAGAGAGCGTTTAGTAGGAGAAGTGTCTGTGTGTTAGGTGAAGGTTACAGAACACATTTCAACAGTGAGAACAAAATGGATTCTCTTGTGCTTAAATGAACAGTACAATGAATGTCCATGTCATTTCCCCCCTTTTGTTTATTTGACAGCATTCTTGTCCGCGTTACGTTCAGCCGATTGCTGGTAACTCCTGTTACATTGGCGCAGAGAGACGGCGTCCTGTTCAGCTCTCTCCTAGCTTTCTCACAATAATGGGTTCATCAGGGCTGGTGTTACATTTGTTGGTACAGCGGGTAGTCACACAGAGGCATAGCCTGATGAGGAAGTAAATAACAAACATGAGAAATAGGAACATCACAATGTAAGCGCCTAGTTTCTGTAACCATGTTGCTATGCCATATAAAAAAATCACCAAAACCACCTAAACCCTGAAAGGGGTTCCATCCATCTTTAGCAATATCTCTGGCCTTATTCTGTAGTTCTCTTATCTTAGCAAGATGTCCTCATTATCAGAAATGTATATACAACAGTCAGTGCGAAATACCTTACACATCCCACCTTGAGCTGCAGTGAGATAATTTAGCGTTAATCTGTGCTCTAATACTACTTTAAGCTGAGCCATTTCTTCATTTAATAAACCTATATCAGTGGTAGTAAGGTTAATAATCTCATCTACAATTCTAGTGTAATTATTTAGTCTTTTCATTGCTTCAATTCCCCATCCTGTCCAGGAAGGGAACCATGACCATGCCATGTCACCTTCAGTGAACAGCTCTCTTTTGAACACTAAAGGGTATTCTGGACTTTGATCTGGTCGCACTGTATCTTTGTGAACAGCCAAAGCAGGTACTAACTTCCCAATGTAACATGTACCTGTAACATTAGTAGGAAGCCAGGCGTAAGCTTTATTTCCACATATATAATATAACCCTCTACGTATGGACGGTATGCCTGCTCCTAAAAAACTGGAAGCAATAACATGGAATCTGAGGAAACCGATATTTTCACATATTGGGAACTGTGAGCAATTTGTACTATAAAGGGTTCTATTTAGTTCTGGATCTGGGATATAATAATATTGACCATAGTTTCCTCCATAAACTGTAATTTTTGCTCCGCTGCAAACTGAATTGCCCAACCGTGTACATTTAGTGTTAAATGGGCATGTAATGTTTAAACAAATCTGTGGAGTGTTTATCTGTTTCGAAACCATCAAAGTTACTGATCTGTGCTCATTAGCTGTGGAGACTATGTATGAGCCATTTATTCTGGTCCTGTTTAGATCAGTGAAATTGAGAGGCATTGCTATCATGGGTATTGTTCCTGTATGGGGATGTAAGTGAGAACACACCCAGCAGTTACTAGCGTTGCTATGGGTTGCATACAATTTTAACATTTGGATGAAAGGGTTATTTTTCCATGTCTCAGTTCTCACAAACAACAAAAAGAAAAGAAACATTATCATCTTCTTTTCAAAGGATATCATCACTTCAGGATTTTCTTGCAGTGACTGGCGTGAATCCAGGTGGGCTTTCCTTCCAACTTGACAGCAGAACCGGTTGTCAAAAGCACCAAATGTGGTCCGTCAAATTTTGGTTCCAGTGGCTTTCTGACGTGTCGCTTGACCACCACCCAGTCACCTGGTTGGATTCTGTGAATACCTGAAACAGAATCTGGGTCGGGGATAGATTTATAAACACCTTCATGTATTTTATTCAATGTTCTTTGCAAAATCTGAACATATTCTAACAGATTAGAGTGAGAAGCCTGCAACTGTTGGGGAAAATATAGCCCTGTTTTGGGTGGCCCTCCAAATAAAATCTCATAGGGGGACAGCCCATGTGGTTGTTTAGGGGTAGTTCGTACAGAATATACGGCTAATGACAAAGCTTCCACCCATCCTTTTCCTGTACTGTATCTGCTTTAATTTTTGCACATCTGTTTTTCAAAATTCCATTAAGTCTCTCAACTTTACCACTACTTTGTGGATGATAAGGTGTATGGAAAGCTTGCTGTATGTGAAGTGCTTCCATTACCTCTTTCATTACTTCCCCAGTAAAATGGGTTCCTCTGTCACTCTCAATAGTTTCAGGAACTCCATATCTACAAACTATTTCATTCAAAATTTTCTTTGCTGTTTTTGCATTTGCTTTGGCTACTGGCCAGCTCTCGGGCCAACCTGAAAACATGTCAACACACACTAAAGCAAACTCATAGGTGCCTATTCTGGGCATCTGAATGTAGTCTATTTGAATTCTTTGGAAAGGGAAATCTGGCTTTGGAGAATGCCTTTGGGGAACATGAACAGGCCTCCCTGCATTGTACAGAGCACAAGTGAGACATGAAGCACAAAACCTGGCTGCAAATGCACTAAATCCAGGTGCTATCCAATAGCAGTCAGTAAGTGCCACCATCGCGCCCTTAGCAAGATGACTGACGCCATGTGCCAGCTGTGCTAAAACTGGGTACAAACTCCTGGGTAGACACCACCCGTTGTCAGCGCTCCACAGGCCCTGCTGATTTTGGGTAGCATTACATTTGATCCACTTATCCTTCCCTTCATCAGGGGCCTGGTTCTGCAACTGAATTAGAGTTTCTACATCCCACTGCTCTTGATGAGGGGAATCTGTCCCAGCTACCTGGGCGACCCCTACAGTGGATGTGACTCCAAATGCCATAAGGGCAGCATCCTTTGCCGCTTGGTCCGCTAAAGCATTTCCTCTGGCTGTCATGTCACTTCCCCTTGCATGCCCTTTTACCTTCAAGATGGCAACTTCTGCTGGTTTCTGAAAGGCCTCAAATAGCCGCTCTATGAGTTTTGCATGTCTCACTGGCTTCCCTGCACTAGTCAGAAAGTGCCGTGCTTTCTAGATAGGCCCAAAATCGTGGGCTATTCCAAATGCATATCTGCTGTCAGTGTAAACATTTCCCCTTTGATTCTCTAGGAGATGACATGCTTTGACTACAGCATACAACTCCGCTTCCTGTGCTGACATCTGGGGTTTCAATGCTTCCTGATGTAAAATGGTGTCTGTAGTGGTTACAGCAAACCCTGTGTGTGGCTGACCATCATCAGTGTAAAATCTGGAACCATCTACGAATAAGTGTGTGTCACAATCTGCTAAGGGCTCATCTTTTGCTGGTGTGACAGAGGCCCTTTCTACCTCCATAAGAGCCATACAATCGTGAGAAAAACTCTCAGGTTCTACATCAGTACCATTTGTTGCATCTTCCTCATCAATTATAGGAAGAAGAGTAGCCAGATTTAAAGTAACACATCGTTTGATTGTTAAATTCGATGGAGCAAAAAGAGCAGACTGGTACTTGTCAAATCTACTGGCAGACACATGTCTAGTATTTACTTGATTCATGATTTCCTGTACTGCATGTGGCACATACAGGATCAGAGCAGAATCTAGTACAAGCTCCGTTACTTTGTCTAGCAGCAAAATGCAGGCTGCTATGGCTCGCATACAACTGGGGGAGCCTTTGATGACAGGGTCTAATGAGGCTGATACATACATCACAGGCCTCTGTTTGTCTCCATGTAGCTGGGTGAGTACACCTGCAGCAAATCCATTGACTTCATGACAAAACAACGAGAAAGTCTTAGTATAGTCAGGAAGTCCAATGGCGGGAGCTTCAGACAAAATTTGAATAAGCTCCTTCATCTGCAATTCATTGTCCCATGTGAGTTCGAAAGGGTTTCTAGTGGTAGCCTCATATAGAGGAGCCATAAGTTCTGATGCATTTGGAATCCAGTCCCTACAATATCCCACTAACCCCAGGAAGGCACGTAGTTGCCGGACATTTCTTGGCTTTTCAAAGTTTTGTAGAGTTTTAACTCGATCTGGGGTTAGGTGACGGATTCCATGTGAAATGCAGTGACCCAGGAAGATCACTTTCTCTTGGCAGTATTGTAGCTTATCTTTGCTAACTTTGTTGTTACTGTTATAGAGAAACATGAGAAGGTTTACTGTTTCTCTGCTACAAATGTCCTTTGTATCAGAACAAATAAGCAAATTGTCTATGTACTGAAGCAAAACAGTGTTTGGGTGTGAGGGGGACCATTGGTCCAATACTTGCTTTAACGCAGTATTATATCCAGAGGGGCTACTCACACAGCCTTGGGGCAATCTTTTTTTTTTAAATATATTTTATTGAATTTCACAAAGGTTACAGCAAGTGAAACAGAGGTATATGTCACAAAGTAGCCAGATTTAAAGTTAACAGTTAACTCTTAATAGACAAAGTTGCATCTTATAAAACATACTATGAAAAATACGTGTATATACTGTGTTGGCAGTTACATGAGAAAAGAGGAGAATAGTTCATAAGTTTTGAGTAAGGATTACACTGCTGATGTCGAGGCGCGTATAGACAATTCTGGTTTATTATGAGATATTATTGTCTATTTCCTATATCAGTTGGATTATTGTTGCAAATATACGTGACGTGTGTTGATAATTTTGAGTTTAGTTGTAATTATAATTTAATTTTAGGTTTATTTTGAATCTTTATGTTTATTAACATTTGTATAGTTACCGACTTGGTCAGCTCTACTCCCACCTCCGGGCACCCCTATAGGGAGCTTTCTGTGCCCAGTGGGGGAGGTATAAGTACCAGTAGGACCGCAGCGTGTCGGTTCTGGTTAAATAAGATAAAGAGGAAGTTGGGACGATATTATGGAGTGAACTCAGGTGTGTCGCTCATGATGTAGGAAATATAGTGATGGATAGGAGGGGAAAGGAAAGGAGGGGGGAAGGGTGACGGAGGATTATGGTATACCAAGTATTGAATCTAGTATCTATTCAGGTAGTTAAGTGTGTATGGTCTCTTCTGATCCATTGAGTGGGAATCTAGTTGCAGTGTTTGGAGCTTGGGATAATTTAAAGTGAGACCAGCATGCCCAAATATTCATATATTTGGATGGCGTGTCAGATGATTGGTGGATGAGCTATTCCATTTCAGCTATTCTATCGACTCTCTGAATCCATTCTAGAGTAGTGGGGGGGATGTGTTTCTCCATTTAGCAGGAATACATAAATTAGCTGCATTAATGAGATGAAGAACCAGGGATTTCTTATATGTATGTTGTGGAAGCGAGGTGTGATGGAGTAAGTATTGAGCCGGAGTGAAGTCAGGGGAGTACGTCGTTATTTGGGTGATTAAGCGATGGATTTCAGTCCAGTAGGTTTGAATGAGAGGGCATTCCCACCATATGTGAAGTGGTGTGCCTATTGATGCATTGCAGCACCAGCAGAGTGGAGTTAGGTTTGGATGAAATTTGTGGATCCTGTCAGGAGTCCTGTACCATTCCGTAAAGATTTTATAACGGTTTTCCTGTGTTGAGATATTGAGTGATCCTTTATGTATATGATTATGAATATGTTTCCAATCTTCTGTGGTGAGATCTATATTAAGATCTCGTTCCCATTGTCTGACTAAGACGTCAGTTTTGATGTCTTTAGATGGAAATAGGAGCGTATAGATAGAAGAGATAAGGTGCCGCTGGGGTTCAGAACTGTTGCATAGGATTTCAAAAGGTTCAAGTTCCCTGTGTATGTCTGTTATGGGTTTGAGGCTATTAATGAAGTGACATATCTGTAGGTATTTGTAGAAGGGGAGGTGATAGTCCGGAAATTTGCTGGTCATGGCTTGGAACGTCAGAAGAGTTCCCTGCTGGAACAATTGATGCAGTTTTATTCGGGGTCTGTCTGGGTCTGTCATAGGAAGGCGGAGGTGTATTCCTGGGTCAAAGTCTGGATTATTTTCTAGAGGTGTCATGGGACCAGGAGTGGGTTTCAATTGAAGTGGTTTGCAGGCCGCTTTAAAGTTTGTTAAAGTGGAGTTGATGAGAGGATGTAATGTGGCTCCCTTAGGGATTTTTTTGTTATTAATCCATGGTAAGAGTTTTATCGGAATTGGGGTGAATGCATTTTCAATATGTATCCAGTCTTTGTTTGTACTATTAACATGCCAGTCGACGATCCTGGAAAGATGGCAAACCCAGTAATATTTTTGTACGTCCGGTATGTGTAGTCCCCCCTGGAGTTTGGGATTCGTCAGTCTGTTCCAATTCAGTCTGGGTTGTTTGGAGGACCATACAAAAGTTCCTACAAAGCCTCTTGAGTGTACAGAAGAAGGTTAGGGGAATGTGTATGGGTATGGTTTGGAATAAATAAAGCAATCTGGGTAGCAGATTCATTTTTAGGATGGCTGTCCTTCCAAACCAAGAAAACGGACCTGAAGTCCATTTTTGTAGGTCTGTCTGGATGGTTTGTAAGAGAGGTAGAAAGTTTAGTCTATAAATGTCCGTCAATTTTGAGGGTATTTTAATACCGAGGTACGTGATTGCATGGGGTTCCCACCCAAATGGAAAGTTTTAATTGCATTGTGTGACCATCTCGTTCGGTAAAGAAACGTTCGGGGCCTTGGATTTGGAGAAGTTTATTTGTAGGTTTGAGAGGGATTTGAAAGTCTCAAAGTCTTTGAGGAGGTTGGGGATGGTAGTGATCGGGTCTGTGAGAAATAGTAGGATGTCGTCCGCATAGGCTGCTACTTTAAATTGTTTGTTATTGATTTCCACCCCTCTAACGTTTGGGTTCTCTCTAAGTTTGCGGAGTAAAGGTTCCATAGTGAGAATAAAAATCAAAGGGGATAAGGGGCATCCCTGACGTGTACCATTGGACACGGAGAAGGCGTCCGACAGTTGACCATTCACCCTCAGTTTAGCCGAGGGTGAGGAATATAGAGCCATAATCATTTGGATTAGTTGTGGCGGTAGGCCTACGGAGTGTAAGGTTGCCTCCATAAAATCCCACGCCACCCTGTCAAACGCCTTCTCCGCATCCAAAGACAGGAAGAAGCCTCGGGTGTCAGAGGTGGTTAGCCAATGGTGGATGTTTAAGGCTTTGGTGGTGTTGTCTCGGGCCTCCCTACCGGGAACAAAACCTACCTGTTCTGTGGAAATTAGGTTGGGGATTAGCGGCAATAGACGGTTGGCAATGGCTTTTGCATACATTTTAACGTCTACATTGAGTAGAGAGATTGGGCGGTAGTTGGAGACCATGGTCACGTCTTTACCTGGTTTTGGGATGAGGGTGATGTGCGCTTCTAATATGTCTTTGGTTGCTGTACTTGAAGGTGAGAGGCTATTAAATGCTTTAACTAAGGGTGGAATAAGTATGTCAGGAAAGGATTTATAATATCCCACCATAAGTCCGTCAGGACCGGGACTTTTGTCTGGTTTCATCTGCTTTAAGGCCATTGTAAGCTCTTCCAACGTTAAAGGTGAGTTTAGGGATTCTGATTCCTCTGTCGTGAGGGGTGTAGGGGCATATTGGGCAAGAAATGTTTTAATCGTCTCCTGTCTGTCCTCTATGGTATTGGGCAATTGAGGGGGGCGCAGGTTGTATAGGCCCGTGAAGTACTGAACAAATTGTCTTGCTATGTCATCAGAAGAGGTAAAGGGTTTACCAGAAGGGTCTTTGATCGTGTGTATAGTGTGAGCTGCTCTCTTGGCCTGTAGTGCTCGTGCTAGAAGCTTCCCTGACTTGTTGCCAAATTCATAGAAATATTTTCGCTGCAATGTGTATTTGCACTTAATCCTTATATGTAGTTCCTCCAGTAGTTCATTTCTAGCTTGTGTCAGTTCTGTAAGTGCCTCAGAGGCTAAGGATTTTTTGTGTCTTTGCTCCAAGTGTGCTATACGTTTAGTCAGTTCTTCCAGTTTGGCTTTTCTGAGTTTGTTTCGTTGTGCGGCCACAGAAATGAGTGTGCCTCTGACAACGCATTTATGAGCAGCCCAGACTACTTCTGGTGAAGTGTCCCCCGTTCCATTTTCTGTGAAGTAGTTAGTGAGTTGTTGGGAGACCTTGATTGATATGTCAGTGTCGGTGAGTAGGGAGTTATCAAGTCGCCATATTGGAGAACGAGTCTACGTGGCGGGCAGATGTAGGGTTAAAGTTATGGGATTGTGATCTGATAAGACCATCGGTTCAATAGTAGTTTTCTTGAGTAAAGGTAAATTGCCTTGGGATATAAAGAAATAATCGATTTGCGAATATTTAGAGTGTGGCGGAGAATAAAATGTGAAATCCTTACCATTAGGGTGCATTGTACGCCAGGTGTCGTGTAGCAGTAGGTTACTGAGTTGTGTTTTTATGGCTCGAAGGGCTCTGTAGGCGAGAGAAGAGTGGCCATTAGAGGTGTCTAGCGTAGGGTTTAAAGGGACATTGAAGTCTCCTCCGATAATAAGTGTACCGGCGCTGAAAGACGTAAGTAATTGGAGCGTGTTGCGGAAAAAGGCGACTTGTCGCGCATTTGGGGTGTATAGGTTAGCTATAGTGTATCGCTTCGCATGTATGGTGCCTTTTAGGAAAATGTATCGTCCGAGTGGATCCCTGAGTATATCAGAGATTATAAACGGGCAATTCTTGGAAATGAGGATACAGACTCCTTTAGATTTAGCTTCATTATTAGACGCATGGTATATTGTCGGGAAGTGTTTGTCTTGCAATTTGGGGATTGCGTCTGTTCTGAAATGTGTTTCTTGGATCAGGGCAATATGGGTTTTGGATTTATGTAGCGAGGAGAGTAAGAGAGAACGTTTTTCCTGTGTATTTAGTCCGCATGCATTTATGGATTTGAGATTCAGAGAGGCGGGAGATTGCGTCTCATCGTTTGAAGTTGGAAAGGGGTCCATGGCCTCCATCAGGGTTTGGAGAGGGAGGGTGAGAAGGGAAAAGCAACCACTATAACAAAAAAAAAAAAAGTACCCGAAGAGTCAACAGGGATAAATAACTATCCCGTTGTCTCAAGTCTGGAAATAGAATCGGTAGGTTACAGCGTGGGGGTATCGCGTAGCCTGTGAAGTACAGGCTAGTATACTACACCGTTACTGTGTGGGGGTTGGCATAAACCTTACATGAAAGAGTTGGCGAGTGTGTGTGAGAGTTGGGCAGCCTGCCATCTCTTGACCATGGAGATGAATGATAGGAGGGGTGCAGTGTGGGTCCTTAGGGCACGAGGGTAAGTCTAGAGTCTATAGATGTAAAGGGGAAGGTAGAGATGATGTCATACCTATTGCCTAAGCGGCCGTTCAAATAAGTGAGAACAATAGGAATGTAATCCTCAGTATCCGGCTCTGTATGAGGGATATTCGCACTACTGGGGGTGGTACCTCCTCGCCCGTGTAAGGATGTGAAGGAAACCCCAGGGCGCGACATAAAAAAGCTTATATAGCCCAGTAACTAATTTAAATGGGCTTGGATCCTACGACTTGGGCATGTATACTAAACACAGCTATACAAGGCTTAACTTAACTTCTACATATATGTGTCCGACCATAACTAAACAGCAGAAAGTCAACATATAATTGTAATGCACACGGAAAAGTGACAAGGGGTGTACCTGTAAGTGATGATCTATTGCAGACCTCTGCTAGAGAAAAATGTTAATAATGATAATGACATTGATATCGGTATGTTTCACCCCATATAGCGTTGGCTTCACTTATCACCTGTAGAAACAAAAAAAAAAGCATGAGAGATAATGCTGAAGTCACAGTGCTGCTGCAGATACTGTACGCGGTGTACGCTGGTGAGGACAGGGGAGGCAGTCACAGTTGTGTGGGATGGGTAGTAAAATATCTCAGTGTTTCGAGTGGCAGCTGCGATGCAAAGTCCCAAGTCGACTACAGGTCCCATCTTCAGCATCACGAAATCCATATATTGTTGGATCATTGTCCTGTCCTTAAGAGGAGGAAGTGTTATATGACTGCAGTAGGGGGGTTCAGGAGCGATCATCCGTGTGGGGCTGGACTTCATGCGGGTCATCTTGGTGTGTTGATGTTGTCGGGTGATCAGTGCCGTGGTGCTCCGATAGGTACGTTGCGGTGGGTACAGATGTCGATCACTGGTTATCGATCTTCATCCGAGGTAGTGCTTCCATTAGGCAGGTACAAAGGTCGGGTGGTGTTATATCCTTAGGCGCAGATTCCGATCATTGTGCTTGAGGGGACGGCTTGAGTATAGAGAATCTTCCGTGGCTTGAATGAGAGAGGGTAAGTATTTCCAGTGGAGGCGCGCGGAGCAGTATGGGGATTGTAGGCTGCTGTTCTGATGCTTAGACTCTGAAGTCAGAGGAAGGGCAGCTGGGGATCTTTCTGAATCCTATCAGTGGAGTCAAGCCATGTACTCACATTCTAAGCCTTCCCTGCATATCTGGCCAGTCCTGGCTAACACTGAGAAAGTCATATGTTTGTGAACCATGTCAGGAATAGATTTGGCCGCATTAAAGAACTTTTAAAGCCTAACGTGGCATAACAGAGAAGATAGGCTACTGTGACAGTGATTACTTCCCTGGACATT
Source organism: Lithobates clamitans (assembly GCA_037952925.1). Lineage (NCBI taxonomy): Eukaryota > Metazoa > Chordata > Amphibia > Anura > Ranidae > Lithobates > Lithobates clamitans. Next base: position 1,131,901 of record JBBGZY010000062.1, on the reverse strand, counting down.
TAGCGATCCCTTCTGTCTCTCCTCGAGGCAGACGAGGCTGTTGTACCGGTGTCACGGTGTTGGGAGCGGTAGGCGCCGTGGTGTGCAGCGGCAGAGGGTGATCGTCTCCTCCTGTGGTTAGAGTGATAAGTCTCCATGGGTTCTTCAGGCTGATGGTCTCTCCGTACGGCAGATCGGCGAAATTCCGCATACCAATTAGGTACCTCCACGATAGGTATATTTAACATATCGCAGAAGTAGGGAAGATCCTCCGGTACTTTAAGGAGTGCCGTGCGCCCTTGCAATGATGCAGCCAGGCAGAAAGGGAACTTCCATTTATAGGTTATGCCTTTGGCGTGAAGGGCGTCTAGTAAGGGTTTCAAGTCCCTGCAGTGTTGGAGGGTTATACCAGAAAGATCCTGGAATATTTGGACAGTCTTCCCTTCATGTACAATTTGTGGGATGCTCCTGGCTTGCCTGAGTATGTCCTCTTTGACTTTATAGTCAGTCAGGCAGCATATTATGTCCCTGGGAGGGTCAGTGCCTCGTCCTTTGGGTCTCAGCGCGCGGTGAATACGTTCAAAGTCGACTGGGGTCTGGAGGGGTCTGTGTAGAACTCCATTGAATAGGCTGATTACCGAGGGTACCATTTGAGCTCCCTCAATTGATTCAGGGAGCCCCCTGATCCTCAAGTTACGTCTTCTGCCCCAATTATCGAGGTCTTCGAGATGTCTTTGCATGTTCCTCATCTTGAGGGTATGCGTATCCACTTGACGGGTGGTTTTGCGTACCTGGAGATCTTGTTGTTCGGCTTTATGTTCTGCCGCCGTGACCCTGTCAGATAGGGCGCGGATGTCTAAGCGGAGTTCAGATATGGCAGCCGAAAGAGTGTCCTTAATGTCCGTCGCTATCATCCGCAGATCATTTATATTTAGATGCTGGTGGGGTCGATCATCTGAGGTGTTCTCGCCCGTGAGACTGACAGGTAGGGCGATAGACGGCGCTCCCTGCTGTGAGGAGGTTGCGGCCTGTGAGTTCCTTTGGCGGGAGGACGCCATGTTACCTCTGCCCGCCCTGAACATTTCGGGGATATTGTGGCCAGAGTTGTCTGGGTTTTCCCTCGGTGAGCGGGATCGTGAGGCCGATGTGTTCCTGGAGGCAGTCCCCATGTTTTGTGGTGGGTACAAATCGTCAGATCCTCCGGTTAGCTGAGTGCAGGTCGTACGATGACAGGAGCTGTGGATTTAAGCAGCCATCTTCATGCCAGGTCAGGTCACGCCCCTCTCCTTGGGGCAATCTTGTCCATGCTAACTTTTGGGCATCATGGGTAAATGAAAAAAGGTGCCAGCAATCTGGGTGCAGGGGCACCGAAAAGAAAGCATTTGCAAGATCAATCACTGTAAAGCAGGTGCTGGAGGCAGGTATTCCACTTCGTAAAGTGCGCCATGCGATATGTCACCTGCCCACCCTTCTTGTCTGGCTTCTTTGCAATTGGGAACAGGGGTGTATTGACCTGGGACTTAATTGGTACAACAACCCCTGCTGCTTTCAGTTGAGTGATTTGATCCTTTATCCCCTCAGTCTGAGCAATACTCAGTGGGTACTGTTTAATCTGTGGGAGATGGGCTCCTGGTTTAATTTTTATCATGACTGGGGTGCAATCCAGCAGACCTACATCATATTTGCTGGTGGCCCATAATTCAGTGGGAATCACTTTCAATTCTGGTGGGAATGGCAGAGTGGAGTCTTGGATTAAAAATACTCCACAGGCAGAATTTAAAACTTCTCCTGATAGACTACTGACCACTTGGACTCCTGTAGGAGTGTAGTCTATGTTTGCTAAAATTTGGTTCAAAATGTCAGCTCCCAAAAGATTGGTAGGAACTGTGTCTGAAACTAACACTTTAGTGACAATTTCTGTTTGCTGTCCTAGCCTGAGTTTAAGTGGCTTGGACTCAACCAAATCAGTAGAGGTCCCTGTTAGGCCAACACCAGAGATAACATTTGTAGATAATAATCCTGGAGGTAAGTCCTCTATATTAAAAACACTTCGGCTTGCACCAGTATCAATTTAACAGGTTAATTCTGTTTCTCCTCCAGGATAGGGGAGTTCTTGTAAAAATACTTTTACTCTGGCCTCGGGACCATTGTCTCCCCTATTTAACATGATTGATACTGGCATGCCATTTTCCTATGCCTGATCCACTGCTTTTGGCAGAGAACTGGGATCAGCATGAGGGGCCTCTAAGCTCTTTTCTAGTCTACGGTCAGGAAGATGGCAGAATTTGGCTATGTGTCCTTCCCCATCACAATTGTAGCATATAATTGGTCCCCGATTGCCATGATTTCTGAAATTGCCTTTGCCTCTTCCTCTTCCTTTTCCCCTCTGCTTCCCCATGTACATTACCTTGGGTTTGCTGTCTTTTTGGTTAATCCTGTTTTCTATGGACAACAGGAAAGGCAGGACGTCTCGAATAGACATATTGCCTGCCTCAGGCCTTGCTGTGAACAACTTTTCTTTCAACTGGGGTATTAAACCATCAAGAAACCTTTGTTTCACCAGTTAAGTAGATGGACTTGCAGTTTCTCCTGCCTTCTCTTCCTCTATTTTAATGCCTGCTTCCTCAGCCATATCACTTAACCGCCTCCAATAAGCCCCTGCTGCTTCCTCTTTCCCTTGCTTAGCATTCATAAATTCAGCATGTCTGGTTTGTGCATATATTTGGGGCACTTTTTCCTTCAATTTCTCACAAACCTCCCGTCCACTAACCATCTTACCTAGATTTTTGATGTCTACACCACATTCTTTAAGTATATAGCCAGACATGTTGCTTCCCACTGCTTCAATAAGAAGCTGATGAATGTCAGTAGCAGAAGCCTCATATGCTTCCTGTGCAGCACTAAGTTTGTTTGCAAACCCAATTGGATTCTTTCTAGGATCTCCCAATCACTCTAATATGGCTCTCATATCTTGGGGACTAAAAGGTACATGCCATTTAATTTGAGACTTACTGTCAACAGCATCACCTTCAAAAACTAATTGGGTTCTGACAGGATAAACTGCAACAGATTTCTCTATGCCAGGGGCAGAAGGGCTGGCATCTCCCTTCCTTCTCTCTTCATCTTGCTGCCACAATTTGGAAATTATGGTTTGCTCTGGAAGTTCAGACTCTATCTCTCTTTCTCTGGCCAAAGCCTTAAGTTCAGAGAGATCTAAGTTTGCATATGTGCCTTTTGATTTATGCCAATCATCTGTTTGTAGGATACGAGCCAAATCCCTCTTTGTAGGTTGATATGGGGCTGTTAAGCCTCTGCTCTCCACTATATTGCATAGCTCATCTTTTGTGTGTTCCATGTAATCTAATTCTTTTGCTTTTGTGCGTGGACCTCTTAAAGCCAAACTGGCAGCCACATAAGGTGGGGGGTCCTCCTCTACAGAGTCTTCTGGCCAAACGTAGTAAATTTGGGCAGTACTTTTATTAAATATCTCCGTCAAGCCAGTTTGATTTGCTACTTTAGCTTCTGTCTCCCATATGCAAGCTATTCTCCACGTTCCTTCACTGCACAGTAGTGGGCCATAATCGTGCAGAAAAGTTTGCCATGCTTTTAAATCAAAAGTCCCTTCAGATTTTAAAGGTTTAGCTGTTCCCTTTGTCCATTCTACCCATTTATCTAGGGGCTCAGTATAGGCAGAACCGTACCACACACACACGTTACCCAACCAGAAAGGTCCGAGAGTGGTCTGGTTTCCTTGAGAACCGACAGATAGGATACATAGGAAAAGGCAGAAATATAGCAAGCTTAAGGGCAGCTTACCTAGCTAGCATTTGAGGTCTGCGTTTCCCGATGATCCCGATCGAAGCGCGGTTCCTTCTGGAGACTCTGCCAAACTCCTGTTATGGCTCGCCAAGACTGATATGACTGATTTCTGATTGGGACTCTAAAACGAAGTTAATACTGCAGCTGCAGGAACAGATTCACAGGACTCAATCACTGTGTTTAAAATGTCTGTTCGGTGAAAAATGTATTATTACATGTTATTTTATACATAGATAAGAAAGGGGTGGTGTGAGATGTTATTAAAAGCTAACAAATAGAAATATGTTATTAAAAGCTAACAAATAGAAATATATTATTAAAAACTAGCCAATAGAACAATTGCAAAAGTAAAACCTTGAAAAGGGAGGGGGGAGTAGAGAGTGTTTAGTAGGAGAAGTGTCTGTGTGTTAGGTGAAGGTTACAGAACACATTTCAACAGTGAGAACAAAATGGATTCTCTTGTGCTTAAATGAACAGTACAATGAATGTCCATGTCAGGTGAACAGATCAAAAAATAAATAAACCAGTGAAGTGCAACACAAGCATAAAAAGGGGATGATGAAAAGTGTAACAAAAGAGTGGCAAATAAAATGACTGAGATGAGTGAAAATATATGTAATGAAATAAGATGTGTGTGAAAACTTTAATCAGTATATACGTATACCCCATATAGTAATGATGTATGTTGAATAGCCATATGCAATAGTAAGGGAAAGCAACAATACTAATGGCCTTGATAATTGTGAAGATATACATCAGGCATTTGTACACTGATAGAAAAATAAAGTATGCTGGATGTAGTACTTACATGGGTTCCAATCCTATATATGTGTATAGGAGGGACTCAGCCGGAATCACTGTAGGATCTGGGTGAGGTTTATGCTTAAATAGGATCTATGCCTATAAGCGTCAGGTGTCAACTCCTTCTCCCCCCTCCTCCCCTGATTGGCCATGCCGCCAAACATGGCGGCCACCGTGTGGCTCCCTCGGCGTTCCTGTGTACAAATGCCTGATGTATATCTTCACAATTATCAAGGCCATTAGTATTGTTGCTTTCCCTTACTATTGCATATGGCTATTCAACATACATCATTACTATATGGGGTATACGTATATACTGATTAAAGTTTTCACACACATCTTATTTCATTACATATATTTTCACTCATCTCAGTCATTTTATTTGCCACTCTTTTGTTACACTTTTCATCATCCCCTTTTTATGCTTGTATTGCACTTCACTGGTTTATTTATTTTTTGATCTGTTCACCCTACACACATTCCACACACATCTTACACACATACACACACATATACACACACACACACACACACACACACACACACACACACACACACACACACACACACACAATATACACACAGTCACAGTTTTTCTCATATTCTTCCACACATTCTTTCACATTTTCAATCTTTATTTACATTCTTATTTATTTTTTCACATTTTTCATATTTTTTCACATTCACATTTTTTCCACACTTCTGTTATCAATATATTATGGATCCCAGTAATTTAAATTATTATCCACCATTTCTCAATGGCATTTAATGGTCATGGCATATCAAACTAAATATATAATCACCACATGATTATTTGACAGTCTATTAATATACTGCATTTTACATTGTCCCAACACATGTTGGAGTTGTGAAGTGGCATACTCTCCAGCATGTGGGTGTAGAAGAAATGTATCTGATACTAGTCAAATTCTGTTTAAATACATTATCATTCTAGATGATTGAATTACTCATCTAATCATCATAGGTGTCGTCCACTCTCTTTCCCATCCCTGGGGGCTCCCATGTGTGACTCCGTAATCCTCGTGTAGACCCACCCTCCTCTCGCCTGGTTCTCGCCCAGGCGAGAGGAGGGTGGGTCTACACGAGGATTCCGGATCTGTGTTCACACTCTCTGGTTACGAGTCATTTTCCCTCTCTTGAGTGGTAAATATATTTTTATTTCTATACATAATAGATGTTGGTACTTTGGTAGAAGGTCAGAATTTTATTATTTTTCTACTATGTTAAACCAGAGTACAAATTCCCCTGAAGAAGACCACGATTGGTCGAAACGTGTTGGGGTACTCATATGGACGACAACCTACCTTTTGTAATATAATGTATCTTATCATTGACCATTCTTATGGTATTTGTCATTACTGTCTGTAACCAGAATGTACATAATTTTTACAATTCCTTCATTGAAGTATATTTTTTATGTGATTATTAACCAGAGACTACAAACTTGATGATTTTAGAATTCAATCCGATTGCATATTTATTGTATAATTAAAAACAAGAATCAATTGTATGACATTGTCATTGCCTTGACTTACACACTTTGTCGCCTAAAACCCCCCTGGGAGAACTTTTTCTTTTTGTAAACATTGGGGTGTGCGACTCTGGGACTCTATTCACATGCGTTTCCTCTTTCTCATGTAGTCCTTAGTGACTCAGAGGACTCTGGACTGAATGCCTCAGCAAACCAATGCTGCATGGCCTCCCTGATCCTGCAAAGCCTGCGGAAGGATCCTCGTATTCGTAGCATCAAGGAGAAGGAACAATACTGGCTGGCAACCCTCCTTGATCCACGTTACAAGGGTAAGGTTGCCGACCTTATCTTGCCGTCGCAGAGGGAGCAGAGGATGAAACATCTTTGGGAGGCCTTTCAGAAAGGTCTGTGCAACGCGTTCCCAAAGACTGGAAGGTTACAAACTCCTGTTTCTAGACAATGTGTTGCTGAGGCTTGGGTCAGTCAAAGAAGAAGTGTGGAGAAGGTGGCTTTCTGACCGATGTGTTCCAATTTTTTAGTCCGCAGCCCCAAGGTATGATCGGTTCCAGCAACCATCGCCAGCGACTGTTTTACATGGTGCAGGAATACCTAGGGGCAAGATCTGACTTGGACACCTTTCCCACTGAAAATCCTCTGGGTTACTGGGTCTTGAGGATGGATCACTGGCCAGAGTTTGCACAGTATGCAATTGAGCTACTGGCCTGTCCTGCATCCAGCATTCTTTCGGAACGCACATTCAGTGCTGCTGGAGGCTTTGTAACCAATCACAGAGTGCGTCTGTCCACCGACTCAGTCGATCGACTGACCTTCATAAAAATGAATCAGTCTTGGATCACCACCAGCTACCAAGCACCTGATGTAACCGAATACATTTTTTTTTAAATGTCCGATCCCTTCAAAGACTGCTTATTCTGCTGCTGAGTGACTATCCTGTTATGCTGAGTAATTATCCTCTTCCTCAATGATCATGCTGATAGCTTGTAAGAACATTTTTGGTTCTGGGCGCCGCCACCAGTGCCTAAGGCCCATATTTTTTTCCATCATAGATTTTTATTGATTTTTGTGAAGAACATATATCAATACAATGTGCACATTGTATAGTAGATAAAGTACAATTGTTTAGATGTATACAAATAAACAGATTAGCTGGTTAACTCTATAACATATAGCAAAGAACTGTCATATTACCAATTTCTATATCGGAAGTTAATTGTTGCATGAGTAGCACTACCCCAGGTGCCCTAATGGGAACACTTTTTCACCTGGGGGGGTGGCACTCTATGTGGACAGTCTCTGATTTAAAGAGATCAGAAGTTAAATAGATCCTATAGACAAAAGCAGTAGCAATATTAAAAAAAAAAAACGTATCAAGAAACAACGGTAACGATATGTTGCTTGTCAAGAAAATAAGAAAGGGTTTCTAGATCGTCAGGTGTTCGGCTATGAAAGGAATGATGCAGCTCCAGACCACAACTCCCACGGCTTCCATTTATATTTCACAATGTGTATGAGGCCTGTACTAGAGGCCATCATCATTTCAAAACTGTAGTGAAGGTTCACCGTATCTAGAGTATGTTCAACGGAGGGGGTAGTATCCGTTTTCCATAGTATTGCGATACATAATCTTGCAGCCAATAAAATATGGGTCACTATGTATCTGTATGGTGTTGGTACTGTTTCAATAGTGAGGTTCAGAACAGCTAGATCAGGTGTTGGGTGTAAATCTTGGTGTGTAACGTCTGAGAGTATTCGGAAGATCATGTTCCAGTAGTTACGCAATCGTGGGCATGTCCAAAAGATGTGGAGTAAGTCACCCCTGATTGAACAACCGCACCAGCATTGATCACTTGTAGAAGGATTCAATTTAGCAATTCTGGATGGGGTTAGGTACCATCTGAGATGGAGTTTTTGGGTGTTTTCCCAAAGCGTGGTGCATTTTGTGGATTTATAAACTGACTGGATCGCTTTTTGCCATTGGTGTGCCGTGTAGGTCATGTTCCCAGTGAATATGGGGGGGTTTCTTGGTAAACTGCAGTTTGTGGTGTAAGATATTATAGAATAGTGATATTCTCTTGCGTTTGGGGATGGAGGACGTTAGATAATCCCATGCTTTAGGATGTATAGTGTACATCTGAAGGTGGGAGTCTCTAAGGCAGTGCGTGACTCGCATGTAGGTGAAGAGTTCTGTTTGAGGTAAGTTATACTCTTGTTTCAGGAGGGTGAAAGATTTGGGTTTGTCTAGGAGTAGAATATTTTGGATGGTTCGATTGCCTTTCTTGGCCCATTGGTTTAAATTCAGGTCTGGAGAGAGGTGGTGAAGAGATTCAATAGGGATAGGAATGGGAGGGGTGTCAGGTGTGTTGATGCTGTGTGTGTGTATTTGTTTTTTCCATGCTGAGATCGACGCCACCATGGTGGGAGGTGTTGCCGCCGATAGTTTTGGACCCCAGGGTGAGCTCATTAACCAAGATTGTAGGTTTGGACGAAGCAGGTTCTATTGAGCTCCAAAGCTTGTTAGGATTTGTGCGGAACCACTTATTGAGCTGGTCCAGTATCGCTGCTGTGTGATAGTCTTTGAAGTCTATTGTCCCTGAACCTCCCGCCGATCTGTGATTTCTAAGTGTCGAGTGTGCGCATCTAGGTTTGGTTTCATTCCATATGGTTTTGTTAAGCAAGGATTGCAATGATTTAAAGTAGTATTTAGGCAGGGGTACGGGGAGAGTTCTAAATAGATATAGAATTTGGGGTAGGTGTAGAATTTTGAATGCTGCCAGTCTACCTGACCAAGAAAGGTTGTGTTTGGTTATGGCTTGTGATTCTATCTTTAAATTGGTGAGGAGAGGTTTGAAATTGGCTGCAAATAGGTGTTTAACTGATTTTGTAAGGTGGATTCCTAAGTATGGGATGCTTTGGTCAGCCCAAGCAAAGGGGAATTGTGCTTGTAGCAGGTTTCGAGAAGTAGCGTCCAGCTTAAGGTCTAATATATGGGACTTAGTTACGTTAAGTTTGTAATACGATACGCGACCGAACCAGTCTAGTAATTTTTGGGCTTCAGGAAGGGAGGAATTTGGATTGGTGAGCACTAGTATGACATCATCAGCAAAGAGACTGATTTTATGTGATATTTTTCCTATCGTCAGTCCTGTGAGTAGGGGGTTTGAGCGAACATGTTCCGCGAGTGGTTCTATGAGCATGTTGAAAATCAGCGGGGACAGTGGACATCCCTGGCGAGTGCCATTTGTGATGTAAAATGTTTGTGAAAGCATATCTGCAGAGTACACCTTCGCAGATGGGACAGTATATAGAGCCAAGATAGCGTTGTATATAAGGTCTTTGAATCCAAGTTTAGTTAGTACTGCTCTGAGGTAGGACCAGTGTACCCTATCGAACGCCTTCTCTGCGTCCAAAGAGAGGAGCAGAGAAGGCGTTCCGCTAGATTCAATATGGTTTATTATGTTTACCACTCTTCTTGTGGCATCAGGGGCTTGTCTGCCTCTAATGAACCCTGATTGGTCTGTGTGTATTAGATCCGGCATAACAACCATAAGGCGTCTGGCAATAGTTTTGGCATATATTTTTACGTCAAGATTCAATAGGGAGATAAGGCGGAAGTTTTGGGGGGGAGGTAGGAGCTTTGCCTGGTTTCGGAATAGTAATGATAAGAGCGCTGAGTGATTCATCAGGAAATGTTGAAGAGGAGGCAGCAATGTTGAAGAATTCTGTCAGCTGGGGAAGTAAGTGTCTAGAGAACCTTTTATAGTATTCCCCCGTGAGACCATCCGGTCCTGGGGCTTTTCCCGTTGGCAAGGAGGATATCGTGTCGAGAATTTCCCTGTCCGAAAATGGTTCGTTGAGGGAGGTCAATTGAGAGTCTGTCAGCTTTGGTAGTTTAATTTGTTAAAGAAAATTGTTGATATCTTCGTGAGATGGTTGGCAAGTAGTGTGGTCATGCTTGATGTTGTAAAGTTTACTATAGTAGTCGCTGAAGGCGTTCCCTATGTCCTGGGGGTTAGTCAGAGTGTCTGTTGAGTGTGGGTAGGATAAAGTTGGAATTTTGGATTTGATCCTTTGTCCCTTCAGGCGTTGCGCTAGTCTTTTACCTGCTTTATTGGATGTGGAGTATGTGGTAGCTTTGAGCTTGCGCTGGATCAGTTCGTAGGAATGGAGAAGAAGAGAGCGCAGGTCTCTTCTTAAGGTCAATAGTTGGGCTTGGGTGTTTGGGTCTGGGTTAGTCTTATGTTGGGATTCAAGAGTCGCAATTTGGGAGGTAAGGGTGTCTATTTGCTGCGTCCTCTTCTTTTTACACACGGAGCTCAACTTCATGATAATGCCTCTAATAACCTCTTTGTGCGTGTTCCACACCGTCACGGGATCCCCCACTGACCCTTTATTTAACCATTTGACGACCGCCTCACGCTGATGTACGTCGGCAAGGTGGCACGGACAGGCAAAATCACGTACATGTACGTGATTTGCCTTCCGTGGGTGGAGGGTCCGATCGGTCCCCCCCCCTGGTGCCTGAGGCGGTCGCCATTTCTTCCCGGGCGATGAGAGGTGAGGGGGTGGCCATCCATTGTTGGCCACCCCCTCCCGATCGCTCCCGGCGAATGAGAATGCTTCCTTTCCCTCTGTAATGTAAACGGAGGGAAAGGAAGTGATGTCATCCCTCCTCGAGCCGGTCTTTTCATCGCGGCGCCGAGGAGAGAAGACATCAAGTAAGTCTGCACAACACTACACTAACAGTAAAACACGCCAGGCACACTTGTCAAACCCCCATCACCCCCCGATCACCCCCCTGTACCCCCTGTCACTCTGACACCAAAAGCATTTATTTTTTTTTTGCATTGGTGTCAGTTTGTGTCAGTTAGAAGTGTTAGGGCAGTTAGGTTAGCCCCCTTTAGGTCTAGGGTACCCCCCCTTAGGTCCAGGGTACCCCCCTAACCCCCCCTAATAAAAGTTATCCCCTTGATTACCCCCCGTCACCAGTGTCGCTAAGCGATCGTTTTTCTGATCGCTGTATTAGTGACACAGGTGACGCTAGTTAGGGAGGTAAGTATATAGGTTCGCTGTCAGTGTTTTATAGCGACAGGGACCCCCATATACTACCTGCTAAAGTTTTTAACCCCCTGATTGCCCCCTAGTTAACCCTTTCACCAGCGATCACCGTGTTACGTAAGTGTTACGGGTGACGCTGGTTAGCTAGTTTGTTTTTTGTAGTTTATTACAGTTTATTACAGTTTATTATAGTTTTAGGGCACCCGCCGTTTATTACCCTATAAAGGTTTAACCCCCTAATTGCCCGGCGGTGATAGAAGTTAAGTTTTTTAGGATCAGATAAGTTCTCTGTCGCCCCAGGCAGTGTCAGGTTAGCGCCAGTACCGCTAAAACCCACGCACGCAGCATACACATCCCTTAGTGCTATAGTATCTGAGCGGATCAATATCTGATCCGATCAGATCTATACTCCCCAGCAGTTTAGGGTTCCCTGAAACGCAGTGTTAGCGGGATCAGCCCAGATACCTGCTAGCACCTGCGTTTTGCTCCTCGGCCCAGCCCTGCCCAGCCCACCCAAGTGCAGTATCGATCGATAACTGACACTTACAAAACACTAAGCACACATAACTGCAGCGTTCACAGAGTCAGGCCTGATCCCTGCGATCGCTAACAGTTTTTTGGTAGCGTTTTGATACAGTCGCTGACAGTCAGGAGCTTTTTTGCCTGTGAGTCTCACTAGTGTACCCCTAAATTTAGAGCCCAAAATGGCAAATAGAAGGTACACTAGTGAAGAGGCCTACACGTTCCTGAGTATGACAGATAGTGAAGAGGAAGTCACTCATCTGTCAAGTTCAGGCTCAGAATACGAACCTGTAGAGGACAGCGGCTCCATGACAGATAGCTCTGACGACAGAGCTGTGGTCCCTGCTAAGGTCAGGCGTACCAGACCCCAATCTTCTTCTGGCCTTGAAGTGCAAGAACCGCAGGGCTCTCGTATGGAGCAGAGAAGTACTAGCGCCGCTATTCCTTCTGGTGAACTGGCAAGCACCAGCGGCCTAGTACACCCTGGTCGTACATCCAGCACTGCAGTAACACTTGGTGACGTGGCGAGTCCCATAAGTGCAGTTCAAGCTGGCGAGGTGGCAAGCACTAGTAATGTCCCGCTGCCACCAAGAAGACAAAGACAGGCCCATCGTGCCCATAGTGCCCTTCCTGCTGCATTGGCCAATCCGAATTGGGAACCCACCACTTCTGCAGCACCCGTACTTCCCCCTTTCACTGGCCAACCCGGAATTCAGGTGGAAACAGTTGACTTTACGCCACTGGATTTTTATTCACTGTTTTTCACCGAAGATCTCTATAGATCTATTGTGGACCAAAGCAATTTATACGCTGGTCAACACATCGCCGCTAATCCCCAGTCCTCCCTTGCCAGAGATTGGAGACCAATTACGGTCTCCAAATTTAAGACCTTTCTGGGCCTTTCCCTCCTCATGGGGTTGAATAAAAAGAGTAAGTTGCGGTCATACTGGTCCACTGACCCAATTTACCATTCACCCTTGTTCTCTGCTTCCATGGCCAGGGCACGATACGAGCAGATTTTGCGGTTCATGCACTTCAACGACAATGAACTCTGTCGTCCTCGTGGAGACCCTGCATACAAAATTCGGCCCCTCGTAAACCACTTCAACCAACGTTTTGCAGACTTGTTTACCCCCCATCAAGTTGTCTGCGTTGATGAGTCCCTGATTAAATTTTCTGGCCGCTTGTCATTCAAACAGTACCTTCCCAGCAAGCGTGCCAGATACGCGGTCAAGATGTATTAGCTCTGTGACAGGGCCACAGGCTATACATATAGTTTTATGGTTTACGAGGGCAAAGATAGTCACGTAGAGCCGACAAACTGCCCTAACTACATAGGAAGTGCTGGCAAGATAGTGTGGGACTTGGTGTCACCCTTATTCGGAAAGGGGTGCCACTTGTACGTGGACAATTATTATACGAGCGTGCCACTTTTTAGTCACTTGTTTGATCAGCAGATTGGAGCATGTGGCACCGTGCGACCTAATCGCCGGGGCTTTCCTCAGCGGCTTGTAGATTCCCATCTTAGGCTGGGGGAGAGAGCCTGCTTAAAGTATAATAATTTGCTCACTATGAAGTGGAGGGATAAGAAGAATGTTTTCGTTCTCACCTCCCTTAACCACTAGACATCCGCGCTATGGCCGAATGACGGCCACAGCGCGGACCTACATTCCCGGGAGGCCGTCATATGACGGCCTCCCCTGTGCACGCTCCCTGCGCGCGCCCTGCAGGGCGCGCGCCGGGCGCGGTGTGATCACCGAGTCACTGAGACTCGGCTGATCACCGATCTGAGTAAGGGGCCGGTCCCGGCCCCTTACCATGTGATCAGCTGTCAGCCAATGACAGCTGATCACATGATGTAAACAGGAAGATCGGTAATCGGTTTTTTTTTTACTCGTGCTGACAGCGCGAGTAGAGAAAAAAGCCGATCACCGGCTCAGATGCCAGGGACATCGGTCCCGAAGAGGAAGCACAAAAAAATCCTCATAAGTGCCACCCAAAAGTGCCACCTAACAGTGCCACCTAGCAGTGCCCACAGTGCCACCTAGCAGTGCCCACAGTGCCACCTAGCAGTGCCCACAGTGCCACCTATCAATGCCAACAAGTGCCACCTATCAATGCTCACAAGTGCCACCTACCAATGCCCACCTGTAGTGCCAATCAGTGCCACCTGTCAGTGCTGCCCATCACTGCCACCCATCAGTGCCCATCACTGCCACCCATCAGTGCCCATCACTGCCACCTATCAGTGCCCATCACTGCCGCCTCATCAACGTACATCAATGAAGGAGAAAAATTACCCGTTAAAAATTTTTTATAACAAAATATAAAAAAAAAAAAATTTTTTTTTTTAAAAATTCTGGTTTTTACATTTTTTTAACAAAAAGTAAAAACCGCAGAGGTGATCAAATACCACCAAAAGAAAGCTCTATTTGTGGGAAAAAATGATAAAAAATTCATTTGGGTACAGCGTTGTATGACCGCGCAATTGTCATTCAAAATGCGTTAGCGCTGAAAGCTAAAAATTGGTCTGGATAGGAGGGGGGTTTAAGTGCCCGGTAAGCAAGTGGTTAATGCAGACATGACGACCCAAATTCCTACGGCGACTGGTGTTGTGGAGAAACCCCTCTGTGTCCACGAATACAACCTTAATATGGGAGCTGTGGACCTCAACGACCAGTTGTTGGTGCCGTACCTAGTTGCCCGTAAGGCCAGACGCTGGTACAAAAAAGTGTCTGTATACTTATTTCAATTTGCTTTGCTGAATGCTCATGTGCTATACAGAGCTTCAGGACAGACTGGATCCTTCCTTAAATTCCAGGAAGAGATCGTCAGAGCCCTTCTGTTTCCAGACGGTGCTCTACCTCACCTTCCCCAACCAAATGCAGTAAGCCGGCTGCATGAGCGGCATTTTCTTTATGCCATCCAGAGTACCCCTACCCAACGAGCCCCCCAAAAAAGATGTCGTGTCTGCAGCAAGCGCGGATTTAGGCGTGACACCCGGTCTTATTGTCCCTCCTGTCCTGGCAATCCTGGTCTTTGCATGGGTGAATGCTTTGAACGCTACCATACATTAGTTGAGTATTAGCGTAGGGTTCAGCACAGCACAGACTAGGCACACTAACACAGGGTCTCCCAAGATGCCATTGCATTTTGAGAGACCCAAACCTGGAACAAGTAACAAAAGTTAAAAGTTACTAAAAAAAAGTGTAAAAAAAAAATAAAAAAAAATAAAAAAAAATAAAAACACAAAAAAAAAAATAAAATAAAAAAAAACAAAAATAGTTGTTGTTTTATTGTTCTCTCTCTCTCTATTCTCTTTCTCTATTGTTCTGCTCTTTTTTACTCTATTCTATTCTGCAATGTTTTATTGTTATTATGTTTTACCATGCTTGCTTTTCAGATTTTTTTGTACTTTACCGTTTACTGTGTTTTGTTGGTAACCATTTTATTGTTTTCAGGTACGCCATTCAGTTGCAGCGCGGATTTATTTATCTTGACAGCAACAGCGTTTGCTCCCACGATATATAAAGCCATGACTCCAGCGCTGTCGGAGGTGATTTCACCAACACAGTTACATACTTCAGCATATATGCCGAAGCATGGGGGCAGCAGTGGGTGGAGGAGCAATTTGCTCCTGCCTTTTGCGGGAGGATGCCCCCATGCTTCGGCATATATAAATGGTGCATGTATGCCCATCATTAGAAGTGGGTGGATGAAGGGAGGTATTCTAATGGTGGGCATACCCACCGATCAATATCTTTTTTCGTTCAGCCCACAGGCTGCATGAAAAAAAAGTTTACAATATATGCCTAACAAGGACCAGCAACGTACTGGTATGTTGCTGGACTTTGAGTGGTTATATCAGAATGATGCCTGCAGGTTTAGGTATCATCTTGGTATCATTCTTTTCAGCCAGCGGTCGGCTTTCATGTAAAAGCAATCCTAGCGGCTAATTAGCCTCTAGACTGCTTTTGCAAGCAGTGGGAGGGAATGCCCCCTCCCCCCCCCACCGTCTTCCATGTTTTTCTCTGGCTTTCCTGTCCCAACAGGGAACCTGAAAATGTAGCCGGTGATTCAGCCAGCTGACCATAGAGCTGATCAGAGACCAGAATGGCTCCAAACATCTCTATGGCCTAAGAAACCGGAAGCTACAAGCATTTCATGACTTCGCCGAATGTAAACAGCGCCATTGGGAAATTGGGAAAGCATTTTATCACACCGATCTTGGTGTGGTCAGATGCTTTGAGAGCAGAGGAGAGATCTAGGGTCTAATAGAGCCCAATTTAAAAAAAAAAGAGTACCTGTCACTACCTATTGCTATCATAGGGGATATTTACATTCCCTGAGATAACAATAAAATTAATAAAAAAAAAAAAAAAATGAAAGGAACAGTTTAAAAATAAGATAAAAAAAGCAAAAAAATAATAAAGAAAAAAAAAAAAAAGCACCCCTGTCCCCCCCTGCTCTCGCGCAAAGGCGAACGCAAGCGTCGGTCTGGCGTCAAATGTAAACAGCAATTGCACCATGCATGTGAGGTATCACCGCAAAGGACAGAACGAGGGCAGTAATTTTAGCAGTAGACCTCCTCTGTAAATCTAAAGTGGTAACCTGTAAAGGCTTTTAAAGGCTTTTAAAAATGTATTTATTTTGTCGCCGCTGCGCGTTTGTGCGCAATTTTAAAGCATGTCATGTTTGGTATCCATGTACTCGGCCTAAGATCATCTTTTTTATTTCATAAACAAATGAGAGCTGCAAAATACTCACCATGCCTCTCAGCAAATAGCTTGGGGTGTCTACTTTCCAAAATGGGGTCATTTGGGGGGGGGGGTTGTGCCATCTAGGCATTCCATGGCCTCTGAAACTGTGCTAGGCAGTGAAGAGTGAAATAAAAAATTTACGCCCTTAGAAAGCCTGAAGGCGGTGCTTGGTTCATCAAACATTTGGGCAATATAGTGTGTTTTAGTGCATTAAAATTTTAAAAAGTGTGTTTTTTCCCCAAAAAATGCGTTTGAAAAATCGCTGCGCAAATACTGTGTGAAAAAAAAAAAATGAAACACCCACCATTTTAATCTGTAGGGCATTTGCTTTAAAAAAATATATAATGTTTGGGGGTTCAAAGTAATTTTTTTGCAAAAAAAAATAACTTTTTCATGTAAACAATAAGTGTCAGAAAGGGCTTTGTCTACAAGTGGTTAGAAGAGTGGGTGATGTGTGACATAAGCTTCTAAATGTTGTGCATAAAATGCCAGGACAGTTCAAACCCCCCCAAATGACCCCGTTTTGGAAAGTAGACACCCCAAGCTATTTGCTGAGAGGCATGTCGAGTCCATGGAATATTTTATATTGTGACACAAGTTGCGGGAAAGAGACAAATCTTTTTTTTTTTTTGCACAAAGTTGTCACTAAATGATATATTGCTCAAACATGCCATGGGAATATGTGAAATTACACCCCCAAACATTATATATTTTTTTAAAGCAAATGCCCTACAGATTAAAATGGTGGGTGTTTCATTTTTTTTTTCACACAGTATTTGCGCAGCGATTTTTCAAACGCATTTTTTTGGGAAAAAACACACTTTTTAAAATTTTAATGCACTAAAACACACTATATTGCCCAAATGTTTGATGAACCAAGCACCGCCTTCAGGCTTTCTAAGGGCGTAAATTTTTGATTTCACTCTTCACTGCCTAGCACAGTTTCAGAGGCCATGGAATGCCCAGATGGCACAACCCCCCCCCCAAATGACCCCATTTTGGAAAATAGACACACCAAGCTATTTGCTGAGAGGTATAGTGAGTATTTTGCAGACCTCACCTTTTTGTCACAAACTTTCGAAAATTGAAAAAAGAAAAAAAAAATACATTTTTCTTGTCTTTCTTCATTTTCAAAAACAAATGAGAGCTGCAAAATACTCACCATGCCTCTCAGCAAATAGCTTGGGGTGTCTACTTTCAAAAATGGGGTCATTTGGGGGGGTTTGTGCCATCTTGGCATTTTATGGCCTTCAAAACTGTGATAGGTAGTGAGGAGTGGAATCACAACTTAACGGCCTTAGAAATCCTGAAGCCGGTACTTGGTTTTCGGGGCCCCGTATGCGGCTAGGCTCCCAAAAAGTCCCACACATGTGGTATCTCCGTACTCAGGAGAAGCAGCAGAATATATTTTGGGGTGTAATTCCACATATGCCCATGGCATGTTTGAGCAATATATCATTTAGTGACAACTTTGTGCAAAAAAAAAAAAAAAGAATTGTCACTTTCCCGCAACTTGTGTCAAAAAATAAAATATTCCATGGACTCAACATGCCTCTCAGCAAATAGCTTGGGGTGTCTACTTTCCAAAATGGGGTCATTTGGGGGGGTTTTGTGCCATCTTGGCATTTTATGGCCTTCAAAACTGTGATAGGAAGTGAGGAGTGAAATCAAAAATTTATGCCCTTAGAAATCCTGAAGGCGGTGCTTGGTTTTCGGGGCCCCGTACGCGGCTAGGCTCCCAAAAAGTCCTAAACATGTGGTATCCCCATACTCAGGAGAAGCAGCAGAATGTATTTTGGGGTGTAATTCCACATATGCCCATGGCATGTTTGAGCAATATATCATTTAGTGACAACTTTGTGCAAAAAAAAAAAAAAAAGTGTTACTTTCCCGCAACTTGTGTCAAAAAAGAAAGTATTCCATGGACTCAACATGCCTCTCAGCAAATAGCTTGGGGTGTCTACTTTCCAAAATGGGGTCATTTGGGGGGGTTTTGTGCCATCTGGGCATTTTATGGCCTTCAAAACTGTGATAGGAAGTGAGGAGTGAAATCAAAAATTTATGCCCTTAGAAATCCTGAAGGCGGTGCTTGGTTTTCGGGGCCCCGTACGTGGCTAGGCTCCCAAAAAGTCCCACACATGTGATATCCCCATACTCAGGAGAAGCAGCTGAATGTATTTTGGGGTGCAATTCCACATAGGCCCATGGCCTGTGTGAGCAATATATCATTTAGTGACAACTTTTTGTAAATATTTTTTTTTTTGTCATTATTCAATCACTGGGGACAAAAAAAATAAATGTTCATTGGGTTCAACATGCCTCTCAGTAATTTCCTTGGGGTGTCTACTTTCCAAAATGGGGTCATTTGGGGGGTTTTGTACTGCCCTGCCATTTTAGCACCTCAAGAAATGACATAGGCAGTCATAAACTAAAAGCTGTGTAAATTCCAGAAAATGAACCCTAGTTTGTAGACGCTATAACTTTTGCGCAAACCAATAAATATACGCTTATTGACATTTTTTTTACCAAAGACATGTGGCCGAATAAATTTTGGCCTAAATGTATGACCAAAATTGAGTTTATTGGATTTTTTTTATAACAAAAAGTAGAAAATATCATTTCTTTTCAAAATTTTTGGTCTTTTTCCGTTTATAGCGCAAAAAATAAAAACGGCAGAGGTGATCAAATGCCATCAAAATAAAGCTCTATTTGTGGGAAGAAAAGGATGCAAATTTCGTTTGGGTACAGCATTGCATGACCGCGCAATTAAAAGTTAAAGCAACGCAGTGCCAAATTGGAAAAAGGCCTCTGGTCCTTAGGCAGCATAATGGTCCGGGGCTCAAGTGGTTAAATCAAAATAATCGCTTATATGTTTTTCTATATCTAGGGAGTAGGTGGGGTGTTGCAAGATATAATTGTTCGCTCGCCAGAGGAACGTATTCCGCTGGGGTGGCGTGTCGTTAATGGAAATAGAGATTGGGGCGTGGTCTGACCACGTCACGGTGTGGATTACAGATGCGCTGATGTTTTGTAATAGCCATTTGTCTGTAAGGAACAAATCAATTCTGGAATAGGAATTGTGGCGGGGTGAGAAATAGGTAAAGTCTTTTTCGGACCCATGATGGCATCTCCACACGTCAAAAATTTCATGTGACGTGATGAGCTGCCTCAGGGGTGACTCTCTCCTTTTCACAGGAGAAGTAGAGTCCATGTGAATATCAGGAACCATATTGAAGTCTCCGCAAACTATCAAATGACCCTTACAGACTGCTCGAGCCTTAGTGAAGGCATTCTTCAGGAAACTGATCTGGCGAGTGTTGGGGGCGTAGATATTCATTAAGGTATAATTAACTTTGTTGAGGGTGAAGGATAGAATGAGATATCTACCGTTGGGGTCAGGGATTTGTTGTAGTAGTTGGAAGTCCAGCCCTTGTTTGATAGCTATGAGAACTCCTCTTTTCTTGGAACTATAGGTGGCATGATATATTTGGTGGTACTGCCGGTTGCGGCATAGGGTTGTTGCCTCGGGGAGCAGGTGAGTTTCCTGGACACAGAGGATGTCACAGTCTAATTTTACAGCAGTGTGCCAGAGAGAGTGGCGTTTTGCCGGGTGGTTGAGGCCCTTGGCATTGAGGGACACAATGTTGCAGGGCATGTTCAGAGAATAGTGGGTGAGGTGTGTTGAGTGTAGAAGTGTCACTTACAGTTAGTTGCTTGTAGCGTGCGGGCTGCTGGTGGTGGTGTCGGTGATGAAGTTGCTGGACGGTCGGTCACTTGCGTGTTGTTGGAGATCTGGATCGGAAGCCGCAGGAGGGAGCTGAAGGGAAGCAACAAGTTAAAAGGCTGGAAGAGCCAACGGTAAGAACAAGAACTGATAATAGATTTATCTTTCTACTGCAATCTCGCTGTATAAGAAAC
The DNA here is from genome assembly GCA_037952925.1 of Lithobates clamitans. Classification (NCBI taxonomy): domain Eukaryota; kingdom Metazoa; phylum Chordata; class Amphibia; order Anura; family Ranidae; genus Lithobates; species Lithobates clamitans. The sequence goes on along the minus strand of JBBGZY010000062.1, from coordinate 1,111,534 downwards.
ATGGCGGTGTAAATATCAGAGAGCTTATAAAAAGCTATGCCGCAGGTGGGGGAAAACAGTTAGTGTTCAAAAAGAGAAAAATAGAACAACTAGGAGCATTGCTCAAGGCAGCGAAGGAGAAATGAGCTGTAGAGGTTGTGGCCCAACTTATTCAGGTATTCATGTGGGTGTGGTGTATCTTGGGGTTCTGGTTGTTGCACCTGTGGGAAGAATTTTGTTGTGGCAGAGGGGGGATGCCTTCTGTTGGGTGTTCTAAAATAATGCCCCATTCATGCAGAAGGCGCAGCCCCTTCATTAGGTCGTTGATAGCGTGGGTGGTGCCATTTTTCGTGATGAGGATGGTCGCCGGGTATCTCCATTTGTACAGGATTTTATGGTTGGAGAGGCCTTTTGTGATGGGGTTAAGATTCCTCCTCCTTTGTAGAGTGAACTTGGAAAGATCTGGAAAGATCTGTATTGCCTCGTAGGGTCTGGGCAGGGGAGCTTTGGCTCTGGCTTCTGTCATCATTTTTTCTTTAATGTGGAAAAAATGGATTCGCATGAGGACGTCTCTTGGTACTGATGCCGCTAGGTGAGACGGTTTGGCAATCCTATGTATTCTGTCGATAACGATATCTCTGGGGGCCGCGTCAGGTAGAATAGTGTGTATGAGGTCTTTGGCATATTTAGGGAGATCATTCGGGGGTATGGACTCAGGGACCCCTCGCAGTTTGACGTTGTTACGTCAAGAACGATCTTCCAAATCGGCCAGCTTGGCCCGGACCCAGTTTTGCTCATCTATAATGTCATTCACTGTGGCTGAACATTCTGTCATTCCCCTCTCCATGTTAGAGCTTCTATTGTCCATAGAGTGCATCTCTGTGGAGATTTTACTGAATAGGGATGATAAATCTGTCATCAGAGAGGTTTGCAGGGACATCAGCATCTCTTTTAGGGTTGTGTCTATTACTGGCTGGCCTGAGGTGGGGAAAGATGCCATGGAATGTGCAGGGCCTGATTAGACTGAAAGGGGTTGAAGGCTTGGGCCTGGGCTGCAGCGCTGGCATGAGGAGAATGCGGTTGCGGTGTATCCATCCGCATCCGAGCCTTAGCAGGGCTGGAAGTTAGGGGATCAGATCCAGGGTCATGAGTAGGGGATATAGGCAGAGGAGCTGTGCCCATTTCAGTATGGATGTCATCAGGGAGGTCTGTGTAAGCCTCTCTCTGTCAGGCCGCCGGCGCCATCTTGGAAAGCACTGACCTTGTCCTGGGGAAACAGGAACGTGGTGAGTTTTCTGAGGCCTCGTTCTCCCATCCGTTGGTGGGACATTGTCGGTCAGCACTGCGGGCAGCTGTGAGGAGATTTTGGGGCAAATCGCTAAGGTCTGTCGGGCGTTATTCGATCCAGTATTCTCCCTCGCTGTGGAGCTGTGAGATCAAGCAGCCATCTTCAGCGCCGGCTAGCCACGCCCCCCCCCTAAGGCCCATATTTTCAGCCCCTGCTTAACAGGAGCGTGTAATTACAATTTTTGATGCAATTCTTTGCAGCAGGGCTAGTTCCTGCGCTCCAACTAGAGTATCTGTGAGGGGTTGCAGTGTTGTGGCACCAGTGCCTAAGGCCCAATTTTTCTGCCCCTGTTCATCAGGGACATGCAATTACAATTCTTGATCTAATATTTCACAGCAGGGCCCTGTGAGGGCTTACAGTGTTGTGGCCACAACACCACCTAAGGCCCAAATTTCTGCTGAGTATATGGGGCAGGCCCCTACTTTCAAACATCCAACTTACAAACGACTCCTACTTGCAACTGGAAGGAGACAACAGGAAGTGAGATGAAATCTACCCCTAGGAAGGGAAATTCTCTCCCGATATGCCCCGTAAACATGATCGGACATTGATCGGACATTCCGACAACAAAATCCATGGATTTTTTCAGACGGATGTTGGCTCAAACTTGTTTTGCGTACACACGGTCGCACAAAGTTGTCGGAATTTCCGCTCGTCAAGAACACGGTGACGTACACCACGTAGACTAGAAAAGGCCAGTTCAGAACCAAGCGTGGCACCCTTTGGGCTCCTTTTGCTAATCTCGTGTTAGTAAAAGTTTGGTGAGAGATGATTTGCACTTTTTCAGACTCGTGGTTTTCAGATAGTTTTCTGCTGTTCAGTTTGTGCTTGTGGGTTTGTATCTGCTCTTCAGTGCGTGCAGCAAGCTACGTGTGACTCTATCATTGTGTTCTCATTAGTTCGTTACTGTTTTTCAGGTCGCTCTTCACAGGCCTTGCTGTTCTTCAGTGCATTCTGTTACTTTGTTCTGAGCAGCCGACCATTTTCTAGCCATGTTGCACATACGTACTCCTTGTAGAGTTTGTGCTGTGCGGGGGCTTGGTGTTGGGGTCCTTACCTTGACACAAGTCCAGTCCATGAACAGGGTGGGGAGGAGTTCATGGACCAAGAATTGGTTGCTCCAGTGTGACCAGTTCTGTCTGCTAAGTCAGCTGATACCAATTCTTTATCTGTCCTCAATCATCTATCTGCTGACTTTGCCAAACCCATACTCACTATACCCACCTCTTTTGTGGTCAGTTGTATGGATGAATTCCCCAAAACATGTAGTGCAAGGGCTTGCCTGTATACTTTCAAATGGTACGGTTTAATGTTTTTGTATCCTATTATTATCTTGATAGGTAATAGCAGAATGTCCAAATGTGCTCAAATGTGTACAATGTGTATTTATATCTTTGTATTATGACACTTCTTACCTGTCCAGTGGGCTGCCAATAGTGTAACTAAGGAGGGGCTGTTCAAAGCAATACCCATTATTTAGGCATTCATCTCTCAATGAAGTGGAGAGGGTTACCTGTCCAAGAGCTCCCCCCCCTATAATGTTAGAAATGGCCCATGAGAGGGGGGCAGGGGGAATCTGATAGGTGCACCTTATACTTTGGTCTTTAAAAACTCCCTCAAATAAATGTTATCTTGATGTTGGCCAAGAATGTTTGTGTCTAATCTGCTTTCCCTGTTTATGTGCAAAATAATTGTTTTTCACAGTTTCCTTCCATGCCACAGGAATGGCAGACTGTGGCCTCCCACTTTGCCCAGCGGTGGGACTTCCCTAACTGCGGAGGGGTAATTGATGGGAAACATGTCCACATCGTCCCACCACCCAACTTGGGGTCATACTATTATAATTATAAGGGGTTCAATAGTATTGTGATGTTGGCGGTGGTGTCGGCTACCTATGAGTTCCTGTATGTGGACATGGGGAAGAATGGCCGGATGTCCGATGGTGGAGTCATCACCCAGACGGAGTTCTACAGGCATCTCCAGAATGGCAGCTTGGACTTGCCACCTCCAGAAGACAATGTGGAAGGACTCCCATTCGTCTTCGTTGCATTGAAGCATTTGCGCTGGGGGACCATCTTATGCGGCCATTCCCGATGAGGACCCTCACCCCGGACCAGAGGGTTTTTAATTAACGGCTGGCCAGAGCCAGAAGAGTGGTGGAGAACACTTTTGGAATCATGGCCAGCCGGTTCCACCTATTTCTTACACCCATACACATGGCGGAGTACAAACTGAATCATATTATCCTGGCGTGCTGTGTTCTACACAACTTTTTACGGCAACATTCTGCCAACTATGCTGGCTCAGTTGGGCCTGAGGCTGGAATTCCAAATGAACCAACCCTGACGGCGCTTGAAAGCGGCCGTCCTGGCTTGCCCCCCCTGAGTGCCGGTGATGTCCAGCTAAGATACCTTGAATTCTTTGCGGGTAGGAGGGCTATCAATATTCCAGACAATGTCTAAAACCTTTTTCAAATAAAAAAAACTACTCAAATCTTTGGTGACATTTACTGCTTGTGTTTGTTTTAGCTGACCCTGACAGAAATGTGGCGAGACCTGAAAATGGCGTGATTGTGTAACCTTACAAAACACTGTTGGGTGTTATTTACTAAAGGCAAAGACACTTTGCACTACAAGTGCACTTGAAACTGCACTTGTAGTGCAAAGTGGATTTGCCCTTAGGAAATAACACCCATTGTCACAGAAAACACCAATTAGAGCACCAAAAAAGCGTTGGTGCATTGAGACAATAATCCACACATTCTTGATTAACAATCTTTTTAATACCAGCACAATCACATGTGCATTTAGAAAAGGTTTTTAAAACAAACCAACATGTTTGTTGTATAACAATTTTTGGGGTCACATTAGAAAAAGTAGAAATGTCCATTTAAGATAAAACAGGCATGTTTAAAACCAACAAGAAAGACACAAATCTTGAACTTACAAAGTTCACATTTGGTAGAACTTGAAGGCAATATCAGACATGAGTATTTACAAACTGTGTTTGATATTGCGTTCAGATGGAGTGAAGTCACCCCAGGAAAAGCCAAATTTTGAAGATGCACACAAATTTACGAATGTCAACATGTGCTACCTGCCATCACGGGGGATCAAGGGACGTGTTTGGGGGGTGCAACCCCTTCCTCACAGCTAATTTATTATTGAGGAAGGGGTTGCACCCCCAAAATGCGTCCATTGATCTCCAGTGATGGCAGATAGCACATTTTGACACACTGTGTGCCTCTTCAAAATTTGGCTTTTCTCAAATTTGTCAAAAAATGTCAAAAATTTGTAGCACACAAAAAAACAAAAAGGGATTTGGAGGGGTTTTAAAACTCTCCCTAAAACATGAATGATGTTCTTCATTTTTTGAAGAACATCATTGATGTTTTTCTTGATGTTTTCCAAGTCCCTATTACACCCCATGATCTCCCCAATCAGGATCTGTGCACTTTCCGAGGTGAAAGGATCTGGATCCACAACATCACGATCACCTAAAAAGATAGAAACCAAAAAACACCATGTATTATAAATATGCCGGAATCCATCTCTTACCTGAGCCTGTGGTCGCAGACACTCACCTGTTGTGGTGCCAATTTCCACCACATCTTCCTCCTCCTGCTCTGCTTGTCTTGGGTGGATTTCCCTTTCTTCCAGAGGTGGGGGGTCTGCGGTCTCCTCCGAGTCTTTTCTCCCCTAAGTAAAAAAAAAATTGGTATACTTAGCAAACAGATATTTGATGGCAGAACTATAAATATGAAACATTGCTTGGAAGTGGGGTACAATTGTCTATTTTGGCAGAGTTCCAAGATGTAGAATTTTTAGTGTCCATTGTCAAGCTTCAATACTTTACCTGTTTTGTACAACCTTCACAGATGGAGACACCCCTATAGTATACACTGGAGCACCTGTGTGGGCCCCCTAATAAAAAGGGTGTTCATGAGTCCAACACTAGCGCTCCAGCGTCCAGATGTGTAACCAGCTGCTGAGTGTCTTCTCCTTACACAGAATCTAGTTTGCATTTCATTCTAGTAGCAAACACATCTACACAACCAAATTAGTTTTAGAGAAGTAGGCCCTAAAAAATGTGGGCAAATGCATATGGCCAAAACAATGGTGTTTTCTAGGCCGAATGACCAATGTTTTATACAAACTAATAATGTGCCCATGAACATGAAAGTTGCCTTTTGAAACTGGAAAACAGTTAGGAAAAGCACATGGAGCATCACAAACGTAATAAACATAGAATAGGAACACAGGACAACTACTTACTTTTTTGCAGCACTCTCCGGATATTTCGGTACTGCTCATGCTCTCTTAATTTCAGGTCCGAACACTGCTTCCTGAGCTGATCTTTCGATCGCCGTACCCCGAAATTCCGGTGCAGACTCTTGACCACTTTCGCCATGATCTTGGCCTTTCTGACATTGGGGTTGGGGTAAGGTCCATACTTCCCATCATAGTCGGCCCTCTTCAGGATGTCGACCATCTCCACCATCTCCCCAAAGGACATATTCGATGCCTTAAATCTTCTCCTTCTGGATCCAGACGTTTCAGGCTCCGGACTTTCTTCCTCCTCCTCCTCGTTGCTGTAATTAGCACGCACCTGTTGTGTCTCCGCCATGTGCTCTTCCCCCACTGCGCCAAACGAAAAGGGGCGGGGAATACACTAGAAAGAACGTGAGGGGCGGGCGGAGTTATACGCATGGGCAGTTTGTATAAAGCGTAACACGCGTGCGTAGTACGTACGATCTGTGAGCGGAGGAAGGAGTATCGGAGGCGCCGATCGTGATAACGAAGGTAAGATCTAAACTTGGGCCTATACTGCTTCTAGATTGAGGCCTATATTGTAACAAGATTAGGAGAGTTTTGCCTGACATTAGGGTTTGTCTTGTGTTATGTCTTGCAGATAAAATGGATGACTTCAATGACCACAACTTCCTCCCCCTGTTCATAGACAAGTACAGGGATCTGCCCTGTCTGTGGCAGGTGAAACATCCACATTATAATCATAAACAAAAGAGGCAGACAGCGCTGGAGAAATTGCTAGAGTTGGTGAAGCCGGTGGTCCATAACGCAACCATCCCCTATTTAAAAGCCAAAATTGGTGGCCTGAGGAGCACTTATCTTAGGGAGCGCAAAAAGGTCACGGATTCCCAGAGATCTGGAGCTGCAGCAGATGACATTTATGTCCCCAGGCTGTGGTACTATGAGAGACTGCGATTTCTGTCAGACCAGACTGGAGTCAGGGAATCCCTCTCAACCCTTCCTTCCACTCTTCTTTCCACCCCAGCTGAGGCTTCCGATGTCCAACCTGGGACTTCCAGCCAGGAAGAAGTGGAGGAGCCCAGCTTGAGCCAGGTATAGCATTGTTCTACAGATTTCTGGTTAATAAATAAATGATCTTTACTAGATGTTGTTATTGATCACTAATTGCTGATTTAATACAATTTTTTAAATATCAATAGAGAGTAGTGGGCAAAAATAATTGGGACAAGAATGAAAAATGCTGGGCTCAGAAGGATAGTCTGTTATATATGTGAACATTCAATTTGCAACAGTCATGAGGTGAAAACTATGTCCCTTTTTCATACACAGGAAGACCTCAGCCAGGACGAGGCTGTGGAATGTGGCACACAGGAGGAGGCTGTGGAATGTGGCAGCCAGGAGGAGGCAGAGGTTAGTGGCAGCCAGGAGGAGGCGGGGGTTAGTGGCAGCCAGGAGAAGCCTGGGACCAGTAGGAGCCTGACTGAATCGCAGGTTCCTCCCCTCCGCCTTCCAAACAAAAGACCCAGGAAGGGGAGTCACATGCAGGATTCAGCACTCAGGCTGATTCAGAAGGCTTCTGCATCCCTCAGGGCCTTAACCACTCCTGAAGAGGCCTTTGCCAGCATGGCTGCCACCAAACTGAAGGGCATGCAGGAGGGTCAATGCCTCAGGTGTGAGAAATTACTTTATAAAGTCCTAACTAAGGGGGTGAGTGGCGAAATCACACCCAATACCGACGTGATTGAGTTGGACCATCCTCCTCCTCCTCCTACCACAACTACACCACCACAGCCACAGCGTGGAAGGAAGCGTGGAAGGAAGACCAGAGAGTGATGGCCCTTGGTTCAGTCTGGTGTGACAAAAGATGCAGGCTCTTGTATGACCACAGCCTGGGGACACAGATGTCATCTGCTGCTTTCAGGATCTCTGGGACTTCTGGACCAGACTGCACTCCATTATATATGCACTCTTCAGGCCACCAATTTTGCTGGAAAAGAATTGATGTGTGCCCTGGGGGCCAAAGGCTTCGCCAATTTCTGCTGTTTCTCCAGCGTTGCCTCCCTCTATGTTTGGTTCTGAGCCCTTAATAAAGGAATTTTTGTTTCAATTATACTCGCCTATGTGTGTTTTCCTTCAAAAAGGACAGTTTGTTTGTGAGGAGGCAGGTACATTTCAAAAATACAATGTGAAATTAACAAGAGACACCAACACCAAGCAACCTCCTTGAGATTAAAGAATGCAAAATAATAATGGTGTTGTGGTAACTTGACACACAAAACACACACAAAAATATTATGGAGTAAAACCCCCAAAAAAATAAAAAAATACATCAGCCTTGAAAAAAATACAAAACAAAAATAAAACAAAAAAAAAATTTGGTCAGATGTAACAAATCAAAATATATTGGAGTGAATCACGATAAATAATATAGAAAGAAGTTTGTGAGAAGTCTGTGTGAATATGAGCAGCAAAACTACTTCATTCTTCTCACATTATAAAAAAGAAAAGAGTGCGCTGTATTAAACAATTTAAAACATGCAGCGTGATGAAAATGCTGTATCCTTTCAGAACGCTAATTTTACCAGACCGAGCTGTTCCATCTCAGAATTTTTTCTGAGCATGCGTGGCACTTTGTGCGTCGGAATTGTCCACACACCGTCGGAATTGACGTGATCGGATTTTGTTGTCGGAAAATTTTATAGCCTGCTCTCAAACTTTGTGTGTCGGAAAATCCGATGGAAAATGTCCGATGAAGCCCACACACGGTCGGAATTTCCGACAACACGCTCCGATCGCACATTTTCCTTCGGAAAATCTGACCGTGTGTACGGGGCATAGGAGTTATTATGGGAAAAACTTTTCTCCTTTACACTGATGCTTTATCACCAATCCTTGTTTCACTAAAAACCAAATTTTCAAAAAACATTTGTCATTGGGACAAAAAAAGTGAGGTGAAATCTTCTGAAGAAGAGCACAGACAGCAAAACAAATTTCACAGGGGTGATAACCCTTCCCTATGTTTTCCAAAAAGCTTAAAATAGATTTTTTGGCTGGAGCTAAACACGTTAAAAATGTACCAGTTCAAAATTACAAACAGATTCTACTTAACAACAAACCTACAGTCCCTGTCTTGTTTGCACCGCCTGTATACTGCTGTTCAGAGTATATAGGGCCTGGGGGCCCCACACCTTTCCTTTTTTAATTTGGGTGCAGGGTTCCCCTTAATATCCATACAGGACACAAAAGGGCCTGGTAATGGACTGGGGGGTACTCATGCTCACTGATTTTCATCCATATTGCCAGGACCCGACATTACATTAAAGCCGCAAGCAGTTTTAAATGACTTTTATTCCTTTAAAAATTTCATTTTGTGCAGGGACTGTTCTAAGCACGGGAAACACGCGCCACTTTACAGGCATACTATAGACACCCCCCAGATACGATATTTAACCAGTTGCCGACCGCCGCACGACGATGTACGTCGACAGAGCGGCACGGGCAGGCAAAAGGGCTTACCTGTACGTCCTTGCCTGCCCGCGGGTGGGGGGTCCGATCGGACCCCCCCCGGTGCCTACGGCGGTTGGCAAATGTCCCCCGGCGATCGGTGGTGAGGGGGAGGCCATCCATTCGTGGCCCCCCCCTCGCGATCGCTCCCAGCCAATGGGATCATTTCCCTGCCTCTGTATTGTACACAGAGGCAGAGGAAATGATGTCATCTCTCCTCGGCTCGGTATTTTCCGTTCCGGGCCGAGGAGAAAAGACTGTAATGTGAGTGCACCAACACACACACACACAGTAGAACATGCCAGGCACACATTACACCCCGATTCCCCCCCCCCGATCGCCCCCCCGATCACCCCCCCCTGTCACAAACTGACACCAAGCAGGTTTTTTTTTTTTTTTTTTTCTGATTACTGCATGATGTCAGTTTGTGACAGTTACAGTTTTAGGGCAGTGAGTGTTAGGCCCCCTTTAGATCTAGGATACCCCCCTAACCCCCCCTAATAAAGTTTTAACCCCTTGATCACCCCCCGTCACCAGTGTTGCTAAGCGATCATTTTTCTGATCGCTGTATTAGTGTCGCTGGTGACGCTAGTTAGGGACGTAAATATTTAGGTTCGCCGTCAGCATTTTATAGCGACAGGGACCCCCATATACTACCTAATAGATGTTTTAACCCCTTGCTTGCCCCCTAGTTAACCCTTTCACCACTGATCACCGTATAACCGTTACGGGTGACGCTGGTTAGTTCGTTTATTTTTTATAGTGTCAGGGCACCCGCCGTTTATTACAGAATAAAGGTTTAGCCCCCTGATCGCCCGGCAGTGATATGCGTCGCCCCAGGCAGCGTCAGATTAGCGCCAGTACCGCTAACACCCACGCACGCGGCATACGCCTCCCTTAGTGGTATAGTATCTGTACGGATCAATATCTGATCCGATCAGATCTATACTAGCCTCCCCAGCAGTTTAGGGTTCCCAAAAACGCAGTGTTAGCGGGATCAGCCCAGATACCTGCTAGCACCTGCGTTTTGCCCCTCCGCCCGGCCCAGCCCACCCAAGTGCAGTATCAATCGATCACTGTCACTTACAAAACACTAAACGCATAACTGCAGCGTTCGCAGAGTCAGGCCTGATTCCTGCGATCGCTAACAGTTTTTTTGGTAGCGTTTTGGTGAACTGGCAAGCACCAGCCCCAGGCAGCGTCAGTTTAGCGCCAGTACCGCTAACACCCATGCACGCAGCATACACCTCCCTTAGTGGTATAGTATCTGAATGGATCAATATCTGATCTGATCAGATCTATACTAGCGTCCCCAGCAGTTTAGGGTTCCCACAAACGCAGTGTTAGCGGGATCAGCCCAGATACCTGCTAGCACCTGCGTTTTGCCCCTCCGCCTGGCCCAGCCCAGCCCACCCAAGTGCAGTATCGATCGATCACTGTCACTTACAAAACACTAAACGCATAACTGCAGCGTTCGCAGAGTCAGGCCTGATCCCTGCGATCGCTAACAGTTTTTTTTGTAGCGTTTTGGTGAACTGGAAAGCACCAGCGGCCTAGTACACCCCGATCGTAGTCAAACCAGCACTGCAGTAACACTTGGTGACGTGGCGAGTCCCATAAGTGCAGTTCAAGCTGGTGAGGTGGCAAGCACAAGTAGTGTCCCGCTGCCACCAAAAAGACAAACACAGGCCCGTCGTGCCCATAATGCCCTTCCTGCTGCATTCGCCAATCCTAATTGGGAACCCACCGCTTCTGCAGCGCCCATACTTCCCCCATTCACATCCCCAACCAAATGCAGTCGGCTGCATGAGAGGCATTTTCTTTATGTCCTCCCGAGTACCCCTACCCAACGAACCCCCCCAAAAAAAGATGTCGTGTCTGCAGCAAGCGCGGATATAGGCGTGACACCCGCTATTATTGTCCCTCCTGTCCTGACAATCCTGGTCTTTGCATTGGTGAATATTTTGAACGCTACTATGCACTAGTTGAGTATTAGCGTAGGGTACAGCATTCCACAGACTAGGCACACTTTCACAGGGTCTCCCAAGATGCCATCGCATTTTGAGAGACCCGAACCTGGAACCGGTTACAGTTATAAAAGTTAGTTACAAAAAAAGTGTAAAAAAAAAAAAAAAAAACACAAACAAAAATATAAAAAAAAAAAAAAAATAGTTGGCGTTTTATTGTTCTCTCTCTCTCTATTCTCTCTAATGTTCTGCTCTTTTTTACTGTATTCTATTCTGCAATGTTTTATTGTTATTATGTTTTATCATGTTTGCTTTTCAGGTATGCAATTTTTTATACCTTACCGTTTACTGTGCTTTATTGTTAACCATTTTTTTGTCTTCAGGTACGCCATTCACGACTTTGAGTGGTTATACCAGAATGATGCCTGCAGGTTTAGGTTTTATCTTGGTATCATTCTTTTTAGCCAGCGGTCGGCTTTCATGTAAAAGCAATCCTAGTGGCTAATTAGCCTCTAGACTGCTTTTACAAGCAGTGGGAGGGAATGCCCCCCCCCAACGTCTTCCGTGTTTTTCTCTGGCTCTCCTGTCTCAACAGGGAACCTGAAAATGCAGCCGGTGATTCAGCCAGCTGACCATAGAGCTGATCAGAGACCAGAGTGGCTCCAAACATCTCTATGGCCTAAGAAACCAGAAGCTACGAGCATTTTATGACTTAGATTTCGCCGGATGTAAACAGCGCCATTGGGAAATTGGGAAAGCATTTTATCACACCGATCTTGGTGTGGTCAGATGCGTTGAGGGCAGAGGAGAAATCTAGGGTCTAATAGACCCCAATTTTTGCAAAAAAGAGTACCTGTCACTACCTATTGCTATGATAGGGGATATTTACATTCCCTGAGATAACAATAAAAATGATTTTAAAAAAAAATGAAAGGAACAGTTTAAAAATAAGATAAAAAAATAATAATAATAAAGAAAAAAAAAAAAAAAAGCACCCCTGTCCCCCCTGCTCTCGCGCTAAGGCGAACGCAAGCGTCGGTCTGACGTCAAATGTAAACAGCAATTGCACCATGCATGTGAGGTATCACCGCGAACGTCAGATTGAGGGCAGTAATTTTAGCAGTAGACCTCCTCTGTAAATCTAAAGTGGTAACCTGTAAAGGCTTTTAAAAATGTATTTAGTTTGTCGCCACTGCACGTTTGTGCGCAATTTTAAAGCATGTCATGTTTGGTATCCATGTACTCGGCCTAAGATCATCTTTTTTATTTCATCAAACATTTGGGCAATATAGTGTGTTTTAGTGCATTAAAATGTAAAAAAGTGTGTTTTTTCCCCAAAAAATGCGTTTGAAAAATCGCTGCGCAAATACGGTGTGAAAAAAAAAAATGAAACACCCACCATTTTAATCTGTAGGGCATTTGCTTTAAAAAAATATATAATGTTTGGGGGTTCAAAGTAATTTTCTTGCAAAAAAAAATATTTTTTTATGTAAACAATAAGTGTCAGAAAGGGCTTTGTCTTCAAGTGGTTAGAAGAGTGGGTGATGTGTGACATAAGCTTCTAAATGTTGTGCATAAAATGCCAGGACAGTTCAAAACCCCCCCAAATGACCCCATTTTGGAAAGTAGACACCCCAAGCTATTTGCTGAGAGTCATGTTGAGTCCATGGAATATTTTATATTGTGACACAAGTTGCGGGAAAGAGACAATTTTTTATTTTTTTTTGTGCAAAGTTTTCACTGAATGATATATTGCTCAAACATGCCATGGGAATATGTGAAATTACACCCCAAAATACATTCTGTTGCTTCTCCTGAGTATGGGGATACCACATGTGTGAGACTTTTTGGGAGCCTAGCCGCGTACGGGACCCCGAAAACCAAGCACCGCCTTCAGGCTTTCTAAGGCCGTAAATTTTTGATTTCACTCTTCACTGCCTATCATGGAATGCCCAAAAAAACCCCCCAAATGACCCCATTTTGGAAAGTAGACACCCCAAGCTATTTGATGAGAGGTATAGTGAGTATTTTGCAGACATCAGTTTTTGTCACAAAGTTTTGAAAATTGAAAAAAGAAAAAAAAAATTTTTTTTCTCGTCTTTCTTTATTTTCAAAAACAAATGAGAGCTGCAAAATACTCACCATGCCTCTCAGCAAATAGCTTGGGGTGTCTACTTTCCAAAATGGGGTCATTTGGGGGGGGTTGTGCCACCTGGGCATTCCATGGCCTCCGAAACTGTGATAGGCAGTGAGGAGTAAAATCAAAAATGTACGGGGGCGTGGCCGGACGTGATACAGGGAGGACGTGTGAATGCTGTGCTCCGTCCAGGCATATTACATCCATTGCCATCCCTGCCTTATTTTCCCTGGGATAAAGCTCATCCACCGCTGAGACCGACCCCAACCTTCCCAGCTACAGATCCAGCTGGATCTTGCCTGAAACCCGGCTCATCTGAGCCTCTTTAGGCCTCCTGACTGCCCTGGCCTACCAACTACCGCCGCCATATTGAGGCCTACGGCCTGCCCGGAGCCTTACGCTCACCTGTGCTGCGGAGCGGGGGACGATCGGGTCCTCCTCTTGGGACTTTCCGACCGGGACATCCGAACCACCACAGCGAGGAGACGGATACCGGCAGCGTAAGAGAGAACCGAGCGGGACCCTCCCTCTCCATCCCGGGTCCTCCCGCAGTCTGACGCCACTCCTGGGCCTATCCACCGGCCATCCTGGACTCTGTGAGTACCTGGGCTGCTGCCCGAGCCTTCTCCTGTCCCTGCTCTGCAGTATCTGGCCCCAAAGTTCCCGTTTTTTGAGCTTTTAGAGTCCCGGTCCGGGCCCGAGGGGGGACCCCCCCCGGCCGGCCTCAGCCTTCAGGACAGGCCGCGGCTTCGGCCTAGTCCTGGAGGTCGGCGGCCATCTTGGTGCTCCTAATACCCCCACAGCACATTTCCTGCAATTGAATCACCTATTGACTGCCTGTAGACACTATACCCTGCCTCACACCTGCAAACCTTACAGCTGCCACCTCAACTCCCCCTGATTCTTAATGTGACCACCTCCAGACCGGCGTGCAGGGAAGCAGACATGTAAGAGGAGTCCTTTGATCCCCGTCTCTTTAAGAGATGCTCCTACAAAGCTAACAGTCCCCCATTAATCGCAGGAGCAATATCATAACAAGACATCAGACCCTCCCAAACACTGCATGGGGAAGATTGGTTTCCAGAAGGCAATATACAGAGGTTTTATCCCACCGCCATCGTCGCAGACCCCTAATACCATGGAGCGCTTCTTATATAAACAGAGATCCCCAACCTCCAGTGAACAGCCGAGACCCTCGGACACTGCTGACCCACATTTTTTGCCGGAAGGCATGACCCAAGATAATAACAGATCTCAATCCTCCCTGCATTCTCTTCCACCCAATCACCCCGTGGATGTGGTGACAGTAGCTGTTCTAGACACAAAGTTGAACTCATTACTACACGAATTAACCCGCAGCATCGCTAAAGAAGTGAGCAAAATAGCACATGAGTTACGGGGTGAAATCGACCAATTAGGTGAACGCACCAACACACTGGAGAACAAATTTGATGAACTGACCCAATATGTACATGTTCTCGAAAAGGACAATTCCAACCTGAAACATACAGTCTCCCTACTTCAACTCCAACAAGAAGATCTGGAAAATCGTGAAAGACGCCAGAATCTGAGGATAAGGGGAATCCCTGAGACGGTGAGTGACAAGGAAATACGTCCCTACCTTCTAGGCCTATTCGTCACTTTAGCCCCACATATACCGGACATAGACTGGCGTATGGACAGGGCGCATAGGTCTCTGGCTCCAAAACCTCCTCCTACTGCCAACCCCAGAGATATTATTGTCCGCTTCCACTTCTACGAGAGCAAAGAGGCCCTCACACTTGCAACGCGTAACAAGTCACGGATTGACTATAAACAACACAAAATCCAGATATTTAACGATCTGTCTCCAATCACTCTGGCCAAAAGACGCAGTTTCCGTCCTGTCACTACCCACCTACAAAACCATCAAGTTCCCTACCGCTGGGGATTCCCCTTCCGTCTAACCGTTTCCAAAGATGGTGTTCAACATTCCCTGAGAGATCTTTACGAAAGTGAAGCCTTTATTCGTAACCTAGGTCTTCCCCCACTGCCTGAAGAAGACTCTATACCCCAAGCTCCAAGCCTCAGACCACTTACCACACCAGCTAAAATTTGGACCCCAGTCCAACGAAGATCCCAGAAGAACTCTTCTACCCCACAACGAGCCAATCGTCACAGATATCCAACCTGATGTGACTTATTATTTTTCTTTTTCCTACTTTCTTTTTTCCCAATATTTTTGCTCTTTTTTCCATGGCCAGGAAATATTTACCATGGATATCCCAGTGACCTCATAGTGCTTAGGTCACCTTGTTTGAGAGGTCACACCTCTTATTGATATCTACCTCTATGTCACATACCAGTTTGTCTTAAGATTTATCTACATGTTTATAGTACCATGCCAAACACCCTTGCTCCTCCTGTCTGTTTGTTCTATTTTGGTTTTACAAAAACAGAGACGAGGATCTACACACCTCCCCTCCTCCTCTAATAATCCCTGCAGGCTAACATGCCCCCCCTCATGACCCAAGGCTTCTGCCTGGGCAGCCTGAAATTTTTTCTCAGGCTTTTCAAAAATTATTTTTTCTTTTTTCCTTTTTTAACATTTTTTGTCTTCCAATGCAATTTAGTTCCTAATTTTTTTGTCTCCTTTGGAGTTTCCATATGCAGGTCTTTTTTCTTTTTTTTTTCCTTCTGACCTATATATGTTTTTTCAAGGTTGCACTTACATTATTATATCAAATGTAAGAAATGTTTGTTTTCAAATGTTCCTTTTTAAGGATGCTCAGATACATGTTCCCAGTCTTTATACTGCATTAGCTCTTTTTTGTTTAACCGAATATGGCCCTCAAAATCTATTCTTGTAATGTTAAGGGATTAAATTCCATAGGCAAAAGGTGGCAGGCCTTAAAAGAATTTAAATCATCCAAAGCAGAGGTGATTATGGTTCAGGAAACCCATTTCAAGCCCAGTGGCTCCTTCAAGTTCGCCTCTAGACACTTTCCCATAGCATATACTGCCTCTGACCCCTCTGGAAAAGCGGGAGTGGCAATCCTTTTTAAACGCACAAGCCCAATAAAAATAATTTCCTCCTACCTAGACCCTCACGGTAGGTTCATATTCCTGAAGTGTAGTCACCTATCTACCTCTTTTTCCTTAATTAACATTTATGCACCAAATGTAGGACAGATCGGTTTCCTTGAAAAAGTTTTTGAGAAATTACAACCCTTCTCCCAGCCGTTCATGATCATGGGAGGCGACTTCAATGTGTGCATGTCCCCGACCAGGGACAGGAAAACTCTATTTCAAACCGCCTCACAATCTTCCTCTAAGAAATTATCAACATCCTTTCGCAAACTAGTTAGATCCCATAATCTATTTGATTCTTGGAGGATAAAACACCCGACCCAAAAACACTATACATTCTACTCTCATCCCCACAAGTCTTATTCTAGACTAGATTACTTCCTTATTACTGGTCCCCTATTGCCCTATGTAGTATCTTCTGAAATAAATCCTATTACCTGGTCGGATCATGCGCCTATTGAACTCGAAGTATTACTGGCGAAGCCTTTTACTAAGACCTGCCACTGGTGCCTTAATGAATCCCTACTTAAAAATCCTTTATCTCAAACTCAATTACAGCAGAAATTAATTGAGTTTTTTCAGCTTAATGATGGCTCGGTCCCGGAGATTTCCACCCTGTGGGAGGCCCATAAAGCCTTTTTTAGAGGTGAATGCATAGCTATAAGCTCACGCCTAAAGAAAGATTCTGTACAACTTAAAGATCTTATTACCCAACTGCAAACAGCGGAAAAAAATCTGCTGGCCTCCCCCACGGTGGAAAAATTGAGAAATGTCATCTCAATCCGAGATCGAATCAAGTCTTTCGATATGAATCAAATTTCCAAATCCATGTTATGGGCTAAGCAAAAATTTTACGACTATGCAAACAAACCACATAGGATGCTAGTGAACAAATTAAAACCTCGGCCCCTTCTATCTATACCCGACCACTTGATGCAATCCAATGGCACCCCCACATACTGTCCGAAAACTATGTCAAAGGTCTTTGGTGATTTTTATAAGCAACTTTATAACTGTTTAGGCCCCGATTCACATCCTCAATTCTCGCAATCAGAGTTTGATAAATTTATAAATTCCTTCCCACTACCGAAGATATCTGCTGATCATCTATCCTCTCTTAACGCTCCGATTACTGGAGAGGAAATAGGAGAGGTGATTAAAAATCTTCCAACCCACAAATCTCCGGGCTCCGACGGTCTCCCTTACATCTACTATAAAACCTTTACACATATTTTAACCCCCTATCTACAATCCCTATTCTCCTCCTTTTTTCAGGGATCCATCCCACATTCACAATTCTTACATGCCAATATAACGGTAATCCCTAAACCAGGTAAGGATCCTGCACTACCCGACAACTACCGCCCAATTGCTTTATTAAACTCAGACTACAAAATCTTCACCAAGATACTAGCATATAGATTATCCCCACTATTAACGTCCCTGATCCACAGAGACCAAGTGGGATTTGTTCCCTCGAGACATGCTGGAGATAATACAAGAAGAACCATAGATCTGATAGACCTAGTAACTAGAACTAAACGCCCCACCATAGTCCTGAGCTTAGATGCTCAAAAAGCTTTCGATCGGTTAAGCTGGCCCTTCATGTTCGCAGTCTTAACCCGATTCGGATTCTCAGGCCCCTTTATACGAGCCCTACATACCCTATACTCC
The DNA here is from genome assembly GCA_037952925.1 of Lithobates clamitans. Lineage (NCBI taxonomy): Eukaryota > Metazoa > Chordata > Amphibia > Anura > Ranidae > Lithobates > Lithobates clamitans. The sequence continues at coordinate 1,093,585 of JBBGZY010000062.1, read as the reverse complement.
CTCCCCACGTCTCAAGTCCAGCTGTCCTCTTATACCTCGCAACGATTTACTCTCAGTAATGGTACGAGACAAGGCTGCCCCTTTGTCGCCCCTATTATTTATATTAAGCCTAGAACCCTTAGCAGCGGCTATCAGATCCCATCCTAATATCAGAGGAATCCCACTACGACATCAGGACTACAAACTTTCTCTTTTCGCAGATGACATTCTGCTAACCATCACACACCCCGAGATTTCATTACCCTTCTTACACGAAACCCTCTCCACATTTGGGTCCTTATCAGGATTTAGTATTAACCAGACCAAAACAGAAGCCCTCCCCATCAATATACCCTCAGATATACTCAGCTCCTTACAAAACAAGTTTAAATACAGATGGTGCCAGACTTCACTAAAATATTTAGGAATTCATCTTACTCCTTCATACCACTCTCTTTATCAAGCCAATTTTCCCCCTATGTTCGCAGAAATTGCTAAACTCCTACAACATTGGTCTTCCATCCCAATTTCCCTTCTTGGTAGGATTAACGTTCTCAAAATGTCGGTCTTGCCCAAATTACTGTACCTTTTTGAAACACTTCCAGTCCCGGTCCCTATGTCGCAGCTGAGAAGTCTCCAGAGAAAGTGCCTTAACTTTGTTTGGAACAATGCATCCCATAGAATTGCTCAATCGGTAGTCCTTTCTCCTAGAACAAGAGGAGGACTAGCCTCCCCCGATTTTATTAAATATTACTATGCCTCTCATCTTAGAGTATTGACAACATGGACCTCAAGGAAGGCTGCAAATAGTTGGGCCGAAATTGAAATGGGGATTACTGCCCCTGTACATTTATGCTATCTATTATGGCCTTCCTCTCAGAAATTCATACCCCAACTACGGTCTCTGTGTCTCTCCCCGATGCTTTTTACGCTTTCAATCTGGAAAAGGTGCAGGGACAAATTTAATCTATCCTCACCCTGTTCCCCTCTCCAGAATTTCCTTTTTAACCCAGAAATCCCGGACGGATTATCATACCTGCGAACAATTTCGTGGACACACGCGGAGATGTTTCAGCTGCGACATTTAGTTCACCCAGTAACACACAAACTGTTACCTTTCTCAATCCTTAAAGAAAAACACGCCCTACCGAAATCTACAGAATACTTTTACCTACAAGTTAAACACTTTTTCCAATCTTGCTTCCCCTCCTTATCCTTAGAAAATCCTACTGCTTTTGAATTACTATGTACAAATGGTCCTTACGAACCAAACCTAATCTCATCCATATATAAAATACTCCAGACAACACCCCCCTTAAATGACTCCATACATAGATACATGACTAAATGGTCCAAGATGCTAAACAGATCAATTTCACTATTAGATTGGGGTAAAATCTGGGAGTCGGCTTTTAAAGTCTCCAGATGCGTGGCACAAAAGGAGACCGCTATTAAGATAATATTTCTTTGGTACAAAACTCCTGAGTTGCTACATGCCCAAAATGCGTCTCTTTCTGGTTTGTGCTGGAGATGTGGGCAGTCCGTAGGTACACATCTTCACATTTTCTGGGATTGTCATGTCCTAAGTGCATATTGGATTGAGATACAAAATATATTGCAATCACTTTTCGCCACGCCTATTCAATTGAATCCCATACATTTCCTACTAGGTCTACCCTTCCCGGATATCCCTAAATCACTACAGAGACTAGGGTCCTTTGTACTTTTGGCAGCAAAAAGAGCCATCCCTAGACTTTGGCTCTCTACCAACGTTCCCACTTTACACCACGCTCTTGCCATTGTTGCAGATATACGTAAAATAGAACATTTAACAGCAAAAATTGAAGGTAAAATTCCCCAATTCGAAAAAATTTGGAAACCTTGGGATGATTCAAAATATTGCTCGGTACCTTTCATTTCTGCTCCTTTTTGATTCCAAATTACATGTCCTCTTGAGCATCCTTGTGTTTTGAACATGTTACTGCGATAGCAATATAGATACTGTATGGATTTACTTTTTTCTTACTATATATGTCCCAATTCGGGAAGAAGCTGACTTCTACCTATACAGATATCCTCACCATGTTTCTTCTTTTTTACAATGTTTGCACTACTTATATTGTGATTGTTTCTATGCAAACTGTCATGACTTTTTCTTATGTTGATATATATTTGTTACAAAAACTTTTTGAAAAATAAAAAATTATAAAAAAAAAAAAAAAAAAAAATGTACGCCCTTATAAATCCTGAAGGCAGTGATTGGTTTTCGGGGCCCCGTACGTGGCTAGGCTCCCAAAAAGTCCCACACATGTGGTATCCCCATACTCAGGAGAAGCAGCTAAATGTATTTTGGGGTGCAATTCCACATATGCCCATGGCCTGTGTGAGCAATATATCATTTAGTGACAACTTTTTGTATTTTTTTTTTTTTTTTGTCATTATTCAATCACTTGGGACAAAAAAATGAATATTCAATGGGCTCAACATGCCTCTTAGCAAATTCCTTGGGGTGTCTACTTTCCAAAATGGGGTCATTTGTGGGGGTTTTGTACTGCCCTGCCATTTTAGCACCTCAAGAAACGACATAGGCAGTCATAAATTAAAGGCTGTGTAAATTCCAGAAAATGTACCCTAGTTTGTAGGCGCTATAACTTTTGCGCAAACCAATAAATATACACTTATTGACATTTTTTTTACCAAAGACATGTGGCCAAATACATTTTGGCCTAAATGTATGACTAAAATTGAGTTTATTGGATTTTTTTTAGAACAAAAAGTAGAAAATATCATTTTTTTTCAAAATTTTCGGTCTTTTTCCGTGTATAGCGCAAAAAATAAAAACGGCAGAGGTGATCAAATATCATCAAAAGAAAGCTCTATTTGTGGGAAGAAAAGGACGCAAATTTCGTTTGGGTACAGCATTGCATGACCGCGCAATTAGCAGTTAAAGCGACGCAGTGCCGAATTGTAAAAAGTGCTCTGGTCAGGAAGGTAAAACCTTCCGGGGCTAAAGTGGTTAAAGGTATATTTCACTTTTTTTTTTTTTACTTTAAGCATCATTAAAATCAATGCTCCCGAAAAAATGGCTGTTTTTAAAAAATTTTTTTGCATTGATACATGTCCCCTGGGGCAGGACCCAGGTCCCCAAACCCTTTTTTGGACAATACCATGCAAATTAGCCTTTATAATGAGCACTTTTGATTTCAAATGTTCGAGTCCCATAGGCGTCAATGGGGTTCTAACGTTTGTGCAAATTTTCGGTCCGTTTACAGGTTCTGGTGCGAACCGGGGGGGTGTTCGGCTCATTCCTACTTATATTATATAAATCACAGCAAGTTGGACTGACAAATAATTTTGGACAGTTGTCACTTGGGCTAATAAAACAACTGTGAATTGACCTTATATGCCAAATAACATTAAAGGTTAATGTAAAAAACACACCCTTTAACACACCCCTTAAATTCATATGATGAATACAGTCTTCCTGCTCAATACTTTGCTTTTTTTATCCAAGCCTGACTGCATCCCACTGTCATTAGGTGGTCATTTTGTGATCTTTGAACATGGCTGCTTGTGATGATGGAATTCCTTAACCACCTAAGGACTTTGAACATAGCAGATGCACTCTAAAAAAACAATTTTTGTGTAAAATGATAGCCCGCAGGTGTCATTAAATAATACAGTGTAATAATATTATTACATTGTTTTTACAGTGACATACTGTATGTAGATCACAGGTGTAAGCTTTGATCTTTTTATATTTTTGATTATCCAATTTTTTTTTTTGATGAAATGTATCCCTTAGTTAACCCTAGCTAACCCCCACTAACTCTTTTTCCCCCTCATCTCTTTGAATATTATTGTTTTGTTAATTCATTTTTTTTTTACCACTAATATCTAAACATTATTTCATTTATATTTCTTTTGTTTGTATTTTAGCATGGACTGTACACATAGCAAACAGACCTAATGTGTAATTGTGACCATCTATTAACTTTAAAAGTGCCTGCTATTGTTTGTTACTGTAATATCTATCCATTAAATCTAACAGCTTTGCCTAGGTTTTTTTTTTTTTTTTTTTTTTTTTTTTTTTCATTTCTTTTTAAATTTTTTTTTTTTTTTTTTTGCCACTTCAGATAACCTTTTCAGGGGTCTTAAATCAACTTTTCAGTTCATTTTCGTTTAAACAAAGACCCACCCAAGTCTCATCATTGTGGCCCTTTGCTATATCAAAGAAGGAGGAAAGACAAAAATAATATAAACATAGTATCAAAAAATGCTAATTCGTACCTCTCCCATTTATATACTTGACCATACCCCTATTTCTAAATTTTTCCTCCCCTTTCTTTTACTTCTATTTCCACTCCCCCCCATCCCAGGTCCTCCTCATCCCTCCTCTCCAAGGTCTAATTTTCTTCTATTCTCCTCCTTTAGACTAAGGCTTTAAATTGTTTGGCATAACTCCATGTTTTTTTGAATTTTTTCCAGCAATCCCACCTGCCCCTATTCACACTTCCTATTTCCTTGAGCATATACCCTAGCGTCTCCATATTACAAGTCTCCTCTACAGCATCGAACCACTCCCATATCTCTGGGGGCTCTCTCCTCCGCCAATTCCTCGGTATCGTTCTTTTTGCCGCATTCAGTAGCTGTGGCACCAGTGATTGTTTATAGTTTTTTGGATCCCCTGCCCCCCCATGGAACAGGACCACCCAGGGATCTTCTTCAACCTCTATTCCCGTGATCTCTTTAATTAAACCTAATATTTTACTCCAAAATTTTTTAATTTTGGGACAGTTCCACCATAGGTCTCCCATTGTACCCACTTCTTGGTATCCTCTCCAACAACTGGCTGGCCCTTTCTGGTATCTGCTAGTTATCTCCGGGGTAAGGCAACTTCTACTGATGCATTTGTAGTTCATTTCTACCGTTCGGGTATCTATTGCCGAAAAAGCAATCATTTTCAAAATTCTTTTAATTGTGACTAAGTCTTTCTTAGTGCCTAAATCTCTCTCCCATTTCACCATGAATGGCGGTATCTCCAATTTTTCTGAGGTCATCAATATTTTGTATATTTGAGATATTGTATTCTTTGGAGTTCCCCTATCACACAGCCTCTCGAAGTCTGTCAATTGTTCCCCCGTCCTAATCGGATGTGGTAGTATATTGATGAAGTGACTTAATTGGAGATATCGCCATCTCTCTAATCCCTGTGGTTCCCTTCCGTGTATAAGTTGTTGGAGTGGTATAATTTTTCCTTCTTTCATAATTTCTCTTAATTGTGCTTTCCCCCAAAGTGCTTCTTTTCCTTTAATATTCTCCATACCTGGAGCGAAAAAATTGTTATCTATAAGTGTGATCAGTGGTGAGTTGTATTCCTCATTTACTCTCTTATATACCCCATCCCATATTCTAAAAACATTTCGTGTTATGGCATGCGTGCTTTTATCTAATAATCTAAAGTGTGGGGGATTCCAAATTATAGTGCCTAATTGTGCATTGCTAAGGTTATCCTCTATTTTCACCCATTTTTTTGAATTTTTCTTCTTTGCCCATTCAGCCACCCTTGATAATACTACCGCTTTGTAATAGGTCTGAACGTCGGGAACTGCCAAGCCACCATCTATTTTCTTTTGTTTCAGTGTCTGGAAGGAAACTCTAGGTCTTTTGTTTTCCCAAATGAATGTCATAATTATTTTTCTTAACTTCCTCAAATAATACTGGGGGAGTGGGACTGGTAACATCTGGAAATAATACATAATTTTAGGTAGTAACACCATTTTAAAAACATTAATACGCCCAATAGTAAATATCTTTTGGATTGAGTTAGTTAGCTTGATACCCAGGTACTTTAGTTCCTTAGTCCATTTAAAACCAAATTCTTGTTTCAGAACCGCTTCCTCTGTCTTACTTCTATTGATATTTAAAATTTCTTATTTATTCATATTTATTTGGAAATTAGACACTTCTCCGTACTTCCTTACTGCTCTAACTAGATTGGGCATGGTGGTAATCGGGTCTGTTACATAGAACAGCACGTCGTCTGCAAATGCTGCAACTTTGTGCTCCTCCTCCCCCACTTTCACACCCCTAATATTGGGATCTCTTCGTATTGTTGCCAGAAGGGGTTCCATAGCTAAAACAAAGAGCAGCGGAGACAGGGGGCACCCCTGTCTCGTGCCATTTTCCATCTCAAATGGTTGAGATGTTAACCCATTAATTTTTACTACAGCAGTTGGATGGTGGTATAAAGTTTTAATCCTCCGGATCATTTTGGCCCCCAATCCCATAGTTTACAAGGTCTGAATCATGAACCCCCAGTCTACTCTGTCAAATGCCTTTTCGGCGTCAATTGACAGAAGTAGTCCTGGGGGTCCACTCTCCTTCATTTTCCCCAACAAATGAAGAGTCCTGATCCCATTGTCCCTCCCCTCCCTATCGGGGACAAAGCCTACTTGGTCTGGGTTCACTAATGTATTCATGAATTCCTTTAATCTCTCTGCCAACACTTTTGCATATAGCTTTGTATCATTGTTCAGCAGAGAGATTGGGCGGTAACTCGAGCATAATGATTTCTCTTTACCCTCTTTCAATATAACTGTAATAGATGCTTTTAGTGCCTCTCTACTCATTTCAAAACCCTCACCGAGACCGTTCATGTAGCAACAGAGCCTAGGTACTAATATTTCTTTGAATGTTTTATAATATGCTATTGTTAGGCCGTCCGGGCCAGGGCTTTTCCCGGATGCCATTGCTGCTAAAGCTTTCCTTATTTCTTCTTCTGAAATTGGTCTTTCTAGTATTTCTTTTCCTTCTTCCGAAATCTTAGGGAGCGCTGCCTTTTTTAAAAAGTTGTTATATCTTGATCTCCTGTTTTTTAAAGAGGTGTCTTGTTTGGGGACTGAGTATAGGTCTTTGTAGTAATTTTTAAAGATCTCTGCTATATTTCTAGTTGAGTATTCCATATGCCCCTCTTTGGTCTGAATTCTTTCTATGAAATTCCTGTTTTTTTTCTTTTGTACCATTTTAGCTAGCTGTTTACTGGGTTTATTACCCCATCTAAATCTCTCCCAAGCTATTTTATTAAATGTCACTCTTGACTCCTGTTCCATCGCGGTTTTCAATTCCGATCTTTTAATAATCATCTGCTGGTGTATCTCTTGGGGTAAGTGACCCGTTTGTTTTTTATGTTTTTGTTCTAGCCCCGTAAGGTCAGCCCTTAATTTTTGGATTTTAAACCGTCTATCCTTTTTCTTCCTCGCCCCCATTTCGATCAGGACCCCCCTGATGTAAGCTTTATGGGCCTCCCATAATGAAGCTCCCGAGACTTCCTCTGTATCATTTACCTCAAAATAGTTCTCTAGTTCCTTTCTGATCCTACTGACCCCCTCCTCCTCCTTTATCAACTCCTCATTTAACCTCCACTGCCCCCTGTCATGCTGATTTCTGCCAGTTGTTACTACTATAGTCATGGGTGCGTGGTCTGAGTAGGTTATATTTTCAATCCTGGTCTCCACTACCCTGTCAATCGCCCGATGCTCGATCAATCCCCAGTCAATCCGGGAGTATGACCCGTGCACAGGGGAGTAAAACGTGTAGTCTCTTTTGGTTGGATGTTGGACCCTCCAAATATCCACCAATTGGTAAGTGGAGAGTTTTTGCTTTAACTCTTTCAAATAGACACAGTTCCTCTCCTGTGTTCGGGCCGTACTATCTAAATCTGGGTTGAGACAAAAATTAAAATCCCCCATTACTATCAGGTAGAGATGAGCTTCGTGTTCGAGTCAAACCCATGTTCGACTCGAACATCGGCTGTTCGACCGTCCGTCGAATTGCGAACGATATGGGCCGTTCGCGCCAAATTCGTGTGGCGCGTCACGGCCCATAATTCACTGCGGCATCGCAGTGCATTGCTGGCTGATGATTGGCCAAGCATGCACTATGACCCGCATGCTTGGCCAATCACAGCGCCGTCAGTAGAGAGAGCTGTAATTGGCCAAAGCCAGGGTGGCTTTGGCCAATTATGGCTCAGGGGATTTAGTACACACCCCACACTATATAAGGCCGCCTGCACGGCGGCCCTGTGTAGTGTGTGTTCCGGTGTGCTGAGAGATAGAGAGAGAGAGAGAGACAGTGTCATTTGATTTGAGTTAGATAGATTAGGCAGAACAGTCAGTCAGTTAGCTGCACTTACAGTGTATTGTGTATATATATGCATCCCAGGTGTTGCATATATATATATACACTGTATTCAGTTTAGCTAGATCCGTTCCTGTTATCTTCTATCTAGACTATTTACATTTAGTGCAGTGCGTCCTGCTCACAGTGTTCAGCTAGATCCGTTCCTGCTATTTACATTTAGTGCAGTGCGTCCTGCTCACAGTGTTCAACTAGATCCGTTCCTGCTATTTACATTTAGTGCAGTGCGTCCTGCTCACAGTGTTCAGCTAGATCCGTTCCTGCTATTTACATTTAGTGCAGTGCATCCTGCTCACAGTGTTCAGCTAGATCCGTTCCTGCTATTTACATTTAGTGCAGTGCATCCAGCTCACAGTGTTCAGCTAGATCCGTTCCTGCTATTTACATTTAGTGCAGTGCGTCCTGCTCACAGTGTTCAGCTAGATCCGTTCCTGTTATCTTCTAGACTATTTACATTTAGTGCAGTGCGTCCTGCTCACAGTGTTCAGCTAGATCCGTTCCTGCTATTTATATTTAGTGCAGTGCGTCCTGCTCACAGTGTTCAGCTAGATCCATTCCTGCTATTTACATTTAGTGCAGTGCGTCCTGCTCACAGTGTTCAGCTAGATCCGTTCCTGCTATTTACATTTAGTGCAATGCGTCCAGCTCACAGTGTTCAGCTAGATCCGTTCCTGCTATTTACATTTAGTGCAGTGCGTCCTGCTCACAGTGTTCAGCTAGATCCGTTCCTGTTATCTTCTAGACTATTTACATTTAGTGCAGTGCGTCCTGCTCACAGTGTTCAGCTAGATCCATTCCTGTTATTTTCCTACTGACAGGCAGGCTTGTCTGGTTACAGTATATAAAGCTACCTGAAGAAAATTACAGGTGTTCTATTTGATCCTATTAGTACCACAGTCAGGCAGCTAGACTATTTACATTTAGTACAGTGTGTCCTGCTCACAGTGTTCAGCTAGATCTGTTCCTGTTATCTTCCTACTGACAGGCAGGCTTTTCTGGTTACAATATATAAAGCTACCTGAAGAAAATTACAGGTGTTCTATTTGATCCTATTAGTACCACGGTCAGGCAGCTAGACTATTTACATTTAGTACAGTGCGTCCTGCTCACAGTGTTCAGCTAGATCCGTTCCTGTTATCTTCCTACTGACAGGCAGGCTTGTCTGGTTACAGTATATAAAGCTACCTGAAGAAAATTACAGGTGTTCTATTTGATCCTATTAGTACCACGGTCAGGCAGCTAGACTATTTACATTTAGTACAGTGCGTCCTGCTCACAGTGTTCAGCTAGATCCGTTCCTGTTATCTTCCTACTGACAGGCAGGCTTGTCTGGTTACAGTATATAAAGCTACCTGAAGAAAATTACAGGTGTTCTATCCCAGCTTAGTGCAGCTACAGGCCATTAGTATGTCTGGAAGGCCAAGAAGGAGAGGCAGACAATCACAAGCCAATAAGAGAGGGCAAGCAGGCTCTGTGTCTAGTGCTGGTCGTGGAGACGGTGCATCCTCATCAGCACGTGGCCATGGGACACGCTTGGCCTTTTTTTCGGCAGCTGGCCGTGTTGAGCCGCAACATGCGGAAGACTTGGTCGAGTGGATGACCAAGCCGTCCTCATCCTCCTCATCCTCTCTCACCCATGCCCAGGGTGCTTTGTCTGGCAAAGCAGCGGCCTCTTCCCTCAGCTCAATGTCATCAGTGACTCCTTCCCTATCTCCACCATGTCCTCATGAGGATTCCCTCGAACTGTTTGACCACAGTGTTGGGTACATGCTCCAGGAGGATGCCCAGCGTTTGGAAGGCTCTGATGATGATACTGAGCTCGATGAAGGCAGGAACATGAGCACGGACAGAGGGGGTGCCCAAGAAGGACAGCAATCTGGCAGTCATGCTCCCCCTGCTGCAGCATACTGCCAGGTTTGCTCCAGTGATGAGGAGGGAGGGGATGATGAGGTCACTGACTCAACGTGGTTGCCTGATAGGAGAGAGGAGGAGGAGGAGGAGGAGGAGATGGCACATCACCAACGAGGCAGGATGCCCTCCAGGGGCCAGCCTAAGGGCAGCACATTGACTGCATCACACCCCAAAGCTCCACATGTGCAGGGCGCTGCAGTCTCTGCGCGTTATTCAAAAAGTTCTTTGGTGTGGGCCTTTTTTGAGACGAGTGCATCAGATCGCACCGCTGCTATTTGCAACATATGTCTCAAGCATATCTCGCGTGGCCAAAACATCTCCCGCTTGGGTACCACATGCTTGACCAGACATATGTTGACCTGCCATGCAGTTCGTTGGCAAGCGTATCTAAAAGACCCACACCAAAGAACAAAGAGGATCTCTGCTTGCTCCTCATCAGCTGAGATTTCCAACCCCACTAGACCTTCAGTCCTCTCTGAGACCTGCAGTGAGAGGAATGAAGGTGTAGAATTAGGTGTGTCACAGCCAAGTACTTGTGGGCAATCTGCTTTTGGTACACCGACGTCAGATTGTACCAGGCAAATTTCCCTGCCCCAGCTGCTGCACCGCCGAAAGAAGTTTGCTCCCAGCCATCCACATGCCCAGCGGTTGAATGCTAGCTTGGCAAAATTGCTAGCACTTCAACTGCTGCCTTTTCAGTTGGTAGACTCTGCCCCCTTCCGTGAGTTTGTGGAATGTGCAGTTCCTCAGTGGCAGGTACCCAAACGCCACTTTTTCTCACGGAAGGCGATTCCGGCTCTCTACCGGCATGTGGAAGGCAATGTCCATGCCTCGCTGGACAGGGCGGTCAGCGGTAAGGTGCATATTACCGCTGACTCATGGTCCAGCAGGCATGGACAGGGACGTTACCTAAGTTTCACGGCGCATTGGGTGACTCTGCTGGCAGCTGGGAAGGATGCAGGACAAGGTGCAGTAGTGTTGGAGGTTGTTCTGCCACCACGCCTCCAAAATGCTGATTGTGACACACCTCTCTCCCCCACCCCCTCCTCTTCTTCTTCCTCCATGGCCTCTTCCTCGGAACCAGCGGTGCTCCGTAGGCGTTCAAGGGGCTACGCAAGTACGCAGGCCAAAAGATGCCATGCGGTGCTTGAGCTGGTGTGCTTGGGGGACAGGAGCCACACTGGGGCAGAGGTTCTGTCAGCTCTGCAGGGGCAGGTTCAGAGGTGGTTGACGCCACGCCAACTTAAGGCAGGAATGGTGGTTTGCGACAATGGCACCAACCTCCTCTCTGCCCTCCGACAGGGACAACTGACCCATGTGCCCTGTTTGGCTCACGTCCTTAACTTGGTGGTGCAGCGGTTCTTGGGCAGGTACCCGGGCTTACAGGATGTCCTGAGGCAGGCCAGGAAAGTCTGTGTGCATTTCCGCCGGTCATATAATGCCAGTGCTCGGCTACGGACCTCCAAAAGGAGTTTAACCTGCCCAAGAACCGCCTAATCTACGACATGCCCACCAGGTGGAACTCAACGTTGGCCATGCTGCAGCGGCTGCACACGCAGCAGAGGGCCATCAATGAGTACCTGTGCGACTATGGCACCAGGACAGGGTCTGGGGAGCTTGGTTTTTTTTCCCCACGCCAGTGGGCCATGATCAGGGATGCATGCACTGTCCTGTCACCATTCGAGGAGGCCACGAGGATGGTGAGCAGTGACAGTGCATGCATCAGTGACAATGTCCCCCTTGTCCACCTGTTGGAGCACACGCTGCGTGGAATAATGGTCAGGGCACTTGAGGCAGAACAGAGGCAGGAAGAGGAGGACTTCCTTAGCTCTCAAGGCCCCCTTTATCCAGACAGTGTTCCTGCATGCCCGCCGATCACACAGGAAGAGGACGAGGAGGAGGAGGAGGAGGAGGAAGATTGTGTCAGTATGGAGGTGGAGCCTGGCACTCAGCATCAGCAGCAGTCTTTAAGGGATCAGTCCCAAGGAACACATGGACTTGTACGTGGCTGGGAGGAGGTGGCTGCGGACGTTGTTGTCCTTAGTGACCCAGAGGACTCCGGACCGAATGCCTCAGCAAACCTACGCTGCATGGCCTCCCTGATCCTGCAAAGCCTGCGTAAGGATCCTCGTATTCGTGGTATCAAGGAGAAGGACCAATACTGGCTGGCAACCCTCCTTGATCCACGTTACAAGGGTAAGGTTGCGGACCTTATCTTGCCATCGCAGAGGGAGCAGAGGATGAAACATCTTCGGGAGGCCTTGCAGAAAGGTCTGTGCAACGCGTTCCCAAAGACTGGGAGGTTACAAACTCCTGTTTCTGGACAACGTGTTGCTGAGGCTTCGGTCAGTCAATGAAGGAGCGGTGGAGAAGGTGGCCGTCTGACCGATGCGTTCAGACAATTTTTTGGTCCGCAGCCCCAAGGTATGATCGGTTCCAGCAACCATCGCCAGCGTCTGTTTTACATGGTGCAGGAATACCTAGGGGCAAGATCAGACTTGGACACCTTTCCCACCGAAAATCCTCTGGGTTACTGGGTCTTGAGGATGGATCACTGGCCAGAGCTTGCACAGTATGCAATTGAGCTACTGGCCTGTCCTGCATCCAGTGTTCTTTCGGAACGCACATTCAGTGCTGCTGGAGGCGTGGTAACTGATCACAGGGTGCGTCTGTCCACCGACTCGGTCGATCGGCTGACCTTCATAAAAATGAATCAGTCTTGGATCACCACCAGCTACCAAGCACCTGATGCTGATGTAACCGAATAATTTTTTTTGAAATCTCAGATCCCTTCAAAGACTGCCTATGCTGATGCTGAGTGACTATCCCTGAGTAATTATCCTCTTCCTCCTCAATCATCACGCTGATAGCTTGTAAGAACATTTTTGGTTCTGGGCGCCACCACCAGTGCCTAAGGCACAATTTTTCAGCCCCTGTTTAACAGGGGCGTGTAATTACAATTTTTGATGTAATACTTTGCAGCAGGGCTCGTTCCTGCATTCCAACTAGAGTGTCTGTGAGGGGTTGCAGTGTTGTGGCACCAGCACCAGTGCCTAAGGCCCAATTTTTCTGCCCCTGTCTAACAGGGGCGTGTAATTGCAATTTTTGATGCAATACTTTGCAGCAGGGCTCATTCCTGCGTTCCAACTAGAGTGTCTGTGAGGGGTTGCAGTGTTGTGGCACCAGCACCAGTGCCTAAGGCCCAATTTTTCTGTCCCTGTCTAACAGGGGCGTGTAATTACAATTTTTGATGCAATACTTTGCAGCAGGGCTCGTTCCTGCGTTCCAACTAGAGTGTCTGTGAGGGGTTGCAGTGTTGTGGCACCAGCACCAGTGCCTAATGCCTAATTTTTCAGCTCCTGTTCAACAGGGGCATGTAATTACAATTCTTGATCTAATATTTCACAGCAGGGCCCTGTGAGGGCTTACAGTGTTGTGGCCACAGCAACACCTAAGGCCCAAATTTCTGCTGAGTATATAGGGCAGGACCCTACTTTCAAACATCTAACTTACAAACGACTCCTACTTGCAAATGGAAGGAGACAACAGGAAGTGAGATGAAATCTACCCCTAGGAAGGGAAATTCTCTCCTGTAAGAGTTAATATGGGAAAACAATTTCTCCTTTCCACTGATGCTTTCCAATCCTTGTTCCACAAAAAAACCCAAATTTTCAAAAAACATTTTTCATTGGGACAAAAAAGTGAGGTGAAATCTTCTGAAGAGGAGGAAAGACAGCAAAACAAATGTCACAGGGGTGATAACCCTTCCCTATGTTTTCCAAAAAGCTTAGAAAAGATTTTTTGGCTGGAGCTAAACACGTTAAAAATGTTCAAAATTACAAACAGATTCTACTTAACAACAAACCTACAGTCCCTGTCTTGTTTGCACCGCCTGTATACTGCTTTTCAGAGTATATAGGGCCTGGTGGCCCCACACCTTTCCTTATTTTAATTTGGGTGCGGGGTTCCCCTTAATATCCATACAAGACCCAAAGGGCCTGGTAATGGACTGGGGGGTACCCATGCCGTTTGTCTCACTGATTTTCATCCATATTGCCATGACCCGACATGACATTAAACCCGCAAGCAGTTTTAAATGAGATTTTTTCCTTTAAAAATGACATTTGGTGCAGGGACTGTTCTAAACATGGGAAACACGCGTCACTTTACAGGCATACTATAGACACCCCCCAGGTACGATATTTAAAGGAATATTTCACTTTTTTTTTTTTTACTTTAAGCATCATTAAAATCACTGCTCCCGAAAAAACGGCCGTTTTTAAAAGTTTTTTTTGCATTGATACATGTCCCCTGGGGTAGGACCCGGGTCCCCAAACCCTTTTTAGGACAATACCATGCAAATTAGCCTTTAAAATGAGCACTTTTGATTTCGAACGTTCGAGTCCCATAGACGTCAATGGGGTTCTAACGTTCGTGCGAACTTTCGGTCCGTTCGCGGGTTCTGGTGCGAACCGAACCGGGGGGGTGTTCGGCTCATCCCTACTATCAGGTGTCCTCTCGTGAACTCCATTATTTTCCTTAGAATATTTGTCAGGTACCTCATCTGGTTCTTATTTGGGGCATAGATGTTGACCAATGTATATTCCACTTCATTTAGTCTACCTCTGAGGCCCAGATATCTACCTTCTGGGTTTATTAATCTTTCCTCCAGCGCAAACCTAATTTTCTTTGCAAAACCAATGGCTACTCCCCGTGCCCTATTGGTAATGGCATCTCCTTGGTACCAGACTGGGTATTCATTTGAGAATAATCTAAGTCTCGATTGCAATGAGATATGTGTCTCCTGTAAGAACACCACGTCTGGCCCCAATGATTTTAATTCTTTGAAGATATCCAACCTTTTCTTGGGGGTATTTAAGCCTTTGACATTATATGTTGTAAATTTTATTGTGGCCATGATCCTTTTTCCCTTCCACTTAATTCTCCCATTACCTTAGACCTTGGAGAGTTTTCTTTCTTTCTTGAATTTGGAATCGGACAGGACCTTTTCCCTCTGCTCCCCCTCCCTCTCCCACCTCCCAACCCCCCATCACCAACCCCCCATATCCCCCCTCTCCTCCCCTTCCCTCCCCCCCTCCCATGGTCCCTTCAGGGCCCTTAGACCAGTGAGGGTCACGTATATTGTGTCCCACCATTGGTCTCCCTCCCTAAAGGTGGAACTCTAGGCGTGCCAGCCCTCCGGTCAGTATTTTCTTAAAGACTGGGTATACTAGGCTTCAACCTACGGGTCCCCCCCTGGTATTATGGGTTTAATTTTGGTCATAGCTCACTTCCTCCCTCCTCGGACCCCTCCCCCCCCAACTCCACCACCCTCTCCCCTAGCCCACACACATTTCTATCCAGCGTTCCATGGACCAGTCCAGCCTCGGGGGTACTTGCATATCCAGTTTCTCACAAAACTCTTCCAGCTCCCCCGGGAATCTTAATCTTGCAGATCTCCCATCTTTGCTGCCTAACAGGCAGGCTGGGAATCTCCATGTATATTTTATATTTTGAATCTTCATTTGCTCCAATAGGGGTTTCAGATGTCGCCTTCTCGCTAATGTGCTATTGGCCAGATCCGCAAATACTTGGATTCTTGCTTCTTCATATAGCAGTGGGGTATGCCCCTTCAATTTAATCCATATGTTTTCCTTGTCCTCGTAGAATCTAAACCTTACGATAATATTGCGGCTTCTTTCTGCCCGTCTAGTGTCTAATCTGTCCACCCTATGGACCCACTCAATTTTTGGAAAAGCTTCTCCTTCCAGCTCTAGGAGCGGATTAAAATTAGCTGCCACAACCTTCCTCAAATCTTCCCCCCTGTTTTCTGGGATCCCTCGGAGTCTCAAGTTTTGTCTACGGTCTCTATTTTCTTGATCTTCCATCCTGTAGCATATTTTTATCTGATTTTGTTGGGATGTTTTAAGTTGTTCTTTTAGTTCAGAAATCTCCCGTTCTTGTTTATCTAGCTTATCCTCTGCGCCTTCTACTCTAGTCAGGTGGTTACCTAGATCCGTCCTCAGCCTATTGATCTCCGCTTTGATCTCAGCTTTTATTGAGGTCTCCAGAGTTTTAAGCATTTCTGCCATTTCATTTTTTGAGGGTAGGTGTGGGTCCTGCCTATGTTCGTCTAGCCTGGATGCTTCTAAGGTGTTATCTACTAATAGGTCCTCCCTTGAGTGGTCAGGGGTCTGCTCTTCCCTCGCATTGGATCCCTTCTTCTTTTTATCTGCCATACTTGATTTTTGTATCTCCTGATGGGCGCCCCCTGGACTTCCCCCTTTGGCCAAGTATTGCTTTATTGAGCTTCCAGTTGCGTTCCCTGATTGGTTATCTTTTGGGGTTTTTGGTAGGCCCCCTTTCCCGGTTTTGGATGCGTTCCGGCTCATACTACCTTCCGGTAGCCCCTTTTAGTTGACAATTAAGCAATATACCGAATACTGTCCAAAAGGGGAGGAGTAAAGTTCTTGTCTATTTATCCGAGGTTTTAAATACAAAGTTGGGGCTGAGGTGATATGATGGGTAGGTATGGGGTGGTGCGCTAGATGTGTTGCGTTCAGCCTCTCAGACCCACCATGTCTAGAGACTGTCTCCCTATCTACTTTCAGGTGAGCAGACAGGCCGGGTCTTCTGCTGCGTGATGTTCAGAGATTTTCCTGGGGAACTGCCCAACTACCTCTCGAGATCTACCGGCCCTGCTTACCCTATGTTCGAGTATGTCACTAGGTCTCAGACAGTAGATACTCGTATGTTGGAGTTGACCTTGTACTTTTGACTATGTACCAACCATCCCTCCTATATGGGGTGCAGGTGTCACAGGTTTAACATTCTATACAATTAATAAGATCGTTTGTCTTTAGCGCTTTACTCTTCAATCAGTAATAATGCCCCACAGCTCCCTGCCGTATATCATGCAACCAATTACAGTGAGAGGTTTTGATTTAAAAGCGTTTTCAAGGGATTCAGAAAATATGGAGAAGGAGTCAAAAGCCTCACCAACCCTCCATCATCACATCAGCTTTGCATGCATGACCGATATTACCATAGATCAACAGTTCTGCAGGTTCTCTCACTTCCTCGTTCCTGGGCATGTCCTTATTAGCATATTTCTAATACACTCTTACCTTGTCGGCTGGTTGGTTTAGTGTATTTCTTACCCCCTCTTTGAACCACTGTCTTCCTCCTCAGATAAGATGCAGTCAGGGGTTCGATGCCCGTTGTGTGTCTAGGCTTCGTGACTCTCACCTCGCGCCACTCACAGCGGCATCTCGTGTTTCTTTCTGTCTCTTGTGCTGGCAGCTCAGTGTGGGGGGCTGGGGGGGGAGTATCCGGAGGTTGGAGTCCCGAGCGGACGTCCGCGGCCGTCACAGCGTTTGATCTCCTCAACTCGCTGCGTACAAGCCTTGGGCTTCTCAGACACTTAGTAGTCGCGGCGGGGCCGCTTTCACTCAGTCTTCGGTCAGACCCCTCTGTTTGTGTTTTCCCGGAGGTATAGTAGGCTGTAGGCTGACACACCTCTCGCTCCTCCCTTCCCGTCTGACGTATCACGTCATCCTCCCCCCTCCAGCTTTTCCTAGGTTTAATCCCATTTAATTAGTTTCATTTTAACCACCTCAATACTGGGCACTTTCACTCCCTTCCTTTCCAGACCAATTTTCAGCTTTCAGTGCTCTCAATTTGAATGACAATTACTCAGTCATGCTACACTGTACCCAAATTACATTTTTATCATTTTGTTCACACAAATAGAGCTTTCTTTTGGTGGTATTTATTCACCACTTCGTTTTTTAATTTTTTGTGATATAAGCGAAAAGAGCGAACATTTTGAAAAAAAAACAAAATTTTCTACTTTCTCTTTTAAAAGAACGAAACCAAAAAAATTAAATTTTGTCGAAAATTTAGTCAAAAATGTATTCTACCACATGTCTTTGGTAAAAAAATATCCTGATAATTGTATGATCATTGGTTTGTGTGAAAGTTATAGAGTCTACAAGCCATGCTACGCATTATTGAAAATGTATCAATCCTAATGCACTGATGGCCTAATGCACTGATCTAATTTCTTGAGGCCCTAAAATGTCAGGACAGTACAATAACCCCCCAAATGACCCCTTTTTGGAAAGAAGACAGTCTGAGGTATTTAGTAAGAGGCATAGTGAATTTTTTGAAGTTGAATTTTTTTCCCCACAATGCTTTGGAAAATTAAGAAATATAGATTTTTTTTTTCTTCACTAAATTGTCATATTTACAAGTTATTTCTCACACACGGTGCAGGCATAATTGCAATTACACCCCAAAATACATTTTGCTATTCGTCCTGAGTATGGCGATACCCCATGTGTGAGACTTTTCCACAGCCTGGCCACATACAGAGGCCCAACACCCATATAGCACCATCAGGCATTCTAAAGGCATAAGTTACACATTTCATTTCCGGAGTACCCATCACATTTTTGAAGGCCCTGGAGCACCAGGACAATGGAATTACCCACAAAATGACCCCATTTTGGAAAGAAAACAACCCAATATATATTCTATGAGGCATAATGAGTCTTTTGAACATGTCATTTCTTTCCACAAGTTTTTGGAAAATGTGGAAAGAAAATGAAAACCTATTTTTTTCTCACAAAGTTGTCAATTTAGAAGATCTTTCTAACACATTGTCAGACTTACACGTACCTGACTGACGAACCCAGCATAGCAGGGGAGGCCTCCAGTACGTATCTGGTTCCCAGTCCCTGGTAGTGTAAACAGAAGGCACAGGAGCGCAGAGTGGTAAGAGAGCCTGGCAGGTGACGCGGAGGTAAGGCCCAGGATCCTGATGCGTATGGTCTGGAAGTCCTAGAAAGTAAGGGACTAAGCAGCTGGTGCAGAGCAGGAGCAGAAAGGGCAGGTCCAGTCTCAGGCAGAGTTGGCAGCAGACGGTCAGCAAGGTACAGAGGAACAGGCAGGCTCAGAGTCCGGGTCACAGGCAGGGTTGGCAGCAGGCGGGCAACATGGTACAGAGGAGCAGGCAGAGACGTAGTCAAGGGAAGCCGTGGTCAGGTGCAGGCGGATAACAAGAGAAGTCTAGGACAAGCCGGGGTCACTAGGTTATAGGCCCCACGGAGATCGAGTTTAGTGAAGATTGTTGCTGAACCTAGTCTTTGGAAGAGTTCGGGTCCCAGAGGTAAGGGGTAGCGATTCTTGATGGTTAATTTTGTTTAACTCTCTATAGTCGATACAAGGCCGAAGGAAGTGGTCGTCCTTTTCCACGAAGAAAATGCCGCCCCCTGCCGGTGACGTAGATGGACGGATGAATCCTCTAAGTTCTCATCAATATAAGTCTTGAGAGTAGCCAGCTCCTGCTCTGTTAATGGGAAAAATTGGTCCAAACGGAACTTCAGACCCAGGCAAAAGTTCTATCGGGCAACCATAAGGTCTGTGAGGAGGAAGGGTTTCCGCCCCCTTTTTACTGAAGACGTCAAGAAAATCCCGATACGGAGTGGGAATCACTTGCTGCGATTCGGTGTCCACGTCCAGACACATGAGTTGAGAGGCATATGTAGGGGTACTGGGCAAAGTGTTGATGACAATAGCGGGAGCATAACTTAATTTCTCCGGAAGCCCAATCAATACTAGGGTTATGGGCTTGTAGCCACAGCATTCCCAAAATAAATCGGAAAAAGTAGAGAAGAAATCGCATCAAAACGAAGGAATTCTCGATGGTAAGTATCCATAATGGCCAATAGAGGAATAGTCTCCTGGGTGAGGGGACCCGAGCTGAGGGTGGAGCCGTCAGCGAGATGGACCGCAAGTCCCTGTGATTTTGCTTGGAGAGGAATACGGTGGTTAGCGGCAAAGGTTAGGTCTATAAAAGCAGCTACAAGCTCCGGAGTCAATTATGACTGAGACTAAGATCCTGTCCTGGAAGCTGTAGAACAATGGGGAGAGCAAGATGATTAGCAGGATTACGTATGACAGGAGCACACTTAGAAGAGGCTGAAAGAGACTTACGTGTCTTGTTAGGGCAAGATCTCACGTAGTGGCCTGACTCCCCACAGTACATGCATAGGTTGTTGACCCATCGACGCTGTCGCTCTTCAGGTGTGAGGGATGGTCGGAGAAGGCCAAGCTGCCTTGGCTCAGGGGCATCAAGCACCGGAGTAGGCGGTACACGAAGGCTTAGGCCGACAGAGCTGGTGGCACTAGGGACCTTTGGGAGGACCCAGGTAGGATGGAACTGACTGGTGGTTCTTTCGGATCGGCACTCTCTGAGGCGCCGGTCTATCTGAACGGACAGGTTGATGAGGTCCTCCAATGTCTGTGGTACTCCAACCCGTGCCAACTCGTCCTTAAGTGGATCGGAAAGACCCATGCGAAATTGGTAACGCAGGGCCACATCGTTCCAATCCGTGTCTGAACTCCAACGCCTGAATTCCAGGACGTAATCTTCGGCGGGTCTACGCCCTTGTTGTAGGGCGTGCAAGGCGGACTCAGCGGTGGCTTTCAACTGGGGGTCCTCATACAATTGGGACATGGCAGCAAAGAATGCATCCAGGTTGTCTAGAGATGCTAAATTTTGTTCCAGGAGACGGTGGGCCCAGGTCTGTGGTTTGCCAGACAGGAGAAAATTTACAAAGCCCACCTTCGTTACTTCCATTGCGGAAGGATCGATACTTGCTACGTTCACCGGAAATCTGTCGGGTGTAGGTACCCTTGGCTCAGGAGCAAGCATGACCACGGAGGGAGGAGATGAGAGTCCGGAAGCAGCAGCAGCTAAAGGGTTAGCAGGTGATGAGAGCACCTGGACTCTCTTCCAGCCTAGTGTAGCCTTCCTGAAGGCTCTTTACAGCTTGAGTGAGACCCGCCAGGTGTCTGCATAGCTCCTCCATGGGAGAGGATCCCTGCTCAGGCTTGGACATGGCTGTCCGATACTGTCAGACTTACACGTACCTGACTGACGAACACGGTATAGCAGGGGAGGCCTCCCGTACGTTTCTGGTTCCCAGCCCCTGGTAGTGTAAACAGAAGGCACAGGAGCACAGAGTGGTAAGAGAGCCTGGCAGGTGACTTGCGGAGGTAAGGCCCAGGATCCTGATGCGTATGGTCTGGAAGTCCTAGAAAGTAAGGGACTAAGCAGCTGGTGCAGAGCAGGAGCAGAAAGGGCAGGTCCGGTCTCAGGCAGAGTTGGCAGCAGACAGTCAGCAAGGTACAGAGGAACAGGCAGGCTCAGAGTCCGGGTCACAGGCAGGGTTGGCAGCAGGCGGGCAACGTGGTACAGAGGAGCAGGCAGAGATGTAGTCAAGGGAAGCCGTGGTCAGGTGCAGGCGGATAACAAGAGAAGTCTAGGACAAGCCGGGGTCACTAGGAGATCAGACAGGCAAACAGGAAGTGGACAGGAAACAGGAACTCAGGTACTGGGAGCTGCAGATCAAACAGCACGAGCAGAAGGTTCCAGCACATTAAATAGGGCGATTGGCGCCAAGCGCCGTGCGCGCGCCCGAGCGCCCAAGCGTGAACCGGCGCACACCAGAGCGACCAATAGCTGATCTTCTTGGAGAGCTTCTCTGACACACATAGCATGCACATAGCCAAAATGACACCCCAAAATACATTCTGCTACTCGTCCTGAGTATGGCGATACCCCATGTGTGAGACTTTTCCACAGCCTGGCCACATACAGAGGCCCAACATCCATATAGCACCATCAGATGTTCTAAAGGCATAAATTATACATTTCATTTCCTGAGTACCCATCATATTTTTGAAGGCCCAGGAGCACCAGGACAATGGAATTACCCACAAAATGACCCCATTTTGGAAGGAAAACAACCCAATGTATATTCTATGAGGCATAAAGAGTCTTTTGAACATGTCATTTCTTTCCACGAGTTTTTGGAAAATGTGGAAAGAAAATGAAAAAAATTTTTTCTCACAAAGCTGTCAATTTAGAAGATCTTTCTTACACAGAGCATGTACACACCAAGAATTACACCCCAAAAAACATTCTGCTGAGCAAAAGGTAAAAAAAAAAAAAAAAAAAAAAAGCTCACTTGTGGTTTTAGCAGGCAGGAATACCATTCCAGAGCAGCCAAAGCATTTGTCCAGACAGCCAAAGGAAATGTCCAGGAATTGTCCAGGCAGCAGACAGATATGGAAAAGTATAAACATGGTTCAGTACAGTCCAAGGTTTAGTAGGAAGTTCAGGTAACAGGCATAGGCATGGCCAGTCCAGGTGGCAGGCAAAGGCATGGCAAGGTCATGTGGCAGGCAAAGGCATGGCCAGTTCAGGTGGCAGGCAGAGGCATGGCTAGTTCAGGTGGCAGCAGGCAGCACTTTGTACATTGGGCCTTGGTCAGGTAAGACCTGAGGACAGGGGTAGAGGCTTCTTCCCACCCAAATCTCTACGAAGCCTCTAAGTCTCCAGACCCTAATCCGAGAAAACTAAAAACCCGGAGAAAAACATTTTCTCCACTCGGAAAACCTTTTCTGGAGCCCCTCACATATGTGAGACCCCTGTGCTGTACAGTGGCAGGGCAAATGATCAGTTCAGGAGGCAGGCAAAAAGCATGGTCATTTAACAGTCCAGGTCAATTCACGTTGAAGGCAGAAAGATGTTTGGCAGAGGCATAGTCGTTAACAGTCCGAGTCATTCACAGAAATGGCAGATAGTGGAAAAAAATTATCTTCACTGTACTAATAGTGTAGTGAAGTATGATAGCTCCGATAGCACGTTACAATACAGAGGCCTGGTTGGGAGGGACATTGGGGACAGTAGTATCGGGTGTCACAGCGAATTCCTCTACTTGCACATACACAACATTTTTTTGGGGGTTTGCTACCTGTTTGGGTAAGAGGGAGGATTTCGGGAAAGTGCCTTTCATGGAGTCTGGCTAATGAATCGGAGTGAATTAGTTGAGGGGCTTGGCCTTGGGGATAGAGAAGGGCTGTGACAACGTCTTCTTGGAATTTTAGATAGGGTAGGGAACTTTGGGTGCACTTAGAAAAAATGATATATGAATTAAATAGGGCAAGTTGCATCAAATAAATGGCGACTTTCTTGTAACAAAATAGTGATCTCCTGGTGGCCAAGTAGGGCTGCATCATCTGGTCGTTCATATCCACCCTCCCATGTATAGGTAGTACTCATGCACACATTTTGGCTTCTGTATGGGGCCTCCTCTTCTCTGAAGTTCCACCAAGGTGTCGTCATGTATTGTTGAAAGGATGTAGACATCTCTTTTTATCTCTCCACTTCACCACTAGTACTTCTTCAGTCCGCATACTGGCCATTTCACCCTGCTTCAATTTCTTGGCGACCAATCTTTGTGGGAAGCCTTTGCGGTTGGTCCGTGCTGTCCCACAGACCACAGTGTTCTTTAGTAGGGATGAGCCGAACACCCCCCGGTTCGGTTCGCACCAGAACCTGCGAACGGACCGAAAGTTCGCACGAACGTTAGAACCCCATTGACGTCTATGGGACTCGAACGTTCAAAATCAAAAGTGCTCATTTTAAAGGCTAATTTGCACGGTATTGTCCTAAAAAGGGTTTGGGGACCCGGGTCCTACCCCAGGGGACATGTATCAATGCAAAAAAAACTTTTAAAAACGGCCGTTTTTTCGGGAGCAGTGATTTTAATGATGCTTAAAGTAAAAAAAAAAAAAGTGAAATATTCCTTTAAATATCGTACCTGGGGGGTGTCTATAGTATGCCTGTAAAATGACGCGTGTTTCCCGTGTTTAGAACAGTCCCTGCACCAAATGTCATTTTTAAAGGAAAAAATCTCATTTAAAACTGCTTGCGGGTTTAATGTAATGTCGGGTCATGGCAATATGGATGAAAATCAGTGAGACAAACGGCATGGGTACCCCCCAGTCCATTACCAGGCCCTTTGGGTCTTGTATGGATATTAAGGGGAACCCCGCACCCAAATTAAAATAAGGAAAGGTGTGGGGCCACCAGGCCCTATATACTCTGAACAGCAGTATACAGGCGGTGCAAACAAGACAGGGACTGTAGGTTTGTTGTTAAGTAGAATCTCTTTGTAATTTTGAACGGGTACATTTTTAACGTGTTTAGCTCCAGCCAAAAAATCTTTTTTAAGCTTTTTGGAAAACATAGGGAAGGGTTATCACCCCTGTGACATTTGTTTTGCTGTCTTTCCTCCTCTTCAGAAGATTTCACCTCACTTTTTGTCCCAATGAAAAATGTTTTTTGAAAATTTGGGTTTTTTTGTGGAACAAGGATTGGAAAGCATCAGTGGAAAGGAGAATTTTTTTTCCCATATTAACTCTTACAGGAGAGAATTTCCCTTCCTAGGGGTAGATTTCATCTCACTTCCTGTTGTCTCCTTCCGTTTGCAAGTAGGAGTCGTTTGTAAGTTAGATGTTTGAAAGTAGGGTCCTGCCCTATATACTCAGCAGAAATTTGGGCCTTAGGTGTTGCTGTGGCCACAACACTGTAAGCCCTTGCAGGGCCCTGCTGTGAAATATTAGATCAAAAATTGTAATTACATGCCCCTGTTGAACAGGAGCTGAAAAATTAGGCCTTAGGCACTGGTGCTGGTGCCACAACACTGCAACCCCTTACAGACACTCTAGTTGGAATGCAGGAATGAGCCCTGCTGCAAAGTATTGCATCAAAAATTGTAATTACATGCCCCTGTTAAACAGGGGCTGAAAAATTGTGCCTTAGGCACTGGTGGTGGCGCCCAGAACCAAAAATGTTCTTACAAGCTATCAGCGTGATGATTGAGGAGGAAGAGGTTAATTTCTCAGGGATAGTCACTCAGCATCAGCATAGGCAGTCTTTGAAGGGATCTGAGATTTCAAAAAAAATTATTCGGTTACATCAGCATCAGGTGCTTGGTAGCTGGTGGTGATCCAAGACTAATTCATTTTTATGAAGGTCAGTCGATCGACCGAGTCGGTGGACAGACGCACCCTGTGATCGGTTACCACGCCTCCAGCAGCACTGAATGTGCGTTCCGAAAGAATGCTGGATGCAGGACAGGCCAGTAGCTGAATTGCATACTGTGCAAGCTCTGGCCAGTGATCCATCCTCAAGACCCAGTAACCCAGAGGATTTTCGGTGGGAAAGGTGTCCAAGTCTGATCTTGCCCCTAGGTATTCCTGCACCATGTAAAACAGACGCTGGCGATGGTTGCTGGAACCGATCATTCCTTGGGGCTGCGGACCAAAAAATTGTCTGAAAGCATCGGTCAGACGGCCACCTTCTCCACGGCTCCTTCTTTGACTGACCGAAGCCTCAGCAACACGTTGTCCAGAAACAGGAGTTTGTAACCTCACAGTCTCTGGGAACGCATTGCACAGACCTTTCTGCAAGGCCTCCCGAAGATGTTTCATCCTCTGCTCC
This sequence comes from Lithobates clamitans, assembly GCA_037952925.1. Lineage (NCBI taxonomy): Eukaryota > Metazoa > Chordata > Amphibia > Anura > Ranidae > Lithobates > Lithobates clamitans. Next base: position 1,068,135 of record JBBGZY010000062.1, on the reverse strand, counting down.
CTCTGCGATGGCAAGATAAGGTCCGCAACCTTACCCTTGTAACGTGGATCAAGGAGGGTTGCCAGCCAGTATTGGTCCTTCTCCTTGATATCACGAATACGAGGATCCTTACGCAGGCTTTGCAGGATCAGGGAGGCCATGCAGCGTAGGTTTGCTGAGGCATTCGGTCCGGAGTCCTCTGGGTCACTAAGGACGACATGGTCCGCAGCCACCTCCTCCCAGCCACGTACAAGTCCATGTGTTTCTTGGGACTGATCCCTTACAGACTGCTGCTGATGCTGAGTGCCAGGCTCCACCTCCATACTAACACAATCTTCCTCCTCCTCCTCCTCCTCCTCGTCCTCTTCCTGTGTGATCGGCGGGCACGCAGGAACACTGTCTGGATAAAGGGGGCCTTGAGAGCTAAGGAAGTCCTCCTCTTCCTGCCTCTGTTCTGCCTCAAGTGCCCTGTCCATTATTCCACGCAGCGTGTGCTCCAACAGGTGGACAAGGGGGACAGTGTCACTGATGCATGCACTGTCACTGCTCACCATCCTCGTGGCCTCCTCAAATGGTGACAGGACAGTGCATGCATCCCTGATCATGGCCCCCCTGCGTGGGGAAAAAAAACCAAGCTCCCCTGATCCTGTCCTGGTGCCATAGTCGCAAAGGTACTCATTGATGGCCCTCTGCTGTGTGTGCAGCCGCTGCAGCATGGCCAACGTTGAGTTCCACCTGGTGGGCATGTCACAGATTAGGCGGTTCTTGGGCAGGTTAAACTCCTTTTGGAGGTCCGTCAGCCGAGCACTGGCATTATATGACCGGCGGAAATGCACACAGACTTTCCTGGCCTGCCTCAGGACATCCTGTAAGCCCGGGTACCTGCCCAAGAACCGCTGCACCACCAAGTTAAGGACGTGAGCCAAACAGGGCACATGGGTCATTTGTCCCTGTCGGAGGGCAGAGAGGAGGTTGGTGCCATTGTCGCAAACCACCATTCCTGCCTTAAGTTGGCGTGGCGTCAACCACCTCTGAACCTGCCCCTGCAGAGCTGACAGAACCTCTGCCCCAGTGTGGCTCCTGTCCCCCAAGCACACCAGCTCAAGCACCGCATGGCATCTTTTGGCCTGCGTACTTGCGTAGCCCCTTGAACGACTACAGAGCACCGCTGGTTCCGAGGAAGAGGCCATGGAGGAAGAAGAAGAGGAGGGGGTGGAGGAGAGAGGTGTGTCACAATCATTAGCATTTTGGAGGCGTGGTGGCGGAACAACCTCCAACACTACTGCACCTTGTCCTGCATCCTTCCCAGCTGCCAGCAGAGTCACCCAATGCGCCGTGAAACTTAGGTAACGTCCCTGTCCATGCCTGCTGGACCATGAGTCAGCAGTAATATGCACCTTACCGCTGACTGCCCTGTCCAGTGAGGCATGGACATTGCCTTCCACATGCCGGTAGAGAGCCGGAATCGCCTTCCGTGAGAAAAAGTGGCGTTTGGGTACCTGCCACTGAGGAACCGCACATTCCACAAACTCACGGAAGGGGGCAGAGTCTACCAACTGAAAAGGCAGCAGTTGAAGTGCTAGCAATTTTGCCAAGCTAGCATTCAATCGCTGGGCATGTGGATGGCTGGGAGCAAACTTCTTTCGGCGGTGCAGCAGCTGGGGCAGGGAAATTTGCCTGCTACAATCTGACTTCGGTGTACCAAAAGCAGATTGCCCACAAGTACTTGGCTGTGACACACCTAATTCTACGCCTTCATTCCTCTCAGTGCAGGTCTCAGAGAGGACTGAAGGTCTAGTGGGGTTGGAAATCTCAGCTGATGAGGAGCAAGGAGAGGTCCTCTTTGTTCTTTGGTGTGGGTCTTTTAGATGCGCTTGCCAACGAACTGCATGGCAGGTCAACATATGTCTGGTCAAGCATGTGGTACCCAAGCGGGAGATGTTTTGGCCACGTGAGATACGCTTGAGACATATGTTGCAAATAGCAGCGGTGCGATCTGATGCACTCGTCTCAAAAAAGGCCCACACCAAAGAAATTTTTGAATAACGCGCAGAGACTACAGCGCCCTGCACATGTGATGCAGTCAATGTGCTGCCCTTAGGCTGGCCCCTGGGGGGCATCCTGCCTCGTTGGTGATGTGCCGCCTCCTCCTCCTCCTCCTCCTCCTCCTCTCTCCTATCAGGCACCCACGTTGAGTCAGTGACCTCATCATCCCCTCCCTCCTCATCACTGGAGCAAACCCTGCAGTATGCTGCAGCAGGGGGAGCATGACTGCCAGATTGCTGTCCTTCTTGGGACCCCCTCTGTCCGTGCTCATGTTACTGCCTTCATCGAGCTCAGTATCATCATCAGAGCCTTCCAAACGCTGGGCATCCTCCTGGAGCATGTACCCAACACTGTGGTCAAACAGTTCGAGGGACTCCTCAGGAGGACATGGTGGAGCTGGGGAAGGAGTCACTGATGACATTGAGCCAAGGGAAGAGGCCGCTGCTTTGCCAGACAAAGCACCCTGGGCATGGGTGAGAGAGGATGAGGAGGATGAGGACGGCTTGTTCATCCACTCGACCAAGTCTTCCGCATGTTGCGGCTCAACACGGCCAGCTGCCGAAAAAAAGGCCAAGTGTGTCCCATGGCCACGTGCTGATGAGGATGCACCGTCTCCACGACCAGCACTAGACACAGAGCCTGCTTGCCCTCTCTTATTGGCTTGTGACTGTCTGCCTCTCCTTCTTGGCCTTCCAGACATACTAATGGCCTGTAGCTGCACTAAGCTGGGATATATATATATATATATATATATATATATATATATATATATACTGCAGCTAGCAAAATCAACTACCTGTCTGTAATATGAGAACACCACCAACCTTCTACAGGTAGCTTTAGCTGAACACTGTGAGGTGGACGCACCCCACTAACTTGTAGGTTTAGCTGAACACTGAGCAGGACGCACTGCACTAACTGTAAATAGTCTAGCTGCCTGACCGTGGTACTAATAGGATCAAAAGAACACCAGTAATTTTCTTTAGGTAGCTGTAAATACTTTAACAAGACAAGCCTGCCTGTCAGTAGGAAGATAACAGGAACGGATCTAGCTGAACACTGTGAGCAGGACGCACTGCACTAAATGTAAATAGTCTAGCTGCCTGACCGTGGTACTAATAGGATCAAAAGAACACCAGTAATTTTCTTCAGGTAGCTGTAAATACTGTAACAAGACAAGCCTGCCTGTCAGTAGGAAGATAACAGGAATGGATCTAGCTGAACACTGTGAGCAGGACGCACTGTACTAAATGTAAATAGTCTAGCTGCCTGACCGTGGTACTAATAGGATCAAAAGAACACCAGTAATTTTCTTTAGGTAGCTGTAAATACTGTAACAAGACAAGCCTGCCTGTCAGTAGGAAGATAACAGGAACGGATCTAGCTGAACACTGTGAGCAGGACGCACTGCACTAAATGTAAATAGTCTAGAAGATAACAGGAACGGATCTAGCTGAACACTGTGAGCAGGACGCACTGCACTAAATGTAAATAGTCTAGAAGATAACAGGAACGGATCTAGCTGAACACTGTGAGCAGGACGCACTGCACTAAATGTTAATAGTCTAGCTGCCTGACCGTGGTACTAATAGGATCAAAAGAACACCAGTAATTTTCTTTAGGTAGCTGTTAATACTGTAACAAGACAAGCCTGCCTGTCAGTAGGAAGATAACAGGAACGGATCTAGCTGAACACTGTGAGCAGGACGCACTGCACTAAATGTAAATAGTCTAAAAGATAACAGGAACGGATCTAGCTGAACACTGTGAGCAGGACGCACTGCACTAAATGTAAATAGTCTAGAAGATAACAGGAACGGATCTAGCTGAACACTGTGAGCAGGACGCACTGCACTAAATGTAAATAGTCTAGAAGATAACAGGAACGGATCTAGCTAAACTGAGTACAGTGTATATATATATATATATATATATGCAACACCTGGGATGCATATATATACACAATGCACTGTAAGTGCAGCTAACTGACTGTTCTGCCTAATCTAACTCAAATCAAACACTGTCTCTCTGTCTCTTTCAACGCCGGAACACACACTACACAGGGCCGCCGTGCAGGCGGCCTTATATAGTGTGGGGCGTGTACTAAATCCCCTCAGCCATAATTGGCCAAAGCCTCCTTGGCTTTGGCCAATTACGGCTCTCTGTTCAGGCGGCGCTGTGATTGGCCAAGCATGCAGGTCATAGTGCATGCTTGGCCAATCATCAACAAGCAATGCACTGCGATGCCGCAGTGAATTATGGGCCGTGACGCGCCACACGAATTTGGCGCGAACGGCCCATATCGTTCGCAATTTGGCGAACGGCCGAACAGCCGATGTTCGAGTCGAACATGGGTTCGACTCGAACACGAAGCTCATCCCTATTCTTTAGGTACAAATGGCGGAAAAGTGGGAGACTAGTGTAGAAATTGTCTACATATAGGTGGTAACCTTTCCCAAGTAATGGTTGGATCAGCTGCCAGACAATTTTGCCACTTGTTCCCATGTAGGTAGGGCATCCAGGGGGGTTTAGCTGTCTGTCTTTTCCCTCATAAATTATAAAATCATATGTGTAACCCATGGCCCTGTCACACGCCTTCTAAAATTTTACCCCACGTCTGGCTCTTTTACTGGGGAGGTATTGTTTTATTCCCAGTCTTCCGGTGAAGTGCACCAGGGATTCATCCACACATATATTTCTATCAGGGGTAAACATCTCCTTGAAGCTGGCGCAAAAAAAATTAATTAGGGGCCGAATTTTGAATAATTTATCGTAACTGGGATGATTTCGAGGGAGGCATTGGGCATTGTTATTGAAGTGCAAAAATCTCATGATCATCTCATAATGGGTTCTGGGCATCAATGACGAATAGACCGGCATGTGGTGGATAGGTTGGGTAGACCAGTAGGAATGGAGTTCATTTTTTTTGTCAGCCCCATGTTGAGGGTTAGGCCAAGGAAAATTTTAAATTCTTCCACGGTGAGGGGTTTCCAAACAAAAGGACGGGCATATGAGGAACTTGGATTGTTGGCTATATGTTGGCTGACGTATAGATTACATTGCTCCACAATGTAGGTTAGGAGATCATTGGTAAAAAATAAATAAAAATAATAAAGTGGGGTTACATTTTCCGTCTGCATCTGAGGGCCTGGCTGGGCTGTAAAAATGGGTATTACAGGTTCTACTGATGTATCGGGCAGCCATGTTGGATACAGTAGAACATCTGGGAGGCTAGTATGGGCATTGCCTCATTGATGAAATCCGTTGCTAGCATCTGGCCCATCTTCTAGGAAGGTTGCAGAACTGCTGGTGGATGCCTGCCTATCCCGGAGTGCTGCGCTGCTGGTGGATGCCTGCTGGTGGATGCCCTGGAGTGCTGCGCTACTGGTGGATGCCTGCATATTATCCTGGAGTGCAGGGCTGCTGGTGGATGCCTGCATATCATCCTGGAGTGCTGCGCTGCTGGTGGATGCCTGCTGGTGGATGCCCTGGAGTGCTGCGCTGCTGGTGAATGTCTCCTCCTGCTCATTTCTCCTGATTCTCCTTGTTAGGATTCTATCTTCCTCTATTTCCAACTCGGAGCCACTGCTTTCCACTGGCTCATAGTCGCTATCCAAGTCTGATGGAGAGAATTCCCCGCTACTCTCGTCCGACATACTCTGGAGTATTTGGAGAGCCTCCTCTGCGCTGTAAGATCTTTTCGTCATGTTGGCGGGCAGATGTGTCAGATGGTGGGTGGCAGATGTGCCAGATGGCGGGCACCAGATGTGCCAGATGGCGGGTGGCAGATGTGCCAGATGGCGGGCAGCAGATGTGCCAGATGGTGGGTGGCTGTGCCAGATGGTGGGTGGCTAGATGTGCCTGATGTTGGCGGGCAGATGTGCCTGATGTTGGCGGGCAGATGGATGTGCCTGATCGTGGGCAGATGGCGGGTGGCAGATGTGCCTGATGGCAGGCGGCAGATGTGCCTGATGGTGGGCGGCAGATGTGCCTGATGTTGGCGGGCAGATGTGCCTGATGGTTGGCGGGCGGCTGATATGTCAGCTGTTGACGGGCTGATGTGTTAGCTGATGACGAGCTGATGTGTCAGCTGTTGACGGTGTCAGATGGTGGGCGGGCAGTTGTGCCTGATGACTGGCGGGCAGATGTGTCTGATGACTGGCGGGCAGATGTGCCCGCTGTTGGCGGACAGATGTGCCAGTTGACTGGCAGATGTTCACTGACAGGTGTTTTCACTGTTTTGGGGACACTGTGTTTTGGGGACACTAGCTGGGTGATCAGTGGGTAAACAGCAAACAAACAGCTATAAAACTCACTGATCTCCCCGCTGCAGCACAGATCTCTCTTCCTCTCCTCACTGACAGGCTCTGTGTGAGGAGAGGAAGAGATGAGAGCAGTTACAACACTCTCCATTTATATTACATGACGACTGTGATTGGACACAGTCATCATGTGATCAGGAGGGCCAATCCCAGGGCCCTCCTGTGTTGTACTGTCTCTGGGGGGCACAGGCAGATCAGGATCGCGCCGCTGCGTGGACACGTGGCGGCGCAATCTCCTGTCAACTGCCACCCCTCCCCCTTGTTTACCATATGATGGCTGTGATTACACACAGCCATCGTGCGGATCAGGAGGGCAAATCACATTGCCCTCCTGCCGCTCCGTGATGCGGCATGTCCGAGTGACACGTGCGCATCGGGATCGTGCGGCTGCGGGGGAGCGCGCCCGCGCGATCCAGCTCCTTCTGAAGTACGTTCGGGAACGTCCAGTCAGAAGGAGGAAGCTCTCACCCGGCCGTTTATGTGCAGTGACCGGGTGGGTAGTGGTTAATATTTTTATTGAGGTAACCAGATAGAATTACTAAAAAAAAAAAAAATGGCACATTCCATCATAAACAACACCATTATCAGCAGAAACAAAATAAACCAATATAGAGGCTTAACAGATCGATGAAGCATAGGAGAAATCCTCCTACCTAATTGCCAACCTGGGTGTTAATTGAACATAACAACAAGAAGAAATTAGGATGCTAATGGTAATTTTTTGGGGGGCTTAGAATAACCCCCATTATATTGGTTTAGTTTAATGGGAAATGTGATGTCTCTAAGCTTTGCAAAAGTAGGCCATACCAGACTCTGCCCAAATTCCCCAGGTGGGCCTGATGAGGAAACCAATAAACCAGGCAACCAAAAAAGCTCCACTTAATACCAGCAAGGCATATAAAAGAAACCAGCCCTAATATATTCCTGAAGTGGAATACAGAGGCATCACAGGAAACAGTAAATTGCATTGGCTTAAACAAGAAAGATGGAGCTTAAAGCTATAGCACCAAAAACATAGGCATAAGAAAAAAATAAACCAAACAAAAACAAAAACAAAAACGGAGCCTATTTGATTGCTCAAAATGTCAGTTTTATTATGCAGAATTTATACTCTAGTTTTCTGTCATCCTTCTCCTCTTTAATAAAGATCTTTATTGACTGAAGTATGGAGTCTGTAAGCCTTTCGCGCATATGACTTTTGAAATGTTGGAGAATTGAGATGCCTAATTTATACCATTAATGTGTCTTTTCTATGTACACAGAGTGGAGTGCACTGCATTGAAAGATATATCAGTAATGACAAAAACAGATAATACAGTACAGGTTAAGGAAAGTTTGGTTGTACAGATTTTCTACTGAATCTATAAGGTGGTTTGCGTGTGGTGTGACTGCAGTGGAATAAAGAAAAAATGCAGATTAAAATAAATTAGGCAGTATTTCTGCTATAAGCAGTTTCTGCAATGATTTATTAGCTTACTGTTTGGTTTAACTTGATGCCCGAATCTGCTCTTTAATGTATGTAAAGCCTAAACTTTTTTTAATCTTTGGGTAAAATGATGAAAAATGAGTTATTGGTTACATAAACAACTACATGTGACAGAGAACTCGAAGATACCAAACAAAATGAATATTTCAGCTGTGTCCTTAAAGGGCCCTCCTCATATAGATTTTAAGATAAATATAAAACAAGTAATGTTAGGGTGTGCTCACAATGACCTGGGATAATCCATTGATATCCTGTATGATATAGTGATATGATATCCTGCGTGAATTTAGAAAAATACATATCACAGGAGACTAGAAACATATGGGAGATAGTGACACTTCAAATGTTTGTTAACATCCAAAAAAAGGATCCTGTTCCCTTAAAGCATGTTATACAGTACAGTGCTTGTGCTGTGTATTTTGGCCCCCTGTATCACCTAAAATACCTGGTTGATCCTGCCAGTTTCTATCCTCCTCTCTGTACACTGACCATGATATATCAGGGCTGCTGAGCCCTGGCACCGTGGTCAGTGTACATGCCTCCATCATACGCTGCAATCTGTAACTCTTCCTGTGTCTCCTCTGTCCTCCTCCCCTACCTGCCTGTGTCTTTTTTGACATAGCTATTTGTCTAATTTATCTTATGCCTATATCCTGGAGCATTGTGGGATGGCCTTATTTGGCTTGTCCTGCACTCTTCCACAGTTTAATACTTTACCTGTAAACAATTATATAGAATCATATGTGTTATGTCTATTTTGCACCAAACATTCTAAGCTTGTAGGGAAGCTGATATCAGCTGCCTAAAAGGAGATTATATCATTTTAATGAGCCAGCTAGTCTGCCCAGGCTAGGGAAGGGTTAATTGTATCTCTCTTGTGGCTTGTGTGCGGTTTGCAGGGCTGTGTCCTCCTCTCATCTGCCCAGATGAGTCCTGCCACATGGCAAGCAACAAGAGGCAGACAGAGGAAGATGTACCCCCCTTACAACTTGTGGTCCCACAATAGACTGGAGCATTGGCAAGTATGGACTTCCACATGTTAATGGACTTTCTCCGTCCAATGGAATGCCAGGGCGGCCACTAAACAGACAGTTAGGATGTTCTGGACTTCATTTGCACTTTATTATGTTACTTTGCAAGACTTCCAATAAAGCTTATTAACTGTTTTGAGCCTGGTCTGACGTTACTAAATGGGTATATGAGTGTCATATGGCTGACATGCTAAACTACTGGGCCTGTAATAGCACTAGAAAAGTACGAAGTACACTACACTACTGTGTCAAGTGAATGTACCAAGCAAGGGGAAGGTTGTTACTAAGGGTAACTAAATACACAACAGAAGACACTAAGCAGCCAGTTGAGGTGTAGTACCTGGGGAAGGTGAGGCATACTCTTGTAGTTTGGGGGTTGCTTCTTGGGCTCCCTCCCTAGTGGTCCACCTCCCAAAGCAACCGTGAGCATACCAGCGTCAAGGAGTTAACTTGGCACACGCATTAGACCTGCACTATGTTTTCGGTGGGGTTTCATTCCATTACTGGAAGTGAGGTAGCAGAAGTACGCTGGCTGATGGAGTGGAGTGGCGTGGTTCAGCCTTCCACCCTAAATGAAAAATATATAACACACTAAAAGTAGATAAACTCTTGGAAGAGGGATTCGGCTTTATACTTGCAGTGCCAGCTCATCCATAAGTTGGGAGACTGCCTTAATGTTAGACTTTCACATGACCGCAGTTCCCGCCTGGTCCTGGGTGCTATAGGTATGGGAGCATCTTTGGCACATTTGGTGGACGTAGGGCAGCCTATTTAAGTGAAAGGGCTGCCCTATGCACTTTATGCAAAAACGCACAAAAAAAATAAAAAAACATGGGGTGTGAATGAGCATTTCCGCTATGCCTAGTGTGAATGAAGCCCAAAGGGCCCAGGCCTGGCAGAATGGGGTAATGGAGGTGGGCATTGAGTCCAGCAGTGCCCTGTAGAAAAATGAGATCATATGACACTGTGGTTGAGAACGTGTGCAGGTAAGCTCCATGGGGTTTAGAGGTCTCCTCCAGATAGTAGAATCAGCTGATGAAGTTGGCATACAGCTTTACGTCAACATTGAGAAGGGAAATGGGACTGTAACTAGAAACTTGGGAGCTGTTTTTCCCCTCCTTCTGGATCACAGTGATATGTGCCTCTAAAAGATAGGGAGAACGGAGGGGGAGAAAGGGCTAGTGAGCAGAAAGCTGATGGCTATATTAAAGCCAAGATTTCTAAGAATGTGCGTTAATACTGGAGTGTGAGACCATCCGGGCCGGGGCTTTTTCCTGGCTTCATTTCCTTCACTGCTCTTTCATACTCAATACCTGAAATAGGTGCCTCAAGTTCCAAGGCCTCTGACTCCGAAATCGGGGAGGACCCAAAGTGAGCCAAGAAATCAATAGGTTGTGTCCTAGTGTTCATCAAAGAGGTAATTTCATTGGAGTCTCTAAGGTTGTAAAGGGTTTTATAATATCCTTTGAATTGTTTAGCAATGGCTTTGTTCGAGCAATGTTTAAGGTCTTGGGAGTCTCTAATAGAATGAATTGTCGTCGAGTTCTTTTGAGCTTGAACTGCCTTGGCAAGAAGATGGCCACTTTTATTCCCTTGCTCATAAAATACTTTGTTGTAGCATTAATTGTCGATGGGTCTTTTTGCCAAGCATTTCAAGGAGTTGTGTTCTAACTTCTGTCAACTCAGCGAGGGTTTTCTTGTGTGCTTTTTCTAGGGTATGAATGCGGGAGTACAAGGAATTCATCATGGCCTGGTGGGACTTTTTTAGGGCCGCTGATGTGGACAGGAACTCCCCTCTGATGATACCCTTGTGAGCCTCCCATTGGGTTAATGGGTCTATATCGGGGGTGTCATTGACTACAAAGAAGTCCTTTAACTTGGTTGTGAGCCGGAAAACCACGCTCGTATCTTTAAGAAGGGATGAATTTAATCTCCAAATCTTGCACCTAGTGACCTTTTCTGGGAAAGACAATGTTAAGGTGATGGGATGGTGGTCAGACAAGACCTTAGATTTAATTGTTGCCGCAGATAAATAGGGGAGATCAGTTTGAGAAAGAAAATAATAGTCTATTCTGGAGAACTTTTTGTGCATGGGGGAGTAAAAAGTGTAATTCTTTTCATTTGGATTGAGTACCCTCCAGGCATCATGTAGTCAGAGGTTTTGGAGTTGTAGGTTGATTTGGCATAGGGCCTTGTAAGGGATAGAGGAGGTGCCCATAGATGAATCCAAGAGAGGGTTAAGAGGCACGTTCAAGTCTCCGCCCAGAATCAAAATTTCTGAAGTAAAGTCTGAGAGTTCTCGATAAAGTTGTCGAGAGAAAATCACTTGACCACTGTTCGGGCTGTAAATGTTGGCTATCGTGAGGGGACGTGACCCAAGTTAGCCCCTTAAAAACAAGTACCGACCCTCTGGGTCCACTTTGGTCTCATGTAGGTGGAAATCCGTATTTTTGGATAATAAGATTGTGACTCCCTTCGTTTTCGCTTCGCAGCTGTGGCATGGAACCCTACTGGGAAATGTTTATTAGTGAATTTAGGATATGTCCCGTCTTAAAGTGTGTTTCCTGAATCAAAATTACTTGTTCTCTCAATCTGCGGAATTCTGCAAGAAATTGAGAGCGTTTTTCAGGTGTATTCAACCCTTTAGCATTTACTGAGAAACTTTATTAAGGAGGGCATGGTGGTAGGCATTGGGTTAGTCATGACCTAAGAGGAGGATAGTGTTTAGCCGGGTAATACTTGTGGCTTGTTTCAATTGGAAGGGAGATTCCCACTCCTATGGGGGATGGGAGGGTAGAAAAAAAAACATATTCAATAAAATAATATAATACTTTCAAACGAGGGAAGAGGAGGAGGGAGGGGGATACGAGCAAGATAGAAAGAAGAGTGGAAGAGAAGAAGAGTAAAAAAAAATAAAAAATAAAAAATAAAAACTAAGTGCAAGGATGAAAGAGTAAGAGTAAGGGAGAATAGAAGAGAGCAAGAAATATATCTGGGGACTAGCTCAGACACGCTGGCTTGTCTAAAAAAGGGGAAAAATGAAAGGAGATAGGTTCCGGAAAGTTCAGCAGGAGCTATAAACTTCCGCTGGGTGGGAGCGAAGCAAGGCACAATCGGCCTGAGACTAGATAAGCACTTTGTGTATGGAGATGTAGTGTGATAATAAAATGGGTGGTGGGGGTGTGGCCTGACCTGGCATGAAGATGCCTGCTTAGATCAACAGCTCCCGCTACCTCACGACCTGAACTCAGCCTAACGGAGGTTCAAACGATCTGAACCCGGCAATACAAATGGGGACTGCCTCACGGACCACCTCGGCCTCTCGATCCTAGGGAACAACCGGACAATACGGGACACAATATCCCAGAAATGTTCCGCTCAGGCAGAGGAAACATGGCGTCTTCCCGCCATAGAAATTCAGACCGCAGCTTCCTCACATATGGGCTCAGCGGTCGGGAATGCCATGGAGGAGCGCGCGCACACACACACACACACACACACACACACACACACACACACACACACACCTGAACATCCACGATCTGCGATTGATTGCCGCAGATATAAAGGATACCCCTTCAGCAGCCATTTCGGAACTATGCCTAGACATCCGCGCTCTGACAGAGTGCAGGCTACAGAAAAAAATGGCAGAACGTCAAGACCTTTAAATTACAAGTAAATACTTGTGTGCTTTTTCTATGACGTCACTAGGCTCCTCCCAACGCGTTGCGTCACATGTCACGTGACCCTTGATAAAGTCACGTGACATGTGACGCAACGTGTCGGGAGGAGCCTAGTGATGTCATCCATAGTTCGAAAGTGTCACTCGCAGTACAGCGCGAGGAGGAAAGTATCGGTGGATTAGCTGACCGCTCTATGCGTCTATAATGGTTTAAATCAAATGTGAGTGTACTCAGTTTCTTCCAATTAATAGCATATTGCGCAATTAATCTTTCCTGTTTATATTACATGACTGAGACACAATATTGAAGGCAATAAACAGCGGATCCCCAGCACACAAGAGTCTCGATTAAGAGTGCAACTGCATATGAAACTATCTGCAAGGGGGGTATTTATTCGACCTGAGGTGCAGCTGATTGCACTCCATACCATACCCCATACCTATATGCATATTCAGCAAGTGGACTTGTCATGTTTTAGGAACACTGCAAGATTGTCCCGTGGATCTATTTGTACCATTAAGGAATTTGAAGTATATGTATATATTTATTTTTAGTACGTTATAAATTTATTCACTTAATTTTTTATTTTTTTATTCTAAACACTAACCACTCAGCACGAGATTTTAGAGCATATAAGCGCACTTTTAATCTTATATGTAGAACATCAAGACCTACAACTACGCAAGACTACACGGCATGTTGATACTCATACCCTCCAGATGAGGGATATGCAAAGACACCTCGAGGACCTTGACAATCAGGGCAGACGTCATAACCTAAGGATCAAAGGACTACCCGAAACTATCGAGGGAGACCAAATAGCGCCTTCGATCGTTGGCTTGTTTAATGGACTGCTAAATAGACCTCATCAGACCCCGATTGAAATGGAAAGGGTCCATCGTGCGCCGAGGCCCAAAGGAAGAGACACAGATCCCCCAAGGGATGTAATCTGTTGCCTTGTCGATTTCAAAACTAAAGAAGATATCCTCAGACAGTCCAGAAGCACACCACAAATTGTACATGAGGGAAAGACCGTTCAAATCTATCAGGACCTCTCAGATATAACCCTTCAACATCACAGAGACCTGAGACCCTTATTGGACACTCTCCGCTCAAAAGGTATTACAAGTGGAAGTTTCCTTTCTGCCTAGCAGCCACCACTCAGGGTCGCACAGCACTCCTGAAAGTACCTGAAGATCTCCCTCTCTTCTGTGACACCCTAAACATCCCGATGGTAGAGGTGCCTAACTGGTATGCAGACTTTGGTAGCTCCGCCGTACGGAGAGAACACCCGCCTGAAGAAACTATGGAGGCACAAAACACCAGATACAGGAGGAGAAGATCTCCCTCAACCCCGGCTCATCACGGTGCCCACCGCATCACCCAAAACATCTCCAGCCCATCCAACTCTCCCAGCTCGAGGAGAGCCAGAAGAGACCGTTGAAATCCCTTACAGGTACTCAGTAATCCATCGTTACCATTAAGCCATGTTCGGCTCATTTATCCTTTAACAGTTCCAATTTTAATTTTAATGTTCTGACTGTTTTCACCTATTCAAAAACTAATACCTATATATGGTCCCTGTGCCCACAGTGTCTTTATTATCTGCCTGCCTACTTCGAATGGACTATCCCTTTCACACTGCAACAAGTGAGATGCGCACTACGTTCTGCAATTGACTACAGTAATTTGTGCCTACAACTACATTCCCCATAAGGCTTGGAAACTGAATACCGGAACTACACAAAAAGATGTGCACAATTAATTCAGAGCTCCCTTTTCCGGATACATAACACTCAGGACACACTATTTGCCTGCTTACTTCTCACGAAATCCCACTCAAACTTTGCTCTATAAAAGTATACGCGGCCTTAACACGCCCGAAAAAAGACCTCATTTACTCTCCTCATTACAAAAATCTAAAACACATATTGCGCGTATCCAGAAAACATTTCAGAACAGACGCCATCTCTAAACTACATGACAAACAATTCCCGATAGCATACCACACGTCCAATAATGACGCCAAATCAAAAGGGGTGTCCATTCTTTTATCTAAGAATTGCCCAATTACCGTAACAGACATCCAACGGGATCCACAGGGAAGGTTCCTTTTCGTAAAAGGCAACCTCAACAATAAGCAACTTACCATTGCCAATATCTACGCCCCGAATACACAAGTGGCCTTTTTCCGCAAAACACTCTAACACCTACTGACCTTCAGCTTGGGTACCCTAATCATGTCCAGACGGCCTGTCAGTTATTACAAATCCTTCCCTGACCTGCTTATTCCCCAGCTAGTCAAGGCATTCAATAGCTTCACACCCTCCAGCATAGCCACCAAAGATATACTAGAAGCACACATCACCCTCATCCCTAAACCAGGTAAGGATGTCACATTGGTCTCCAACTATCGCCCCATCTCTCTACTAAACGTAGACGTCAAACTATACGCCAAGGCTTTATCCAACCGAATCCTCCCCCTAATCCCCAGATTAGTGTCTATGGATCAAGTAGGGTTTGTCCCTTTTATATAGGACATTTATATGGACCTCCAAAATGCCCAGACTAAATTGGACCAGACTGACACTGCCCAAATTACAGGGAGGACTACACATACGAGACATCCAAAAATACTACTGGGCTTGCCCTCTGTCCAGAATAGTCGACTAGCATGTACATAGCAACAACAAAGATTGGATCCATATTGAAAACGCATTCACCCCGACCCCACTACAACACCTACCATGGATCAATCCAAACAAGATTCCAAAAGAAATCAAATTACATCCACTCATCAATACCACACTGCTGAACTTTAAAGCGGCATGCAAACCACTCCAGCTGAGACCCACACTAGGACCTATGACACCTCTGGAAAACAAACAATCCGGACTTTGAACCGGGCCTGTCCTTACACAACCCAACGGTAAACCCAGAAAGACCTTGACTTAAAGGACAACTTTTTCTCAACAAAGCACTCCTGATACATCGAGCCATGTCCTCCAAATTCCAAGAATACCACATTCCTTTCTATAAATATCTGCAGATCCGACATTTCATTCAAAGCTACAAATCCACCGCATCCCTACACAGGGAACTTTGAACTCTTTTGCAACAGTGCAGAACCCAAACAACGTCTTATCTCAACTGTCTATGCGCTCCTATTCTCAAATCACAAAGTTAAAGAAGATAAACTAGTAAGACAATGAGAAACTCACCTAAAAACTTAGACCTTACCTCTGAAGACTGGGGACACACATACAATCATATCCATAAAGGCTCAATCAATATATCAACACAGGAAAGCAGATATAAAATTTTCACAAAATGGTACAGGACTCCTGACAAAATTCACAAATTTCACTCTAACCTCCCTCCAACATATTGGAGATGCAACGCAGCACATTACTCCACATTTGGTGGGAATGCCCACTCATCCAAACCTACTGGACAGAAATCCATGGAAAACCTCATACAATCTACAGATACCCCATCCAAATACAGGGAAACCTGGGCCTGCTGGTCACATTTTAGGACATCTCAAATTGACAAACATCTCAATCACCATATCACCCACTGGTACTTGATGCCACACAAAGCCAACAGTGACTAACAAGCCCTGAACCTCCGTCACCCTTCTCTTTCCCTCTCATCCCCGTGCAATACCCTCTCTCATATGACACCCATCTGACTCAAGCCCACGATATTACATAACCCCCCCCATATACCCTTCCGCTGGAAAATCCTAAAAGAACCACATGCTTGGGCTCACACCAATGGAGGTCCATTGGTGACAAACTATTACACGTTTTTGGACCTTTTGAAAGGTAAAACTTCCTACGTATAGTTTAGACTACCGTATCAACAAACACATACTGACCTGACATGCCCTTCAACTACACATCTATACACCCTCCCCCTGGGCAAGTCAGAACCCTTTAGGGGTGCCCGGAGGGGAGGACTGATCTGGTCGGTAAAGACTCATCATGCGCCCAGAGCCCATCAAATACCTCACCTTAAAGAAAGCAACAAATCATATCTTAAGATCCACCAACTTTGACCAGGTTACTCAAATGACACTTCAGAAAACACTTGACAACTGTCAACCAAATATCAGTATATATAAGAATTGAAAAGTAATTGAACATCGTGATCAACATTGATTCTTATGATGTAACGCAATGGTCACCCAGGATATGCTTGTTGGCTCTATTACATACCCTTGTTATGATTACTGTAAACCTGTGAAAATTCAATAAAATATCTTAAAAAAATAAAAAATAAAAAATGGGTGGAGGGGGACCTTCTGCACTAGCCATGTAGCCGCAGTAGGCAGGCAAGGTAATGACCCATTTTCAACTATAGACATGTATAGAGAAGAAATGTAATCCACAAACAGAGGATATAAACAGTATCTGATAGTGTAATGTAATGTAGA
The DNA here is from genome assembly GCA_037952925.1 of Lithobates clamitans. NCBI lineage: Eukaryota > Metazoa > Chordata > Amphibia > Anura > Ranidae > Lithobates > Lithobates clamitans. Next base: position 1,051,147 of record JBBGZY010000062.1, on the reverse strand, counting down.
GCCACCTTAAACTAAAACTGAGGGCTCATGACACACCTAGATAACAAAAAAGAAGGTTAGTGCTATACAGAACTTCAAATAGTAAGCTATAAGTCAACAGTTTCTACTGGATAACCAGACAAGAAGCGGATCTCCCCTGAAATAATCCCAGGGCTAGTGAGGCACAAAAAAAAAAAAAAAAAAAAAAGAATTTTTCCTCCTTTTCCCTACTCCTCTCCCCCTCCCCCCAAATGAGGAATGGTCTACTGTCACAGAAGTGATTGCTGTTAATGAGGGTCACAAGAGGGGACGGAAGCAATATTGGGCAGCTCGAAGCAAAATAATCAATCTGCTAGATCAGAATGTCAGTCCACTAGCCCCCCATCATTCCACTTAAATTGAGGATCTCTGGGAGAGATCGCCACCAGTACCCGCAATGCCCAACGGATATCACCAAGAAAGCCCCCGCAGTATACTTCCGCAGGAGATGGCAATCCCCCTAGAGGCCCCTGCATTAAAACTTCTGAAGATTAGTCATTATCACCAGATACTAGTTACTTGTTTGCATCAAGTAAGCAGTATAGATAGCTTTTTATATCGGACAGTCATTCAGTGTTTTATAAGTACCATTCATCTGATAGTATTAAATGGATGGGATACAGTCCATGTAGACCTCAGTAGATTCCTAGTTAGTGGAGGTAGAAGAAAGTTCAAGATGTTCCACTTGCCAGGAGCTCCGGGTATGATTCTCCCCCCTCTACCCCTGGGAATCTATCGCCAGGTGTCAGTAAAGTAACAAGGGGGCTTGCATTTATATTTGGGCACACTGGCAAGAATCCGGGTAGGGTGGTTTGCATATACTTTTAGGAGACCCATTAGTGTTGTAGGCAGGATAGTTGGGAAGGGTTCAGTTTCACAGCAGTCATTTTCCTAAGTGTGGGGAGTGGGGTTCAGCACTAAGAGAATAAGGGAGAAAAAAAAAAACCACAAGTAACGTAAAAAACAGAGCACCTCATCCAAAGAAAAAGGGTAATCCAAGGAAGGTTCGCTGTAGCAGTCCTTGTAAAGAAAATCTCGATGACAGGCTTAGAGAGCTAAGCGCTCTCAGCGGCAAGAAGGAGAGGGAGGAGGGCTGCTTTGTCGTTCATCTTGATGGCGTGGAGGGGTAGAGGCAGCTTGAGAGTGGTGCCTTCGTCCACGTTGTCGTTGTTCTTTAGGAGTATTGTTGATGGTCACTGGTATCCAGGGATCAGCAGCGTAGAAAGCACTGTACCATTCAGGCAGGTCGACCATGGGGATCTCAAGTGTCTCACAAAATTCTTGGAGGTCTTCTGGCATTCTCAGGGAGGCAGATCTGTCACATGTAGAAGCAAAGAGCCAGAAGGGGATGCGCCATCTATATGTTATTCCCCTGGTGCGGAGAAAATCTAGCAGTGGGCGCAAGGCCGGCGGTGCTGTAAAGTTATATTGGATAATTCCTGAAATAGCTTAATTTCAGAGCCATTGTAGATGATTGGATCTTTCTCCCTTGCCTTTCTTAGTATTGCCTCCTTCAGTGGATAACTGACCAGGCAACAGATGATATCCCGAGGTGGATCAGTCTCTCTTCCCTGTGGTCGTATTCTATGGGGGTGTCAGCTGGCCTATCTAGGAGATCATTGAAAAGGGTGATCGTTGATTCCAGGGTTTGGGGTTCAACAGATTTGGAGAGACCATGAACCCTAATATGTCTTCTCCCCCGGTTATCGAGGTCCTCTATATGCATGTGCATCTCAACTAGATGAGCAACATGGGAGTCAGATGTGCGCTGCAACTGCCTAATGGCGGTTCCCTGCAGTGTGGTAGCCTTCTCGGTTTCACTGAGCCTCGCCATTACAGAATGCTGGTCTGAGCGGAGCTCAAAAATAGCAGAGCCGAGTGTGGATTTTATGTCAGCGGCTACTGACTAAGTCTGAGAGGCTCGGCAGAGAGGAGGTGGTAGCGCCATGTGACTTACTGGTCCTCATCTTTGTTTCAGGATCACTGCCAGGCAAGCATTGTGTCGGTGATTTGGAGGTCACCTGATTCTCCGAGTGCAGGGTTTGGAAGAGCGTCGGTATGTTACCGCTTAGCAGGGTGCTTGTATCCTGCGGGGTCTGGTTCACGGATGCGCTGTGCCCCGATCTCAGCATTTTTGCGGGATTAGAAGGTGTCCAAGGAAGGTTTAGTCATCTCTGTACACGGAGTTTCTTTCTCAAGCGGCCATCTCGGACCAGAGCTTAACCATGCCCCCCGCCCAGATCTTCTGTATTCTTCAGCATGCTTCTATACACTTAGCACCCCTCTGCACCCCCCAGCACATGTACTCCGCTGCACATCTCTGCATCCTCTACACCCCTTACACACCTCTGCACACCCCTGTACCCACTTGCACATCCTGGACCCCCCGCACACCTCTGTACCCCCAGCATGCTCTATATTTCCCAGCACACCTCCGTACACCCCAGCAAGCCTCTACACCCCCAGCACATCTATATACTCCACAAATCAGCAACTCTTAACCCCTAACACCCCTCTGTACCCACTTGCATATCTCTACACCCTCCCCTGTACATCTATGCACCCCACGCCCCCCCCTTTCCACACACATAAAACTCTGCACTGCTGCACTATTGATTCGAGGCTCTGTGGTGCGTGCTATACAGTGGCTGGGCAACTCACTTGTCATGTGTACTAAAGTCTGTCCCTATTCAGGTCAGACACCCTCCCCCTCCACTGCATAATATGAACTGCTGGGTGAAAGGTGTAAAAGGAGATGGCCGAGCACCACCGAGCTGCTCTCCAACTCACTATATAGCAGACCAAGTCCTCTCCCCGTTGTCTGCCTCCCCCCTCCTTCTCTTCACATCGCTCAGCCACACAGAGCTGCTTGCCACACTGCTCAATGGAACTACAACTGACAAAAAAATATTTTATGCCCCCCCCGGCATCCCCCTGTGTGTGCAGATCCTTGGCTGCCCCAGTTTACCTTCTTGATGTTTACTTGGGTGAGCATGCCAACCACCCCAGTCATTGATAGAATGGTGAGTTTCTTGTCCAGCTTCTGCCCATTGGGTTGCAGTGGGACATGCTGCCTGCCCCCCACTACCGGAGCTGGCAGCAACCTCACTGGGAGAAGAGCGGATCTGAAGAGATACAGCAGCGATCCGGGATGGCCCAGGGGAAGGAGGAAGAGGAGGGAGTCGTGGCACCGCTCTCAATGATGTGGCGCTTGGGGCAGATGACCCCCTGCCCCCCCCTAGTTTCAGACCTGTCCATAGAGATTATATGAAAAGATCTCAGTTAAGATAAAGTATAATTGGAGCCATTACAGGACAAAGCAAAAATCCAAAGAAGCTGAAAAGTTTACAGAAAGTCTCTTCAGGCAGCCAGATCTCAGTGAGGAGGAGTGGCCCAGATAGGCATTAGATGTGATGTGGATGACTGTCATGGTAACCACTTCAGCCCCAGAAGATTTTACCCCCTTCCTGACCAGAGCACTTTTTACAATTTGGCACTGTGTCGATTTGACTGACAATTGCACGGTCATTCAACGCTGTACCCAAACAAAATTTGCGTCCTTTTTTCCCACAAATAGAACTTTCTTTTGGTGGTATTTGATTCACCTCTGTGTTTTTTGTTTGTTGTGCTATAAACAAAAAAGAGCGACAATTTTGACAAAAAAAAAAAATTATTTTACATTTTGCTATAATAAATACCCCCAAAATGTAAAAATAAAAAAATCTTCATCAGTTTAGGCCAATATATATTCTTCTACATATTTTTGGTAAAAAAAAAAATCACAATAAGCATACAGTATATTGATTGGTTTTCACAAAAGTTATAGCGTCTGCAAACCATGGGAAAGATATAAGGCATTTTTATGGGATTTTCATTATTATTTTTTTTTATTAGCAATGGAAGTGATTTGTGATTTTTAGCGATACTGCGACATTGCGACGGACAGATCGGAGACACTTTTTTGGGACCATTAGCATTTATACAGCGATCAGTGCTATAAAAATGCACTGATTACTGTGTAAATGTCACTGGCAGGGAAGGGGTTAACACTAGAGGGAGATCAAGCGGTTAATTGTGTGTTCCCTCAGTGTGTTCTAACTGTATGGGGATAGGATTGACTAGGAGAGAAGACATATCATTTTTCCTACTTAGTAGGAACAAACGATATGGCTGCTCTCCTCTGACAGCACAGGGATTTGTGCGTTTACAAATCTGCTATCTGCCAGAGCATCTATCTCCTGGGTGAGGGTGCTGGCTTCCCATATATGGCAGATAAGCTGGCATCCAAGGCATCCTTTGCAAGTTGAGGGGAGTATTCACTGTCTGTGTCTGTCGCTGGTCTCAGACTGAGCCACCAGAGGCTGAGGAGCTCTCTCGGGTCTAAGCGCCATCTTGGGACATTCTCTTCTTCTCCTTGGTGTAAAGTAAATATGTGGTGAGCGAGTGTTGTGAAGGGTGACCTTGCGCCTTCTTGCCTATCAGCATGCATGAGGTTATCCCACAGGGTACATAGTGGCAATGACAGGAATTGATGCTTAATAGCCCTGGGAAGGTGGCTTTTATCCCTGGGTCTGGTGGAGCAGCAACAGGAAGCGTCTGTCTTGCATCTTGCAACGCATGCCCCCCTATTGTATTTAACATTTAATAACAGAAAAAGCAAAGATTTTTTGCGTCATCTACCATAGATTCCTGATTAGCTCTGAATGTTCACATGCAATTTAGTGTAACATTCATCATTACTGCATTTTATGTTTAGGGTAGGAGAATATATGGTGTGTTGATGTATTTTATGGCTATAACACAGGCTATAATAGTAATACTTTTGGTTCCATTTATAAATGTTTTACCCCAAATTTCAAGCAAATTTCTATCTAAGATTCACACCTTTTCTAAAGGTATTTAATGGGAAAATTAGTGATTCCTGGGTTAAAGTTGTACAAAAATGTTTATAAATCAATCCAACTATGTAGCTTTGCTTCCCATTACATTACTGTATTTCCCAGTGTTGCATGACAAGTTTCATTTCACACTTTTTTTTATATTGCATTATCATTGCCAAGGAGATACTTATCTATTTTGAGAGAATATTATATAAAAATATGAACACCTTAAGCATGAAGGGTTCCTGAATAAGTCACATATCCACAGTATTAAAATCAATCCAGAACACATGATATATTGACATTGATCCTACTGCAGTGGTCTGTTAGCACTCTGCAACTTCAAATGGATAGAAACAGGTGACACAGAATTCAGCTTACATATATACACACATCTCACCAAGATTGTGTAAATCTTTAAAACTACTTCAAACTCCAGTCTCTGAATAAAAAGCCACAAGGCACAAAAAAAAAAATCAAAGAACACTTTCAATTGAAGTCATACATCAAACATGCTATAGACTTGTTGGTTAGATTGAAAATGGGCACAGAAATGAAAAATAAATCATAAACTTCAAAGATCATCTATTTTTTTCCTATGTAGATTAAAATGATGAAGGAGATGGGTGTGATATAAATGTAATTTTGTTTTAATATTAGCTTTGTTATGGGTTGTAAGAGACCCCTAACCAAAATTTCTTTGTGACATATACTGTAAAGTGTTTATATAATAAGTTCAGAAATAAATTAAAGCATAAAATAATTCAAATGCTCTATATACTTGCTCAGCGATACTGGTATTAGGCCTTAACATTTTTCCCCTCAATCTCTTTTTATCTCTTTTTAACAATCCACCATGGAAGTATATACCTTCGCCCAGTGATAACCTCTATTTTTTACCAAGCAAACGTCTGCTTGGTGTCTTTTGGTGTTGATAGTCATGGTGGTGAATGGGTTTTTAAAGCAGAGGTTTTTAAAGCAGATGAGAAGTCTGAGATTGCTATTTTACTATTTTATGTGATACAATATAAAATTATACTGGATTACTAAATAGCAAATACATTTTAAATACAGGTATACCACGTGATCCACGTAGATTAAAATGATAAAGGATATGAGTGTGATATAAATGTACATTTATGGGGGGGCGCATGCGCGGCAGCCTGAGGGAACGGTAATGCCGCCTTAGAGCTCCGCTCCTCGGGGATTCGGACCGGGGAACCACAGGTCCCAGCGGCATGGAAATTACCACAAACATGTAGGTAAACCTGTACAGCGCCTTGCTAAACATATAATATGGTCCTAAAAGGTTCAAAAAGCAGAATAAAAACTAATCCTAAACCTGAAGCGGCTCTCAGACTGGCGGCAAAGATGGCGGCGGCATCTTCCTCCTCACAGCACAGCGCTTCACAGGCTAGTAATTCACAGCCTTCTAGACAAAAAACACAGGCTGACAAACCTAAGCTTGACAATGTTACTAATTCAATTCAAAATATTACACAAACTGACATGTTTGCTACTTTTGAAGTTATGCTACAGAAAGCATTAAAACAGACTTCTGACCATATCACAGATAAGCTGACAAAGGAAATAAAAGAAATTGGTCAGAGAACAGCTGAACTGGAATTGAGAGTAGATGATATTGACAGTCAAACACAATATTGCACATCTGAGTTAACAGCCCTTAAAGAGGAAAATATCATATTACAGTCCCGTTTAGAGGAACAAGAGAACAGAGATAGAAGATCTAATTTAAGAATAAGAGGATTACCTGAATCCATTTTAGATCTGCAAACAACCATTACCACACTTTTCCAAGAATTGCTTCCTGAAATTACTTTGGACAGACTTGAAATGGACAGAGTGCACAGAGCTCTAGCACCACGCAAAACAAATGGTCCCCCTAGAGACATAATAACTAAACTGCACTACTACAAAACTAAAGAACAACTATTATCAGCTGCTAGAAGAAAAGAATCCCTCAGCTTCCAGGGTCATACATATCAGATATTCACAGACTTGTCTCCTCTTACAGTTGCAAAAAGACGGGCCCTCAAACCACAATTGCAGGTACTTCAGAATAATCATATCACCTATCAATGGGGATTTCCTTTTTGTCTCCGCTTCACTCACCTGGAGACACGATATGTCTGTCGCTCTTCAGAGGACTTACATTCGGCTTTACTGGAACTAGGTTTAATTGAAACAACCTTACCTAAGGATCAGACCCGCAGACGTTCAACAGCTCGCTTTCCTCAGCAAAAGAAAAGTTCAGGATCCAATTCTCTCTCGTATTCATACCAAAATCTCCATAAACGTGGCCGATATGAATACTCGCCGCCCAAGAATGACGATTCAATGGACTGAATATTAAAAAAAAAAACCTAATACTAACTCTCTTCTTTCATTACAGGTTTAATTACTATAACTGATTTTGATTTATAATTAGCATAACCACTTGTTCCTTTTTTTTTTTTTTTTTTTTTTTTTTTTTTTTTTTTTTTTTTTTTTTATATATATATATATATATATATATAAATATACATAAGATATGTATATACAAGACGGTTATGCTTTAAAATAATTTTTTTTTTTTTTTTTTTTTTTTTTTTTTATTTTTATATTTTTCTAAAATACAATATACTTATTAAGCAAGGCTTTTTATATATCTCGATGAGATCCACACATTTTTTTTTTTTTTTTTTTTTTTCCCTGTTTTTGGTACCTGTGGTTTTCCGGGGCCGTCCTCCCTACAGGAATTTCTTGTTGCCCCTTTGGTTTTTCCATTTGCAGACTCCTGCCTTTTTTTTTATGGGGGACTCTGCAGATGGACGCGGATCCTCTCGGGGAAAATTGAAAATTCCCTTGAGATGCTCCCTAACCCTTCTTTTCTGCTATCTACTTAATCAGCATCATTTAAACAATGGGTTAACTCATTTGTGTTTTTTTTCTCTCTTTACAGTTTTTTCCCTTTTTTTCTCCTTTTTCTTCTTGATCCCCGATTTTTTTATTATCTTTAGAGTGGTGGTTCTGGCTCACAATACATATTCTTTATGTTATGATAAGTTTTATTACATTGGTTGAACTATGGCTCCGATAAATGTATTATCCTTAAATGTACAGGGATTTAATATCCCACATAAACGCACTAAAGCTCTAAGATCCTTTTCATCTAAAAAAGCACATATTATATGTTTACAGGAAACGCATTTTACAGATAAAGCTCAACCTAGATTTCTTTCACCCTCATACCCACAATTTTATACAGCCTCCGCTGCAGTTAAACAAAGGGGTACGCTTATTGGTTTCCATCGCACCACTCCGTTTAACCTCAAAACACAAGTGACAGATCCGGAAGGTCGATATTTACTTTTATCAGGTTATATCTCTGATAATCCCATTACTATCGTATCCTATTATGCTCCCAACAAGAACCCAACAGCGTTCTTATCACACCTTTTTCAGGTCATAGAATCCCATAAATTTGGATCTGTTCTTATATGTGGTGACTCCAATGCAACAATCTTCCCATTCTTAGATAAATCTCCACCTGGACCTACAACAAACACAACTAACCTTACTTTTCAGCGCTTACTCAATTCTCATAGCTTGGTTGATACCTGGCGTGAAATTAATCCCACCAATAGACGTTATACTCACTACTCCTACCCACATAAATCTTTCTCAAGGATTGACCATATCCTTATCCCATTTAGCATGCTACCAGAAATCATTTCGGCTAAAATTATACCATTTCCATGGACTGATCATTGTGCAGTTTATATTAATATAGCCTCTACGATCCCTAGATCTCACGACACAACTTGGTGTATGAAAGACTTCATACTGACCCACCCATCTCTTAGTAAAGAAATTGAGAACTCAATATCTGACTATTTTAAAGATAATGACACAAATGACATATCAGCACTCACACTATGGGAGGCCCATAAACCTGTCATCAGAGGTAGAATGATACAGCAAGCAATTAAATTCAAAAGAGAACGCAAAATAATGTTCTCAAAATTGGAAACTAATTTTAATAATTGTCATCAGACCTACCAATCTCACCCAACGGCCATTAATAATTCTAAACTTGAAAAAGCCCGCCTTGACCTGGATCTCTTCTTGACTGATTCCGCTGACAAATCCATATGTAAACGACAACATAATCTTTACCTTAAGGCTAATAAACCGGATGCTCCCTTGGCCAGAAGCTTGAACAATACACAATACGAAAAGAAACCTATCCGTTTAAAAACCTCTAAAGAAGCGTATACTAGCAACCCAGTTAAAATCCTAGAGATTTTTCGCACCAATTTGGCTAAATTATATTCCCCAGCCCCAACATTTGATAAAACAAAAGCTGATATTCTATTTTCTAATATCAAACTTCCGTATCTTGATCAAAAACAACGAGATCTTCTTGAAAGCCCTATTACGACTACAGAAGTTTTGAATTCTATAAAACTTCTAAAACTTAATAAGAGACCGGGTCCAGATGGATTCCCGGCCGTATACTATAGACACTTTATGCATATTTTTACGCCAATTTTAACTAGGGCCTTTAATTCAATTCTTGAAGGACATTCATTTAGAACAGAGACACTTACATCTATTATTGCTATGATTCCCAAACCACAATCTGACCCATCTTCTTGGTCTAATTACCGTCCTATATCGCTTCTTAATTTAGATATTAAGTTACTAGCTAAAATACTGGCTACCAGATTAAATAATATTATTGGCCAGTTGATTCATAAAGATCAAACAGGTTTTATTCCAAAACGACAGGCAGGCGATAATATAAGACGAGCACTATTACTCATACATGCAGCCAAAACTAGACATATTCCAGCATGTTTGGTTTCATTAGATATAAAAAAAGCATTCGACTCTGTCACTTGGCCATATATGGATTATATTTTGCAAAAATGGGGTTTCGGTAATCATTTCCTTACCTGGGTCTCCTCACTATACAACTCGCCAAAAGCATATATTAAATACTCTGGCTATAAATCTGCTATATTCAACATTAATAGAGGCACAAGACAAGGTTGTCCCCTTTCACCACTACTTTTTGCCCTATTAATAGAACCCCTAGCACAACTAATTAGAACGAATATAGATATCAAAGGCATTGAACTAGGTGGCTATCATCATAAGATAAGTCTTTTTGCCGATGATATTCTTGTGTTCCTGTCCCATCCCCACATATCTTCCCCAAATCTACTAGACATACTACATAAGTTTGCTCATATATCTGGACTCCATGTCAATCCTTCTAAATCAAATGCCTTAAATATTTCTCTATCACAACCTGAATTTCAGCATATTAAAACTGTTTTACCTTTTACTTGGGTCTTAAATCAATTACCCTACTTAGGGATACAACTCACAATTTCTCTCAAAGATTTGTTTTCAGCTAACTACTTACCCCTCTTGAAAAAATCATCAGGTTTTTTGAAACAATGGACCTCCCTACCACTCTCCTGGTTAGGTAAAATTAATGCTATTAAGATGTCAATACTTCCCAAATTTTTATATTTATTTAGAGTGTTACCCATAACTTTACCATCTTATTTTACTAGGCTTACTCAACGAAGAATTCTGTCATTTATCTGGGGCACAACCAAACCTCGTATACCCAAATCTACACTTTTTCTTAATAAACTAAAAGGGGGTCTAGGATTACCCAATTTTTTATTTTATTACTATGCAGCCCAAATGGCTATTCTACCTAAATACCATGCTACAATCGAAACACCTCTTTGGGTAGCCATTGAAGCAGTAGACACGGACCCAATTTCAGTCGCCAATATGCTATGGCTACGCCAAGTTGATAGAAAAAACATTTCTAATCCCATAACTAAACACACCCTATCTATATGGGATAAGTTCAAAAATTCATATAATCTCCAGTCTCTACATAATCCTTTACTCTCATTCCTTGGCAACCCAGCCTTCTATCCCGCATGGAAATTTCCTAAATCCTTTTCTATATGGTCCTCTATGAACCTGAATCGCTTATACAGATTGACCACTGCAACTACAATACATTCCTTTCCTGATTTATGTGAAACTTTTAATATCCCGAGAAATGAAATTTTTCGTTATCTACAGATTAAAAATTTCTATGAACCACTTCTTACTACAGGTTCAGCCCTCAACCAAATGACACAATTTGAACGGATATGTATAAGCGACCCACACATCAGAGGACTGATTTCTTTATTATACCAACAACTCATAGATAAATCTGACAATAATTTACCCTCATACACTGGCAAATGGGCATCAGATATCAATCGGACCTTTGATAATAAAGATTGGTCGAACATATGGTTAGCCACTAAATCTTCATCTCCAAATAGTTACGCCATAGAAACAAATTATAAAGTCCTTGCACGATGGTACCTTGTGCCAGCTAGAATAGCAAAATTTATTCCTACATATTCTCCCAACTGCTTCAGAGGATGTGATTCATCTGGAACTCATTTTCATATCTGGTGGCAGTGTCCGATAGTTCAGACATTCTGGAACAAAATATTTTCTATGGCCTCTAAAGCCCTGGAAGTTTCAATCCCTCCAGATCCTGCTACAGCACTTTTAAATCTTAAGCCCAATATACTTTCTCATACTCAATTTCAATTACTCATTCAAATTACTACTTCAGCCAAACAAACAATTGCCAAAGCATGGAAATCCAAATCTCTAATCTTGGCTGAAACAAAACATAGAATCAATAGAGCACTCGTATTCGATAAAATGACAGCTATAGCTGATAATAAGATTAATAAATTCCGTAAGATATGGCAACCTTGGATTAAACATTATTACTCTAACGACTTTGACCAATCTTTGTTATTACCTCATTAAACTGAGTATTATATAAATAATATAACAATAAATTGTGTAATTCAGGAGCCAGACCACCACCATCTATATTCCCCTTTCTGTTTCTTTTTATTCTATATACTATTTTTCTTTTATTACTCTCATTTCTTATAAGACATATACTCATTATTAGAAAATGCTATATTAATGATTTGTTTATCTATTTATTGTACCCCTATGTCATGTTCACATTGGAATATCTATACAATATGCATCTCTCATACCGAAGTAAGATAAGTTCATATTTTCATTAGGATATCATTTATCCTATTCTGAATATATATTATGTGTTCATGCTTCATTTATATATGTTTATCATATCTCTTTATCTACCTTATTTACTACTCATTTTTATTTTTTATTTACTTATTTATTTATTCTGTTATCTATGTAAAACTCAATAAACATATTTAACGAGATAAATGTACATTTATTTTAATATTAGCTTTGTTATGGGTTGTAAGAGACCCCAAACTAAAATGAATTTGTGACAAATAAGAGTTTATATAATAAGAGGTTCAAAAATAAACAGCATAAAATAATGCAAATTCAAATGCTCTATGTACTCGCTCAACAATGCTGGTATCAGGCCTTAACATTTTTCTCCCTGATCTCTTTTTATCTCTTTTTTTAACAACATTGCTAAACAATCCAATATGGAAGTATACTATCTTCGCCCAGTGATGACCTCTATTTTGTACCAAGCAAACTTCTGCTTGGTGTCTTTTGGTGTCGATGGTCACAATGGTGAATGCATTTTTAAAAACAGACGAGAAGTTTGAGATTGCTATATTACTATTTTATTTGATACAAACTATTATACTGGTTTACTGAATATCAACTTTATTTTAAATAGACAGGTATACCACATGATCTATAGTAGAAAATCAAGTTACTTGATAAATTCACTAGTCATAAAATGTGAATTAACATAGCATATCTCTTTACTGAAAACTATGTATATAAAATGGACAACAATACTGTTAAGTCGCCCCTATTTCTCCTTTGAACCTGAGTTGGACCTATGGGTGTATGGATAGAACTCTCTGATCGATCGGGTAATCAAGACACACATGGGATGGTGAATCAAAATTACAATGGTTTACATATATCTTATACACTTACGGAGAGAGAAAAACCTCCCTCTTATTATCAGCCAATGAGATTGAAGCATAGACTTTATGAAAAAATAAGCATAAAACGTCATAAACTGCATATTCTGCTTGGAGACATCTCTCAGGCTTAACTATAAATATATATGAAGCTACATATATTAAGCAATTTGCCAATGTCCCAGACACCCAACTTCTAACTTGTTATAACTTTGTTATTCATTGTCTATATTAAGTGTCAGACTGACCACATGTACATCCTGTATCAGCACATAGCATCCTTGCATCTAACTTTTGCAGCCTACATTTCTAACTTTCTACATAGCAAAGCAAAATACATTTCTTCTTGTATAACATATTATAATGACTTAAAGCAGTACTCTGACTCCTTACAAATACAAGTCCAGGCAAAACAAAGACAGACTTCTATCCATCTAAATAGACTATAATACTCAATACATTCAAAAAAATATACATGATAATTACAAAAAGAAATACACTGTATATTGTAATTCTCATGTAACCACTTAATGTGAAGTATGTGGAGCTGGTATATCCAAAGATCCTCATGGTGATTTAATCTAAGCACCCTGTCACCACACTTCCTTGACATATGGTAGATACCTGTTCTAATATTTGAAAACGTTGAAAATAAAATGTGCGGGCACATTACACAAAATGGTAAATAATTCTGTCAAGTTTTTACATATGAATAGTTTATACCTATACATTTTGCCATAAATTGACAATATACACAAAATTAAATTACCCTGTCACTCATGTCACTGTGACAGGAAGTAAGAAGGAATCTCTTCCAGGGGAAATAAGACCCATTTTTTTCCATGAAGTAATGAATAGTTCATTTTGTATGTGTGTTGCATTAAGGTAGCCATGCTAAACAAATGGGCTATCAAGGCACCTTAATGTATTTAACATTGCATATGACATTTTTTTTCTATGGCTACCATGTATTAAGTTGTGTAAAAATGCAGGTGCATTGCCTTAGTTCATTAGGGTGCCATTAAGAAAAAAAATACATGCAGTGGAGCAAAGCATGCTACTTCACACTGCAGTAGAACATGTGTTACCACAAAGTAATAGTAAAAAAAGAAGTACAATGCTTTGGGTTCATTTTAAATTTGCCCAATTCTATTATGATTTCAAACACCCCACAAGAACATTTGTTACAAAAATGACCATTAATGTATGGCCAGCTTAAGTGAATAGTTTTTATTTCTTTGGTAAATCAACCCCATCAAATCTACAAATATGGATTCTTATGTTATTATTATCCATAAAAACCTCCATGCAAAAACATATATTTCTACATGCAAATCATGGTCAAGATATATAAAGATTTGTATGCATTTTAACAAAACTAAGTACCACAACTAGTCTACCAATGTTGTACTTCCTGATAAATTCAAATTCTTTACTGTCATTAACTCACAGCATTGACAATGAACAAAAACTGACACAGAAATAATTGAGTACTGTCCGTGATACTTTATTTGCACTAACATACAATTTTTCAGGACAAGCTTTCGAGGTATGTCCCCTTCAAGGTTTCGAGCAGTACTAATTCACCAAAGTTTTAGCAGAATGTTAAAAAACACAAGGGGAAGGGGGAGGGGGGACAAAAACAAAAAAAACAAAAAAAACAAAAAACACACACACACACAAATGTACATGGCAATGGTAATAAAACTAGAATAGTTATTGAGATAAGACAGAGGAAGAGCTATAGCAGTTAAACTGACTCTCCTGGGCAAATTGCCATCATGGTACGTCGGCCGCTTTAAGAGCCTCTAGGGGGCACACTGAAGCCGATGCGTGTGTCCAGCGGTCGCAATGGCCGCAGGCCACCTGCGATTGCTCCTGACAGAGACAGAATGGAGATCTCTCAATGTAAACAGACAGATCTCTGTTATGTCAGGGGAGGAGAGACAGATCTGCTGCTACTAACAATTAGGAACAGTGATCGGTCTCCTCCTCCAGGCAGGCCCATCCCCAACAGTTAGAACACACATCAGGGAACAGATTTAACCCCTTGATCGCCCCCTAGTGTTAACCCCTTCCCTGCCAGTGACATTTATACAGTAATCAGTGGCTATTTTTAGCTCTGATCACTGTATAAATGTCAATGGTCTCAAAAAAGTGTCAAAAGTGTCCGATCTGTCCGCCGCAATGTCACAGTCCCACTAAAAATTGCTGATCGATGCCTTTACTAGTAAAAAAAATAATATTGAAAATGCCATAAATCTATCCCCTATATTGTAGACACTATAACTTTTGCCCAAACCAATTAATATATGCTTATTGCGATTTTTTCTACCAAAAATATGTAGAAGAATATATATCAGCCTAAACTGATCAAGAAATGTTTTTTTACATTTTTTGGGGGATATTTATTATAGAAAAATTGTCGCTCTTTTTTTTGTTTATAGCACAAAGTGATCAAATAACACCAAAAGAAAGCTCCATTTGTGAGAAAAAAAAATGACGTCAATTGTGTTTGGGTACAACGTCGCACGACCGTGCAATTGTCAGTTAAAGCAAAAAATGGCCTGGTCATTAAGGGGGCAAATCCTTCCGGTCCTTAAGTGGTTAAGAACTAAGACATTGAGATCTCACATAATATGGCCAAGTTGTGAGAAAAGATGCCCCACAGGTATGCAGAACTCATCTTCTTTATGTCCTCAATGGTATGTCTGTGCAAATTCATCCTTGCTTACAACTTCTGTCCTGTTAAAGGGGTACGTTAATGACCACAACACACAGGGGTATATAATGTACTATTAACATAAACGCACACACACAGGTTGAACTGTGCGGACTTTTTTCAACCTCACCAACTATGTAATTGTTTCACCAACATAAGATCCTTTGTTACATCTTTTGAATTGGATGATGTACACGGCATTACTGGAGGTGCAGTTGTATGATACTCTGCTACAGATATCCTGACTGCACACTTCCAGTCCTGGGAGCTGGCTAACCAAGTGGTAATTTTACAGAAATTCAAAAGCAAGAAAAAGAAAAAGTAGCCTTACTCTGGCATTAAAGCCACCACTAAGATTTGTTTTAGTGATCCAATGTAAGAGAGACCAACTAAATACTGCCCTCTAACATGTTTAACTCTTAATGAGCTTAAGTTTTTGTTTAAGTGGTCTAGATTACATGCATTTGGATATTTCCTAGATCAGTAGTTTCTGCTGGTATTCCTTAAAACGTATTACTTCAAAATTAACATCCAGGTATATTCTGTGTATTTTTTCTAGATTTTTTTAAAACAATCACCTCAACTGGAACCAGTCTCTGAGGTAAACTATTCCACATGTTCATAGCTTTTACTGTGAATAAGCCTTTTCTTATGTGTAGGTTAAAGTAGAACTAAAGGCAAAACTTGTTTTTTCATTTTTGTTAAAGTAAGGGTATAACCCTTGTCTCATTGTGGAGATTTAACAAAATTTGGCATTTTTTTCTACTTTTGCTTTCAGTGATAAAAAAATAGAGAGAGTGAATCTCCATAATGAGGGCACAGACAGCAATAAAAAGCTGACAGGATCTCTAATCACTCCACTCCACACTCCAAAACTGAAAAAACAATGACCTTAAAGTGAATAATTTTGCACCATATTATTAGTATACAATATTTCTATAGCGCCAAAAGTTTCTGCAGTGCTTTACAATGTAGAGGGGGGACAGTATAATTACAATACAGTTCAATACAGAATGAAAGGAGGGCCCACCATATTCACTTTATAGGCCATTTACTGTATGTATTTATACACAGTGCTCATATCCCTACCCCCTATACATTGCAGGAGAAAGTAAATTTAAAATTCTACCAATCTTTCCTCATAGCTTAGGTAATAAGCCTTGTTGCCTTTCACTGAACACTCCCCAGTTCCCTAATATCCTTTTTGCTAGAGAACAAAAACCTTCAGTGGTTTAAATTGAATGTTTTTGTGTTTTTATTCTTTAGGGTCCATGTGATTAAGATATGGCAAAGGTTCTTAAACATATTTTGAGACAATGTTCAATTTCAGAACATTAGGCAATATGCACCATGACATATGCAAATGATTTTGTTTTGAAGCATTTTGACTAAAATAAATGTAATATTTATGCCATACTGTATGCTTTTTGTTAGTCGTTATATTTACCTTGTATTGTTTTTGACCTCCTTTACTTTAAAACCTATTTTTAAATTAAGTGGAGAATTCAGTTTAGGAAAAATTACCTTTTACATTACAAGTGGTTTATGAACATTCCAAGAGAGGTTAAGGTGGTAAATGACTGACTAACATTTGGGAATCATTGAATTAAAGGCTTGAGATATTGCCTGATTTTTTCATTTTGGAAATAAAACATGATAATCTAGAGAAATCCTTTCTGTCAAATTGAATTCCGTGCTGCTCTTTCACTGTTATAGGCAATGCTCCTTTTACATTAAGGTGCTCTGGGTTTTAAGTCTCAAGTCAAGCATAATGTGCCACAGAAAGCACACAATAGTGACTTGAAAATCTGCTACCAACAGCATGCCAAATTGGTATCTACAAATAATGAGCTTTGCAAGGTCAGATTACTGTGCTGATCTGATGTAACAGAAAAGCAGATATCCTTCTATTGCATATACTGAACCACACTTTTATCTCATTTATGTGCAAACTTGTCATGATTGGATCAGTAAGTAAATGTCAAAATCTGTGCAAGTTAATTGTTAGATTAACTGACATGATAAACCAATGGGCCACACATTATTTCAAATTCGATACATTATTCAACGTAGCTTGTTCCGTCTATTTTAATTTTCTGCTCATGCCATTCATTTTATGGTTGAAATTAAAGAAGATTTAAAACAAAAAGGAAATAAAGCATTTATATTTTTTTTTGGAAACGTATTACATGTAATGTAATGCTACCCCTTAAATTTGACTTGGTATAGTAATACTTTGTACACTACAGTAGAAATGAAAATGGTGTCAACCAATCAGGTGTGCTGTATGCATATGTTCTGACAAGGAACATGTTGAAAGGGAGAAGAGTGCAGGATGAGCAAAGAAGGGACTCATGAGTTTAGTGAAGGGTTAGTGTGTGGGTGTGGCGCTGTCCTAATTTATAGAAATACTTGGTAAATTGTGTGTAGCCAAATCCCATATGTAAAGTCGCATAAACCAAAATTGCAAATAAAAAATTCAACGAAAATAAAACCAAACATAAAACAGCAAAGTGACCCCCTTTGGAGTGTGTAGGAGTAACGTTGTCCTAGTGGAGAAAAAAGTGGAGAAAATGGAAAAAAATGGAAACAATGGAAGAAATTGCATACAGGACTGCTGCCTCCACAGATGTGATTTCCACCAAGGTGGAAAAAACAGAAGAAGGTAAGTGAAGGGTTAGTGTGGGTGTGGCGCAGTCCTAATTCATAGAAATACTTGGTAAATCGTGTGTAGCCAAACCCCATATGTAAAGTCGCATATAAAGTATAAACCAAAATTGCAAATAAAAAATTCAACGAAAATAAAACCAAACATAAAACAACAAAGTGACCCCCTTTGGAGTGTGTAGGTGTAACGTTGTCCTAGTTTAAAAAATACTTTGTAAATCGTGTTACCAAATCCCACATGTAAAGTCGCATGTAAATTATAAACAAAATATAAACAAAATCGCATATAGCAAATTTAACGGCTAGGTTGGCCCCCTTTGAATTGGGGGAGGGGGAAGGGGAACAGGGGATGAAATCAAAAAATGACTTTAGCCAAAGCTATTCCATCCGCATAAAAACCCCATATAGTGATTGACAAACATAACATTGCTGAATAATTACATAGGTTAAATCGTGACTAGTGCTCAGTGCAACTTAAGTGAAAAACTTGACATCTTTGTAAAACAAGGCAGGTATTTGTATTAATCTTGGTGACCAGGTGCTCGTGTCTTGTGATCATGCAGACACTCACCAGCTTCTTTAACCCCTGCGGGGGTAATGCGCAGTCACAGTGTATGCCACTGTGCGGCAATCCACAGGCTGTTTCTGGGTCACGGTGATGTTTTAGGCAGCTTCTTTAACCCCAGCGGGGGTAATGCGCAGTCACAGTGTATGCCACTGTGCGGCAATCCACAGGCTGTTTCTGGGTCACGGTGACGTTTTTGGGTCACGGTGACGTTTTAGGCATAAGAGAAGAAAGAGGAGATTCCATAGCGTAAAACCATAAACACTCATGAGTTTGCCAAACTTTCAAGCTACATTCATAGTTTTCTTTGATTATTTTCATACATGTGCATTAGAAACAATCATGTATTTTTACGCACTGCTATTGTTATCAATAGGGATAATAAAGCATGTTTATGCATACAAAATAGACATCACTTTGTACAGATATGAACAATCACAATTTAAAACAATAGCTAACATGGGTAAAAGTGTTGGTACATTTTAAAACATTGGGGTTGATTTACTAAATGCAAATCCACTCTGCACTGCAAGTGCAATTGGAAGTGCAGTCACTATACATCTGAGGGGAAGATCTGAAATCAGGGGAAGCTCTGCTGATTTTATCATCCAATCATGTAAAAGCAAAAATGCTGTTTTTTACTTTCCTTGCAGGTTCCCCTCGAATCTAGAGTGATTGCACTTCCAAGTGCACTTCTAGTGCAAAGTGGATTTGCCTTTAGTAAATAAACCCCTTACATTCTTTGGATTTTGTATTTTCTGATGTGTTTTCCTATGTAATCAATGAAAACACATCATGTTGATGCAGTGATGTGCCTGTTTACACATTGACTTGCATTGCAACATATGTTATCAAAGTGGGCCAGCGTGTGTTGGTGCTTGTTACCATGCACATTGACAGGTGTTTTTATGCATTTGCGTTATTTTCTTTTTTTATCATATATCTGTTTATTAATTTTCAAAAAGTTTTACAAACAAAATACATTAAAAAAAATTATATAACAAATAAAATCCACTTAGCTTTGTATCAAATGGAAGAATGTCTACAATTCATCATCATTATATCTTAATTCAGATATGTAACAAACCAAAATCAAATATAAAATGATACACCAATGTAGAAACCTTTAAGTAATCTAAAAGAAATAAGAGATTGCGGAAAGCAGGAAAGGAATAAAAAAGGGGGGGGTCTTGGGAGTTTTTCCTTCATTATCCACAGGTTCTGAGCAAGTGATACTTGTACTTAAGCCTCAATGAGGCGCAACCAAGAAATCCAATAACTGAGTCCTTAAATGTTAACCAGGTCGACCACACCCTTTTAAACTTCTCAGTATTATCATTATTTTCAGCTACTAGTTCCTCCATACATATAATGCCATTTAAAGTATCAAGCCACTCCAGAAATGAAGGGTGGTCGATAACTTCCAATACCTAGGAATTAATTGTCTAACTGCTGAGACAAAGAAACAGAGGAGATTTCTTAGCTTGAGGCAAAAATTGGGGTAAAAGAGAAATTGGGAACTAGCTCGCCTGTAACTAATTATAAAGATTAATTATATATTCCCAAAGTTTATTGATAGGACAGGCCCAACAAACATGAAGAAGATCTCCAATTGAAACATTAAATTGAAGGATTTCCATTATTTTCAATAAAGAATGCATCAGGCAAAAATGCAACAAAACAAAAAGGCATCAAATGGGCCTGTAGTTTGAAGTAGCTGGGCATGTCAACATGTAACAATTTGTTTTCACAAAAAGGGACTGATCATGTGGGCACACCTGGTTCATATGCCTATGGTATTTACTGCATACTCATGATGTGTACACATATTTTCACACACATCACAGGGTATATGCATGGAATTTACTAATAAATATGGTTAGATATAGAATTTACTTTCCAACATCTCAATGTACACTGGCTACAAGTTTACATACCTGCTAGCATATTACATTCTGTATGCTGCTGCTTGGAATTGAAATTCTAATTATAAATACCTGTACATACATTACTATTTTTTCTTCAAGCACACAGGTTTTCTAGATCTACAGCTTTGTTTGGCAAATGCACAAATAATGACATTTTGTAAAGTGAAATGTCAACATGCAAATGCCTTATGGCACTTTATTGGACAAGAGGGACAAATGCAGCAATATTTGCAAGGCTGCCCCATACACAGTGAACATCAATATTTTATAAGCTAGATTAGTTCAGAGATCACTAGTGTTGGGTGCACATACAATCATGCATGCAGAGTCATGATGCAAGCACGCCTTAGAAATTTACACATGCCCCTTGCTCATTTGCTTTAGTAAATCAGCCCTACTATTTTTTGTTAAGGGGTGGGCTAGGTAAATATTTAAAGTGATAGTAAACCACTAGAAAATTAAAAAACACTGCATACTAGCACATTATGACAGATTTACCTGGACACGTAGCCCTCCAGGGCAGCACTGTAATGGCTCCCTGGCACTTCTATCTTTGCCCAATTTTCCTGTCAGGTTCGCAGACTCCGGCTGTATGAACGGCCTGGGCCAAGATGACGTCACTTACGAGCATGTGCGCAGGAGCCCCGGTACAGAGCGCTGAATGTAAAGCGCGGGTATGCTGTCACTTCAAAGCACATGCCCCGGTGGCATGCCTGACTGCATGCTGTGTGAATATCTCCTAAACAGTGCAAGTTCAGGAGATATTCACTGTACCTACAGGTATGTCTTATTATAGGCTTACCTGTAGGTACAATACTTAATTTCCAATTTAAAGACAAACTCTTTAAAAGGAGTGGCTGTGTGTGCCATGCAAAGTGTAACAGAAATGATCTAGGAACATTTTGATCCTGCACTCATATGTATGATGTAAACATATTTTGCAGTCATTAGGCCTAATTTATTAGTAGTATACTTCTACATGGATCATACAAGGACAAGCAAATTATATTTTTACAGTATGCTCCAACAAGAGCCTGAATAAAAAGTGATCTAGGTCCTAGGCAAGGTAAGAACTTTGGCCACTCTATCCCTGCATTCAGTGTAGATCTGCCATGCAAATGGGCATATATTCACTATAGTCTGTCAGGGTTCTCAATGATTTTAGCTATTCTTTTACTACTTTGTAAGGTTGTATTCACTCATTTTAACTAGATATGTGCAGATCGGAAAAATTTGTTTTGTTTCATTTCGGATAGATTTGTTATATTACTAATTTTGTTTCCTTATGGAATTCATTTAGATTGGTTTCGGAATTTTTTTTGTTTAGTTTGTTAAATTTTGTATCGTTTTCGTTAAAATTCATTTCATTTATTAATTTTCTAAGGAATTTCAACTTTTCAGAATGAGTAGAATTCGGATCGGATGAAAAA
The DNA here is from genome assembly GCA_037952925.1 of Lithobates clamitans. Lineage (NCBI taxonomy): Eukaryota > Metazoa > Chordata > Amphibia > Anura > Ranidae > Lithobates > Lithobates clamitans. Next base: position 1,028,928 of record JBBGZY010000062.1, on the reverse strand, counting down.
CAATTGACCGATTTGAATTCTGTGTGAAGAAATAGCTGGTTGTTAAGCAGCGGGGCAGGAAACCGGCCACCCGTGCCCTTAACAACCATGACTCCTTATCTGTCAGCGGCACCACCCCCCCCTTCTGACATCACGGACCAGTGCATGTTGGGTCTGTGATGTCAGAAGGGGTGGTGCCACCAGTTGACGTAGACAGGTGGCCCCGCCCCTTTCCTATAAAAGAACTGTCAAACAGAGGAGCTTGCAGTAGTCTTTTTTTTCTTTCTTTTTTTTTCGGGTCGGCAGGCAGCGTGATTGATGACGGATCTACATGGGGGACACTGTTTTTTATTCTTTACTTCCACAGTACACTAAAGCACTGGCTAGGGACACAGTTAACCCTTTGATCGCCCATGATGTTTAACCCCTTCCCAACCAGTGTCATTAGTACAGTGACAGTGCATATATTTAGCACTGATCACTATTAGTGTCACTGGTCCCCAAATTGTGTCAAACGTGTCAGTTAGTGTCTGACTGTCTGCCACAATATTGCAGTCCTGCTATGAGTCGCTGATCGCCACCATTACTAGTAAAAAAAAAAATTTAAATAAATAAAAATAGCCCATAGTTTGTAGACATAACTTTTGCGCAAACCAATCAATATAAGTTTTTGGTATTTTTTTTTACCAAAAATATGTAGCAGAATACATATTGGCCTAAATTTATGAAGAAATTTGAATTTTTCAATTTTTTAATAGACATGTTTTATAGCAGAGAGTAAAAAGTAGTTTTTTTTTCCAAAATTGACAATTTTTTGTTTATAATGCAAAAAATAAAGACCACAGAGGTGATCAAATACCACCAAAAGAAAGCTCTATTTGTGGGAAAAAAGGGACATTTTCATTTGGTTACAGTGTTGCATGGCCGCACAATTGTCAGTTAAAGTAACGCACTGCCCCATCGCAAAGGTCAGGAAGGGGGTAAATCTTCCGAAGGTCAATGGTTAAAGAAGTTAAAGAAATCCTGGGGTATTTACTGAAGGTAAAACAATTGTTCTCTTTTCAAGGGAAATTGCATTTTGCAAAGGAAGTCCCTTTGAGAATGAGATAAAGCTTTGCTGACCACCATCATCCAATCAAGTGCAAACAAAAATGTAGTTTGTCTACCTTTTTCCTTGCACGTGATTGATTATACTTTGCAAAGAGACATTTCACCACATTCACTGATCTCTGGCAAAAATTCCCTTGCAAAGTGCACAGCCTAGTTGCCTTTAGTAAATAAATCTCATACCTCTTTTTTTTATATATGTCAAATGTTTTAATAAAACTGCAATAAAACTTGGAAAATGCTTCCAAAGTTTCCTTCTTGTTCTTATAGATAAAATCTGATTGTTGCTGGGTGCCACCATCTAGTTGACATATATCAGCAGTGCTTAGCAGACTGTTCAGTGCTGCTCCTCCAGAATAACCCTCACTAGTCCTGACACATGGGTCTCACTATAGCATAACTGATGCCTGTTGTAATTTGCAACTATGCAAGCACACTTCTCAGCCAAATTCCTATACGCTGCACAAATGCACATCTAACCTGCTCCACACACCTTGGTGAACTGTATTTCCTGAAAACCTTTTATCTTTTAACACCACTGTCCCGCCAACTTCAGTGCTATCTTTATCTTAGGAAAGAAACTTGATCTTTTCAGTCCCCATGCTTCTTCAAATCCCATAACCTGAAAGCTCCCCTGTCTGCTCTTCCTAATGCAGCAGTGCACTCATCACCTTTCCAAAGCATCTCAGATGACTTTTACATACCGTATTGACTTTATGACCCAATATCAGGGTCAGAAATGTCAGCTTTCATCTAGAAAGGATAGATGAATAGCAGCAGGGATGTGCGGTGAGATCAGGGGCTGGTGAGGCACTGGCTAGTATCAGAGCCAGATACACACAGGTTACATATGCGGCGATTGATAGAGCGAGAGCAATAATTCTAGCACTAGACCTCCTTTTTTTCATGAAACTGTCCCCCCTCCAAAAAAAAATGCATTTAAAAAAAGTTGCAATGACCACCATTGTATTCCCTAGGGTGTCTGCTAAAACAATATATATAATGTTTGGGGGTTCTGAGTAATTTTCTAGCAAAAGAATTACGATGTTTACATGTAGGAGAGAAACGTCAGAATTGGCCTGGGTGGCAAGGAGTTAATTACCATAAGTAAGTAATATACAAAAAATTATTCTATATTTTTTTAGGGTAATTTACTATATCTTCAAAATCTGTATTCAAGCAGGTGGCTTTATGGACAAATTACTGAAGTTTGAAGTTATAACTTCCAACCAGTAGTTTCACAGTAAATAGATAAATAATAAATTATTATGTTATAACATAGCATATAAATATATGATTTAGCTTGAACAGTACCTTTTCAACAGAATCAGTCACTCCCTCTTAACTGTGTGAGAAAAATGTGGGATTGATGGTAAATCTTATACCCATGAACACGTTTTTTCTTGTTTGTCTTTTGGACACATGCTCCTTCTGTGAAACTGTAGTGAGAGGTGTGCCTCCACTGCAGAATTTTTATTGGACAGCTGGGACCAATGGTACTTTATTATTGGTCCAAGACTCCAAGCTGTTCATTGAACTCAGCGCCTCTGACAAGAAGTGAGAGGCACTGTGAGCTCATCCTCTCAGTGTGCTGCAAACAGAGTGTCAGCTTGTATTTAAAGTGTATTTAGCTTCTGACAGGCTGTGCAAGGAGCCCCATATCTCTGGAACCATAGGTCGTAGGAGCCCCAAATTTTTTACCAGTGGTGGGGTAGGACTTAGGCTACATACCCTCCAAATTCTCCAAGTTCCCCAGGTTGCCGGGCTACGACCCTCAAAGCGCGATTTTTTGACTTTATTTTTATTATTTTGAGGCCCTAAATAGCAGCTAGGGAAATGAAGCAAAGAGATCCAATCGTTTCCAGGAGTTCTAAAATACCTTCCAATTTTAACAGCTAGTATGTAATTTACTGTATTTACTGCTGTTTTTAACTAACAGTGTTAAATGTGGTGATGAGGGCTCCTTGTGGCACCCACCTAGGTTTTTTTTCATAGGTAATTTGGCTCTGGTGTCAACAATTCATATAGAAGCACAAAAGCAGCATTGCTTGCATACAGGGATGAGCCAAACACCCCCCAGGTTCGGTTCACAGCAGAACATGCAAACAGGCAAAGAATGTGTTTAACCACTTGCCAACTGCCTCACGATGATGTACGTCAACAGAATGGCACGGGCAGGCAGAATCACGTACCCCCACGTGATCTGCCTCCCGCGGGCGGGGGGTCCGATCACCCCCCCAGTGCCCGAGGCGGTCGGCTTCTGTCTGGCAGCGATCAGACGTGAGGGGGAGGCCATCCATTCGTGGCCCCCCCCTCGAGATCGCTCCCAGCCAATGAGAATCTTCCTCTGCCTCTAATGTACACAGAGGCAGAGGAAGTGATGTCATCTCTCCTCGAGCCGGTCTTTTTCGATCCGGCGCCGAGGAGAGAGGACATCAAGTAAGTGCACCAACACTACACTTACAGTAGAACACGCAGGCACACTTTTCACCCCCCGATCACCCCCCCCGTACCCCCTGTCACATTGACACCAATAGCAGTTTTTTTTTTGCATTGGTGTCAGTTTGTGACAGTTATAAGTGTTAGGGTTAGCCCCCTTTAGGTCCAGGGTACCCCCCTAACCCCCCCTAATAAAGGTTAACCCCTTGATCACCCCCCGTCGCCAGTGTCACTAAGCGATCATTTTTCTGATCGCTGCATTAGTGTCACTGGTGACGCTAGTTAGGGGGATGTAAGTATATAGGTTCGCCGTCAGCGTTTTATAGTGACAGGGACCCCCACATACTACCTACTAAAGGTTTTAACCCCCTGATTGCCCCCTAGTTAACCCTTTCCCCAGCAATCATTGTATAAGTGTTACAGGTGACGCTGGTTAGTTAGTTTTTTATAGTTTATCATAGTCTTAGGGCACCCGCCGTTTATTACCTTATAAAGGTTTAACCGCCTAATTGCCCGGCATTGATATAAGTTACGTTTTTAGGGTCAGATAAGGTCTGCGTCACCCCAGGCAGCATCAGTTTAGCGCCAGTACCGCTAACACCCATGCACGCAGCATACATCTCCCTTAGTGCTATAGTATCTGAACGGATCAATATCTGATCCGATCAGATCTATACTAGCATCCCCAGCAGTTTAGGGTTCCCATAAACAGTGTTAGCGGGATCAGCCCAGATACCTGCTAGCACCTGCGTTTTGCCCCTCGGCCCAGCCCACCCAAGTGCAGTATCAATCGATCACTGACACTGAAAAAACACTAAGCACACATAACTGCAGCGTTCGCAGAGTCAGGCCTGATCCCTGCGATCGCTAACAGTTTTTTGGTAGCATTTTGAATCAGTCGCTAACAGTCAGGAGCTTTTTTGCCTGTGAGTCTCACTAGTGTACCCCTAAATTTAGAGGCCAAAATGGCAAATCGAAGGTACACTAGTGAAGAGGCCTACACGTTTCTGAGCATGACAGATAGTGAAGAGGAAGTCATATATCTGTCAGATTCAGGCTCAGAATACAAACCTGTAGAGGACAGCGGCTCCATGACAGATAGCTCTGACGACAGAGTTGTGGTCCCTGCTAAGGTGAGGCGTACCAGACCCCAATCTTCTTCTTCTGTCCTTGAAGTGCAAGAACCGCAGGTCCCTCATATGGAGCAGAGCAGTACTAGCACCGCTATTCCTTCTGATGAACTGGCAAGCACCAGTGGCCTAGTACACCATGGTCGTACATCCAGCACTGCAGTATCACATGGTGACGTGGCGAGTCCCATAAGTGCAGTTCAAGCTGGCGAGGTGGAAAGCACTAGTAGTGTCCCACTGCCACCAAGAAGACGAACACAGGCCCGTCGTGCCCATAGTGCCCTTCCTGCTGCATTCGCCAATTCGAATTGGGAACCCACCACTTCTGCAGCACCCGTACTTCCCCCATTCACTGGCCAACCCGAAATTCAGGTGGAAACAGTTGATTTTAAGCCACTGGATTTTTATTCGCTGTTTTTCACCGAGGATCTCTATAGATCTATTGTGGAAAAACCAATTTATATGCTGGTCAACACATCGCCGCTAATCCCCAGTCCTCCCTTTCCAGCGATTGGAGACCAATTCAGGTCTCCGAATTTAAGATCTTTCTGGGCCTTTCCCTCAACATGGGCGTGGAGACCCTGGATACGATCGGCTCTACAAAATTCGGCCCCTCATAAACCACTTCAACCAGCGTTTTGCAGACTTGTTTACTCCCCATCAAGTTGTCTGCGTTGATGAGTCCCTGATTACATTTTCTGGCCGCTTGTCATTCAAACAGTACCTTCCCAGCAAGCGTGCCAGATACGGGGTCAAGATGTATAAGCTCTGTGACAGGGCCACAGGCTATACATGTAGATTTATGGTTTACGAGGGCAAAGATTGTTACGTAGAGCCGACAAACTGCCCTGACTACATAGGAAGCGCTGGCAAGATAGTGTGGGACTTGGTGTCACCCTTATTCGGAAAGGGGTACCACTTGTACGTGGACAATTATTACATGAGTGTGCCACTTTTTAGTCACCTTTTTGATCAACAGATTGGACCATGTGGCACCATGCGACCTAATCGCCGGGGCTTTCCCCAGCGGCTTGTAGATTCCCGTCTTAGGCTGGGGGAGAGAGCCTGCTTGCAGTGTAATAACTTGCTCGCTACGAAGTGGAGGGATAATAAGAATGTTTTCATTCTTACCTCCCTTCATGCAGACACGACGGTCTAAATTACTATGGTGACTGGTGTTGTGGAGAAACCCCTCTGTGTCCACGAATATAACCAAAATATGGGAGGGGTGGACCTCAATGACCAGTTGTTGGCGCCATACCTAGTTGCCCGTAAGGCCAGACGCTGGTACAAAAAGTGTCTGTTTATTTATTTCAATTGGCTTTGCTGAACGCTCATGTGCTATACAGAGCTTCAGGATGGACTGGATCCTTCCTTAAATTCCAGGAAGAGATCGTCAGAGCCCTTCTGTTTCAAGACGGTGCTCCACCTCACCTTCCTCAACCAAATTCAGTAAGCCGGCTGCATGAGAGGCATTTTCCTTATGTCCTCTCGAGTACCCCTACTCAACGAGCCCCCCAAAGAAGATGTCGTGTCTGTAGCAAGCGCGGATTTAGGCGTGACACCCGGTATTATTGTCCCTCCTGTCCTGACAATCCTGGTCTATGCATTGGTGACTGTTTTGAACGCTACCATACACTAGTTGAGTTTTAGCGTAGGGTACAGCATTGCACAGACTAGGACACACTTTCACAGGGTCTCCCAAGATGCCATTGCATTTTGAGAGACCCAAACCTAGTACCAGTTACAAAAGTTAAAACTGCTAAAAAAAGGTGTAAAAAAAAATAAACCTAAAATATAAAATAAAAAAAACAAAAATAGTTGTCGTTTTATTGTTCTCTCTATTGTTTTGCTCTTTTTTACTGTATTCTATTCTGCAATGTTTTATTGTTATTATGTTTTACCAGGTTTGCTTTTCAGATATGCAATTTTTTTAATACTTTACTGTTTACTGTGTTTTGTTGGTAACAGATTTTTTGTTTTCAGGTATGCCATTCAGCTGCAGAGCGGATTTATTTATCTTGACAGGAACAGCGTTTGCTCCCACGATACATAAAGCCGTGACTCCAGCGCTGTCGGAGGTGATTTTACTACCAGAGTTACATACTTCAGCATATATGCCGAAGCGTGGGGGCAGCAGTGGGTGGAGGAACGATTTGATCCTGCCTTTTGTGGGAGGATGCCCCCATGCTTCGGCATATATATATTTTAGGCACAGGTTGCGTTAAATGTTTTTTTTACTATGTTTTTTTTTGCATTTGCTTTGCAGGTATGGTAAGTCTTACTGTTATACTGTAACGCTACTTTGTTTTATTGTTAACCATCATTTGCTTAGCAGGTACGCCATTCAGTTGCAGCGCAGATTTATTTATCTTGACAGCAACAGCGTTTTCTCCCACGATACATAAAGCCGTGACTCCAGCGCTGTTGGAGGTGATTTCACCAACACAGTTACATACTTCAGCATATATGCCGAAGTGTGGGAGCAGCAGAGGGCGGAGGAGCGATTTGCTCCTAACTTTTGCAGGAGGATGCCCCCATGCTTCGGCATATATATACGGTGCATGTATGTCCATCAAGTGGGTGGATGAAGGGAGGTATTCTAATGGTGGGCATACCCACCGATCAATCTTTTTTTCGTTCAGCCCACAGGCTGCATGAAAAAAAAAGTTTACAATATATGCCCAACAAGGACCAGCAACGTACTGGTATGTTGCTGGATTTTGAGTGGTTATACCAGAATGATGCCTGCAGGTTTAGGTATCATCTTGGTATCATTCTTTTCAACCAGCGGTCGGCTTTCATGAAAAAGCAATCCTAGTGGCTAATTAGCCTCTAGACTGCTTTTACAAGCAGTGGGAGGGAATGCCCCCCCCCCACCTTCTTCCATATTTTTCTCTGGCTCTCCTGTCCCAACAGGGAACCTGAGAATGCAGCCGGTGATTCAGCCAGCTGACCATAGAGCTGATCAGAGACCAGAGTGGCTCCAAACATCTCTATGGAATAAGAAACCGGAAGCTACGAGCATTTCATGACTTCGATTTCGCCGGATGTAAACATCGCCATTGGGAAATTGGGAAATCATTTTATCACACCGATCTTGGTGTGGTCAGATGCTTTGAGGGCAGAGGAGAGATCTAGGGTCTAATAGACCCCAGTTTTTTCAAAAAAAAAAAAAAAAAAAAAAAAGAAGAAGGAGTACCTGTCACTACCTATTGCTATCATAGGGGATATTTACATTCCCTGAGATAATAAAAATGATTAAAAAATAAATAAAAATGAAAGGAACAGTTTAAAAATAAGATAAAAAGCAAAAAAGCACCCCTGTCCCCCCTGCTCTCGCTCAAAGGCGAACGCAAGCGTCGGTCTGGCGTCAAATGTAAACAGCAATTGCACCATGCATGTGAGGTATCACCGCGAAGGTCAGATCGAGGGCAGTAATTTTAGCAGTAGATCTCCTCTGTAAATCTAAAGTGGTAACCCTTCAAAGGCTTTTAAAAATTTATTTAGTTTGTCGCCACTGCACGTTTGTGCGCAATTTTAAAGCATGTCATGTTTGGTATCCATGTACTTGGCCTAAGATCATCTTTTTTATTTCAAACATTTGGGCAATATAGTGTGTTTTAGTGCATTAAAATTTAAAAAAAGTGTGTTTTTTCCCAAAAAAATGCATTTGAAAAATTGCTGCGCAAATACTGTGTGAAAAAAAATAAATAAACACCCACCATTTTAATCTGTAGGGCATTTGCTTAAAAAAAATATATATAATGTTTTGGGGTTCAAAGTAATTTTCTTGCAAAAAAAAAAAATATTTTTTCATGTAAACAAAAAGTGTCAGAAAGGGCTTTGTCTTCAAGTGGTTAGAAGAGTGGGTGATGTGTGACATAAGCTTTTAATGTTGTGCATAAGATGCCAGGACAGTTCAAAACCCCCCCAAATGACCCCATTTTGGAAAGTAGATACCCCAAGCTATTTGCTGAGAGGCATGTAGAGTCCATGGAATATATTTTATATTGTGACACAAGTTGCGGGAAAAAGACATTTTTTTTTCTTTTTTTGCACAAAATTGTCACTAAATGATATATTGCTCAAACATGCCATGGGAATATGTGAAATTACACCCCAAAATACATTCCGTTGCTTCTCCTGAGTACGGGGATACCACATGTGAGACTTTTTGGGAGCCTAGCCGCGTACGGGACCCCAAAAACCAAGCACCGCCTTCAGGCTTGGTAAGGGCGTAAATTTTTGATTTCACTCTTCACTGCCTATCACAGTTTCGGAGGCAATGGAATGCCCAGGTGGCACAAACCCCCCCCCCCCAAATGACCCTATTTTGGAAAGTAGAAACCCCAAGCTATTTGCTGAGAGGTATAGTGTGTATTTTGCAGACCTCGCTTTTTGTCACAAAGTTTTGAAATTTGAAAAAAAAAAAAAAATTTCTGGTCTTTCTTCATTTTCAAAAACAAATGAGAGCTGCAAAATACTCACCATGCCTCTCAGCAAATAGCTTGGGGTTTCTACTTTCCAAAATGGGGTCATTTGGGGGCTTTTGTGCCATCTTGGCATTTTATGGCCTTCAAAACTGATAGGTAGTAAGAAGTGAAAGCAAAAATTTACGCCTTTGGAAATCCTGAAGGCGGTGCTTGGTTTACGTGGCCCCGTACGCGGCTAGGCTCCCAAAAAGTCCCACACATGTGGTATCCCCATACTCAGGAGAAGCAGCTAAATGTATTTTGGGGTGCAATTCCACATATGCCCATGGCCTGTGTGAGCAATATATCATTTAGTAACAACTTTTTGTAAATTTTTTTTTTGTCATTATTCAATCACTTGGGACAAAAAAAAAAATGTAATATTAAATGGGCTCAACATGCCTCTCAGCAATCTCCTTTGGTGTCTACTTTCCAAAATGGGGTCATTTGGGGGGGGTTTGTACTGCCCTGCCATTTTAGCACCTCAAGAAATGACATAGGCAGTCAGGCTAAAAGCTGTGTAAAATTCCAGAAAATGTACCGTAGTTTGTAAGTTTGTAGACACTAACTTTTGCGCAAACCAATATACGCTTATTGACATTTTTTTTTTTTAACCAAAGACATGTGGCCGAATACATTTTGGCCTAAATGTATGACTAAAATCTAGTTTATTCAATTTTTTTTATAACAAAAAGTAGAAAATATTTTTTTTTTCAAAATTTTCGTTCTTTTTCCGTTTATAGCGCAAAAAATAAAAAATGGCAGAGGTGATCAAATACCATCAAAAGAAAGCTCTATTTGTGGGAAGAAAAGGACGCAAATTTCGTTTGGGTACAACATTGCATGACTGCGCAATTAGCAGTTAAAGCGACGCAGTGCCAAATTGTAAAAAGTGCTCTGGTCAGGAAGGGGGTAAATCCTTCCAGGGCTGAAGTGGTTAAACAAGCAAACACCGTTAAAGTCTATGGGAGACGAATGTGAAAAATCAATAGTGCTAATTTTAAAGGCTTACAGTGGGGACGGAAAGTATTTAAACCCCCTTAAATGTTTCACTCTGTTATATTGCAGCCATTTACTAAAATCATTTAAAGTTCATTGTTTTTCCTCATTAATGTACACACAGCACCCCATGACAGAAAAACAGAATTGTTGACATTTTTGCAGATTTATTAAAAAAGAAAAACTGAAATAATCACATGGTCCTAAATATTCATACCCTTTGCTCAGTATTTAGTAGAAGCACCCTTTTGATCTAATACAGCCATGAGTCTTTTTGGGAAAGATGCAACAAGTTTTTCACACCTGGATATGGGGATCCTCTGCCATTCCTCCTTGCAGATCCTCTCCAGTTCTGTCAGGTTGGATGGTAAATGTTGGTGGACAGCCATTTTTAGGTCTCTCCAGAGATGCTCAATTGGGTTTAAGTCAGGGCTCTGGCTGGGCCATTCAAGAACAGTCACAAAGTTGTTCTGAAGCCACTCCTTCGTTATTTTAGCTGTGTGCTTAGGGACATTGTCTTGTTGGAAGGTAAACCTTCGGCCCAGTCTGAGGTCCTGAGAACTCTGGAGAAGGTTTTCATCCAGGATATCCTTGTACTTGGCCGCATTCATCTTTCCTTCAATTACAACCAGTCGTCCTGTCCCTGCAGAAAAACACCCCCACAGCATGATGCTTTACTGTTGGGACTGTATTGGACAGGTGATGAGCAGTGCCCGATTTTCTCCACACATACTGCTTAGAATTAAGGCCAAAAAGTTCTAATCTTGGTCTGATCAGACCAGAGAATCTTATTTCTCACCATCTTGGAGTCATTCAGGTGTTTTTTTAGCAAACTCCATGCAGGGTTTCATGTGTCTTGCACTGAGGAGAGGCTTCCGTCGGGCCACTCTGCCATAATGCCCCGACTGGTGGAGGGCTGCAGTGATGGTTGACTTTCTACAACTTTCTCCCATCTTCCGACTGCATCTCTGAAGCTCAGCCACAGTGATTTTTGGGTTCTTCTTCACCTCTCTCACCAAGGCTCTTCTCCCCCGATAGCTCAATTTGGCCAGACGGCCAGCTCTAGGAAGGGTTCTGGTCGTCTCAAACATCTTCCATTTAAGGATTATGGAGGCCACTGTGCTCTTAGGAACCTTAAGTGCAGCAGAAATTTTTTTGTAACCTTGGCCACAATTCTGTCTCTGAGCTCTTCAGGCAGTTCCTTTGGCCTCATGATTCTCATTTGCTCTAACATGCACTGTGAGCTGTAAGGTCTTATATAGACAGGTGTGTGGCTTTCCTAATCAAGTCCAATCGGTATAATCAAATACAGCTGGACTCAAATGAAGGTGTAGAACCATCTCAAGGATGATCAGAAGAAATGGACAGCACTTGAGTTAAATATACGAGTGTCACAGCAAAGGGTATGAATACTTAGGACCATGTGATATTTCAGTTTTTCTTTTTTAATAAATCTGCAAAAATGTCAACAATTCTGTGTTTTTCTGTCAATATGGGGTGCTATGTGTACATTAATGAGGAAAAATGAACTTAAATGATTTTAGCAAATGGTTGCAATATAACAAAGAGTGAAAAATTTAAGGGGGTCTGAATACTTTCAGTCCCCACTGTATATGCAACCTATTGCCATAAAATGTGTTTGGGGACCCGGGTCCTGCCCCAGGGGACATCAATGCAAAAAAAAAAAAATGTTAAAAATGGCAGTTTTTTTTCAGGAGCAGTGATTCAAATAACACTGAAAGTGAAACAATAAGAATGAAATATTCCTTTAAATATTGTGCCTGGGGGGTGTCTATAGTATGCCTGTAAAATGACGCTGTTTTCCCATGTTTAGAACAATACCACAGCAAAATGACATTTCTAAAGGAAAAAAAAGTCATTTAAAACTGCTTGCGGCTGTAATGTATTGTCGGGTCCGGGCAATATAGATGAAAATCATTGAAAAAAACAGCATGGGTCCCCCCCCAGGCCATTACCAGGCCCTCGGTCTGGTATGGATAATAAGGGGAAACCTGAAACCCTAATTTAAAAAAAAAAAATTGCGTGGGGGTCCCCCAGGCACTATATATCTGAACAGCAGTATATATATACACTATACGGCCTGCCCTATATACTCTGCAGAAAATTGGGCCTTAGGTGTTGGTGGTACCAGAACACTCTAAGCCCTCACAGTTACTCTTGGTGAGCGCAGGAACAGGCCCTGTTGTGAAATACTATATCAAAAATTGTAATTACATGCCCCTGTTAAACAATGGCAGAAAAATTGGGCCTTTGGTGGTGGTGGTACCAGAACACTGTAAACCCTCACAGCTAATCTTGTTGGGCGCAGGAATGGGCCCTGCTGTAAAATATTATATCAAGATTTGGAATTACATGCCCCCTGTTAAACAGAGGCAGAAAAATTGTGCCTTGGGTTGTGCAGCCACAACACTGTAACCCCTCACAGATACTCTTGTTGGGTGCAGGAACGGGTCCTGCAATGAAATATTATATCAAAAATTATTATTACATGCTCATGTTAAACAGGGGCAGAAAAATTGGGCCTTGGGTGGTGGTGCCACAACATTGTAACCCCTCACAAATACTCTTGTTGGGCGCAGGAACGGGCAATGCTGTGAAATATTAGATCAAAAATTGTAATTACATGCCCCTGTTAAACAGGGGCAGAAAAATTGGGCCTTGGGTGGTGGTGATGCCCTAAATCAAAAATATTGTTGGAAGCTAGCATTATCAAGATTGAGGAGAAATAGGATAGTCAGCATAAGCTTAAAGGGATCCCACATCCATAGAAAATTCAATCAGTTACATCAGCATCAGGTGCTTGATAGCTATTAATCCAAGACTGATTCATTTTTATGAATGTGAGCCTATCAACAGAGTCTGTGGACAGGCACACTCTATGATCCGTTACAAACCCTCCAGCAGCACTGAATGTGCATTCAGAAAACGCTGGATGCAGGACAGGCCAGTAGCTCAATTACATATTGAGCAAGTTCAGGCCAGTGGTCCAACCGTGGATCAAGAAGGGTTGCCAGCCAGTAATGATCCCTCTCTTTGATACCACAAATCCTGGGCTTGCGCAGGCTTTGCAGAATTAGGGAGGCCATGCAATTGTAAGTTTGCAGAGGCATTCGATTCTGAGTCCTCTGGGTCACTGAAGATCACTTGATCGGTAACAACCTCCTCCCAGCCACGTACAAATCCTTGGGTTTCTGGGAACTGAAAACCATCCCTTGAAGACTGCTGCTGAGTGTTACCCTCCACGTCTATGCTGACACAATCCTCCTCCTCCTCTTCTTCCTGTGTGTTTGGCGGGCTCGCAGGAATACTATCTGGATAAAGAGGGCCTTTATAGGCAAGGAAGTCCTCCTCTTCCTCCCGCTGTTCTGCCTCTAGTGCCCTGTCCATTATTCCATGAAGCGTGTGCTCCAACAGGAAGACAAGAGGGACAGTATCACTGATGCATGCATTGTTGCTACTTACCATCCTCGTGGCCTCCTCAAATGGTGACAGGACAGTGCATGCATCCTTGATCAGTAGCCACTGGCGACCTGTCTTGGTGCCATACTCACTCAGGTACTCATTGATGGCCCTCTACTGTGTGTGCAGCCGCTGCAGCATTGCCAATGTTGAGTTCCACCTGGTGGACATGTCACAAATGCTGGTTGCATTCCCTTTGAATGTCAGCCAGCCGAGCACTGGCATTGTATGACCGGCGTAAATGACCACAGACTTTTCTGGCGTCCCTCAGGAGATCTTGTAAGCCTGGGTACCTGCTCAAGAACCGTTGCACCACCAAGTTCAGGATGTGTGCCAAACATGGAACATGGGTCAAGTGTCCCTGTCGGAGGGCAGAGAGAAGGTTGGTGTCATTGTCCCATACAACCATTTCTGGCTGAAGCTGGCGTGGCGTCAACCACCTCTGAGCCTGCCCCTGCAGAGCTGACAGAATCCCTGCCCCAGTGTGGCTCCTGTCTCCTAAGCATACCAACTCAAGCACCGCATGGCATCTTTTTACCTGAGTGCTTGTGTAGCCCCTTGAACACTTATGGAGCACCGCTGGTTCAGAGGATAAATCTGCAGAAGATGCCATAGAGGAAGAAGAAGAGTGGGTGGAGGAGAGAGCTGTGGCAGAATCACCACTAGCATTTTGGGGGCGTGGTGGCGGAACAAGCTCCAACAATACTGAACCATGTCCTGCATCCTTCCCAGCTGTCAGCAGAGTTACCCAGTGCGCCATGAAGAAAAGGTAACATCTCTGCCCATGGCTGCTGGACCATGAGTCAGTGGTAATATGCACCATACTGCTGACCGCCCTGTCCAACAAGGCCAAAACATTGCCTTCCACATGCCGGTAGAGAGTCAGAATTACCTTCCATGAAAAGAAATGGTGTGTTGGAACCTGCCACTGAGGTACAGCCCATTCAACAAATTCACAAAAGGGGCAGAGTCTACCAAAAGGCAGCAGTTGCAGTGTTAGCAATTTGGCCAAGCTAGCATTTAGACACTGAGCATGTGTATGGCTTCGACTGAATTTTGTAAGGATTCAACAACTGGGGTAGGGAAATTTGCCTGCTAAAACCAGATGGTGGTGTACTGCTAGCAGATTGGCTGCAAGCACTTAGGACACCTATTGCTATACCTTCATTCCTCTCAGTGCAGGTTTTTGAGAAGACTGGAGGTATAGTGGGGTTGGAGATCCCAGATGAGGAGCAAGGAGAAGTCTGCCTTTTTCTTTGATGTGGGTCTTTAAAGTGCTGTTGCCAATGGACTGCATAGCAGGTCATCATATGTCTGGTCAAGCATGTGGTGCCCAAGCAGCTGCTGTTCTGGCCACAATTGATCCACTTCAGACATAGGTTGCAAACAGCAATGGTGCAATCTGCTGCACACTTGTCGAAAAAGGCCCACACCAAGGAACATTTAAAAGTCAGCTGAAAGTCAGCAGCACCATCCACCTGCAGAGCTCTGTGGTGTGATGCTATAGGGGGCTGCCCTTTAGCTGCCCCCTAGAGGACATCCTGCCTCATTGGAGTTGGGCCTCCTCCTCCTCCTCTCTTCTCTCAGGCACCCAAGTAGAGTCAGTGACATCATCACCTCCCTCCTCATGACTGGAGCAAACTTGGCAATATACTGCAGCTGGGGGAACATGACTGCCAGTTTCTTGTCCTTCTTGAGCACCCCCTCTCTCTAGGCTCCGTTACTCCCTTCCTCAACCTGGGAACCAACATCGGAGCCTTCAAATCACTGCGCATCCTACAGCAGCATGTACCAGACACTGTGGTCAAATAGTTCTTTGGACTCCTCCATGCATGAGAGTGGGCTGCGGAAGGAGTCACTGTGGACAAGGAGCCAGTGGAATAGGCCGCTTTGACAGTTGCATTGGAAGGTAAACTACTCTGAGCCTGGGTGACAGAGAATGAGGACGGCTTTGTTATCCACTCCACCAACTCTTCTTCATGTTCTTGCTCAATAACACGACCGGCAGAAAAAAAAAAAGGACATGCGTGCCCCACGGCCACCTTCAGAGAATGCACCATGTCTACAACCACCACTGTTAACTGTAGACAGAGGCTGCTTGCCCTCTTTTAGTGGCTTGTGAGCATCTGTCACCCCTTGAAGGCCTTCTGGACATGATGTATATTTTGTTTTGCAACACCACACTACACCGTATTAGATTCTGTGTACACTGCCTATACTGTATTAGCAAACTAGACATGTGCATTCGTTTTTGACCAAATGCATTTTTGTCTGAATTTCGGGTATTTTCGTTATCGTTTTAACAAACCTGCATATTCCGAAAACCAATAGATCCAACATAAACAAATGCTTTATTTTCATTTTCGTAGCGACAACAGTTTGATATAGATAGGAGATTCGACATGACGCTGACAATAGCGATCTGTGTCCTTCGAACCTTGTGCCTAACCTTAGCTCTATTAGCCCAAGATTATTCTACATAGAGAAAAGATTCGACATTATAGAGACAATAGCAAAAAAGGTCGAATGTGCCTAACCTAACTCTATTAGCCCAAGATTATTCGACATAGAAGAGAAAAAACCCTAGTTAGACTTACCGGTAACGGTATTTCTACGAGTCTTTCAGGACAGAACCTGGAGAGAGCGCAGCTCCACTAACTTTCCCAGGAAACACTGCAGTCAGTTTCTTTAAAGATCGGACACTTCCACCATGGCCTCAGTTGTTCATAGAGTACCTCCAGCCAGGCTGAAATTAGATAAGCAGAACATAGCAATAACACATATTATAACCTTAAACTTAGGGCTGGTCATCGGCGCTGTCCTGAAAGACTCGTAGAAATACCGTTACCGGTAAGTCTAACTAGGGTTTTCTCCCTTCGTCTTTCAGGACAGCACCTGGAGATGATAAAAGTACTTACTCTAGGGTGGGACCACTGCCTGCAGGACTTTCCTGATGAATGATTGCTCCACTGCTGATAGCAAGTCCAACCTGTAGTGACGGGTGAAGGTGGAGAAACTTGTCCACGTGGCCTCTTTACAGATCCGACCCGGGGAAGCTCCTGCCCTCTCTGCCCAGGACGTTGCTACTGCCCTTGTTGAATGGGCCACTACCCCCTTAGGGGGCTCTGCCCCTGAATCTCTATAAGCTTCACTGATGGCCATTCTTAGACATCTACTTATGGTGTTTTTGGACGCACTATACCCCCTACGTGGTCCAGAGAATAGAACAAAGAGAATTTGATCTTCTAAAATCTTTTGTTATTTCTATATAGTGTAATAAACACCTTCTCACGTCAAGGGAATGGAAAGACCTCTCCTTAGCACTGGACGGGTTAGGACAAAAAAAGTAGGGAGAACCATTTCTTGTGCCCTATGAAACGCTGTTGACACCTTTGGCAGAAAACCTGGGTCAGTTTTTAGCACTACCCGGTCTGGAAAAATATAACAAAAAGGGTTCTCTTATGGAAAGAGCTTGTAACTCGCTTACTCTCCTAGCTGAAGTAACTGCTACTAACAGGACTAGTTTTAGCGACCACAGCCTGATTGATACTTCCTCTGGAGGTTCAAAAGGCCCCTTGATTAGACCCTGCAGAACCACAGACAGGTCCCACCTAGGAAAAAAAAAAACTTAAAAAAAGGTATTGGCCTAGCTCTGACCAATGCCCTAAAAAAAAAAAAAATCTAATAATGAGCGGCTCCTTAGATAATGGTCTCTCAAGGAAAACCGACAATGCAGCTACCTGCACCTTCAGGGTGCTAGCTGCCAACCCCATCTCCATTCCCTCATGGAGAAATTCTAGTACTGGAACAATTTCTTGTGGCGAAAGCCTCTTAGCCATGCACCAGCTATTAAATCGCTTCCACGTCTTGAAATAGATGGCTCTGGTAACCTCCTTACGACTATTCAGCAGGGTAGAGACCAGCTTATCTGAAAGGCCCTTATTCTTTAATATCTGCCCCTCAGTAACCACCCTGTCAACCTGAGGTGCTCGGTATTTGGATGATGAAGGGGACCCTACGTTAGGAGATCTTTCCGCAGTGGAAGCACCCAATAAGGTTCCACCGCCATCCTCTGTATTGTTGCGAACCAAGCTCGTTTGGGCCAAAAAGGGGCCACTAGAATCACTCGTGGTCTCTTTTTGTAGTTTTTTTAAGACCAGGGGGATCATCTGAAAGGGGGGAAAGGCGTTGCACAACTGGAAGTTCCACGGATGTGCTAATGCATCCAAACCCTTCGCCTGATCCTGCCTGTTTAGTGAGAAGGCCTCTACCTTTGTATTCTTCTGGGATGCAAAGAGATCTATTTGGGGTACCCCCATCTTCCTGTTAATTTTTGGAATGTTCCTGTGTTCAGACTCCATTCTGCTTCTAGTATTCTTTCTCTGCTCAGAAAGTCTGCTAGAAGGTTCAAATCTCCCTTCAGATGTATTGCTGTTATGGACTTTAGGTTGTCTTCTGCCCAGGCTAGAATTTGGAGTGCCGAGGATAGCAGAGTCCTTGTTCCTCCTTGCCTTGATATATATGCCACCACTGTGGCGTTGTCCGATAAGACTTGGATATGATGGCCCCGGACTGTTTTCTCGAAGGCCCATAGTCCTAGGAGAATAGCCCTTAGTTCTCTCCAATTGGAGGATCTTCTGGCTTCCCAGTCTGTCCAACTCCCCTGAGCCATCTGCTCGTCCAGGTGGGTGCCCCAACCCCAGGAACTTGCGTCTGTTAGCCTTTTCTCCAAGGGAAAGCCCCAGAGTAGACCCTTGTCCAGGTTTGAGTGGCTTCTCCACCACCAAAGCTTCCTCTGAACCTGCAGAGGCATTTTTATTAATTTTTCCAGGGACTCTCCATAAGACCAATTTGTTAAAATTGCCTGCTGGAGCTCCCTTGTATGTAGACGTGCCCATTGCACTGCTGGTATAGTCGCAGTGAGTAGCCCTAAGACTGACATAGCTGCTCTGATGGAGATTGGCATGTTTGTCTGGGTCTTCTTTACCGCACTCTGAAGCTTCTCTATTTTCTCCTCAGGGAGAAAGATTCTCTCCTGGATGGAATTTATAGTATAGCCCAGGAATAGTATTGTCTGTGATGGAATCAAGTTTGATTTTTCCTTGTTTATTATCCATCCGAGACTTACCAAGTGTCTCATTGTCTTTTCCAGACCCTTCACTAATAGGTCCCTTGTTTTGGCAAAAATTAGTAGATCGTCTAAATAGGGTAGAACTGATACTCCTTCCACTCTGAGTGGGGCTAATGCCGCGTACACACGGTCGGACTTTTCATCTACAAAAGTCCGACAGCCGTCCGACAGACTTTCGGCGGACTTGCAGCGGACTTGCCGCGGACTTGTTGCAGACTTTCTAACGAACGGACTTGCCTACACACGACCACACAAAAGTCCGACGGATTCGTACGTGATGACGTACACCGGACTAAAATAAGGAAGTTGATAGCCAGTAGCCAATAGCTGCCCTAGCGTGGCTTTTTGTCCGTCGGACTAGCACACAGACGAGCGGATTTCGGGGTCCGTCGTAGTTACGACGTAAAGATTTGAAGCATGTTTCAAATCTAAAGTACGTCGGATTTGAGGCTAAAAAAGTACGTTGAAAGTCCGGAGAAGCCCACACACGATCGGATTACCAGCCAGCTTTAGTCCGTCAGCGTCCGTTGGACTTTTGTAGCTGAAAAGTCCGACCGTGTGTACGCGGCTTAAGGCCTCTGCCAGGATCTTTGTGAAAATCCTCGGAGAGGATGGCAGCCCGAAAGGGAGAGCTCTGAACTGGAGATGTAGGGTTAATTCCCCCATTTTTATTGCAAATCTTAAGTGCTTCTGGGATGCTGGTGCTACTGGCACATGTAAGTATGCATCTCTCAGGTCTATGGACGCCATAAAACAGTTTGGGGTCAGGAGACTCTTCACTGAAAATATTGTGTCTATTTTGAATTTTTTGTACCTGAAAGTTTTGTTGAGAATCTTCAGGTTCAGAATGAGTCTGAATTTTCCCAAAGGCTTCACCAGAAATATGTGCGAATAGCACCCGTTCTACTTCCCTGGGAGGCACGTTCATGATCACCTTTTGTAGCATCAATTCTTGCAAGATAGCGAGAATTCTTGCAAGATTACCTGGGCCATTGCTACAGATTTTTCTGGGTCTCGGGGAGCCTGGTTTACGTAAAAACACACAGGTGAGGGTTGAGAAAATTCCAGCCTGTAACCCTCCAAAATTGTCTTGAGGATAAACTGGCTGTTCGTTATAGTCTTCCACTGTAAAAAGAAGGTTTGTAACCTTGCTCCCACAGTTGGATGACAGTCACTGGGTTTTTGTGTTTGTGGCCGGGGGGGGAAATAGTACTCCTGACTTGCCCCTCCCTCTTTGAGATTTCCAAGGCCTTTTATAGCCTGTCTCTTTGGTATCTGGGGTTTTCCGAAAAGCACGAAAATTCTTATTGCCTTGCGGAATCACCCTTTTCTTTATAGGGAAAGCATTCTTTTTGTCAGCTGTTCTGTCAAGTATGGCTTCAAGCCCAGGGCCAAACACCAGATCACCTTCAAAGGGTAAACCGCATAACTTTGTTTTTGAGGCAGTATCCCCTGTCCATGTCTTGACCCATAAAGCCCTGCCAGCCGAGTTTATTAAAGCTGAGGATCTGGCTGACATTCTGATTGATTCCGCTGAAGCATCTGCTATATACCCTACCGCCTTTAATAACACCGGGAGTGTATCTAGCAGATCTTTACGAGGCGTCCCTGCCTCAATATGAGCTTTCAGCTGTTCCAGCCAGTGTTCGAGATTTCTGGCTACCACCGTTAAAGCCATGGCTGGTTTCAAATTTGCTAAGGATGAATCCCACGCCTTCCTTAATAGGGAGTCCACCTTTTTATCCATGGTATCCTTAAGGATACCCATGTCCTCAAATGCCAGGTCAGTATTCCTTGATACCTGGGAAAACGCTGCGTCAAGTCTTGTCTTTTTGTTCCAGATATGCGAGCTATCCGCGTCAAACGGAAATCTCCGCTTGAGGGATTTAGAAAAGAAGGGGGCTCTTTCTGGATCTTTCCATTCCCTTTTAATAGTTTCCGATAGAAACTTATGTACTGGAAAAACTGTGCTATTCCTCCCCAAGGCCCTGAAACATCCTATCGTGTAAGGATAGCTGAGTTTTATCCTCTGTGATGTTAAGGGTAGTGTGTATTGTCTTTAGTAGATCATCCACCTCCTCAAGGGATAGTTTGTACCTAGAAGGTGAAGAAGTTTCATTCTCTTCTTCCGCTTCTTCAGAGTTTGGTAAAGCGTTACATTCTTCCTTCTCTGAGTCACTGCCCCCTCTGGATGCAGAAACAGAGGATTGAGAACGGGGCACCGTACTGCTATGCGCCGTTGGGCGCCTATCCATGTAGGATCTGAAGGATTCAAAGGTGTCCGCCAGTTCCTTCCTGAAAGAGCTCAGCAATTCTCCTTGCTGAGTCGCAGGACTAGCAGGAGCCGTCTCCTCCTTAACTATGTCTGCAATACATGATTTGCATAATTGTTTGGTCCAGGAATCCCTCAGTAAACCTTTACATGATGGACATTTCCTCTTAACAATAGGGGAGACATGCTTGGTCTTTTCTTTAGCCTTCTGCAATATCCCAAGGGAAAAAAAAAATATATCTGCTGAACCACATTTCACTAAACAGATTACATGCTGTACAAAAGGAAACACAGAAAACCACAAGGGAAGTTAACCCTTTAACCCCTATGTCCTGTTCCACAGCCAGTGAATAACCCCACAGATCCACTTTCAACCAAGTAATCAATCACTTATCCTTCTTCTAGTACTCAGGAAAAGTGATCTGCAGGCCCCCTTTTTTTTTTTTTAGGAAGGGAATATATATAACAATTGCCCATAGAGTAAGAGAAAAACAGCGACCAATGTCCCTGCTTACCTGGGCCTGGCTGATTGGTGTGGCTCCTGCTCCTGCCACTGCTGTCTGATCGTCCTCCATTGCTGACAGGACTACAGTGGCGTCCGTGCTCCTTTATTTGATTTTCCCGGGCCGCTCACCGCTGTGAGGGCCGGAAATTACATCAGCCAAAGAGACCGCCCCCTCCTCCTGCAGTCCAGCGGCTGGAACCGGAAGCCACGTCGCGCTGCTCGAGGCCCCGCCCCCGGTCGGAATGACGCGCTTGTCATCCGAACCCGGAAGGCGTGCGGTACTGCAGAGCAGATGCCGTTCGCTTCTTCACAGCCCTGCCGCCGGTCTGTAGGAGCGGAGCCCACAGCAGCCTGGCTCTCGCCGAGCATGAAGAGGAGGGGCGCCGGAGAATCCCCCACACATAAGGGAGGATGCTGGGCTATCTCTGAGAAAGAAAAAACAACTTCAACCAGTATGCCCAATACTTTCACCACCTGGAGAAAGCGCAGCACACCCCTGGCTCCCTGCAGCGCTTCCACCATGGCGGAGGAAACACTACAACTGAGGCCATGGTGGAAGTGTCCGGTCTTTAAAGAAACTGACTGCAGTGTTTCCTGGGAAAGTGGGTGGAGCTGCGCTCTCTCCTGGTGCTGTCCTGAAAGACGAAGGGAGAAAAGATTTGACATGAAGATTCGACGAAGCAGTCGCCGCGAGTGGACATTTATGGTCAAATGCTCCACCCATAGGCTATAAAAGAATTCTAATGTTGGTTGACTAGTAATAATTAATAAATATAATTATTACTAGTGTCATAAAACATTAGACTTCTACTATAGCTTCTCGGTGGAACATTCGACCGGAAATGTACAATTGCTGCGTCGTACAGTTTAGCTGGTCCGTCAAATCTTCAAACATTCGACAGACGCCATAGGCCTTCAATGACAGATTCGACCTTAATTAATTTGGATTTTCGGACAAATGCATTTTTTAACAAAACAAAATAAATAAAAACAAATTTTGGGAGTAACTAAAATGTATTTTTCGGACGAAAACGAAATTCTGAAACTAAATATTTCAGTGTGCACGTGTCTATTAGCAACTGTACTACGGATGCACTGTATTTTATACTGTGTACACCACCAGAAGTGTAGTAGACACTGTACACACTGTATTAGATACTGTGTACACCACCAGAAAAGTAGTAGAAACTGTACTAAGGCTGCACTGTATTGTGTACACCACCAGAAGTGTAGTAGAAACTCTACACACTGTATTAGATACTGTGTACACCGCCTGCACCGTATTAGCATCTGTACTATGGCTGCACTGTATTTCATACTGTGTATACCACCAGAAGTGTAGTAGACACTGTACACACTGTATTAGATACTGTGTACACCGTCTGAAGTGTATTAGAAACAGTACACCATGGAATGCACTATAGATATTGTATATACTCTGCACCCAGTGTAACCTATATCTCACAAAAGTGAGTACACCCCTCAAATGTTTGTTCCTTTTTTTATTATAGCTTTTCATGTGACAACACTGAAAAAATTACACTTTGCTACAATATAAAGTAGTGAGTGTACAACTTGTACAACAGTGTAAATTTGCTGTCCCCTCAAAATAACTCAACACACAGCCATTAATGTCTAAACTGCTGGTAACAAAAGCGAGAACACCCCTAAGTGAAAATGTCCAAATTGGGCCCAAAGTGTCAATATGTTGTGTGGCCACCATTATTTTCCAGCACTGCCTTAACCCTCTTGGGCATGGAGTTCACCAGCTTCACAGGTTGCCACTGGAGTCCTCTTCTACTCCTCCATGACAACATCACAGAGCTGGTGGATGTTAGCGGCCTTGCGCTCTTCCACCTTCCATTTGACGATGCCCCACAGATGCTCAATAGGGTTTAGGTCTAGAGACATGCTTGGCCAGTCCATCACCTTTACCCCCAGCTTCTTTAGCAAGACAGTGGTCGTCTTTGAGGTGTGTTTGGGGTTATTATGTTGGAATACTGCTCTGCGGCCCAGTCTCCGAAGGGAGGGGATCATGCTCTGCTTCAGTATGTCACAGTACATGTTGGCATTCATGGTTCCTTCAATGAACTGTAGCTCCCCAAGGCCAGCAACACTCATGCAGCACTAGACCATGACACCTCCACCACCATGCTTGACTTTAGGCAAGACACACTTGTCTTTGTACTCCTCACGTGGTTGTCACCACACATGCTTGACACCATCTGAACCAAATAAGTTTATCTTGGTCTCATCAGACCACAGGATATGGTTCCAGTAATCCATGTCCTTAGTCTGCTTGTCTTCAACAAACTGTTTGCGGGCTTTCTTGTGCATCATCTTTAGAAGAGACTTCTTTCTGGGATGACATCCATGCAGACCAATTTGATGCAGTGTGTGGTGTATGATCTGAGCACTAACAGGCTGACCCTCCACCCCTTCAACCTTTGCAGCAATGCTGGCAGCACTCATAGGTCTATTTCCTGAAGACAACCTCTGGATATGATGCTGAGCATGTGCACTCAACTTCTTTGGTCGACCATGATGAGGCGTGTTCTGAGTGGAACCTGTCCTATTAAACTGCTGTATGGTCTTGGCCACCGTGCTTCAGCTCAGTTTCAGGGTCTTGGCAATCTTCTTATAGCCTAGGCCATCTATATGTAGAGCAACAATTATTTTTTTCAGATCCGCAGAGAGTTCTTTGCCATGAGGTGCCATGTTGATCTTCCAGTGACCAGTATGAAAGAGTGAGAGCGATAACACCAAATTTAACACACCTGCTCCCCATTCACACCTGAGACCTTGTAACACGAATGAGTCACATGACACCGGGGAGGGAAAATGGCTAATTGAGCCCAATTTAGACATTTTAACTTATGGGTGTACTCACTTTTGTTGCCAGCAGTTTAGACATTAATGGCTGTGTGTTGTTATTTTGAGGGGACAGCAAATTTGTACTGTACACTCACTACTTTACATTGTAGCAAAGTGTAATTTCTTCTGTGTTGTCACTTGAAAAGATATAATTAAATATTTACAAAAATGTGAGGGGTGTACTCACACTATATATATGCTATCACCTGGATATTCAGTTCCATTGTCTATGAGCAATACACTGGGCATTTTGCCAAATTTCTTGGTTACCTGAGCCAAATACTTTTCTATGGTACCTCACTTTTGTTGTGTAACAGGTATAGTGTAGTATACCTGGAGTAATCAGCTATAAAAGTGAAAAAATCTCTTCTTTCCTGGTGTCAATTTTTCCACAGGACCACAAAGATCTGAATGAATTAAGTCCAGAGGTTTCTTAGCTCTGCTGTTACTAATTTTTAATTCCACTTCCATAGGTATTTTCAGTTAATTTCTTTATTATTTCAGGTCTTCTGTGCATGTGTGAATGCAGTTTGAACGCTGTAACCACTTCATTGCAGTTCAGCTGATACAGTTCATCTGTAATTTTAGCTTTTGTAACCAAGATATTCCCTTTTATGATGGCATAACTGTCATCTTCGAAGGTCACTAAATGTCCCTGTTTTGTGAGCTTATTCACTGACAAAAGATTTGTTTAAAGAGCAGGGACATACTGGACATTTTTCACAGGTATCTTTCTGGTGACACTCTGGGAAATAGAACAGTAAAGAAAACCATCTCCTAGTCCTTATGATTTCATCATTTGGCCATTAGCTGTAATTTTTTTCTGTTTTACTCAGGTCTAGTTGAATAAAGACATTTCTGTAATTTGTCATGTGACATGTAGCTTCTGAATCAACACACCTCATGCCTGCAAAGATGAGGTGCAACTTGTGAATTGAAAAACAAATTCATTATCTGAAGAAAAATCAGTTTCTTCCTTCACACTTTTGGCCTTTAGTGTAGTTTGTTTTTGCATTCCAGCTTTCAAGATTCTGCAATCTGCTTTTAAATTTCCTTGTTTCTTGCACACAAAACATTCACATGTTTCTTATTGCATGTTACTGTTTTTATTAATATTTTTCTGCTACAGAAGCACCATCACTATTAATTCTTTATTTTATGTGCTTATATTCAGCCACAAGTTTGCCCTTAACATATTCCAATGTCAGTTCATCATCTGGACGTGCATCAAGTGCTCTTACAAGTGTTTCAAAGCTTTCTGGTAAGCAGATGAGTAATAGTGCTGCGACATGAAAATATTTTATTTATACCTCTCAGGTGTTCAGCTATTTCCAAGGTGTGCCTTATGCCGCGTACACACGAGTGGACTTTACGGCAGACTTTGTCCGGCATACTTTGACGGACTTTCCAAATGAACGGACTTACCTACACACAATCAACCAAAGTCCAACGGATTTGTATGTGATGACGTACAACCGGACTAAAACAAGGAAGTTCATAGCCAGTAGCCAATAGCTGCCCTAGCGTCAATTTTTGTCCGTCGGACTAGCATACAGACGAGTGGACTTTTCGACCGGACTCGAGTCTGTCGGACAGATTTGAAACAGGTTTCATTTCTAGGTCCGTCAAACTTTTGAGAAAAAAAGTCAGCTGGAGCCCACACACAATCGAATTGTCCGATGGACTCCGGTTCGCCGGACCAAGTATGCCGTAAAGTCCGGTCGTGTGCATTACAGTATGTAATCCTGCATACCCTGGCCTTCCATCAGCTTGTTTTGGTATAGCTTTCTAAATCAAAGAAAGTTTATTGCTGAGCTCTTTCGTGCACCTTTTGTAATCCTTCCTATAGTTCTTTAGCATTTTCACACTTACACATACAGTACCTATGATTTGATTATCTGCTATGCTAAGAGAGATTGTGCTCTGAGCTTTTTGGTCTTTCTCCATCCACTCATATGAAGGGTATTCTGGCCTGATGTATTTGCAGCATTTTCATCTCAAATTTCCATGACTGGTAGTTCTGATTTGTCAGGTTTGCAAATGAAAGCTTTGTTTCAGCTGTGTTACTGGCTATTTTCTTTTTATTATTTTGAAGTCTTCTTTATGTTGCTGTATCTTGCACTTATCAACTGTGGCTGGCTATGACTGGGTTCTGAGCTTTTCTCTGGGTGGAAGTTGGGCCGTGCCTGGGCCCATTACTTGTTATAAGTTCTGTATATAGCCCTACAGATCAAACAGTGCACAGTCCTCTGCTGCTTGACTGTAGACAGGAAATATGAACTTTGTTCAGGAAAAAGACATGGAGTTTTACTACATAGGTCAACTACAAACTTATTAACACTGTTATCTACAGGTTGAAGTGTATATCGGTAGTTGTTGTACAAAAATACATGAACAATGTATTCCAACAACTTATATTTTTTTTATAGCCAATTATATGTTTATTCCTCTTCATTATTAAAAAAAGAACATTAGAAACATTCGGCAGTCAGGTACCATAAATATTAGAGAACCGGTAGCAAGGTATATGAGTTGCATTGTAAGCCGCAGCCAGCTTATGAGATTTTATATGCTGATGCTTGCAATAAAGATTCCACTAATAGAAACCCTTACATTTTGTTTTTGCAGATTTTTGGACCTGCTGCTTAGCACATTCACATTTTATTGCTTAGCCAGTCAGACATATCATCATTATTATTATTATTGTCACAGTATGTAAAATGTTGATATATGCATTTTGTAGTGCACCTTAGAAAAACAGACGGCACAAAAACAGAATTATTTGGGTGCTCAAAGTGCATGGAAAACTGAGACTGCACCGCATGTAATAACCATCAGCGTACAATCAGCTGGCTTAATTCAAGACCAGCGACCATAGTGCCAAAATGTTTTAAGAAATGCATGTGTACTTACATGCACACAATGCCAGTGTATCCCGCGACACCTGAAAAAAAAAAAAAAACGCTCCAACTGCCCATAACGACCTACTGCCTCCTCTGCCATCTGACAGTTCTTATATAGGTAAGGGATGGGGCCACTTGGCAATGTCATCTGGTGGCCACACCCCCTTGTGATATCACACGATGCATGCTGAGTTGGTGACATCACAGGTGAGGTCACCAGGTGGCCCTGACCTTGCCTATATAAGAACTGTCAAATGGCAGCACCTGCAGTAGGCGGTGGGAACAGTTTTTGCTTTTCAGGAAAAAAACAGCATGGGGTCTCCCCCCAAAATCCATACCAAACCCTTATTTGAGCAAGCAGCCTGGCAGGTCAGGAAAGGGGGGGGGGCGAGTGCCTCCTCTCCTGAACCATACCAGGCCACATGCCCTGAATATGGGGGCGTGCTTTGGGGCAGGGGATTCTCTGCTCCTCACCTCAAAGCACCTTGTTCCATTGTTAATGCCCAAACCCCCCCCCCATGTTGAGGGCATGTGGCCTGATATGGCTCAGGAGGGGTGCCGCTTGCTTGAGCTGCCTTTCCTGACCTGCCATGCTGCAGGTAAGGGTCTGGTATGGATTTAAGTTGGTGAACTTACGCCATTTTTTTTATTTTGGCATGGAGTCCCCTTAAAATCCATACTAGACCCAAAGGGTTTGGTATGGACTGGGAGGGCGACCCCACGCTGTTTTTTTTTTTACCTGCATTTTTTTTTCTTACTCGGGGAGGCCCATTGACAGCTAATGACTCATCAGTTGTTAAGGACGCCGCAGCTGGCTTCCCGGCCCTGTTCCTTAACAATCAGCTTTTACTGAGCCCTGATTGGGCAAAGCTTTGTCCAATCAGGGCACAGAATGCACTGTGCAGGGCGCACCCGCTGAACACCTTATAAATTTGGGTGTTCCCGAATGGGACAAACAGCCAATGTTTGGCCTGAACCGATGCTCAGGCCGAACCGTTTGCCCAACTCTAGTTATAATGTGCTAGTATGCATACATTTCAATGCCCGAGCCACACGTCACTCTTTACGGCACAGGGCTCTAAAGGAACAGCATGGATATGCCATTTCTTCAGAACGCATGCGCTGGTGACGTCACCAGTGGCTTCACAAGTTAATATTTCCTACACGGTGCACGTTTAGGAGATATTTACAGTACCTTCAGGAAGCCTTATTACAGGCTTACCTGTAGATAAAACAAAGAAAGATCCTTTACCACCACTTTAAAAATCTTTTTTTTTTCCAGTAAGTGCCATAAAGTAATTTTTTATTTAGTTTTTTACAACCTCGCTCTTCTTTATTTTATTGTAATTAATGCACATTAACTACTTCCTGCCTGGCCTATAGACAAATGAAGGCTGGACGGGAGCTCTGTTATCCTGGGTGGACATCGGATGACGTTCTCCCAGGATTGCGCCTCACGTGGACCCCACAGGCCACTCTGCAGCATGATCTGTCACACACTGAGTCTATTTGAACTGCCGGTACCATGTGATTGCTGTGACCAATCACAGTAGATCACATGACAATTGTACACAATGGATGGGTTCCATTCAGATCATCCATTGTGTATTATTGTGTTGATCTTTGTGATTGGTCACAGTGATCAGATGGTACTGACAGGGCCAATCACTGCCCATCTGTACCATGTGATTAGCTGTAGCCAATCACAGCTAATCAAAATAGTACACACTAAATGAATGAATGTTATTCTAAAAAAATATTGTTGTTTATAACTGATTATTATTGTAATAAATAATCATAGTGTGTAAAGAAAAAAAAATCCTGATCACCTCCCCAGTGTAGCACAGTGTTACTGGCTGTCTGGTTACAGTATGTAAAAAAAAAAAAAAAATACATATTGTCACCAGTAAGAGTCCTTGATCACCACTAGAATAGTTATATGATGTTGTATTGCACTAATGACTGTATGTCCAAAAAAAAGTGAGGAAAAGAACAATTTTTTTTTATCTCTTAATTTTCCAAAAAAAAAATAAAAAAATTACAAGTTCAAAAAACTTGCCAACGCTTACTAAATATCTTGGGCTACCTACTTTTCAAACAAAGGGTAATTTGGGCAAATGACTCAGAAGCATCAACCTCAAGGATTAAAGGCAATGTAGGATCAGGATGTGCCAACACAGGAGCAAAAACAAAGGCAGCCTTGAGACTCTCAAAGGCCCTAATGGACTCCAGACACCAACTCTGTGGGTTACCGTCCTTTCTGGTCATACCAGTCAGGGACTTGACCAGAGACGAGAAATTATGAATAAACTTCCGATAATAGTTGGCAAAGCCAAGAAAACACTGCAGAGGATGTAAACCCACGGGTTGGGGCCACTGTGGGACTGCTAAAAGTTTCTCTGGGTCCATCTAAAAACCAGCAATGGAAATGACATAACCCAGGAATTTCACCTGCTCACGATGGAATTTGCACTTCTCCAATTTACAGTAGAGATTGTTCTCTCCGTTTCTGACGTACACAACAGACATCTGTGTGGTGGCTCTCCAGGGACTTGGAAAATATGAGGATATCGTCGACATAAACCACCACGTATAACTGCAACAAATCTCAGAGGACATCGTTAATAAATTCCTGGAAAACTGCCGGGGGTTACGAAGGCTAAAATGCATTACGAGGTACTCATAATGGCCTGTTCTGGTATTAAACCCAGTTTTTCACTTGTCGCCCTCCTTAATCTTCACAAGATTGTATGCCCCTCTCAAATCAAGCTTTATGAAAACTGTTGCTCCCTTGAGGTGTTGAACAAAAAGGAGGAGGTATTTAGGAACTTTTTAGGAAGCCAAGACCTGGTAAGGTCACATATTTCCATCCCTATTAGACTTTAAATGAAATCATTACCCGCTAGGGTCATGTATTTCCATCCCTATTATATCAAGAATGGGTAAACAAGGAGGGTGGGACTTTATATGAAGCACATAGTAGTGAGGAGATAGTTAAGCTGAACAAGGGAATTTTATTTATAAAATTGCTTATAAAAATACATATAATTGTAAATATCAGAGTAAATGCTAGGACCAACAACAACAGTACCCATAATGAAAACACCACATGTCTCTAAATGTAAACCACTGGTGTCAATAAGTAATACATAATAATGAACAATAGGTGAATTGATAATAAGGTGTCGTGGATAAAACCATAATAAAATTCCATAGTTCAACAAGGACGTAGTTAGGTAAAAATGTAATTGCGAGGTAGTGCCTGCAGGACCTAAGGCCTTACTGAACCTGTAGAGGTAAAGCTTGTATAGTAGATTGGAAATCTGAAAATGAATGGAAGCACGGCATCAGGTAGCTCTACGCGTTTTGTGGCTGATACGCCACCCATCAGGAGCATGCATGTGATATTCTAAGTAAAAATAAAAATATAGAAATTGTTCAGTCATCATTGAAGACGTATAGAGGGGTAGGGTAGAACCCCTAATAGCACCGTTGGCTGATGGCGTAGTGATGGGGTGCCAAGAACACCGGAAAACACCTCCAACCGGGGGCTGTGGTAGATGGCCCAATGGGGGTGACCAGGCAGGCAGCACCCAGGGCGGGCATAGGACCATGAGGCATCTGTGTGGGGGAGTGAAAGATAATTGAATTATGGTAATGCCCCATTGTTATACCCCGATTACAAATCCTGCCAATATTTGACCTAGTGCTTAGCTTTCCCTGTTTTTATTTTGCTCTATCCCCTTATCCATAATAATGTTTTTGTCCTTCATCATACTGTTATACCAATTTTTAACTTATACTATGTCCTTGGAGCTTTGGCTTCTGGTGTGTGATGTGGTTGCCATGGCATCGTGCCTCTCTCCTAGTCCAGGGGCTGTGACGTGCACTACGGCCTCCGCCCATCCCGCCTTTGATGCCTGGGGGGCGGATGCACCTTACTGCATGTCAACGTCGCACACCCCCCGCTACACGTGCGGCATCTTCAGTGCATTTGCTGCTGGGTACTCCATACTCGTAGGCAACGGAGGAGGTTAGGTGTCGGTTGGCCGGAGATGCTTTTGCGACCATCGGTGCCCCTCCCCCAAAATCTGCTATATGGCGTGATGGTGGTGGGCGGCCTGATGGTGGCGCATCTAGGGGCAGCTCTCTGGGCAGTCCTGGCACTCAAGGCCCTCAATACACCCGACCTCACACAGGTGGGACCTTCCTCCTCCTTTTTTGGTTCCTCATTCACTCAGGTAGATCTTGACTTCTGCACTTTCGTCCACTGATGGATAAGTCTTCGTTTCTCACCACCTAATTTCTCCTTGGTATTTGCCACCATTTCTTTGGCAGCCCCCTGGCTGCCAGCCTTCACCTCAGTAATTTTCCTCCTCACCAGCACGGTTCCCTTTCTCACCTCTCTCACCATCCAGCCAATCTGGCTGCCACTAGCCAACCTTTAATTATCTTTCACTCCCCCACACAGATGCCTCGTGGTCCTATGCCCGCTCTGGGTGCTGCCTGCCTGGTAGCCCCCATTGGGCCATCTATCACGGCCCCCAGTTGGAGGTGTTTTCCAGTGTTCTTGGCACCCCATCACTACGCCATCAGCCAACGCACCTTAACTAGTAAGTACGCACTCCGGTGCTATTAGGGGTTCTACCCTACCCCTCTATACGTCTTCAATGATGACTGAACAATTTCTATATTATTTTTATATTTATTTTTATTTTTACTTTAGATTATCAATCGCATGCTCCTGCCACGTAGAGCTACCTGATGACGTGTTTCCATCCATTTTCAGATTTCCAAGCTACTATACAATCTCTACCTCTACAGGTTCAGTAAAGCCCTAGGTCCTGCAGACACTACCTCGCAATTACATTTTTACCTAACTACGTCCTTGTTGAACTATGGAATTTTATTATGGTTTTATCCATGACACCTTGTTATCAATTCACCTATTGTTCATTATTATGTAATACTTATTGACACCAGTGGTTGCATTTTGAGACATGTGGTGTTTTCATTATGGGTACTGTTATTTGTCCTACCATTTACTCTGATATTTACAATATATGTATTTTTATAATCAATTATATGAATAAAATTCCCTTGTTCAGCTTAACTATCTCTTCGCTACTATGTGCTTCATATAAAGTCCCACCCTCCTTGTTTCCCCATTCTTGCTCCCTTGAGGTGGTCAAATAACTCTGTAATCAATGGAATTGGATAGGCATTCTTAATTGTGAAACAATTGAGACCCTTATAAAGCAATACAAAGTCTCAGTTCACCACTCTGCTTCTTCAAAAAGAAGAAACCAGCACCAGCAGGAGATGAAGATTTGTGGATGAAACCTCAAGAAAGTGCGTCTGCAACATACTCCTTCATGGCCTTATTCTCAAAGACAGACAAAGGGTAAACCCGGCCACGAGGGGGTATGGCACCAGGTTGAAGGTCAATTGCTTAGTCATACGACCGGTGTGGAGGCAAACTACTGGCTTGACCTTTGTCAAAGACATCGCTAAAATCATGGTACTCCTCCGGCAGGGAGGAGAGTGAAGAGGTGCACAGGACCTTGGCTACCTTCTGGAAGCATGTCTTACTGCATTATGGCAACCAGGAGAGAACCTCAACATGGAGCCAATCAAAAGAGGGGTTGTGCCTCTCTAACCAAGGATTACAAATAACTAGCAGAAACTTAGGTGAGGAAATAACCTGGAATTGGATTATCTCATGGTGAAGAGCCCCTATGGCCATGGACAAAGGAACAGTCTCATGAGTCACATGGGCAGGCTGTAGAGGTCTTCCATCAAGAGCCTCAATGGAAAGTGGAGTGTCATGCAGCTGCAGTGGAATTGAGTGCCTCGATACAAAGGCAGCATCAATGAACAGGCCTGCAGCCCCAGAGTCAATTAGAGCCTTTATCTCGATGGATGAATCAGTCCAGGAAATGGTAACCAAAACCAGGGGCTTATCCTTCTGGATAACTGGGGATGAAACAACGTCAACTAAAGTCTGTCCATGACAGGACCCCAAGGTTCGGGCGTTCCCTGGAAAGGTAGGACAAGACTTCAAAAAGGTGACCTGCCTGGCCACAATAAAGGCCCAATCTCTCCCTTCTCCTAAGGGTTCTCCCATCTGCAGAGAGACGCATGAAGCCAAAGTGCTAGGAGGCATGGGAGGTGAGGGAGGCAAGGGTGAGACTGGAAAGTTCGGAGACAAAAGTACAGGAGGCTTCCGCAAGTGCTCCTTAAAAGGGAGTCTCTGAGTCTGGAGTCAATGAGGATTGCAAACATGATCAACCTCTCCAGCTCAGTGGGTATATCTCAGGCTGCCATCTCATCCTTGATGTATCCGAGAGACCATGAGAAAAAACAGCCACGAGGGCCTCATTTTTCCAAGCAACCTCTGCTGCCAGAGTATGGAATTCAATGGCTTAATCGGCAACAGTTCTTGTACGCTGTTTTATGGACATGAGGCACTTGGCAGCAGAAGCAGAGAGTGCGGGAACATCAAATACCCTTTTAAAAGAAGTCACAAACTCAAGACAACAGGTTTTTGCATCTGCCATAGAGGGTTTGCCCAGGCCAAGGCTTTCTCAGACCGCAAAGATATTACGAAACCTACTTTACTTCTGTCCATGAGAAACACCTGGGGCAGCATCTCAATGTATATCTCAACCTGGTTGAGAAACCCTCTGCATTGGATTGGATCACCCCCAAATCGCTGGGGAAGCAGACATACCTCTTATAGAGGTAATATTCGAGGCGGGTGCCTGCACAGAGACTGGAGCAGCAGCAGGAATGGCCTGCAACACAGGTTGTACCAGAACAGCCACAGTGGGAGATGCCAGGTGAGCGTTTGTACCGCCATGGCAAACTGATCCATGCGGGGATCCTGCTCATCCAATCTGGAAAAATTATTACCAACAAGTGGATTAACCGCATCTTCTAAATTCATGGCCTTCGCCTACTCTCAGAAACCATGAATCAGACTGAGACAGAAGTACAGTTAAATCACACTTGTTTAATAATAAAAAAAGATAAACAGAGTAAACATGGTCAAAACATAGCCAGAATTCAGGAACCGGAATGGATAGTTAGACAAGTCAAAAAGTCAGGGAGCCAGAGATGAGTGTAGTAGAACAGCAAGCAGGATCTGGAGCCAAAAGGAATGTCAGCCAAGAAAGTCATTAACAGGGACACAGGGCAGCGTCTCTAGAGATGTGACCAAGGTGCAGGCAGAGATCATCTGGACTGGACGGCTTAAGTAGGCAGGACTGACGAGCAGGATATCATCAACAGGTGAGTCACTGTGGAGAGATAGGAGTTGGCAATTAGCCGACAGCTGAGTGGCCAGCTTTGAGAAGGAAGAGCTGAGCCCAACCCTGACATATATACAGTATACCATAGCTTGTGGACTCTATAACTTTCCTACATACTAAATAATATACACTGATTTGGGTTATTTTCACCAAAGAGTAGCAGCATATATTTTGGCCTAAATTTACAAAGAAAGATTATTTATTGTCAAAATAATAGCAACAAATAAAACAGTTTTTTTTTTCAAAATGTTCATTTTTTTTTCATTTAACAGAAAATAAAAAAAAATAAAAAAAACAGTGGTGATTAAATACCACCAAAAGAAAGCTCTATTTGTGTGAGAAAAAGTGATAAAACCTTTGGGTACAGTGTGTACAACAATTGTCACTCAAAGTGCAAAAGCTGAAAATTGGCCTGGACAGGAAGGGGGTGAAAGTGTCCGGTATTGAAGTGGTTAATTGTAGCCCATTGCAATTATTATGTCTCTCTTTCAACAGCTGTAGTGATAAAACATTATAGACATACAGTAGGTAAGTGCATTGTTTTCAATGAGTTGAATTAATTATAAGCAGTGATTTACTAAAGGAGCAGATAATTTTCACTTATTTTAATAAATAAAGTATATTTGGGCTTCTGTTACATTTAGCTGTGCAGTAGGAACTCCCCCTGACATTGGTTAGAAGCTTGTTTTTCCTGTAGTTTGGGGAAATTACAAGTACAACTGTACAAGCTTGAAGTACAAATAGTTATTTTATGTCTCGCTCCCTTGATAGTCTGTTCTTTCCTATTTTGTCCAATGTTTCTGAATGTGGTCAAACTCTTACCCTCCTCCCATACAATGCAGAAATGTTGGTCATGCATTGTATGTGATGATGTCAGAGAACTGCAACTGGCTGAGCAATGAGGGGAATTGGCTTTTGGGAGCTGGTCAAGCAGAAAAGGAGAAAGCTTATAGGAACAAGGGTTAAGGTAGGTAGTTAACTTAATTTTTCCCCCTAGACAAATACAGTAGGGATTTAACCAATGCAGTGCTGGGGGGGCACTGCATGGGTAGATTTAACAGCAGCCCAAGTGGACACTAACTAGACTTGCAATGTGATAATAAATAATAACGGAAACACTTTGTGTAGCAGTTTGAAGCAGTAAGCAGAGCCTGCATATGTAATGAGCATACATAGCTGCTTCTCTGTACATACAGTATATACAGTATGCACACATACATATAAACAAGGTTATAAAACATGAACTCATAATGATATGATCTCATCACTTACCTGGTCTTAAAATATAAACTAAACTGCTTTCTTTGGTCCTCCAAAGACCTCCTGCTCTCTAGCTCCCTTGTTACCTCTTCCCATGCTCGCCTCCAGGACTTCCCGAGCCTCATCCATGCTTTGGAACTCCCTACTCCAATCTGGCTGACTATCTCCTAATCTATCCATTTTCAGATGATCCCTGAAAACCCTTCTTTTTAACCACTTGGCGTCCCAGCTGTAGCTGAATGATGACCACAGCGCGGACGTGAATTTCAGGGAGGCCGTCATATGTCGTCCTCCCCTTTGCACGCGGCGTGCGCTGTGATCACCAAGTCACCGAGACTCCGTTGATCACAGATCCGAGTAAGGGGCTGATCCCGGCCCCTTACCACATGATCAGCTGTCAGCCAATGACAGCTGATCACATGATGTAAACAAAAGCTTGGTAATCGTTTTTTTTCCTCCTCACATGAGGACAGCGTGAGGAGAAAAAAAAAAGCCAATCACCGGCTTATGTGCAAGGGACATCGGTCCCGAAGAAGAAGAGGCAATTCTGCCTCATCTGTGCCCAACAGCACCCCCTGCAGTGCCACCTGCCAT
This sequence comes from Lithobates clamitans, assembly GCA_037952925.1. Lineage (NCBI taxonomy): Eukaryota > Metazoa > Chordata > Amphibia > Anura > Ranidae > Lithobates > Lithobates clamitans. The sequence goes on along the minus strand of JBBGZY010000062.1, from coordinate 992,467 downwards.
TTCCACCTGCCAGTGCCACCTATCAATGCCCATGAGTGCCACCTATCAATGCCCACCAGTGGTGCCAATCAGTGACACCAAGCAGTGCTGCCTATCAGTGTAATCAACCAGTGCCGATCAGTGCCCATTATTGCCACCCATCAGTGCCGTCTCATCATCGTACATCAATGAAAAGAGAAAAATTATCTGTTTACAAAATTTTATAACAAAATATAAAATATATATATTTTCTTTTTAAATTCGGGCTTTTTAAATTTTTTTAACAAAAAATAAAAACCGCAAAGGTGCTCAAATACCACCAAAAGAAAGCTCTATTTGTGGGAAAAAAATGATAAAAATTTCATTTGGGTACAGTGTTGTATGACCGTGCAATTGTCATTCAAAGTGCATCAGCGCTGAAAGCTGAAAATGGGTCTGGACAGGAGGGGGGGTACACAGCGTTTTTACTTTCTCCACAGCTCATCTCCCACAATTATTACCTTTTTTATAACTTGACCCTTCCTCTTAGATTGTATTGTAACTGTAATAGGTATAATAATAATAATAATAATAATAATAATAATAATAAATAATAATTATTATTTTAATCTTGTTATAATTTTTAGAATGTTTATTTATAATAATGAAATAAAAAATGAAGTGATACCTTCCCTTTGATAGACAGGGCTATTTACAATGTACATAAAAAGTATTACCACTTCTTGGAAGTGCCTTAAGTGAACTACAGACCATTGAAAGCTACGGTACTTTTTGCTATTGTTTGTCTCTCTGCAGAATATCCAGATATAGTTTTCTTGTTAGTTCTGACTTACTGAAATCCAAAGGGACCATAGTATATCCGGGTGCATTTGTTACATAAGCTTTTTCCATCTGCAGAGAAGTGAAATTGTTTTCTAGCTATTTTCCTGTGGGTTTGAAATGAATATAAAACACTTTTGCAAGTGTCCAGTGTAAAGAGAAGTATCATTGGTATGTGCCTGCTTGTAGTGGGAATTAATGATTCTCATTAGACCTGTCATATGGTCTTTTTAACACTGTGTATTGTATGACAATTCCTAAAATTTTAAAATGCTGAGGGACCTGATTGACAGAGACCTTTTAAAGTAGTTCTCAAACCATTTAATCTAGAGTTTTTCTGATATGTTTTGCAAGAAAGATTACTACCAGTGTTTTCCATTGGGATGCCAACATCTAGGTAGATAACTGTAAAATAAAGCAAGTTCAATTAATGCATGTTAGTAATGTATTTAAATATCATGGTACAAAAAAATAATACTTACCATATTTAATCGGTGTATAACACGCACTTTTTTCCCCTTAAAATCAGGGGAAAATTGCGGGTGCGTGTTATACGCTGATCCCCCTCTGACCGTGAGTGGAGCGATCGCCAGGCGCCGATATACATAGTCGAGTCTCGCCCGGGATGGGCGTGACTGAGGAGCGAGCGCCACCCATATACAGATAGCCAAGTGTACTCGGCTAGGTTCGGCTAGCTCCGCTCAGTCACGTCCAGTCTCGCCCTATGATGGACACAGGGACTGGGTGTGACTGTGAGCAGAGCTAGCCGAACCTAGCCGAGTACACTCGGCTATCTGTATATGGGTGGCGCTCGCTCCGCTCACAGTCACGCCCATCCCGGGCAGGACTACAAGTGGAGCTGAAAGTGGCCGAGAGCCGGCGCAAGTCACGGCTATGTATTTCGGCACCGGCTGTGCCATTTTTCAAACTGCAGTGACACTGACAAGTCACTGCAGTTTAACTGCAGCCTGGGCAAGGCTGCAAATGGACACAGACAAAGCTGCAGATGGGCACTGACAAAGCTGCAAGGCTGCAAATGGACACTGATAAGGCTGCAAATGACACCAAGGCTGCAAATAACACCAAGGCTGCAAATGACACCGGATAAGCATGCAGATGGACGCTGTGCAAGGCTGCACTGATGGGCATTTAAATGTAAGTTTTCCTTAAAACATTTTTTTCTTTTAAATTCCCTCCTAAACTTGGGGTGCGTGTTATACGCTGATAAATATGGTATATAAAATAAAAAGCTGTTAAAACAATGGTTTTTCAATGAGGGTTTATGCAAAATGTTTGGCTGAGAAAAATATATTTCTACTGGTAAAGGTATTCTATTATAAACAGGATATAGCGATAATTCTATTTTTTTAAATAAATTATACCTATAATATGAAGAGTTTTTAAGTTGAACTCTTATATAGTTTTAAACAAAAAAATGTAAAGTAGGCGCTAATTAAACTACATACATCCCAAAATTAACATGTGTTAGATAATAAAGATTACACCCACTGTAATTAGGTAAAATTGTTGTCCATACTTACTGTAATTTTCCTTTTCTGGATCCTCCCTATGTCAGCCTACTATGGGTCACCTCCGCCCCCTCTGACCCCTCCAGGACCACCTCTTTTCTAGCCCATAAAGGGTGGCTGGCTGCCCACACCAGTGTTTAAAAAAAAAAAAAAAAAACACGCCTCGCAACGGAAAAACTTGGTGGGAATCCTCCGGCTGACATGGGGAGGATCCAGGAAATAAATTATGGCAAGTATGGACAACAATTTTCCTTATTCCTGGACCTCCCCATGTCAGCCTACTATGGGATGTACCAAGCAATATTAGGAAGGGAGGGAAGACAAAAAATAAAAAATAAGCCAAACCCTCAATGCAATCCTACTCAAAATTTTAAATGGCCAACAGCCGCCGTAATACTGTAGAGCCAAATGTTTCCTCAGGCGGATAAGCCATATTAAGCTTGTAATGCCTAATAAAAAAGGTGTTGGGCATGCTCTGCAAACTACCTCAGGGGCGACCTTCGCGTATGCCCAGGATGCTGCCATACCCCTCGTCGAATGTGCTTTGATCTCTGAAGGAGAAGGAAGGCCCAGCGTTTTGTATGAAATATGCATGGTCTTGACAAACCAGGAAGACCCAACTCTTGATGTTGCTAGCATACCCTTTTAGGCCCCAATGGGAAACCTACAGCTAATCTTGTTTGCCAAAGCTTTTAGTCCATTTCAGGTAGGTTGAAACTGCAGAGACCAGGTCTAACCTACTCCACTTATCAACTGTGTCAGCCGGAAAGGCTGGGAGAAAGACCTCCCAGTTCATACGAAGTTATGTGGCCACCTTAGGTAGAAAGCTCGGTATTGGCCTAAGGACTACCTTGTCTGGGAGCACCAAACAATATGGTTCTTTAGATGAGAAGGCGCACAACTCGGAGTCTCTTCTGGCCGAGGCCACGGCTAGTAAAAAACAAAAACTGTTAAAAGAAATAATGAACAAGAGAAAGCAGCGGAGGAACCAGCAATGTTCCCAAGACTAGTGTTAAGTCCTCTTTTGGAAAAAACTATTTCAATGGAGGTCTGATTTCTATGGCTGCACCTAAAAAAAAAAAAAAATCAGATCACCAACGTATGTAGAGCATATCTTGTACACGACATAGCCGACAAGGCAGGTATTTCATCCTTCAGGGAATTATAAGCTAACCCTTGGAGACTACTCTGCAGAAACTCCAAAATGTTAGATACTGAAGGAGATCCAAGGTCCCAACCCCTTTCCATAGTATTCCAGATTCGGTGATAGGTTACATTTGTTCTGCCGATCCTGTAATAATGTCATTAACTTTATCCTCCTGCGGTTCAGGTGTGAGGCCCCACTCTGCAGAAGGATATTTTGACAAGGAGGCAGAGGGATTGGTGAGCCCAACTTTATCCTCCAAGCCAGAGGGAACCACATCTCCCTGAGCCAGTAAGGTAGGACTACTATTGCTGTGACTCTGTGAATCTTCAGCAGGATTTTGAGAGCCAATGGAAGCAGCGGGAACACATACACCAAGGGGAAGTTCCAAGACCTGGACAGAGCACCCTGACCCAATGCCTGTGGATGCTAGGTCCGGGTGAAGAAGCAAAGCAGTTGACAATTCTCCAAATGCCATAAGATCTATCGAAGGCATCCCCCAGATCCTGAAGATCTTGCGCAGGTACTTGGGGTTGAGGCCCCATTTGTTGTGATCCCAAAAGCCTCGACTCAAGCGATCTGCTAAAACATTGCCAGGCCCTGGGAGTTAAGATGCTGTAAGAGAGCCGAGATTCTTCTCTGTGCAGAGGAAGATTGACATGCCACCTGAAGGAGAGGGTGACTTCTTGTGCCCCCTTGATGAGACACATAAGCCACTGTAGTTTTGTTGTCCAAAAGAATCTTGACAGCTCAACCTCGCAACATAGGTTGGAACACGAATGCCCCGTACACACGGTCGGACTTTGTTCGGACATTCCGACAACAAAATCCTAGGATTTTTTCTGACGGATGTTGGCTCAAACTTGTTTTGCCTACACACGGTCGCACAAAGTTGTCGGAATTTCCGATTGCCAACCACGCGGTCACGTACACCATGTACGACGAGACTAGAAAAGGCCGGTTCAGAACCAAGCACGGCACCCTTTGGGCTCCTTTTGCTAATCTTGTGTTAGTAAAAGTTTGGTGAGAGACGATTCACGCTTTTTCAGACTCGTGGCTTTCAGATCGTTTTCTGCCATTCAGTTTGTGTTTGTGGGTTTGTATCTGCTCTTCAGTGCATGCAGCAAGTTCCGCGTGACTTTAATTAGTCATTGTATTCTTGTTCGTTCGTTACTGTTTTTCAGGTCGCTCTTCACAGGCCTTGCTGTTCTTCAGTGCGTTCTGTTACTTCGTTCTGAGCAGCCGACTGTTTTCTAGCCATGTTGCGTATGCGTACTCCTCGTAGAGTTCGTGCTGTGCGGGGGCTTGGTGTTGGGGTCCTGACCTTGACACAAGTCCAGTCCATGAACAGGGTGGGCAGGAGTTCATGGACCAAGAATTGGTTGCTTCAGCGTGACCAGTTCTCTCATATGCCTTTGCTCCGTGAGATCCGTGAGAATAATCCTGATGATTTCAGGAACTTTCTTATGATGACGGATCCCGTGTTTCACTGTCTGTTAGCTTCACTGACCCCTTATATTAGCAGGCAGGATACCTGCATGAGGCAAGCCATCACTCCGGTGCAGAGGTTGGTCGCTACCCTGCGGTATTTGGTGACAGGGAGAAGTCTGCAGGACTTGAAGTTCTCGACAGGCACCTCCCCCCAGGCTCTGGGGATCATTATCCCAGAGACCTGTTCTGCCATCATCCAGGTCCTGCAGAAGGAGTATATGAAGGTAAGATTTTTATCCTTTAATCTCACATTTTATTGTATTGAATGTTTGCTAATATATGGTATTTCTTTCCTCATTCCCTAATTACCATGATTGGAATATGCTGTGAATGTCCCCTTTGTCCTTATGCATGCTGGATTTTTATGTAATTATTATTTTAGGTCCTTCATACATATTTGCCCTTCAATAACCTCCCCAGCATGGTGTCTCCTGGCCCTGTATTCACCTCATGTAGTCACTTAATGTATTTTTTCTGCTCCATAGTAGTGCTTTACCCCAAACACCCCCTAAAATGTTTTGAAATGTTATTTTTGCTTTAAATTCAGTCAGAGTGCCAGAGGCTTTTTTTTGGTGGTGTCCCCAAATAATTTTTAGTAACTCTCCCTCCCCCAACTGCTAAGTCAGCTGATCCCAATTCTCTATCCTCAATCATCTGCTGACTTTGCCAAACCCATACACACTATACCCACCTCTTTTGTGCTCAGATTTATGGATGAATTCCCCAAAGCATGTAGTGCAAGGGCCTGCCTGTATACTTTCAAAATGGTACTGTTTAAAGTTTTTGGATCTTATTATCTTGATAGGTAATAGCGGAATGTCCAAATGTCCTCAAATGTGTACAGTGTGTATTTCTATCTTTGTATTATGACACTTCTTACCTGTCCAGTGGGCTGCCAATAATGTAACTAAGGAGGGGCTGTTCCAAGTAATATCCATTATTTAGGCATTCGTCTCTCAATGAAGTGAAGAGGGTTACCTGTCCAAGATTTCCACACACCCCCTATAATGTTAGAAATGGCCCATGAGAGGGGGGGAGGGGGAATATGATAGGTGTACCTTATACTTTGGCATTGTTAAATTCCCCTTAATAAATGCTATCTGGAGGTTGCCCCATAATGTTTGCGTCTAATCTGCTTGCCATATTTCTGATCAAAAATAGTAATGTTTATTGTTTTTTCCTCAACAGTTTCCTTCCACGCCACAGGAATGGCAGACTGTGGCCTCCCACTTTGCCCAGCGGTGGGACTTTCCTAACTGCGGAGGGGCAATTGATGGGAAACACGTCCACATCATCCCACCACCCAACTCGGGGTCATACTATTTCAACTATAAGGGGTTCAATAGGATAGTGATGTTGGCGGTGGTGTCGGCTAATTACGCCTTCCTGTATGTGGACGTGGGGAAGAATGGCCGGATGTCCGATGGTGGAGTCATCGCCCAGATGGAGTTTTACAGGCATCTCCAGAAGACAATGTGGAAGGACTCCCATTCGTGTTCGTTGCTGATGAAGCGTTTGCGCTGGGGACCACCTGATGCGGCCATTCTCAATGAGGACCCTCACCCCGGAACAGAGGGTTTTTAATTACCGGCTGGCCAGAGCCCGAAGAGTGGTGGAGAACACATTTGGAATCCTGGCCAGCCGGTTCCGACTATTTCTGACACCCATCCATATGGCGGAGTATAAACTGAACCATATTATACTTGCGTGCTGTGTTCTCCATAACTTTTTAAGGAAACATTCGGCCAACTATGCTTGCTCAGTTGGGCCTGAGGCCGGAATGATACATCAAACCACACTGACGGCGCTTGAAAGCGGCCGTCCTGGCTTGCCCTCCCTGAGTGCCCGTGATGTCCGGTTACGCTACCTGGAGTTCTTTGCAGGTAGGGGGGCCATCAATATGCCAGCAAATATGTGAAGCCTTTTTATAATAAAAAACAAAAAGAAATTCTTTGTGGACACTTACTGCTTGTGTTTGTTTTAGCAAACCCTGACAGAAATGTTTGGAGTGCAGAAAATGGCGTGGTTATGTAACTTTATACAAAGCACTGTTGGCTGTTATTTACTAAATGCAAAAAACACATTTCACTACAAGTGCACTTGCAACTGCACTGAACCTGCACTTGTAGTGCAAAGTGGATTTGCCCTTAGGAAATAACCCCCATTTTCGCTGAGAACAGCAATTACATCACCCCAAAAGTGTTGTAGTGTTGAGACAATAATCCACACATTCTTGATGAACCAACTTTTTTATTCCTGCACAATCACATGTGCATTTACCAAAGGTTTTTAAAACAAACCAACATGTTTGTTGTATAACAATTTTTGGGGTGGCATTATCAAAAATAGAAATGTCCATTTACGATACAACAGGCCTGTGTAAAACCAACAAGAAAGACAAAAAACTTGAACTTACAAAGTTCACATTAGGTAAAACCTGAAGGCAATATCAGACATTAGTATTTAGGAACTGTGTTGGATATTGCGTTCAGATGGGGGGAAAATCACCCCTGGAAAAGCCAAATTTGGAAGATGCACACCAATTTACGAATGTCAACATGTGCTAGCTGCCATCACGGGGGATCAAGCCCTTCCTCACCGCTACTTTATTATTGAGGAAGGGGTTGCACCCCCAAAACGCATCCATTGATCTCCCGTGATGGCAGATAGCACATGTTGGCACACTGTGTGCATCCTCCAAATTTGGCTTTTCAAAACATTGCAAAAAGATTTAAAACATTGGACCACAATAAAAAAAAAGTGATTTTGTGGGGTTTTAAATTTGCCCCAAAACATCAATGATGTTATTTTTTTTGAATCACATCATTTATTTTTTTCTGGATGTTTCGCAATTCGACATTACACCCCATGATCTCCCCCAATCAGGATCTGGGCACTTTCAGATGTGAAAGGATCTCGATCCCTCACATCACAATCACCTAAAAAGAGAGAAACCAAACAAAAACAGGTATCAAAAATCTGCCACCATCCATCTCTTTTACCTGAGTCTGTGGTCGCAGACACTCACCTGTTGTGGTGCCAATTTCCACCATATCTTCTTCCTCCTGCTCTTCTTGGGTTGGGGGTATTTCATCTTCTTCCATAGGTGGGGGGTCTCTGGTCTCCTCGGATGAGGGGTGTCCTCCGAGTCTTTTCTCCCCTATGTAAAACAAAAATGCTATAATTAGCACACAGATATTTGATGGCAGAACCATAAATAGGAAACATTGCTTGGAAGTGGGGTACAAGCCGAGTTCCAAGATGTATTTTTTTTATTGGCCTTTGTCAAGCTGCAATACTTTACCTGTTTAGTACAAGCTTCACAAATGGAGACCCCCCTATAATATACACTGGAGCACCTGTGTGGGCCCCCTAATAAAAATGGTGTTCTTGTGTCCCACACTAGTGCTCCAGTGTACAGATGTGAAAACAGCTGCTCAGTGTCCTCCTTACACAGAATCTAGTTTGCATTTCATTCTAGTAACAAACCCATCTACACAAACAAATATTTGGCATCCAAGTAGGCCCTAAAAAATGTGGCAAAATGCATATGGCCTAAACAATGGTGTTTTAGAGGTCGAAATAAAAATGTTTGATATGAACGAATAATGGGCCCATGAACATTAAAGTTGCCCTTTTAAACTGTACAATTAAGAAAAGCATACACAGAGCAGCACGAACGGAATAAAGACAGAAAGAATAGGAACACAGCACAACTACTTACTTTTTTGCAGCACTCTCCGGATCTTTCGGTACTGCTCTCTCTCTTTATTTCAGGTCCGACCACCGCTTCCTGAGCTCATCTTTCGATCGTCGTACCCCGAAATTCCTGTGAAGACTTTCGACCAGTTTCGCCATGATCTTGGCCTTTCTGATATTGGGGTTGGGGTAAGGCCCATAATTTCCATCATAGTCGGCCTTCATGATGTTGACCATCTCCAACATCTCCCCAAAGGACATATTTGTGGCCTTAAAACGTCTCCTTCTGGATCGGGACGTGTCTGGATCCGGGCTTTCCTCCTCCACGTTCCTGTAATTAGCACGCACCTGCTGTGACTCCACCATGTGCTCTTCCCCCACTGCGCCGAACGAAAAGGGGCGGGGAATAGAATAGAAAGAACGTCAGGGGCGGGCGGAGTTACACGCATGCGCAGTGTATATAAAGCGTAACACACGTGCGTATTACGTATGATCTGTGAGTGGAGGAAGGAGCATTGGACGCGCCGATCGTAAGAACGAAGGTAAGAGACAAACTTGTGCCTATACTGCTTCTACATTGAGGCCTATATTGTAACAAAATTAGGAGAGTTTTGTCTGACATTAAGCTTTGTCTTCTGTTGTGTCTTGCAGTGAACATGGATATGCTAGTGAAAGACAATGACTTCGTGTCAGTATTCATTGATATGTTAAGGGAGCTGCCATGTCTGTGGGAGATTAACCACCCACATTACAAGAACCAAGCAAAGAGGAAGGCAGCACTGGAGCAATTGTGTGAAATTGTGAAGCAGGTGATCCCCACCGCAGACATCACCTATTTGAAGATCTTAATTGGTGGCCTGAGGAGTACATATCTAAGGGAGCGCAAGAAAGTCCAGGATTCGCAGAGATCCGGAGCAGCAGATGACATCTATGTCCCCAGGATGTGGTACTACGACAGGCTGCATTTTCTGGCAGGCCAGACTGAACCCAGGCCATCCCTCTCCAGTCTTCCTTCCACGCTTCCTTCCCCCCGGCTGAGGCTTCTGACGCCCAACCTGGGCCTTCCAGGCAACACCACATGGAGGAGCCCAGATTGAGCCAGGTATAGCATTCCTCTAAATATTTCTGCTTGTCCAATCAATGATGTTAACTAGATGTTAGTTGGGAGTACTAATTTAGGATTGCGATTGATGAAGCAAAAACTAAAACCATGTCCCTTTTTCATACACAGGGAAGTCTCAGCCAGGAGGTGGCCAGGCGGAGCCGGCTGGCTGATCTGCAGGTCCCTCCCCTCCCCCTGGAAAGAGAAAGTGGCATGAGGAGGAGTGCCCTAGAGGAGGCTGGCAGAGGATTCTTTTGGAGGGCTACAGAGGTCCTGGGAGCACCACACACCGTGGAGGAGGACATTGCTGCCACCATTGCCTATAAAATGCAGAGGATGGAGGAGGGCCAACAAGCCATGTGTGAGTCGCTCATATTGGAGGCTCTTAAGAAAGGTATGAGGGGCCAAATTACAGCTCAGACACACCTTTGCGATGGTCCTCCTCCTCCTGCAGGTCCTCCTTCTCCTCCAGGTCCTCCTCCTCCTCCTGCCACAGCCCGGAAGGAAGCGTGGAAGGAAGACCAGAAAGTGAGGACCCTGGATCTAGTCTGGTCGGCCAAAAAATGCAGCCTCTTGTGGTACCACAGCCTGGGGACACACATGTCATCTACTGCTTTCCAGATCTCTGTGAATTCTGGACCAGACTGCCCTCCCTTACATATGGACTCCTCAGGCCACCAATTTTGATGTTCAAGAATTGATGTCTGCCATGGGGGTCCCAGGCTTCGCTAATTTCTCCTGTTGTTCCAGTGTTGCCTCCCTCTTTGTTTGGTTCTGATCCCTTAATAAAGGATTTTTGTTTTGAATTACGGTATACTATGTGTTTTACTTCAAAAAGGACAGTTTGTTTGTGAGGATTCAGGTACATTTCAAAAATACAATGTAAAATGAACAAGGGACACCAACAACAAACAAACAATCTCCTTGAGATTAAATAATAAGAGATATCAATGGTGATGTGGTAACTTGACACACAAAACACAGACAAAAATATTCTTGAGTAAAAATAAAAACATTGAACAAAGATCAGCCTTGGAAAAAATACAAACAAAAATACAAAAATACAAATCTAAAAACATTCTGTCAGATGTGACAACTAATAACAATATATTCAGGGAATCCCAATAAAAAACAAAAATAAAACTTTGGGAGAAGTGTGTGTGAATCGTTTCCAATGACTCCATTTTGAATGGTGGAACCTTCATGTAAGAATTCAGGACTTTGAGGTCAAAAATTGGTCTGAAACCCCCTGAAGCCTCTGGGACCAAAAACAGAGGGGGAAAACACTCTTTGACCCAATTCGTGCCTTGGAACCGGAAGTATGGCCCTTGCTGCCAACAGCTCCCCTATATGTCCTTGCAAACATTGCCTCCTTTCCAAATCTGTAGGAAGTCCAGTTTCTTTGAACAAGGTCTGAGGGGGCCTTGTTCTGAACTCTAGACGATAACGTGATCGAATGACGGCTACAATCCAGGCATCATGTTATTTGTCCGCCAAAACCCCCCCTGAATTGGGCTAGTCTTGCTCTTACTTGAGAGGGTTAAGCGGAGACAGCTTCAGAAGGACTTATTTAAAGCCTTAGGACCTGACACAAGCGAAGTCGCATGACAAGTCAAAACCCATGTATTTCAATGGTCCCCACTCTAATTGCTGCAACCTAAGTCGCAGCAACTCCAAAAAAGGTTTTTTGCACTACTTTGTTCCCACATCTGCGCGATTTGTTCTAACATGGTTTTCACAGGTGGAATGATATCGCATCACAAATTGCACAGCAAAGTCGCAGTGTAAATCACGCGACTCTGGGGATGCAGCAGTGGAAACAGACCCAGGAGCTTTGTTGGCCCTAGGCTTGGAAGGTTAAACCAGCTTCTCTCCACTGTCTGAAAAAACTGTCTGTAAGTCCTGGCCTCTCTGAATCCTTCTTTGGATCACTTGTTAAACCGAAAGGGCTGCTGTGTCTTAAAGAGCCATTATCTTTGCTGTCAGCTTGACCTGGTCGACAGCCACAACTCTACAGCAGTCTGCAAGGAGAAGAAGAACTGCCACTTCCCAGACTTTCATCCAAACATCCATCCACCAGCTCTGCTACCCACACGCTAAGGCTGGATTCACACCCATGCACTCCCAGCGCATTCCGCAGAACCGCACCACAGAACGTGTCCCATAGGAGACCATGATAAACGGACAGTAGTGCAAATCCGCAAAAAGCACCAAAAAATGCACAGGTGCGAACCCAGCCCAAGTGCTGCTGCCACAGGAGTGAGTTCTACCGGCGGTCTGCATGCTGCTGTCCAAACTATACGACTTTTTAGGTCTGCGTTTACTTTGCGATCCATAGGATTCCTAAAAGAGACCAAATATTCCAGTGGAAGCGTAATGTGGTGGGCGAATATACGTAATGAAGCATCCACCTTTGGCATAGTGTCCCAAGGGGTACAGCTTCGATACACCATTATACACATTGAGCTTCTTCTCAGCCCCCCCCACACTCATCGTCAATTACTTTTTTTAATCTCAGAAAAGAAATGGGAAGGAGGGTAACAATCTCTTTAAATATGGGTAGTATCTTTGCTGTTTATTTGGAAGTGAAAATTCTTTCCTTAACAGCCTCCACCAAGGGGTGAACCAGTGCAAAAATCAAACTTATGCGATTCTGAGACCACCTCAGCCTCAGATGGATCTGAATCGCTATGGACTTCAGAGTTAAAATGCACTGAAAACACATAATCTGAATCTGAAGATGGTGAAGATACAGCAGGATAAGGATTCCTTGAAACACTCTTTAACCCTTCCTAAACTGCATGCTTAATGTAGTATTTAACCTGGCGTGCTTTCACATCATTGTCCTGAGCTGGCTGATGTCTTGACCACTCTTGGCTTGGGTCCAAGCGACTAAAGTGAGTTAAGAGCGAGGGAGATCTGGAATGCTGTGACAATAGGTATCTATCCAGCTGCATGCGACTCTGCGATTTGTCATGTCTAGCCCCTTCTTTACTTTTTTGAGGCTGAAATGCTGATTTGGAACCTCTTTGCAGGCCCAAAGTGGGCCCTTCTCTCTGTAAAACACAGAGGATGTGTTCTCTTTTAAAAAAAATAAATAAATAACTACAATTAAAATAAACTTCTCCATCCAAATTTTTGGTGCTTAAGGCAGCTAGGCAGGCCGGCATAATTCCCCAGTCCTAGAAGGTACAGGATAATAAAAATACTCTGACAGACAAGTAATACAGCAGAAAGTACCTGAAGGAGGCTTACCAGAGCAGAGAAGCAGATTGACCAGCTGGAGATTGAGATTAGCCTAGAGGACAGAATCAGCAGTGAGCATTCTGGGGTTTGCTAGACAACCCAAAGAGGAAGCTACCTCTGATCTCACCTGCACAACTCTGAGCTTCCTGAAAGGAGTACATGTGGAGGAGATGAACTACAAGACCCAGCGAGCCAAACCATGAACACACAAAAACATGGAAGGAGAGAGTGCCAGCACCTGCCTAACAAAGGTATTTACAGTCATTTATACTGCCAGTGACCTTGCCAGTAATATTGTATATAGTAATATAAGATTTACAGCCTATATGGAGGGGTCTTCTGAATCAGGAGAGGCTGAACCCAACAGGATGGATGGAGAAGAAGAAAAATAAATAAAATAAATACAAATAAACTTTAAAAGGCATCCAGAGCGAGGACGAAAAAAGAACACTGGTGTGGGCAGCCAGCCGCCCTTTATGGACTAGAAAAGAGGTGGTCCTGGAGGGGTCAGAGGGGGCGGAGCTGACCCATAGTATGCTGACATGGGGAGGTCCAGGAAAATCATTATTGTGCAATGCCAGAAACAAAAAGTGCACAAAAACATTCACAAAAATGCTGTGAAAAATGTGGTAATAGCAGTGTTATATCAGTGCATATACACACGCTTTGTGGTCCAGTGGGCCTTTTGGCTCTGGTGAGTGAGCATTTGCATCATTGGTGGTGGAGCACGTTTGTTCTTGGAATCATATAAAGATGCATGGTGGATTGGAATAATTTAATTAAAGTGCAAGGACTTGGAATTGGTAACAGTTGAAAAAAGACTTCAATCTGTATATTTTTACAGCACTTTTCATTTTTTGATATGCATTTGCACTAAGTTATCACTGAAAGAACACTGATAATATTAATTGAAATTTTTTTCATAGCATTTTTGTGGAATTTTTTGGTGTGATTTTTTTTGGAATTGTTTTGCTTTTTTTCTGGTTTTTGGAATTGCACAATAGTGATTATCACATTAGTTTATCTTTGAATGTATATTCACTATTATCACTGTGCAATTGTTTGTGCAATTTCTTTTGGTGCATTTTGTTGTGTATTTTTTGTTTTTGGCATTGCACAATAGGGATTATTACAGTGGCTGCAATCTTTATTATCTAGCACATGTTAATTTTAAGATGTATGTAGTTTAATTAACACCTACTTTACATGTTTTGTTTGATTTATTCGTGTGATTGAAATGTAAAGGGACAGCTCACATATTTACACAGGGTTGGCGCCTTTTTATATTTTGAAATAATCTTATAGGTTTACAATTACCCTTTCAGGGGCCACCCACCCTAACCATGCAAGTGTTAAATGCTAATTTAGCCTGAAGCTTAACCACTTGCTTACAGGGCACTTAAACCCCCCTCCTATCCAGACCAATTTTCAGCTTTCAGCGCTGACGCACTTTGAATGACAATTGCACGATTATACAACACTGTACCCAAATTAAATTTTTATCCTTTTTTCCCACAAATAGAGCTTTCTTTTGGTGGTATTTGATCACCTCTGCGGTTTTTATTTTTTGTTAAAAAAATTTAAAAAGACCGAATTAAAAAAAAAAATTTTTTTATATTTTGTTATAAAATTTTAAAAAGGGTAATTTTTCTCCTTCATTGATGTACGCTGATGAGGCAGCACTGATGGGCACTGATGGGTGGCAGTGATGGGCACTGATTGGTGGCAATAATGGGCACTGATCTGGTACATTGATAGGCAACACTGCTAGGTGGCACTGATTGGCACCACTGGTGGGCATTGATAGGTGGCACTTGTAGGCATTGATAGATGGCAATCATGGGCATTGATACGTGGCACTGGTGGGCACTGTAGGCACTGTCAGGTGGCAATGTCAGATGGCACTGGCAGGGGGTACTGGTGGCACAATTGAGGAATTATTGCCTCCTCCTGTTCGGGACCGATGTCCCTTGCTGATGAGCCGTTGATCGGCTTTTTTTTCTCCTCACACTGTCAGCGCGAGGAGATAAAAAAAAAAGCTGTCAGAGCTTTTGTTTTGATCATGTGATCAGCTGTCATTGGCTGACAGCTGATCACATGGTAAGGGGTCGAGACCAGCCCCTTACTTGGATCAGTGTCTCAGTGACTCGGTGATCACAGCGCGCTCCACGCGTGCCCTGTACTCCACGCCTCCCGGGAATTCAGGGCCGCGCTGTAGCCGTCATTCGGCTATAGCGCGGATATCAAATGGTTAAAGTAACAAGTATCAACCACTTTAAAGTGGTTGTAAAGGTAGAAGTTTTAGGCCCCCTCTTTACTTACTTGATCTCATTCTTAATCCAGCACTGTGCTCTAGAACAGAAGGTCTCCCCTCTCTCTTCTCCTCCCAGTGCAGATAGATAGCAATGGGAGCCATTGACTCCTGCTGCTGTCATTCAAATCCTGTGACAAGGGAGCAGGGGTTGGAGCTGAGCTGCACTATGTGTGTCAATGGATGCCGACAGAGTGGTTCAGGAGCAAGCACCCAGGTGTGCCACAATAGGAAGCTGCTTCCTCCAAAACACCCAAAAAAAACATGCGGGAATGTAAGTTTTCACTACATTGAGATGTAAACGGGGCCTGACAACTAAATGTCTCCATCCACTCCCTCCTATGTACTTGTATAAAGATGGCCATACACTTTGCATTCTGATTGTACAATTTCCTTTAGATTTACCATTACTATGGAATGGGAGGACATACCTGACCAATCCATTCAATTTGTATCAAATTAGGCTGGCCCTTGTACTACATAGTTGATGGGAAATCTAAAGGAGATTGTACAATCAGATTGTATAGGAAGTAGGTGGAGGGTGGTATTGTAATGAGGAAGGTGTGGTCCAGAGTGGTGAACACACCCTATCACACCATCTTCTGTGGAGCAACAAGGAAATGAAGTCTTCTGGAAGATGACCTACAGGAAATGAATGCTGAGAGACAATTTACAGGAAGTGATGGAATTTGAAAATCATTTTAAAAATTCAAATAAACTGACAAAATTTAAACCTCCTGACAATAAGGTACTTTAGGTGAAAGAAAAGCACATTGGGATGGCTGGTTCAGAAATGGCTTTGGAAAAAGCTTCTATTTATTATGAAAATTAAAATTTTGCCCGAAAAAGGTGAACTTATCCTTTAAGGGCTGGTATGCCTGGAGGTAGTGTACTCCTCCTTAACCGCTTCAGCCCCAGAAGATTTTACCCTCTTCTTGACCAGAGCACGTTTTGCGATTCGGCACTGCGTCGCTTTAACTGACAATTGCGCAGCTGTGCCACGTTACACCAAAACAAAATCGATGTCCTTTTTTTCCCACGAATAGAGCTTTCTTTTGGTGGTATTTGATCACCTCTGCGGTTTTTATTTTTTGCGCTATAAACAAAAAAAGAGCGACAATTTCGAAAAAAAAGCAATATTTTTTACTTTTTTCTATAATAAATATCCCCCCAAAAAATATAAAAAAACACATTTTTTCCTCATTTTAAGCCGATTATATATTCTTCTACATATTTTTGGTAAAAAAAATCTCAATAAGCGTATATTGATTGGTTTGCACAAAAGTTATAGTGTCTCCAAAATAGGGGATAGTTTTGTGGCATTTTTATTGTTAATTTTTTTAATTAGGAATGGCGGCGATCTTCGATTTTTATCATGACTGCGACATTATGGCAGACACATTGGACACTTTTGACACTATTTTGGGCCATTGTCATTTATGCAGTGATCAGTGCTATAAAAATGCACTGATTACTGTGTAAATGATATTGGCAGGGAAGGGGTTAAACACTAGAGGGCTATCAAGGTGTTAAGTGTGTCCTAGGGAGTGATTCTAACTGTGGGAGGATGGGCTATCACTGCTCCCGATGACAGGGAGTAGTAGATCCCTGTCATGTCACTAGGCAGAACAGGGAAATGCCTTGTTTACATAGACATCTCCCCATCCTGCGGCTCTGTGACACAATCGCAGGACACCGGCAGACATCGAGTCCGCGTGTACCGCGGGCATGGTCATGCTGTGTGCAGGGGCCCCGCCAATTAAAGGGGACGTACAGGTACACCCATTTGCCCACCGCTGCCATTGTGCCAAGTATATCAGCGTGCAACAGTCGGCAAGTGGTTAAAGGCAACAGGACACATTAGAAGCCCAGAAAAAGCACAATGGCAGCTGAAGACATCCAATATACCCCCATGCCAATTATGGCTGTCATTGGGTGTTGGGATACCGGCAGGTGCCAGCTCATTAACAACCAATGGCAATGAGTCATCCTTGCTGCTGACAACAGGAATGGGTGACTGGTTGTTAAGACACTGGTAGATATCGGGGGTGTGGCCTGCAGCGGACCGCAATAGAGGCTTGAATCCAGAGCTCCGCACCACTGACAGGATCCGGAGCAACTTCAGGCTACGATCCGACCTCCGATCTGGTCACACGAAGAGGGGAAGAGAGCAGGACCGTCCCGGGCATGTCTAGACGGCGGAACAATCCGCCAGCACCACGCCGCCTCACGGACTATTACACACACACAGCCATGAACGAGGCCCAAGATGGTGCCGGCGCTGGGAAGAATACCTCAGAGGCACCCCGCTCTACGCACACTGAGGCACAGCAAATTGCCTCTCCGCAGGAGGATCACCCAACACAGCCACCTGAATATAAGGACAGGGAGGACATGGATACCCTGCCATTGCCAGATGTCTCCTCCTCACAACTCACTGCAGACAGAGGTAAGAGACTGGCTTCTTCCCCAGCCATCTCCTCCAGCAAAGAGCCACGGTATAAGAAGCATCAGTGGGCTGACAGAGATATTGACACAGCACACATCCCAGCTCTAGTGGCCATCCCTGCATCAGACAACCCTGTAACAGAATCCATGCTAAAATCCATGCTCCTCACACTACAAAAAGATCTGCATAGGGAATTACAACTTTCTGTCTCTCAGATACATGACAGGGTAGACTGCCTTGAAGGGAGAACAAAAGTTCTTGAGGAAAACATGCAAGATCATGTCAGAGCACATAATGAATTACTGGATGCACATGACCACCATGCGTCTGAAATTCACCACATAAAATTGAAATTAGCGGATTTGGAAGACCGTTCCAGGAGGAACAATATAAAATTAAGAGGTGTCCCTGAATCTGTTAAACCAAATGAAATTACTCCACATCTACAACAACTGTTCTCGTGACTGCTACCCCGCTTGAACGCGCGGGATATCACAATAGACAGGGCGCACAAATGATACCCGCACTGCTTCTTCACCAGTGCCCCCGCCAAAAAAAGAGGGGTAATGGTCGCAATTAGCTCATCCATCTACTTTCAGCTACACCATTGTCAGGCTGACGAAGACAGTAGATATCTGATCCTCTCTGCGGCCATAGAAAACCAACTCCTCACCCTAGTGAATCTCTACGCACCTAACACTGGCCAAAAGAAATTCTACAATACCATGATCTCCAAACTGGCACCATATAGATCTAACCTAGTGATACTGTGTGGGGACTTCAACAAAATCATTGACAACTCTCTAGACACAACCAACCCAACTAAAAGTAGACCCTCTGCCCTGTCCTCTTTTCTGCACAATGACATCTACCTCTATGAAACCTGGAGATGTACACACGATATCGAGCAAGACTACACCTTTTACTCCAATTCCCAACAGTCTTCCTCTTGGATCGACATGTTTCTAACAGACAAATTTCTCCTTCAGTCGATCACTGAAGAGCGCATAAGCACAATCACCTGGTCTGACCACGCGCCAATATCCATTACGTTATTCAATTGCAGAAAATCTACACAACACAATATTTGGAGACTAAACACATCTTTGCTCACTAACCCAGCGATTGAAGGTGAGATTTGATCCGAGATTGAGACCTACTTTGATAATAACCTGCAATCTGTTGATGACCAGTCTATTATAAGGCATGCGCATAAAGCTTTCTCACGTGGCATCTTAATAAAATTCAGGGCTCAAGCTAAAAAGCAACACGCAGCTGCCACTGAAAAATTAATACAACAAATTAGGGCACTAGAACATGCCAATAAACAAACACCATTCAACACACTATCCCTAGACCTCAAAAATATCAGGTACCAACTCAACGAACACCTACACAAAAAAATTGACTGCTATATAAAACGCCTTAGGCTCCAATATTACTCCTCAGCCAACAAATCGGGCGCATTCTTGGCTAAACAAATGAAAAAACATTGTGCCACCTACAAAATACAGTTCCTGACCAATTCCCAAGGTAAACGGCTAATTAATCCTTTAGATATATCGAACGAATTCAGTGCATTTTACTCCAAACTTTACAATCTTCGGGGACTCAGAACAAACAAATAATCCTAAAATTGAGGACATATATGCGTTTCTCTCGTCCAATAACCTCCCTTCTATATCTGCTGCGCAACTAGAATCCATCTCTACGCCCTTTTTTTCCTGCAGAAATTCTAGCAGCTATTAAACAATTGCCCCTTCACAAGGCCCCGGGTCCCGATGGCTTCCCAAATGAGTACTATAAACACTTTTCTCAATTGATCACCCCACACCTATGTAATACTTTTAACCATGTAACCTGGGGGACAGGTGGCAGGTACAAAGCTCCCTGGGATGAGCAGTCTTTCAGGCACAGATACCAAATCCAGTGAAATAGTGACAAACAGTGCGGTGTTTATTTGTGATATATACAAATCTATATACAGGTGCTGTACAGTGTTCCAAAAAAAACAAATAGTAACAAAAATAGCCAAAACAAAACCTAGCCGTGTCTCGGCACTAACTAAACAATATTTACAGATCCTCACTACCAAGCTGAGCAAGCCTACAGCTTGTCAGCTTCCACATACCTTTTTGCTCTCCTACACAGAAGTTGTCTGAGTATCCCAGGCCAAGAGCAAAGGCTGTCTGCTCAGGTGAGCTTAAATTAGCCCAGGGGAGAGGACCAAGACCTGAACTGGACCATGGATCAGAAATCCCTGAACCTGTATGAGAGGAGCCTGGGAGATGTATAAATCCCGAACAGGACTTTTCCTGGCTCTCTCTGGGACGCTCTGCTACATATCCTCCCCCTTGTTCAACCCCAGGGTTGGAACACTTGTAGCCCAACAGGAGTGAACACGGGACAGGGCATCTACATTCCCCATCTCAACACCTGGCCTGTGTTTTACAGTGAATGAGTAATCCTGTAGAGCCAAAAACCACCGGTTCACCCGTCTATTAGTCTCCTTCTTTTGGGCCATCCATTTCAGAGGAGTATGGTCAGTTATTAACTCGAACTGGCGTCCTAACAAATAGTACCTGAGTGCGTCCACGGCCCACTTTTGGCTAAACACTCCTTTTCAATGACTGCATACCTTTGCTCATGGTCATTGAGCTTTCTGCTTAGGTACATCACAGGGTGTTCTTCCCCATTATGTACCTGTGATAGTACTGCCCCGATACCAACATCAGACGCATCCGTCTGAACCAAAAAATCTTTGGAGAAATCGGGGGAGTACAGTACTGGTTGTGCACAAAGAGCCTTCTTCAGGACTTGGAAAGATTCCTCTGCTACTGAGGACCATTTCACCATTACAGAGTCTTTCCCTTTTGTAAGGTCTGTCAGTGGGGCAGCTATAGTTGCAAAATTTGGGATAAATCTTCTATAATACTCCGCAATGCCAAGAAAGGCCCTGACCTGCTTCTTGTTTGCAGGACGTGGCCATTCCTGGATGGCTTCTATTTTATTCACTTGAGGTTTTATGACCCCACGCCCAATAGTGTAGCCCAAATACTTGGCTTCCTCTAGACCAATGGCACATTTCTTTGGATTTGCTGTAAAACCTTCTTTGAAGAGGGCATCAAGGACAGCCTGGACACGGGGCAAGTGAGACTCCCAGTCAGTGCTATGTACCACTATGTCATCTAGATATGCTGCTGCATATTGTCGGTGGGATCTTAGAGTCCTGTCCATGGCCCTCTGAAATGTTGCGGGGGCATTTTGCAACCCAAAAGGCATTTTTTTATATTGAAAGGAACCCTCCGGGGTCACAAATGCAGTCTTCTCTTTGGCGCTACCAGTCAGGGGTATTTGCCAATAACCTTTTGTCAAGTCCAAAGTGGTCAGATAGCGAGCCTTGCCAAGTCGGTCTATAAATTCGTCCACTCTGGGCATTGGGTACGTGTCAAACTTTGTCACTGCATTAAGCTTCCTGAAGTCATTACAGAACCTCCAAGTGCCATCCGGTTTTGGGACTAACACGATGGGGCTAGACCAGTCACTATTGGATTCCTCAATGACATCTAGCTCCAACATTCTTTTAACTTCCTCGCTGATGTCCTTTCTCCTCGCTTCAGGAATTCGGTATGGTTTGAGCTTGACACAGACCCCAGGCTCAGTAACAATATCATGCTGAACTGCTGAAGTCGTGCCAGGTAACTCTGAAAATTTCTCTCTATTCCTTATCAGGAATTCTCTAGTTTCCTGCTTTTGGGAATATGACAGGGTGTCTGGAATCGTGACCTCAGGGATCAGAGGGGGCTCAGTACCCTTAGGCGTTACCGGGAGGGACCTCGCAGTTAACGCCAGTCTATCCTTCCAGGGCTTTAACAGGTTTATGTGATAAATCTGTTCGGGCTTCCTTTTTCCTGGTTGATATATTTTGTAATTGACCTCCCGAACTCTTTCAATTACTTCAAAGGGACCCTGCCACTTAGCCAGGAACTTGCTCTCAACAGTGGGAACTAACACCAGGACCCTGTCACCAGGTGAGAAAACACGGAGTTGGGCCCCCCTGTTGTATATCCTCTGTTGGGCTGCTTGGGCCTGCAGTAAGTGTTCTTTTACCATCGGCATGATTGCTGCAATCCTGTCCTGCATTTGAGCGATATGCTCAATGACACTTTTATGGGGTGTCTGCTCCCCCTCCCAAGTTTCTTTGGCTATGTCCAAGAGTCCCCGAGGGTGTCTCCCATAAAGCAACTCAAATGGAGAGTACCCCGTGGAGGACTGGGGAACCTCCCTGATGGCAAACATCAAGTATGGTATCAGGAAGTCCCAGTTTTTCCCATCCTTGTCAACAACCTTTTTTAACATGCTCTTTAATGTCTTATTGAAGCGTTCCACCAAGCCATCCGTTTGAGGATGGTACACCGAGGTTCGCAATTGCGACACCTTAAATAACTTGCATAGCTCTCTAGTTATTCGGGACATAAACGGGGTGCCCTGGTCTGTAAGGACTTCTTTAGGGATTCCAACACGACTGAACACCATAAACAGCTCTTTGGCAATGTTTTTAGCAGACGCGGTGCGTAAGGGAATGGCCTCGGGGTAACGGGTAGCATAATCCATGATTACAAGGATATGCTGATGACCTCGGGCAGACTTGGGGAGTGGACCCACAAGGTCCATGGCAATCCTCTCAAAGGGCACTTCAATAATGGGCAAGGGCACTAAAGGACTTCAGAAGTGTTGTACTGGGGCTGACATCTGACACACAGGACAGGATTGACAATAATTCTCAATATCCTTCTGTATCCCGGGCCAATAAAACCTGCGCAACACCCTTTCAGTAGTTTTCTCAATCCCTAAATGACCTCCTAGCAAGTGCCCACGGGCAAGTTCCAACACCACCCGTCTGTATGGCTTAGGGACCACCAACTGTTCAACCACTTTTTTTTTTACATACACGATACAGTAAATCCTCATTGCTGCTAAAATAAGGAAAACAGAGCCTGTCCCCTGATTCGACAGGTACATCATTAATCACCATTACATTTTCCCAGGCCCTGGCAAGGGTTGGGTCTTTTCTCTGCTCGGTACCAAAATTTTCCTTGTGTACATTAAGGTCAGCAAACTCCAACATAGGCTCAGATTCAGCAGATGGCTGTCCAGCTCCACTGGTTGTGGGGACCTCCTCAGGCTCCTCCAGCTCTCCTGCCATAACTGAGGAAGGAAAACCTGGGGAGCCCTGAGAAGAGTCCCCTGAACCCATATTGTTAGTAGCGGCCAGGAGTTCTGGCTCTGTCACTGAGTCAGTTACTGCGACCGGGTTGGGACGATCCCACAGTTCCCAAAACTTAGGGAAGTCCCTACCAATGATGGCCTCGTGCACCAAGAGGGGCACAAGTCCGACCGGATGGGTCACCGTACCTAAGCCAGTTTTAAACTGAACAGTGGCTATAGGATACTCGCGGGTATCCCCATGTACACAGATCACAGCAACATTTTTAGCATGCAAATTCACAGTGTCAACCATCTCAGCTGTAACCAAAGTCACTAGACTTCCAGAGTCTAGCAAGGCTGTAATAGGCTTATTATTAACAGTCATTTGGCACATGTGTTTTCCCATACTTGGTGTGGCAGCACATGAAACAGCAGCAAACATAGACTGCCTTCTAATAGACAGATCACACTGCATTGGTTCATCTGTCAATGGACAGTTTGCTGCAACATGTCCCAGTTCTTGGCAACGAAAACACCTG
Organism: Lithobates clamitans; assembly: GCA_037952925.1. NCBI lineage: Eukaryota > Metazoa > Chordata > Amphibia > Anura > Ranidae > Lithobates > Lithobates clamitans. The sequence continues at coordinate 968,951 of JBBGZY010000062.1, read as the reverse complement.
ATGTTTCCCCAGTTCGGTTTGCTGACAGGCAGTAGCTTCCCTTGTTTGGGACGCCAAACTTCAGTCCTGGCACCAAAAATCCTCCCCCCTATTTCCTTGCCATGCTTTCCACCCACTTCCCCTGGAACAGTCTTACTGGTTGCCTGGGGAGACCGTGGCTTTGGGCAGAAAGTCCATGCGGCTGTAGGGGTGGTGACCAGGTTCTCTGCAGCAAAGTACCTTTCAACAAGTTCCACGAGGTTGTCCGCTGAGTTGGGGTCTCCTTGACTCACCCACTTCTGCAGGGGAACTGGTAGTGACCTCAGGAACCGGTCCATGACCACACGCTCCACTATTTGTGGCCCAGACAGGGACTCCGGCTGTAGCCATTTTCTCACCAAGTGAATTAGATCGAACATCTGCGATCTTGGGGGCCTCTCGTCTTGGAAGAACCAGCTGTGGACCCGCTGTGTTCGAACTGCCAAGGTGACACCAAGTCGCGCCAGGATTTCCCGCTTGACCTTTTCATAGTCTCCTGCTTCTGCTGACTCCAAATCATAGTAGGCCTTCTGCGATTCTCCAGACAGCAAGGGGGTGACCAGTCCTGCCCACTGGGTTTTGGACCAACCTTCCCTCTCAGCGGTCCGTTCAAACGTTAAGAGAAAGGCCTCTGGATCATCATCTGCAGTCATCTTGGAAAGAAAGCGACCCACATGGATGGCTGAGGGCTTGTCTCCAACAACATTAACTTTAGCAGGTGACCACTGTGCTAGCGTCTCCACAACCGCAGCCAGGGTTTTCCTATCCTCTTTTGCATCAGTGGCTAGCTGTTCAAACAGCCTCTGCGATAGCTCCTGTACAGCACCAATCTGTTGGCACAGCGCCTTGGTTTGCTCCTGTGCGATAGCGTTTGTTTGCTGCTGTGTAGCGTTTGCTTGATGCAGTGCAGCGTTTGCTTGTTGCTGTGCAGCATTGGATTGTTGCTGTGCAGCATTGGATATCACCAATTGTTTTAGGATTTCCTCCATGTTTAGTCACTCTAGGTACTGGCCTTTTAAGTAGTAACTTACTACAGCTGGTCGCAGTCTCCACCATATGTAACCTGGGGGACAGGTGGCAGGTACAAAGCTCCCTGGGATGAGCAGTCTTTCAGGCACAGATACCAAATCCAGTGAAATAGTGACAAACAGTGCGGTGTTTATTTGTGATATATACAAGTCTATATACAGGTGCTGTACAGTGTTCCAAAAAAAAACAAATAGGAACAAAAATAGCCAAAACAAAACCTAGCCATGTTTTGGCACTAACTAAACAATATTTACAGATCCTCACTACCAAGCTGAGCAAGCCTACAGCTTGTCAGCTTCCACATACCTTTTTGCTCTCCTACACAGAAGTTGTCTGAGTATCCCAGGCCAAGAGCAAAAGCTGTCTGCTCAGGTGAGCCTAAATTAGCCCGGGGGAGAGGACCAAGACCTGGACTGGACCATGGATCAGAGATCCCTGAACCTGTATGAGAGGAGCCTGGGAGATGTATAAATCCCGAACAGGACTTTTCCTGGCTCTCTCTGGGACGCTCTGCTACAACCAGTAAACCTCTACTGGCTGAATTCCCAAGGAAGCCCTGGAAGCCCTAATGGTCACTTTATCCATACCGGGCAAGCCCCCTGACAAACCGGCCAACTACCGCCCGATTTCACTCTTGAACACTGATACTAAATTATGTGCGAAACTACTAGCACAACGCATATCCCGGATCATCCCCCAAATAATACATCCTGAGCAAGTCGGAATTGTACCCGGCAGACAAGCATCAGATGCCACTAGACGCCTCATTGACTTAATCCAGTGGGTAGAACACAGTCAAACGCCTTCTCTCTTCCTTTCACTGGATGCAGAGAAGGCGTTTGATAGAGTACATTGGAAATATATGGAAAAAGTCATGTTCGGGTTTGGACTGACAGGGAACATCCTCATAGCCATACTTAATCTATACTCATCCCCTAACGCCCGAGTTTGGACATCAGGGATAACCTCTGACCCATTACATATTACTAATGGCACGAGACAAGGCCACTTTCCCCCTTAATTTTCACCATGGTGATGGAACCACCTGCACAACTCATCGGATCTACGCCAGCGATTTCGGGCATAAAAATAGGAGATGTTGAACATAAAATAGGTCTTTATGCAGATGATGTTATCATCACCCTAACGAACCCTCAATCTTCCCTTCCTAGTGTTCAAACAACCCTGGAACAATTCAGTTCAATCTCTCATTACAAAATAAACCACAGTAAATCCACAATGCTGAACCTGGGGATAGACCCTCAAACTAAACATCATATATAGAAAGCACCCTTCACATGGTCCAAAAGCTCATCGCTCCCATACTTAGGGATCCTCCTAACCTTCCCGAGCAAGTCACTGATCACGATGAACTATGTCAAACTACGAGAGAGGCTTCTGCGCATTTGCAAAGATATGAGTAACTTCAATATATCTTGGGCTGGTAGAATAGCCTCCTTTCCCAGTCGAAGCCTCGTATGGAGAAACGCAGCGTAGGGTGGAGCTAAGGGATCTGACGTCACCACACATCAGCTGTCTGGCTTTATCGCAGCGGAGCTGGTTTGAATTGTGTATTGATTTTTTGCCAAACTTTTTCTGATGTCAGCCACTCATCGTTTTATTAAAGTGTTGTTTTACCTTACTACACTATGGAGGACCTTCTATTTTTTTATCATCTCTCTTTTAAACCTGTGAGCGATGCCACGGAGGCAAACTATATCATCAAGATTTTACAGTGCCTGTGAGAAGCGCAAGGAAGACCGGAGCCTGTGTCTACACTGATCAGCTCTTCAAGCTTTGAGAAGCGTGCTGCACGGTCATCCCAAGTGACAGTGTAATCCTCAGTGTGGATGGATACCTGAGCACAGAAACCAGATCAGCTGTTCCTGTCGGGATCTGTTAATCTGAGCCTGCAAGACCTCTCTAATAGGGGTCATCTACGTCTTGTAAGCAGCCCCTTTTTACTCCTTTCTATAGAAGTTTATATGCTCCATACAGAGAAGATGACAACTTAACTCTGAAAAATCCTGGATCATATATTGAGCCTGTAGAACTTTTCCTTCTAAGCGGACTGCACTTCACCATTTCATACATTGTTTCTCATGCATTTTATTGATTCATTGTGTTTATAAATATGCACACCTAGGTTGAAAGGGTTTTTTCAATAATTTTGTCTGACAATAGTAGCGCACCTGAGTGCTTTTTCCATTCGATCTACCTGCCACAACATTCTTTGTATACCTACGTCTTCGATCCATTCTCTCCCCTCTGGATATCATCGGGCACAACACTTCATTGGATAGCATATTGAAAATTCTACGACACCCCTAATCCAGCAGTAAAAGGTATCGCGTGGATATATAACCTTTTGTCGACGATTTCTGAAGAACAAACCTCCTCGTCCATCTCCTTCTGGTCCTCTCTCACGGACTCCCCACCATAGCCCCCACTATGGCATAAAGCCTTGATCCTTCCTCCTCGAGCATCACACTGTATCTCCCACTGGGAATCCACACAAAAATTGTTCCATAAGTGGTACTTCACTCCGGCCAGATTGGCTAAAATCTACCCATCTGCTTCGTCTCAATGCTGGAGGAACTACACGGGAAAGGGTACCCTGCAGCACATATGGTGGGAATGCCCTAACGTCCGAGACTACTGGCGAGAAGTCTCTGCCCTCATTTCAATGGTCTGAAAAGTCCCATTACCAATACAGCCGCTGGACCTTCTTCTGGGTCTCAATATCCCAAATTAGCCAAAAAAGGTCAGAATTGTGGCGACCTACATTCTAATCACAGCTCGTTTAGCATTAGCAAGAAAATGGAAATCATCGCAACCGCCCTCCAAATCAGATGTTATCATTCTGTTGAACACTCACTTCCAAATGGAAGCCTCCTTCGCCAAAGCTAACTTAGCCACAACATCATTTCTCCTCTGATGGGAACCCTGGATCTCTGACCCGAGGAGCACAACACTACAATAATCCTCAACTCTTCTAAAATAAAAATGGAACCCTATGGTACTGCCAATCTTCCACTCGACATGTAGTTGCAACCCCTTACGTCTAACACATATTTAACATATGCTCTCCGCATCTGACTGACTGCTCCACATAAATTCCCTTTTTACTAGGGGTGCATCAAGTAATGATTCTTCACTGCAATCCATATACTTATCAAGCAGGTCTACAAGATTTTTTTTCTGTTCATGAGTATTAAGTTCTACAGACATGTATTATTTACAATTATGCCAGTTATATAGGTGTTGATGGCTGGTGGTTGATGCAGCCGCCTCCTATCCCATGGCACAGTGTGTGCCCAAAATGGGGTGTCGGGGAGTGGAGGCGGTACTGACTCCACCGGTAGAACATCTGTGTCCTTCCTAAGGCATTAAGTTCAACACAATATGTTTATGTATTAATTTATTACTTGTGATACAGGTCGATACTGTACGCTATACTACCTACTACACAATGTTGTTAAGCCACCTGTCTCAACCTTCTGTACTAATACTATGTGAAAAACTCAATAAAAAAATTATTGATTAAAAAAAAAAAAGACACTGGTAGATATCTGCTAACAACTAGTTAGCTATTAGTCTCCTTCTCCTACCTAAAAATGCACTAGTTTAAAAAACGCATTAAAATACAACCAAGTCAAACTACATAATCACACTGAAAATCATATGATATCGCATCTGTACTAGTGTGAACCTTGCCTTAATGTTTTCTTTTCTCTGTTAAATGTCTTATTTTTAAGTAAGCTCATATTTTGATGAAAAAAAAATCAAATACACATCATCCTATATTCAACTTAACCTAGATAGTGATGTCATTCTACTTATTAATACAGTCTTGTTTTTATGATAATAGCTTTATGTGCTAGAGGAAGCCCCAAATATAAATCTTCATGGCTGCATATATTTGAAAACTGTTCAATATAATATATACATAGCCTTTAGTGAGCAACATATTTCATGTATAATGTAGGAAACATTTTTCCTTCACTTTAATATATTTTAAGACATTAAAACACATATTAACCTTATCCCTCATTAATATTCATGATGTCAAAGTCAGACTGTAAGTATGTAAGTATGTTCATGCGAATGCACAGGGCTGAACTCCCATGAGCTTGTAGCTCAAAAATTAGAAATACTTCTATATTTCTTTTTTGCAGCCAACGCAAAAGCATATGCCAAGTCTTGCTATGAATCTGCTCTGTATGCTTACATAGTTACATAGTTACATAGTTACATAGTAGGTGAGGTTGAAAAAAGACACAAGTCCAACAAGTCCAACCTATGTGTGTGATTATGTGTCAGTATTACATTGTATATCCCTGTATGTTGCGGTCATTCAGGTGCTTATCTAATAGTTTCTTGAAGCTATCAATGCTCGCCGCTGAGACCACCGCCTGTGGAAGGGAATTCCACATCCTTGCCGCTCTTACAGTAAAGAACCCTCTACGTCGTTTAATGTTAAACCTCTTTTCTTCTAATTTTAATGAGTGGCCACGAGTCTTGTTAAACTCTCTTCTGCGAAAAAGTTTTAACCCTATTGTGGGGTCACCAGTCCGGTATTTGTAAATTGAAATCATATCCCCTCTCAAGCGTCTCTTCTCCAGAGAGAATAAGTTCAGTGCTTGCAACCTTTCCTCATAACTAAGATCCTCCAGACCCTTTATTAGCTTTGTTGCCCTTCTTTGTACTCGCTCTATTTCCAGTACATCCTTCCTGAGGACTGGTGCCCAGAACTGGACCGCATACTCTAGGTGCGGCCGGACCAGAGTCTTGTAGAGCGGGAGAATTATCGTTTTATCTCTGGAGTTGATCCCCCTTTTAATGCATGCCAATATTCTGTTTGCTTTGTTAGCAGCAGCTTGGCATTGCATGCCATTGCTGAGCCGATCATCTACTAGGACCCCCAGGTCCTTTTCCATCCTAGATTCCCCCAGAGGTTCTCCCCCCAGTGTGATCATGCATGATACTAGAATACTTAGCATAAATTATATACATTTTTTGATGAATATGACAAGATGTATGATACATGCTACCAGCTTTGACATGTGTGATCTTGCATATGCTCAAAAGTCAGATAATAACTTAGAAACATACATAGCTCAAACTTTCATTTTTTTTGCTACCTCCTCCTGCCACTTCACCCCGCTTTAATGACCCCTGCAAACCCAATGCCCTGCAGCTATCAGCTTTCCTCCTCTGCCATCCCACTGACTCTGGGAACTGCAGGGCATCCATAGAGGGATCGTTTGTCCAAATAGATCCCCCTCTGCTCCTCTGACCCTCCCTTTAGCACCCCCACCTCCTTGATTGCCAGGCGCCCCTTCCATGTAACTGCTGGCCAGCTCTACCACTTCCCCCTCCCACAGCTGCTAATGCATTAGATGTGGATGGGCAGGGGGGTTGCTCTGTGCAGCAGCTGGCCAGCTCTCCCACCCGCCTCCCACCGACTGCAGCCACTGCTAGTGTGGGAGGTCTGGATGGTCTGGAGTCGGGGGTTGGTAAACATGTGTTTACCAGCCCCTTTCCTGAAAGAATACAGACAGCGATCACAGAACTGATCCCTTCTGTATTCATTAATCACCAACACATAGTAAACTGTGTTTACTATTTGAAAATAGAAATTAATAAATTTCATACCGCGCTCAATAAACCAAATCATGTGATTATAAATTACTCATATAAACATATGCATGTGACAAATGATATAAATGAACTTTGTAAATATAATAATAAAATTATAATGGTAAAGTCCATGAACCGCCACCAAACTATTCTTCAATCTAGTGCACAGTGAAAAAACAATTCTGTGAATGGGAAAGGTGCCGTCCTCCACCAATCTAGGCAAACATCCTACTCACCGGATGGATCTGACACCCATGACAGGTGTCAAGTAAGCAGAGTATGTATATCACAATGTCCGCACTGAAGACAGGCATCTCTCCCCAACAATGTGGCCAAACGAGATTTGTAGATCAGAAAAAGAAAGGAGAGCTCCTCATAGTGTAGCTTGTAGCCATTTATTTGAAAAATGTACTCATTCCATTAAGAACACATAAAATGGAGCCGGTACGCCAAGCTGCACTTCCCCTGCACCCCAACCACGATGACGGAAGTGATGTATCACATACGTAATCCAATGTGTTTTGTCAGCGCGTCTTCAGGTCAGTTTTAGAATGAAATATAGTAAACACTGTTTACTATATTTCATAAATGAATAGGAGTCTCTAAGCAGACTCATATCTCATTCATCCCCAGTGCAGCTCAGACTGCAGAGAAAGGGACTTTCTTCAGTCCCTTTCTCTGTCTCAAATAAGAGACATTAAAGCCCTGATGTCCCCTCTCCAAAAAGTAAAAAAATATATAAAATAAATAATAAAAATTAAAAAAAAAAAAAAAAAAAAAAACATAGTAAGAGCCCTTGTTTTTGGCATGATTGGATAGTGATGGGTGTCAAAGGACAGGAAGGGATGGGAAAAATTTAAATGGGGGGCATCCGATTTCAGTCTTGCCTGGGGCAGCACACAACCAAAATACACCACTGACTCAAATATAAAAGATTTTTAAGTGTGGATCCCTCACATAATAGATCCATGGAAAGATGACACAGAGCAACAGTAAAGTTACAGTAATGAATTAGGCAAAGGCCCAAAATAATTTCTTTTGTTGAAGATTAAATTGCAGAAAAGTCATAGGGGGTTATTTACTAAAGGCAAATCCACTTTGCACTACAAGTGCACAGTGCACTGGAAATTACACTGAAGGTGTACATGGAAGTGCAGTCGCTGTAGATCCGAGGGGGACATGCAAGGAAAATAAAAAACAGCATTTTAGCTTGCACATGATTGGATAATAAAATCAGCAGAGCTTCCCTCATTTCAGATCTACCCCTCAGATTTACAGTGACTGTACTTCCAAGTGTACTTTCAGTGCAATATCAAGTGCACTTTACACTTATAGTGCAAAGTGGATTTGCCTTTCGTAAGTAATCCCCATCGTGTTTTAGGGGTCAAAATGAACCCCCTACAAATAACATGTAAAAATGGAAAATCTATAGGACAAACAATACAATTATTTTAAAGGTAAAAAGAAATGGCACCAGACAAGGATGCCCTTTTTTCACCCTTATTATTCATACTAAGTCTCGAACCTTTAGCGGCAGCTATTAGATCCCATCCTAATATCAGGGGAGTCCCATTGCGACAACAAGATTACAAACTATCTCTATTCGCAGATGACATCTTACTAACCATCACCCATCCCGACACTTCTCTACCCTCTTTACATGAAACCCTTTCCATTTTTGGGTCCTTATCAGGTTTTCGTGTTAATCAGACCAAAACAGAAGCTCTCCCCATCAATATACCCTCAGACATGCTTAGCTCATTGCAAAACAGATTTAAGTATAGATGGTGCCAGACCTCACTGAAATATTTAGGAATTCATCTTACCCCCTCATATCACTCTCTTTACCAAGCTAATTTCCCTCCTTTGTTTGCAGAAATTGCTAAACTCCTGCAACATTGGTCTTCCATCCCACTCTCTCTACTTGGCAGAATTAACATCCTCAAAATGTCGGTACTGCCCAAATTATTGTATTTATTTGAAACACTACCAGTCTCAGTCCCAATGTCGCAGTTGAAAAATCTCCAGAGAAAGTGCCTTAACTTTGTTTGGAATAATGCATCCCATAGAATTGCTCAATCAGTAGTCCTTTCCCCTAGAGCTAAAGGCAGGTTGGCCGCCCCTGATCTCATTAAGTACTATTATGCCTCTCATCTTAGGGTACTGACTACATGGACCTCAAGAAAAGCTACAAGTAGATGGGCCGAAATTGAAATGGGGATTACTGCCCCAGTACATCCTTGCTACATGTTATGGCCATCCTCCAAAAAATTCATACCCCAACTAAGGTCTTTATGTTTATCCCCGATGCTTTTTACGCTATCTATATGGAAAAGATGTATAGACAAATTTTCTCTTTTCTTACCTTGCTCCCCTCTCCAGAATATTCTTTTTAACCCAGACATCCCAGATGGACTATCTTATCTGCGAACACTCTCATGGACTCATGCAGGCATATTTCAACTGCGACATCTGGTTCATCCGGTAACACGTAAGCTTCTACCATTTTCAGATCTCAAAGAAAAACACGATTTACCGAACTCTATAGAATACTTTTACTTACAAATTAAACATTTTTTCCAATCCAACTTCCCTTCATTATCCTTAGAAAAACCCACTGACTTTGAAATATTGTGTACAAATGGCCCATATGAACCAAAACTAATTTCATCTATATATAAAATACTTCATGCAGCACCCCCTCTAACTGACTCCACACATAAATACATGACAAAATGGTCCAGAATGCTAAATAGATCAATCTCATTGTTAGATTGGGGTAAAATCTGGGAGTCGGCTTTCAAAGTTTCAAGATGTGTGGCACAAAAGGAGACCGCTATTAAGATATTATTTTTTTGGTACAGAACTCCTGAGTTGCTACATGCCCAAAACCCTTCTCATTCTGATTTGTGCTGGAGGTGTGGACAGTCCGTAGGTACGCATCTTCACATCTTCTGGGACTGTCATATTTTATAAGTGTATTGGACCGAGATACAAAATTTCCTACAATCACTTTTCGCCACATCTATCCCATTAAACCCCATACACTTTTTTCTGGGCCTACCTTTCCCGGGCATTCCTAAATCATTACAGAAACTAGGATCTTTCGTACTTCTGGCAGCAAAAAGAGCCATCCCTAGACTTTGGCTATCTACCTCTGCTCCCACTTTACACCACGCTCTCTCCATTGTCACAGATATGCATAAAATGGAACACTTAACCGCAAAAATTGAAGGTAAACTTCCCCAATTTGAAAAAATTTGGAAACCTTGGGACGATTCAATATTTTCCCCTGATTCTCTCAATCCTGCTTCTTTTTGATTCCAATTAGCATTATTCTTTGAGCATCCTTTTGTTTGAACCTGTAGTTGATACAGAAACATGGATACTGTATAGAACTTCTTTTTCGTTTGTATGACCCAATACGGGAAGAAGCGGACATCTACCTGTACAGATATCCCCATCAAGCTTATTTAAACTGTTTGTACTTTGCTTTTGATTGCTTCAACGTTAAACTGTCATAATTTTTAAATCTTTTGTTATGCTGATTTATATTTGTTGAAAAAAAAATTAAAAAAAAAAAAAAAAGGTAAAAAGCACTCAAGTAGATAGGCAAGGGTTATAAAAGGTTAGAAAGATTATTAGTATAACCACTGAACAACTGCCCCACGTACATTTACTGCATCAGGGTGGCCGCTCTGTCCAAGATCACGTACCTAGTACGTTATCTGACACTTCCGGGTCTGGGGCTCATGCATGCCACCGGCGATCTGTTCCAGCTGTGGGACCCAAAGATCATTCTGAACACAAGAAGAACATCAGTCTGCCTGTGTAGACAAGGCAGATTGTTGTTCTGTCAGCGGGGAAGGCTTTAATCCTGTGTTTCTGCTAAGCAGTAACACGCGACTCTGTAATCTCCTAGTCAAACCACTTCCCCCACAGTTGGTAAGCACAACCTAGACATACATTTAACCCTCTGATTGTCCTTGATGTTAACCCTTTTTATGCCAGTGTCATTAGTACAGTGACAGTGCATATTTTTTAGCACTGATCACTGTGTTCATATTAGTATTACTATTCCCCAAAAAAGTGTCAAAAGTGTCAGTTAGGTGTCCAATTTGTTTTACCAAAAATATGAAGCAGATTACATATTGGCCTAAATTTATGAAGAAATTAGATTTTTGACATTTTTTTTATTGGGTATGTTTTATAGCAGAAAGTAAAACATATTTTTTTTTTTCAAAATTGTAAGTCTTTTTTTGTTTATAGTAAAAAAAATGAAAACCACAGAGGTGATCAAATACCACCAAAAGAAAGCTCTATTTTTGGGAAAAAAGGGCAAAAATTATATTTGGGAACAGCGTTGCAATACCACACAATTGTCAGTTAAAGTAACAGTGCCGTATTGAAATAAATGGCCTGATCAGGAAGGGGGTACAACCTTCCGGAACTCAAGTGGATAAACATAGCATGAATGGGTATTAAAAGCACCATAACCCAAAATATGAAATCAGATAATAGTTTAAAGCAAAATGTACGGCTTTAATGGTGCTTTAAATCTCAGGAAAAAAAAGAACTTTCATAAAATTAAAAAAGGTTTTTTTAATTAAATTTTATTACAAAAGCAAAGTTAAAGACAGTTTCCAATGAAAACATACATAATCCAGTATTTAGAGTATATATATATATATATATATATATATATATATATATACAAGACACTATCCAGCCTTGGGCCTACTTCAACCCTTCATATAACATAAGTCCATAAATGACCATTCAGAGTCTACTTCCCATTTTAATGTTGTGTAGGATGTTATAAAAAAGAGAGATTCCTCTATCTATTGGTTTATGTAAGGTATAAAATTTCCAGGCTTTGGGAGGTGCCTGTGGTGTTGAGATAGGGTGTCTAGCTAAAAAGTGTATAATGTGAGCATATAGGAAGTGGGCTATTCTAGGTAGACCAAACTCTTCCACTATATTCCTCCACTGTTTTTGGTTTGGAGCCTTGCATTAAGTTGTATACAGGTTTTAGGTCATACAGGGAGAGGATTCTAGTGGAGAGTATAAATATCAGTGCCTCTAGAATGTGAAGAGTGTGTTCAAAAATCCCAATGCATGTACTGTTAGCTGTTAGTGTTGAGAACCTTACACAACCTAATAGTGATGCTTGTGAGGGTAATGGTAAGGCAGATACATTCTAGGGCCTCCATAAGTCACTTTCTAGAAGGGTGTACAAATCAGAGGTAGGTGGTAAGGCTGTTCCTATCGCTGTCCATAGTGCGACATCTTTACATAAAAGCAGTCATTTTAACTGATTGCTTCTCTGGAAATAAAGTTTATATACTGTATATGTATATAGCATTCTGGGGATGGGATGTTTGCTGCACTCTATGCATTACATACAGTCCTGACCCCTACATTCTGTGTGTTACACATCCCTGAACTCCGCAGTCTGTACGTTAGACACACTCCTGAGCCCTGATCTCAGTGCATCATATACCCCTGATCAATACACTTTGTGCATTACACATATCCCTAATCCCTGCACTCTGAGTGTTACCAATACCCCTGAACTCAGAACTCTGTGTGTTATATGTCCCTGAACCCTGTACTCTGTGCATTACACAGATCTATGCTTTGTGCATTGCAAACTCCGGACCCCAGCAAGCCTACATCATGGAAGAGTTTCATTCAAAAAATGATTGTTCTGAGGTATATATTTGTCTGTGTAGCTTGCGCTTGGGACATTGATTGAGGGCCAAGTCCTTGAAAAAGTCACGTGACTGTGATGTAACGCGTGGGAGGAGCCAAGGACGCTCTGTGCAGATCAGCAGTTTCACACAGTGTACTGCACTGAATCTGCTCCTGTCTAAGGCGGCTGACTGCTATAGTAAAACCTGCATATGCCTTATCATTATAAGGCACACGTGAGTGGATTGAAGTTTACCTGTGTACCTTGGTATCCTAACTATTGCACAATGATTGTTTTTTTCTCTTATCTGCCTGTTTATGATTCTCACATTGGTTGTGAATAGAAGCAAAAAACTCATTGGTACTATCAATGAGCACCTTAATTAAGCAAGTGTTTTTAAACAGCTTTGCTAGCGATCAAAAGCTCTATACCAATCAGGATTCTACACCTGTATAATTGAACCTTCTGAATACATCCCTATATATTTATTTTTATGTGGATTTTTTATGTGAATTTTTTACACATTTGGTGTCACTAATTTTTTATAATTTTACACTATTTTGATTGCTGGATTTTTTAGGAATTTTTACTCACCGCTGGATTTATTTGACAATTTATATTTATTCTTATATATTCATTTTCATGCACATTGTGAAGCGCTTCAAATATCATTATTTATTCTTTTTAAGTGACTCTGAAAACACTCTCTTTTGATAGCAGCCTCACTTAGTTTTATGTGTAATTATCAGCTATTTAGCATCACAGCGCTTTGTGTTTTATATATATAGGGATGAGCCGAACACCCCCCTGTTCGGTTCGCACCAGAACATGCGAACAGGAAAAAAGTTTGCTCGAACATGCGAACACCGTTAAAGTCTATGGGACACGAACATGAATAATCAAAAGTGCTAATTTTAAAGGCTTATATGCAAGTTATTGTCATAAAAAGTGTTTGGGGACCTGGGTCCTGCCCCAGGGGACATGGATCAATGCAAAAAAAAGTTTTTTCAGGAGCAGTGATTTTAATAATGCTTAAAGTCAAACAATAAAAGTGTAATATCCCTTTATATTTTGTACCTGGGGGGTGTCTATAGTATGCCTGTAAAGAGGCGCATGTTTCCCGTGTTTAGAACAGTCTGACAGCAAAATGACATTTCGAAGGAAAAAACTCATTTAAAACTACCGCGGCTATTAATGAATTGCCGGTCCGACAATACACATAAAAGTTCATTGATAAAAACGGGATGGGAATTCCCCACAGGGAAACCCCGAACCAAAATTAAAAAAAAAAAAAATGACGTGGGGGGGGTCCCCCTAAATTCCATACCAGGCCCTTCAGGTCTGGTATGGATATTAAGGGGAACCCCGGCCAAAAAAAAAAAAATGACGTGGGGTTCCCCCTAAATTCCATACCAGACCCTTCAGGTCTGGTATGGATTTTAAGGGGAACCCGCGCCAAAAAAAAAAAAAAAAAACGGCGTGGGGTTCCCCCAAAAATCCATACCAGACCCTTATCCGAGCACGCAACCTGGCAGGCCGCAGGAAAAGAGGGGGGGACGAGAGTGTGGCCCCCCTCCCTCCTGAACCGTACCAGGCCACATGCCCTCAACATTGGGAGGGTGCTTTGGGGTAGCCCCCCAAAACACCTTGTCCCCATGTTGATGAGGACAAGGGCCTCATCCCCACAACCGTGGCCGGTGGTTGTGGGGGTCTGCGGGCGGGGGGCTTATCGGAATCTGGAAGCCCCCTTTAACAAGGGGACCCCCAGATCCCGGCCCCCCCCCCTGTGTGAAATGGTAAGGGGGTACTTACCCCTACCATTTCACTAAAAAAGTGTCAAAATAGTTAAAAATGACAAGAGACAGTTTTTGACAATTCCTTTATTTAAATGCTTCTTCTATCTTCCTTCATCTTCTTCATCTTCTGGTTCTTCTGGCTCTTCTGGTTCTTCCTCCGGCGTTCTCGTCCAGCATCTCCTCCGCGGCGTCTTCTATCTTCTTCTCCTCGGGCCGTTCCGCACCCATCTTCTTCTTCATCCTCTTCTCTTCTTCATCTTCTTCATCTCTTCTTCCTTCTTCATTTCTTCTCCGGGCCGCTCCGCAGCCATGCTGGCATGGAGGGAGGCTCCCGCTGTGTGACGGCGTCTTCTCGTCTGACGGTTCTTAAATAACGGGGGGCGGGGCCACCCGGTGACCCCGCCCCCCTCTGACGCACGGGACATGACGGGACTTCCCTGTGGCATTCCCCGTGACGTCACAGGGAAGTCCCGTCAAGTCACCGTGCGTCAGAGGGGGGCGGGGTCACCGGGTGGCCTCGCCCCCCGTTATTTAAGAACCGTCAGACGAGGAGACGCCGTCACACAGCAGGAGCCTCCCTCCATGCCAGCATGGCTGCGGAGCGGCCCGGAGAAGAAATGAAGAAGGAAGAAGAGATGAAGAAGAAGAAGATGAAGAAGAGAAGAGGATGAAGAAGAAGAAGATGAAGAGAAGAGCGGGAGCCTCCCCTCATGCCATGGGTGCGGAGCGGCCCGAGGAGAAGAGGATAGAAGACGCTGCGGAGGAGATGCTGGACGAGAACGCCGGAGGAAGAACCAGAAGAGCCAGAAGAACCAGAAGATGAAGAAGATGAAGGAAGATAGAAGAAGCATTTAAATAAAGGAATTGTCAAAAACTGTCTCTTGTCATTTTTAACTATTTTGACACTTTTTTAGTGAAATGGTAGGGGTAAGTACCCCCTTACCATTTCACACAGGGGGGGGGGCGGGATCTGGGGGTCCCCTTGTTAAAGGGGGCTTCCAGATTCCGATAAGCCCTCCGCCCGCAGACCCCCAAGGGTCTGGTATGGAATTTAGGGGGAACCCCACGTCATTTTTTTTTTTACATTTTGGCCGGGGTTCCCCTTAATATCCATACCAGACCTGAAGGGCCTGGTATGGAATTTAGGGGGACCCCCCACGTCATTTTTTTTTTTTTTAATTTTGGTTCGGGGTTTCCCTGTGGGGAATTCCCATCCCGTTTTTATCAATGAACTTTTATGTGTATTGTCGGACCGGCAATTCATTAATAGCCGCGGTAGTTTTAAATGAGTTTTTTCCTTCGAAATGTCATTTTGCTGTCAGACTGTTCTAAACACGGGAAACATGCGCCCCTTTACAGGCATACTATAGACACCCCCCAGGTACGAAATTTAAAGGGATATCACACTTTTATTGTTTGACTTTAAGCATTATTAAAATCACTGCTCCTGAAAAAACGTCCGTTTTTAAAACCTTTTTTTGCATTGATACATGTCCCCTGGGGCAGGACCCGGGTCCCCAAACACTTTTTATGACAATAACTTGCATATAAGCCTTTAAAATTAGCACTTTTGATTTTGAACGTTAGAGTCCCATAGACTTTTGATTTCTCCCATAGACTTTTAAAGGGTGTTCCGCGGCATTCGAAATTGCCGCGAACACCCCAAATTGTTCGTTGTTCGGCGAACTTGCGAACAGCCAATGTTCGAGTCGAACATGAGTTCGACTCGAACTCGAAGCTCATCCCTATATATATATATTTAAAGGAATATTTCACCTTTTTTTCACTTTAAGCATCAATAAAATCACTGCTCCTGAAAAAACGTCCGTTTTAAAAACATTTATTTGCATTGATACATGTCCCCTGGGGCAGGACCCGGGTCCTCAAACCCTTTTTAGGACAATACCATACAAATTAGCCTTTAAAATTAGCACTTTTGATTTTGAACGTTAGAGTCCCATAGACTTCAATGGGGTTCTAAATCTCACGCAAATTTTCGGTCCGTTCGCAAGTTCTGGTGCGAACTGAACCGGGGGATGTTTGGCTCATCCCTACTGGGAACACACCATCGGTCTCCTCTCCTCTGACAGAATGAGGATCTGTGTGTTTACACACACAAATCCCCGGTCCTGCTGTGTTCACGTGTAATCGCGGGTGCCCGGCAGACATCGTGGCCGCCGGGCTTGCGTATCGAGTGCCTAGTGACACGGTGGGTGTGCGCGCGTCCCCTAGAGGCTCAGGAAGAAAAGACATCATATGACGGTGGCCCGGAGGGACAAAGAGTTCCTTTGCTGTCATATGACTATACATGGTAGGGAAGTGGTTAATTTCACACTGCATTTTTAAATTTTGCCATCATCATGCCTTTTCCTTGTTAATCATGCATATGTACATACTAAATAAACATATAGGAAATAACCTATATAAAAATCGAATATTTACTACATACACACACACACACACAGTGGCTCAGTCAGAGACTGTAGGGGATGTTGTTTTGTGCAGTGTATAGTAAATAGATTTGTTACTCGTTTAAAATGCAAAACAGGAGTCTTTATTTGTACTACAATTTGCCTTTCCCTTTGATTCTAATGTTTTTTATTTTACATGGAAACATTTTGTTGAAACAGTCATTTTTGACCCAGCTTTTAAGAAGCAAAAACTCAAAATTTTGTGACTCCCTAAGACAGCCAGAGATTATGGAATTTTCATTCCTTCCACCATGGGGGAAGGTAAATTGCTTGGTCCCCCATCAGCACTGACAGTGCTATTGTGTTCTGCTGGTGTTGAGTGCTGGACGCCTTCCCTGTTAGCAGAACACAATAATTAGTGTAGCCAGCTATAGCCGGTGGCATTCATTTTTCAGGAAATACCCAACAAACTGATTGTACACAAGTACACCTGGGGTGCCCGTACATGGATTGAAATTTGTCTGGCCCTTGCTGAACCTGCCGAATTTCGATCCATGTATGGCTGGCTTAAGGATTACATGTCACCAAAATAAACACCTACTGAGGAGGATCAGTGACCTGCTGATCTACCTGTAAACAGAATCTGTGTAGTGATCCTCAGTTGTGCTGATCTTCTTTCTACAAGGTGTGCTTAGTCAATGGTAATGACAAAAGCACAATTTTAATTTCAATAGTTTTTTATTGAGTTTACAGACAAAGAATAAAGATTTACAAAAACGATAATACATCAATATATCAATAAATATTCAATAAGTATTTGTTCGGTCAGATGCAATAACGAACCTTGTGACGTGGGTGGTGAACCATCTCTGCTACTAATTTATGGTACTTTGGGATTGATCCCCCTAAAGGGATCAATCTGTGTCTGGGGTAAGGAAGTCACATGTTCTCCCCCTATATCAGTGGCATTGGATTTCAATATATCACAAGGCACAGTGTGTGTCCAACTGGAATATAGTATGAAGTCGATCTTATAAAAGACTACAAAAACCATTGAGAAACTTAGTAAAGGTATAGTATAAGGTAAAGGTATAGTGATAACAAAAAGGAAGGATAAAAATAAAATAATTCAGATAAAAAAAAAACAATTACACATTCTGATGTTTCGTTTTGTAATGAGAACTAATATACCATTATAGGTGATCTGCAACTCTCTTCAGCTTATACCAGTCAGTCCACAGTATCCATTGAGTGTTCGCTGTATGATATCTACCCTGAGATGATGCAAACATTAATTTGCATGCGGTGTGTGTTTTTGTTGTTATTATAACTTCTTTTAGCGCGGGTATTTCACAGTTTTTCCAATGTCTCATTATGGATAGCCTAGTACTCAGTAGAGTATGGATGACTATTGTTCTATTTGTTATATGAAGGGATTCTATTCCCAAGGATAGTAAGGCTAATCCCGGAGATATAGGAATTCTTAAGTTTAGTATTTGCGCCAGTAAGTCAAATACTCTGCTCCATAGGGTACGTATGTGTGGGCAGTCCCACAGTATGTGGTATAATGTGCCTATAGCTCCGCATTTCCTCCAGCAAAGTGGAGAAGTGTGGATGTCAAACTTGGAAATTCAGAGTGGGGTCAAGTACCATTGAAGCAGTATCTTTTGGGTTAGTTCCCAAAGGTTAACACTTTTGGTTGCCAAGTACGTTGATTGAAGTTGGGTTACAGGAAATGCCCAGGATGATATCATAAGGACATAAGAAGAAAGGATTCCATAGTGTGAAACCGTTTAAAAACACTATTTATTAGGTCAGATAAAAAGGGTACTCACATTGTAGTGGAAAAAATGAGCGGTGTACAATGCTTACAAAGATGTTCCTAAGCATCAGCTTTGCAGGGAGATGTCAGCAAGGCATTCAGTCAAAGGCCACGCCCTACGTATGTTTCGTCACACGGACTTCTACGGGAGCGTGCCTGTGAGTACTCTTTTTATCTGACCTAATAAATAGTGTTTTTAAACGGTTTCACACTATGGAATCCTTTCTTCTTATGTCCTTATGATATCATCCTGGTCCTGGTCTTGCCAAGTACTGCTGCACAATGGCACATACTGTGACTACTCGTTACCCCTGCAGGGGATATACAGCTGGTGAGTCTCTGCACAATCACAACGCGAGACACCAGCACTGGATTAACACCTGTTGTGTGCCTTGAGGAATCCTACAACGGACGCCTTTTTTCACTTATAGTGCACCGGGCACATACCTTATGAACTGTTATTATCATAGAACCATTTGCATGACACGTGTGTTTAGTATTTTTCAGAGTGACCTCTTTATAGGGCACTTGTCACTTTGTTATTTGCAACGTTTGTAGAGCAATATTTTAATATTTATTTATTTAGCACCAGACACTTTAGAATTTTTTGCATGTCACGTGTGATGTATTTATTGCAACTTTGTGTTTTCTAGTGTTTAGACACAGACCACTTCATGCTTTTGGCAGTGATTAATACTGTTTTTTTTCTTTTGAGGGAATACAGCACTAGACACCTTGGATGCGATTTATTGCACTCATTATGCTTTTTATGTTTAAATCACCAGTCACTTTAACCCACAGGAGTGGTAATAACTGCTATACATATTTCACCTAAAGGAATACACACATGACACTTTGGATATAATTGTATATATGCAGACATTTCTTTTACAACTCTGGGACAGCGCCACACTCACACACTTTTCTTTTTTCACTTTTTCCGCTCATTCCACCCCCTGTGGAGCCAGCGTATGTGAGGGCAGCAGTCTATCAATTTAGGAATACACTTCCCACCTAGGCTTCTAATTACACCCATTAGCGCGGACTCCCTATTTTTTCTGTTACAATTGTGGTATTACTATCATTTTGAATGCTGCTAGTCGGCACGGCCACAACAATTCCATCTCAGCCATGTTGTGGAGTTTTGATCCAATTGTGTTGAGAAATGGTGTGTAGTTGGCTTCGACTAGACCTCCCATTGAGGCTATTAGTGTGATACCTAGGTATTTTATGCCTCCATCAGTCCACTTATACGGAAACCGTGAACTGAGTGTTTGCCGTAAGGGTGGGTCTATTCCCAGCCCCAGTATAAATGATTTGCTTTCATTCACCTTGTAATAAGAGACCTTGTTAAACAATTGCAATGTTCAGTGTATCGACGCCAGTGATTCTTCAACGTTTGTGAGCATCAATATGATATCATCAGCAAATAGGCTGATGGTATGCATAGAGTTTTGTACTGGGAAACCTCTAATATTGGGTTGGGTTCTTATATAATTGGCCAGTGGTTCCATCAATAGGTTAAAAATTAATGGGGAAAGAGGGCACCCCTGGCGTGTCCCATTGGAGATGTTAAAGGGTTTGGATAATACTCCTGATGAGTAGACTTGGGCAGAGGGTTTTGAATAGATGGCCATGATTGCTGTAAATATGGGACCAGAAAAACCAAACCTCTGCAGAACCAGAGCCAAGTACTTCCAATGGATTAAATCAAAGGCCTTCTCTGTGTCCAAAGCCAACAGCAGAGAAGGCCTTCACTGTACCTCTGCTAGATGTATAATATTCGTCAGTTTCCACGTTGCATCAGAGGTCTGATGACCTTTGATGAATCCTGACTGGTTTAGGTGGATCAGAACAGGTAGTATGTCTATTAGGCGGGTGGCTATGAGTTTTGCATATAGTTTTGGATCCAGGTTTAATAACGAGATTGGTCAGAAATTCTCAGGGGTATTCGGGTCTTTCCCTGGCTTAGGTAGAGTCACTATCAGGGCATTAAGCATTTCAGGAGGAAAGGAAGAAGAGGCTGTGGCAGCATTAAATATACATTCTAGTTATGGTGTTAATAAGAGTTTGTATGTTCGGTAGTATTCTCCGATGAAGCCATCTGGGCCAGGAGATTTGTTCGCTGGTAGGGATTAAATTGCTCTATGGATATCAGATTTGGTAAGAGGCAAGTTTAGAGAATAGGGATGAGCTTCGAGTTTGAGTCGAACTCATGTTTGACTAGAACATCGGCTGTTCGCCAGTTCGTCGAACAGCGAACAATTTGCGGTGTTCGCGGCAAATTCGAAAGCCGCGGAGCACCCTTTAAAAGTCTATGGGAGAAATCAAAAGTGCTAATTTGAAAGGCTTATATGCATGGTATTGTCATAAAAAGTGTTTGGGGACCTGGGTCCTGCCCCAGGGGACATGGATCAATGCAAAAAAAAGTTTTAAAAACGGCCGTTTTTTCAGGAGCAGTGATTTTAATAATGCTTAAAGTGAAACAATAAAAGTGTAATATTCCTTTAATATATAATAATAATAATAATATATGTGTCTATAGTATGCCTGTAAAGGGGTGCATGTTTTCTGTGTTTAGAACAGTCTGACAGCAAAATGACATTTCAAAGGAAAAAAAGTCATTTAAAACTACTCGCGGCTATTAATGAATTGCCGGTCCGACAATACACATAAAAGTTCATTGATAAAAACAGCATGGGAATTCCCCACAGAGGAACCCTGAACTAAAATTAAAAAAAAAATGATGTGGGGGTTCCCCTAAATTCCATACCAGGCCCTTCAGGTCTGGTATGGATATTAAGGGGAACCCTAGCCAAAATTCAAAAAGAAAATGGCGTGGGGTCCCCCTCAAAATCTATACCAGACCCTACAGGTCTGGTATAAATTTTAAGGGGAACCTGCGCCAAAATTTTTTTTAAAAATGGCGTGGGGTCCATACCAGACCCTTATCCGAGCACGCAACCTGGCAGGCCGCAGGAAAAGAGGGGGGGGCCGAGAGTGCACCCCCCTCCTGAACTGTACCTGGCCACATGCCCTCAACATTGGGAGGGTACTTTGGGGTAGCCCTCCAAAACACCTTGTCCCCATGTTGATGAGGACAAGGGCCTCATCCCCACAACCCTTGCCCGGTGGTTGTGGGGGTCTGCGGGCAGGGGGCTTATCGGAATCTGGAAGCCCCCTTTAACAAGTGGAACCCCAGATTCTGGCCCTCCCCCCATGTGAAATGGTAAGGGGGTACAAGAGTACCCCTACTATTTCACAAAAAAAGTGTCAAAAATGTTAAAAATGACAATTCCTTTATTTAAATGCTTCTTCTTTCTTCTATCTTTTATCTTATTTCTTGTATCTTCTATCTTCCTTCGGTTTGTTCCTCCATCTTCTTCTTCTTCTGGTTCTTCTGGTTCTTCCTCCGGTGTTCCTCTGCAGCATCTTCATCCCTTCTCCTCGGGCCGCTCCGCATACATGATGGCATAATGGGACAATTCCTTTATTTAAATGCTTCTTCTTTCTTCTATCTTCTATCTTCTATTCTTCTTCTGGTTCTTCTGGTTCTTCCTCCGGTGTTCCTCGGCGGCATCTTTATCCCTTCTTCTCCTCGGGCCGCTCTGCGTACATGATGGCATGATGGGAGGCTCCCACTGTGTGACGCTTCTCCTCTTCTGACAGTTCTTGAATAACGGGGGTGGGGCCACCCGGTGCCCCCTCCCCCTCTGATGCATGGGGACTTTACAGGGACTTTCCTGTGGCATTACCCGTGACAGGGAAGTCCCTGTCAAGTCCCCCGTGCATCAGAGGGGGGCGGGGTTATTTAAGAACTGTCAGAAGTGGAGAAGCGTCACACAGCGGGAGCCTCCCATCATGCCATCATGTATGCGAAGCAGCCCGAGGAGAAGAAGGGATGAAGATGCCGCCGAGGAACACCAGAGGAAGAACCAGAAGAACCAGAAGAAGAACAGAAGATAGAAAAAAGAAGAAGCATTTAAATAAAGGAATTGTCAAAAACTGTCTCTTGTCATTTTAAACATTTTTGACAGTTTTTTGTGAAATGGTAGGAGTACTTTTGTACCCCCTTACCATTTCACACAGGGGGGAGGGCCGGGATCTGGGGGTCCCCTTGTTAAAGAGGGCTTCCAGATTCCGATAAGCCCCCCGCCCACAGACCCCCACAACCACCGGGCAAGGGTTGTGGGCATGAGGCCCTTGTCTCCATCAACATGGGGACAAGGTGTTTTGGGGGCTACCCCAAAGCACCCTCCCAATGTTGAGGGCATGTGGCCTGGTACAGTTCAGGAGGGGGGGCGCTCTCTCGTCCCCCCTCTTTTCCTGCGGCCTGCCAGGTTGCATGCTTGGATAAGGGTCTGGTATGGATTTTTGGGGGGACCCCACCCAATTTTTTTTTTACATTTTGGTGCGGGGTTCCCCTTAAAATCCATACCAGACCTGAAGGGTCTGGTATAGATTTTGAGGGGGACCCCATGCCATTTTTTTTTTAATTTTGGCCGGGGTTCCCCTAAATATCCATACCAGACCTGAAGGGCCTGGTATGGAATTTAGGGGGACCCCCCACGTAATTTTTTTAAAAATTTTGGTTGGGGTTCCACTGTGGGGAATTCCCATGCCGTTTTTATCAATGAACTTTTATGTGTATTTTCGGACCGGCAATTCATTAATAGCCACAAGTAGTTTTAAATTACTTTTTTCCTTTGAAATGTCATTTTGCTGTCAGACTGTTCTAAACACGGGAAACATGTGTCCCTTTACAGTATACTACAGACAACCCCCAGGTAAGAAATTTAAAGGCATATTATACTTTTAATTTCAATAATTCTTTATTAAAATTTTCAAAAAAAAAACATGAACAAAGAGGAAAATGCAGTTGTTACAGCACGTCGGATGTTCCGACTGGAGTAAATGAGTCCATAACGGAGAAAGAAGTTGTAAGTATAGCATAGGTAGTTTTACAAATGAGACTAAACAGTGGTGGATCATGCTTATTAATGCAAACAAAGAAACAGAGTGGCTCCAGACGGGAGGGGTGGGGAGGGGAGGTGAAGGGTGGGGAGGAGCACCAACCAGCTTAGTGAGTTATTATTGCATAGTATGAGTGTGGATAAGAGAATAAAGAAGACAAAGCAAGCTAAGGGGAAGTTGTGAAATAATGAGTACATTATAATGTTACAGAGCATTTTGGATGTGTAAGCCAAGCAGACCAGTTATACAAAAATTTTTCCATAGTTAGATTCTTCCTAGCTACTAATTTCTCCATTTCACACTGAAGGTTCAGATCAGTAATTGTATTGGCAATGGAAGGAGAATCTGTAGATTTCCAGAGTTTGGCAATATTTAGTTTTGCTGCGAGTAGAAGATGCACTATTACTACTCGTGACCTGGTGGGAAATTTTTCAATGCCCAGATGTAATAGTGCTAACGAGGGATTAGGGGGCGTTGTTACCTGAGATATGTTAGAGATCATGGTAAATATTTGTTTCCAGAACGAACTTATAGATCTGCAAAACCATAGGATGTGTGTTAGTGTACCTGTGCTTCCACATGTTCTCCAGCATGTAGAGGGATGTCCTGGGAAGAATTTGGAGAGACGGTAGGGTGTAAGATACCATCTATGTATCGTTTTTTGATATGATTCCCAGTGGTTAGAGCAGTGGGAAGCTGAGAAGGTATGTTTAAAGGCACGTGTCCACATACTGGGGGTAATAGCAATGTTTAGTTCTTCTGACCATTTTGAGAGAGATGGTATTTGGGAGTAGGGCCGATCGTCATTCAGTGCAGAGTACATTGTGGAGATACCATGTTTTGGGTAAGTCATGTATGTATAGAAGTTGTGTATCGGTTCAGGTATTTTGGTCATAGTGGGAAGTTTAGATGATTGAAGGAAGTGGGAGATCCTCAGGAATGTAAAGGCTTCTGTGTGGGGGAGGTTGTATTTGGTTTGGAGATTTGTGAAAGTTTTTAGGGAACTGTTTGTGTGGTAGAGGTCTGAGATAGTATTGATCTTGTGTTTCTGCCAATTTTGTAGGTTTAGGTTAGGTAGCAGCAACATTAACGATCTGAGAGGGATTGGTACTGTGTGCGACGGGTGACCTGTAGAGGTTGTCTGGGTGAATTTCTTCCAAACTGTCAACGAGGCCGTGATTGACGGGGGATCCGTCCTTGTGTTTAGTAGAGGGCCCACTGGTGTGAGAAGAAGTACCTCACGTAGGGTGTTTGGTTTGAAGGAAGATGATTCCATGGTCGACCAGGACTTATTGGGGTTTGGGTGCCACCAGTAGTAGAGCTGGTCCAGGATGGAAGCATAGTAATATGTTTCTATGTGGGGAAGGCCTACCCCTCCTTTTTTATGGTGTCTGGTTAGGATGTAGTGAGCGCATCTGGGCGGTTTGGTTTCCCATATATATCTGGAAAGTTGTTTTTGTATGGATGTGAAGAAGGAGTGGGGTATAGGTAGAATCACTGTGCGAAATAGGTAAAGCAGTTTAGGGAGGATAAGAATTTTAAAGGAGGCAATCCTTCCTAGTTTAGAGAGTCCTGTTGTGCGTATTTGGTTTAAAAGTTGTGGAAGTAATTTTTGGAAAGCACGGTAGTTTAGGTCATAGAGTTAAGGAAGAGAAGGGGCTAATTTTATCCCTAAATATGGCCTGGATTGTTTCGTCCAAGAATAGGGGAGAGTCCTCTCCAGGAGGGATTGTTGACTGCGTGTGAGATTAAGTGGGAGGATCAGGGACTTAGAGGAGTTAACTTTATAGAAGGAGGCAGAGCTAAATTGAGCAATGATGTCTTGTATTGCTGACATAGATTGGGTTGGATTTGTAATCAGTAGTATGACATCATCGGCAAAGAGGCTTATTTTGTGTTCCTTATCGCTGTGTATGATGCTTGAAATGCGCTCATCCCCTCTAATCCTCGCTGCTAGAGGTTCCATAAGTAGAGCAAAGACGAGAGGGGAGAGTGGGCAACCCTGGCGGGTGCCGTTAGTAATCACGAATGGTGTAGATAGGGTTCCGTCTGTTAGCACTCTGGCGGAGGGATTTGAATAAAGTGAGAGTATGGCAGTTTGAAACCTGCCGGTGATTCCAAATTTAGTTAGTACTGCTCTTAAAAATCCCCAGTGCACCCTATCGAACGCCTTCTCCACGTCCAATGATAGTAGCAGAGAAGGCATTCGTGACTGGGCGACCTGGTGAATTAAATTGATTACCCTTCTTGTTGCATCCGGGGCCTGTCTGTCCGGCATAAAGCCTACTTGATCCGGGTGCACCAGAGAAGGAAGACAGGTCATTAATCTGTATGCCATGACTTTTGCAAATATTTTGCCGTCCGTGTTAAGAAGCGAGATCGGTCTGTAATTAGATGTGGAGGTGGGGTCTTTTTCTGGTTTGGGAATAGTAGTGATAATTGATCGTAACATGTCAAGTGGTAGAGAACCAGAGGTGGCAGCAGAGTTGAAGAGGTCAGTTAGGTGGGGGGCAATGGGTTTTTCAAATGTTTTGTAAAATTCGTTGGTGAAGCCATCCTCTCCAGGTGATTTGTGGAGAGGTAGAGTGTTGATGGGCTTCAGGACTTCTTCGTCTGAAAAGGGTCGAGAGAGCTCCTCAGACTGAGTAGGGGATATAGTCAGGAGATCAGTACTGGATAGGAAATTGTGTATGGTTTGGTCTGTAGGTTGAGGGGTAGCTGTGTCACTTGCAAGGTTATAGAGGGATGAGTAATAGTCGCTAAAGGCGTTAGATATATCCTGTGGGTTTGTTAATAGTTGTTTGGTGGTGGGATGGTGAAGGGAAGCTATTTTATTTTTAACCCGTTGAGCCTTGACTTGTCGGGCTAGTAAGGCTCCAGCTTTATTTCCTAAAGCATAATATTTGGCCTTAGCGAATTTGAGATTTTTTTCAAATTTAAAGAGTAAAAGTGAGCGGAGTTTTTGCCGCTGCTCTAAAAGGTCACTGGCTAGTTTTTGAGATGGAGTAAGTTTATTTTGATTTTCTAACTGGGTGATTTGGGAAAGGACCTCGTCAATCTGCTTAGACCTCTGTTTTTTAACATTGCTATGAAGCTTAATTAAAACACCACGCATGTAGGCTTTATATGCTGACCAAAGTACAAACCTATCAATATCCGGTTGATCGTTCATTTCAAATTAGGAGCAGTGTTCAGCAGCGATTTTTTGGACAATATTTGGATCAGAGATAAGGGAAGAGTCAAGTCTCCATATTCTGGTAGTCCTTCGACTACAGTTTCCCACAGTAAGGGAGATGGGTGCATGGTCCGACCATGTGATGGATCCATTGTCGGAGTGTGTCACGTCTTGAAGGGTGAGTTTATCAACAAGGAAGAAGTCAATGCGGGAGTATGAAAGTTGAGAAGAGGAGAAGTAGGAAAAGTCACGTTCGTTATTGTGTTAACATCGCCAAGGATCATAAAGATCGTTTGCTTGAAGAAAGGGGTTCAGAGCAGATCGATGGTTTCTAGTCATGGATGTAGTGTCCAAGCTGGGATCTCCAATTATGTTGAAGTCGCCTCCTATAAGAAGTCTCCCTTTAAGAAGTCGTGTTATTTTCTTGTACATTCGGTTGTGGAAGCTCAGTTGTCATTTGTTCGGTCCATAAATGTTGACCAATGTATAGGTGATTTGGTTTACATCACATATGAGGATCAGAAAGCGGCCACGGGGGTCCACGATTGATTGATGCAGTTTGAATTGTAGTGTGTTCCGTATGGCGGTGAGGACTCCACCTTTCTTCTTCTGATCTGAGGCCAAAAAAACCTGATCGAAATTTTTTAGAGTGAATCTGGAAGTTTTGGCAATTGCAAAATGAGTCTCTTGTACTAAAAGTATATCAGCTTTTTGGGTGTTGGCTTCTCTGAGGAGTGTGGATCTCTTCTGTGGGGAGTTCAGGCCCCTGGCATTAATAGAGACAATTTTAAAAGCCATTCTAGAATAGTAAAGACAGGGAGGATTGTCCCCAGGTCTGGGTGGTGCTTGATCGCCATAGTTCGAGTCGCTAAGCTCACTTAATGTGCTGTGAACGAGATGGGTTGTCTGTTGTTTAGGGGGTAGCGACCCGGGTATAGCTAGGTAGAAAGGTGGGTAGAGAGTGGCTGGTGCAGGGGATGGGTAGAGGGTCTGTGATTAAAAAGGGAGAGCACAGTAACAAAAGAGACCTGGGCTCAATGTGCAGAAACTACTGCAAACAATCAGCAGGGGGGAGAGAACTAATGTCCACAACGTGGGACAGGGATCTCTGAACAGGCAGGCAAGTACTGGATAGAGGCATTACAGTTTCCCAGCTATTTAGTGGGTATGTAGAAGGGTACGGATCGTATATGTCAGGGGTTTGGAGGGTCTCCTCCGGTCTCCATGTAAGTTGGAGGGTGATCAGAAGGGCACGGCCGTTCCTCCGGGATGATGTGCCAGTTTCTCAGCAGTGTAAGACCCATAGAGAGGGTGTGAACTACATGCGTTTTGTTTTGATGAGTAATGAGTAGTTTAGTAGGGAAGCCCCATTTGTAGGGTATCTTATGATTCTGAAGTGCTTTGGTTATAGTCGACAGCTGTCTACGATTTTCCATTGTTGCTTTGGATAAATCAGCATACAGAGCGATGTTGGTGAAAGGGTCAGGGAGTCTCGCGGTTCGTTTAGCTGCGTGCATGACTTTTTCCTTAACAGTGAAAAAGTGGATGCGTGCTAAAACATCCCTGGGTGTGGAAACAGGAAGGTGAGATGGCTTTGGTAGTCTATGTGCCCTGTCAATTTCCATGTCACGAGCAGACAGGTCAGGCGAAAGAGCACGCATTAGGGATTGCATAAATTGTACCAGATCCGATTGTTGGATCGACTCTGGAATATTACGGAATTTAATATTATTTCGCCTGGAGCGGTCTTCCAGGTCTGCGAGCTTCAGATTAATTATTTGAAGTTCATCTTCATGATCAGCAAAGCCATCCACTAGCTCATTGTGAGCAGAGAATAAATCTCCCATCTTGGCATCCATTTGTGTTATGGCTTGATCATGCTGATTAACAGTTAGTGAGAGTGAGGAGACAGCTGTTGAAAGATCAGTATATAGTGTTTGTCTTAGTGAGAGCAGCATGTTCTTCATGATGTTCTCAGATAGTGGCTGATCTGAGGCAGGGAATGCATCTAGCACTGATGATTTTTGTGGAGGAGGGAGAGTGAACAGGCAGGCATCTGTGACAGGCTGTGTCTGCTGTGGCTCATCCGTTCTGAGCCGAGTTTTGGCAGGGCTGAAAGTTGTGGGTGAGTTAGGAGGAGAGCACTCACCCTGTATGCTTGAGGATCGGTGGAGCTCCGGAGTCAGTGTGAGGCTCTGATTGAGATGTGAGGAGGAGAGCCGCTCTGTCATGTCACGGCCGGCGCCGGCGCCATCTTGGCCGCTTGTCAGGTCTGACAAGGCATAATAGTCTGTCAGTTTCCTGGGGAGTGTAGATGATTTTCTCCTCTTCAGCATGCCTGTCCGCTGTGCTGGGCTGTTTGGGCAGCTAATGAGTATGTTTCCCCTTCACAGGAGCCGCTATTTAGGTCGCTTTAGCTGGATAAACTGAGGAGCTGTTAATCTAAGCAGCCATCCACACAAGCCGGCAAGCCACGCCCCGAATATTATACTTTTATTGTTTCACTTTAAGCATTATTAAAATCACTGCTCCGGAAAAAAAGGCCATTTTTAAAACTTTTTTTTGCATTGATCCATGTCCCCTGGGGCAGGACCCAGGTCCCTAAACACTTTTTATGACAATAACTTGCATATAAGCCTTTAAAATTAGCACTTTTGATTATTCATATTCGTATGTCATAGACTTTAATGGTGTTCACGTGTTCAAACAAATTTTTTGCCTGTTCGCAAGTTCTGGTGCGAACCGAACAGGGGGGTGTTTGGATCATCCCTATTAGAGACCTAAGTTGTTCCTGGGACAGTTTTGGTAAGGATGTCTGTAGGAAGCTATTGATCGAATCACTGTTAGGTTGATACGTTTCTACATCATCTTTTAAGTTTTAGAGGGTGCCATAATAGTGGCTAAAGGTGTCTGCTATGTCTTGTGGATGGTATAGTTTGTTTTTAGTCTGAGGGTGTATTTTGGTTTTATTCCTATGGCCTTTAATTTTATGCGCTATTAGTTTCCCTGCCCTGTTTCCATTGGCATAGTAAGTCATTTTCAGCCTCTTGGTTGATTTTTTAAAAGACTTCAAGAGGAGAAGTCTAATGCCCCGTACACACGGTCGGATTTTCCGACGGAAAATGTGTGATAGGACCTTGTTGTCGGAAATTCCGACCGTGTGTAGGCTCCATCACACATTTTCCATCGGATTTTCCGACACACAAAGTTTGAGAGCAGGCTATAAAATTTTCCGACAACAAAATCCGTTGTCGGAAATTCCGATCATGTGTACACAAATCCGATGGACAAAGTGCCACGCATGCTCAGAATAAATAAAGAGATGAAAGCTATTGGTCACTGCCCTGTTTATAGTTCCGACGTACATGTTTTACGTCACTGCGTTCAGAACGATCGGATTTCCGACAACTTTGTGTGACCATGTGTATGCAAGACAAGTTTGAGCCAACATCCGTCGGAAAAAATCCTAGGATTTTGTTGTCAGAATGTCCGAACAAAGTCCGACCGTGTGTACGGGGCATTAGATCGTATCTCAGCTTTGTTAGCCTATTAGAGAACGAGGGAGAAGATTGTGTTTTATTTTTGGTTTCTAATTTAAAAATGTTGTCTGTTAATTCATTTAACTGTGCTTGCCGCTGTCTATTCGCCCGCGCCCCCAATTTTATGAAAATACTTCTTATATATGCTTTATGAGCATTCCACAAAGTAAAATGATTTTGTACAGCAGGTTCATTAATAGAGAATAACTCTGTGATGTGCTCTTCAATTGTCTGCTTGGTTTCAGGTTGTTGCATGAGATATGAATTGGCTCGCCATAGGGGAATTGAATTGGTAGTCGCTGAATCAGCCATGGATAGGGTTATGGAAGCTTGGTCAGACCATGTGATGTTGTTGATGGAAGTGGAAAGGGATCTGTTGGTCAACTAAAAATAAGTCAATCCTGGTGTATACATGATGGGGTGTGGAGAAGAAGGTGAAATCCTCTCCTGCGTGAAAACATCTCCACACATCATAGAGACCTTGGTCATGAAGGACTGTTTGTAGAGAGGGAGACGAGCGTTTAGCTCCTGATGTAGAGTCAATAGTTGGGTCTGGGGTGACATTGAAGTCTCCAGAAATCACAAGAAGACCCCTCCTATGAACTTGTATTTTTTTCATAAGTTTAAGAAAGAAACAGATTTGGTGTACATTGGGAGCATAGACGTTTACGATTGTGTATGTGACCAGGTTGATATCGCAAATTAGGATCAGAAAATGGCTCAGTGGATCCTTAACTTCTTTATGTAAAGTAAAAGCTATATTGTCTTGGATTGCAATGAGTACTCCTTTCATTTTAGAGTCTGCATTGGCAGTAAAAACAGAAGGGAAGTTCCTGTGTGTGCGGGATGGTGGAGATGTGTTGCAGAAATGGGTTTCCTGCGCACACATGACATCACATTTATTGGAAATGGCCTCTTGCCATAGGGGCTTCCTCTTCACAGGGTGGTTGAGGCCCTTAGAGTTTACAGAGAGGAAAGTGATACCCATTTTTTTTTAGATATTTAGATGTAGTTGTAGTAAGTGTAGCATCGACAGTAATATGTCAAGGGTGTTCTCTTGTGGCCACTTCGGAAGTGGCGTGAAGTAGTGTGCAATGTACTTACTCATTTTGATGATGGTCCTGTATGTGGAAGGAGGTTCTTCCTGCCAAGGCGGAGTTCTTCCATAGATTCTTGCATTGAAGAATTTTTCGTGATGGTTATCAAGCTTATGGTGATCGACTGTGTAATTTAAGAGATAAGGAAAAGAAGAAGTCCAGAAACATAACAAAAGAAACATTATAACAATCAAACAGAACAGATCTTATAGGGAATTTTCCCTGAGAGATCACTCGTGTGCAGCTATTTGCGGCTCAAATGTATTGAGCAGTGATTTCAAGCCTAACGGCTGTGCCAGGGCACCTCACAAGGGATATATATTAACCCCTGCTATCTGGTTGCAGTTAAGTGTGCGATTTGGTGTTCCTTTGCGTGGCTGTTTTCCAATCAGGATTCAGTAATCTCCTAGAGGTATTGGCATCCTCTTCAGTACCTGGCTCAGGGAGGATTTTCCAATCCTCTAGCAAGGATAATCCTTTTTCCAGAGATTCCACAACATACGTTTGGTCGTTCTTTGTGATAGTGATTTTTGTAGGGTATCCCCATCTGTAAGGTATCTTATGATTCCTAAGAACTTTGGTGATTGTGTTTAGATTCTTCCTCTTTAGAAGAATATGCTGGGAAAGATCTGCATAAAATTGCAGGTTCTGGTATTGAGAGGGAACATGGTCTGGTTTGCGCATCACTAGCATGAGCTGTTCCTTAACATGATAGAAGTGGAGGCGTAGTATTATGTCTCTAGGAACTTTTTCAGGCAGATATGTGGGCTTAGGCAGACAGTGGATTCTGTCAATGGTGATGTCCATTTCAGAAAGGTCAGGTAGGAGAGATTTGAACAAAGTGGTGGCATAGGACTGCAGGTCCACTTGCTGGATAGATTCAGGGATCCCCCTTATTTTTAAATTGTTCCTTCTGGATCTATCTTCAATGTCTGCTAATTTGTTCTTGATCCATTCTGACTCCCCCCCCGGCTCCTCATTTGCATCTATCAGATCATTTATAATGGATGCAAACTCCCCCAACTTGCCTTCAATGTGCTCTACTCTGGATTCCACCGCTTTGATTTCCCCACTGAATCTGTGCATGCAGTGCGTCATGTCTGCCTGCAACGTGCTTCTCAATGACACTAGCATATCTTTTAGGACAGTGTCCAACACAGGTTGATTCATGGTAGGAAAAGAAGTGATGGAATCAGGGAGTTCCCTCATGTCATCTCCTGAGTCAGTGACAGGGCTCATCACAGGACTTCATCCAGCTCCATTCAGCCTAAACATAGCCTTAGCTGGGCTTCCTGAAGATAGGGCATTAGGGTAGGGCTGATGGCTGCTAAGGGATTCGTTATGTTGGGGAGATTATTTTTTTTTATGTGCTTTCCCTTGCTTCCTAACAGGCCGGGGTGGATGGCGACCCAGCACCATCTTGCCTACCTCTGTGTTGTGGCTGTGTGAAAAAGTCCATCAGCCGTTGTGGTCTGGATGTTCCTTTCCACTTGCCAGTCATGTTCTCCAGGTGTGCCCAGACCAGAATGCCAACAGATTTGGGTGAAAACGGGGTTCTAAGGTGCCGGTTTGTGCCGTTGTTTCCCCGAGGTGGTCAGAGCTGCGGTCCTAAGCTGCCATGCGGCTCCATAGCAGGCCACGCCCCCTCCAAAAGAGTTAAAATGTACTAACATTGGGGGTATTTACTAAAGGCAAATCCACTTTGCACTGCAAGTGCACTTTAAAGTGCACTTGGAAGTAAAGTCACAGAAGATCCGAGGGGGACATGCAAGGAAAATAAAAAAAACAGCATTTTAGCTTGCACATGATTGGATGATAAAATCAGCAGAGCTTCCACTCATTTCAGATCTACCCCTTAGATTTAGAGCGACTACACTTCCAAGTACATTTTCAGTGCACTTTCAAGTGCACTTACAGTGCAAAATGGATTTGCCTTTCCTAAATAACCCCCATTGTGTCATATGATATAGCATTGCGATGGCCTTGATTATCGCTGCTAATATTATATATTTTTTTCTTTTTACTGACTACTGCACCACATCTTTAATCACTTGGTGTGATAGTAGGATTGCTTAGAATTTACATTAAGGTGCTAAGATCTAAGATGATGAAACAGATTGCTGAGCTACAAAGGATAGAGTGGTTATCTGTAAAATTATTGTTAAAAATTAATTCCCTGCATATATGACCCTCTTTTCCCTGGCTGCTACTGTCCACAGCACTGGTCCCTAATAATGTTCTAATTATTTTGATAGCTCTACCCTGATTTAGATATACTATATGTCAAGATCAGTGACAGTAGGAAGGTTCCTGGAGGAAGGGGGGTGCATCAATTGTTTGCCATGATCTGTAGTTATGCCCTTGTATGGCTGGAACACATATCTGTTTTGCACATTTGCTTGGATAATTGTTTCAGCCATATGATGCAAAGATATTTCCAACTAGAAATTGCTATAAACAATCAATCTGAAATTATCTACACTGATTTAACAGCATGGAATTTTAAATCTAACAGGTTGCTGTGCATTATTGCACATTAGGTACCGTCAATGCTTGTAGGGCTTTACTAAATAAGCCAGAAGGGCTTCACAATTATGATCCATATTCACTCATTTATCCTTGGCAATTGTAAATTATGTATATACATTTGTTTATATATATGTATGCCTTAACTTTACAGACAAAAAGAGTCAGTTGATCTAGGTGGAATAAACCAGTCCCCTCAGCACACATTCTGTTAAACGGTAGTGCCTTCTGCAGTTCATTTGGGATGAAAATTGGATGTAGCTCTGCATTTTAAATACTTGCAGAAATATAGAGATGTGATTATGAGACAACAGCGCTCATTCTTGAGTCTTAGAGTAACCATGGAAACAAGTCATTCATTTCATTTTAAAATAGAAAAAAGGCACTGAGTGAAAGACAAAATAATATGACCAATTATTGATTTATGCAAGTTCCAAGCTGTGAAAATGATTTATATATGTCTTTTGTCTGGAGTACATTTGTAAAATATCTTGCTTTTTATTGAAAGAACACTTTAGAATTTATTCACTGGTGCAGATAATTGTATGATAGTGCCATTTAAATCTATTTGCTGTATTTACTTTCACTTTTTGTTGATTATAAATCCAGCTAAAAATAAGGCTATTATTATTTGTAAAAACCTAAGAAAAAAAAGGAAATTAATTGTATGGTCAATATGACCCAGGCACAACAACAGCAAACAAAGATAGGTTTACATTGAATGACTTACTTCTCAGCCAAATCAAAACAACATTAAAAACATATATTTTTGTTGGTAATAAAATAAGATAAATTACTCTTATTTATTCATAGTAACATTGCCTCCAGCAGAAGCATGTGGGTAGGAAGCCTTGGTTTCAAAATTCTTATTCCAGGTTTCACTGAGCCAATAAAGATTTTCTGATTTTTTTTTTTATCAGAGACTATATTATACATAAAGAAATAAAAATACATTTCACATTGTCTTTAGCACAATGCCGCCAATAAGCAATGCTGTCTTAAATTGCCAAAATTCAGGTCCTGTATATTCAAGCTTTTGCCCTATACTTGTGAGTGTTTCATAATAGCATAGCTAAACCCAAAAACAAGCAAACAAAATAAATAATATGTTGAAGCTCATATGTCCTTAGATGTGTTTTTAAGGTTGTTTGCCCTTTATTTTAATTTGGTGATCCTGCAGGTAGCACACTTCTTATCATAGATACAGTATGCTCATTCACTGTACCGTATTAATAGAAGGGCAGCATTGTCATCTTATACTGTTATCCTGATTTGGACTACAAACACCTTCTTCTCTACTCATCCCCATTACACAGAGAGGAGGGGTTGTGTGTAGCTTGGAAGGCTGATAATATTGTTTGAGACTTCATTTCAGACTTCAATTCAATACACAACACGTTACAAAGACACTGGGTTTCTATTAGGATCAACAGGTACTTTTTTGTATGTGCATTAAATGTAATTAGCCCAAACAAAAATGAATTAATTAATTTAGCCAATACATCTATGGTCTGCTAAGTTGCAATATATTGTTCTTTTGTTTAGATGTACTGTAAATGTTTTCACATTGTCAAAATATATAATATAGAAATAGCTACATATACTGTAGAATAAATGTAGCTGTAAATCACTATTCACTCACATGTATACAAATATGCTTACCTACATGATGTAAACTCCATCTGCTTCATCACTATATATATAAATAAGTTTATTTTACAGTATATATATATATATATATATATATATATATATATATATATATATATATATATATATTATATATATATATATATATATATCATGTACCTTAAAATGGACAGAACTGTGCTATATTTGTACCCACCACCTTGGCACAAAATCTAATGTAGTTTAATATCCTCTGGGCTACCAAGCCAATTGAGGTCACTTATTTCAGATAAAATGAACCACATCTTTACTAGACTCTAAATAGCTTTTCCCACAGTAACCCTAACGCTTGATGATCCACAAGTTCAAAGCCTAAGGGGTTCTTCTCTCATTACTGGACATTGAGGAAAATACCCTTTACTACATACAGGTCCTCTGGGCTGCTTCATTAAATTGGATCACTTGAATTGCTCTAATGTGTACCCCAAGGAATGTGTTTTAGAAGGTCTAAAGTCACCAAGTCAGCATCTATATATCTATATTGATGGATTTTAATGTCACTTTGATAAACTATTGTAAACTGGCCAAAAGTTATAGAAAATCATTTAACCCATACTGTATACTGAACTTAAAAACAACTTATTGTTCCTCTATTTAAAGGGTGTCAGACTTATCAATACATTAAAAGATCAAAATGCAGCACTAAAGTAAAACAAAATTAGCAAGTAAATATGATAGTCCATAAAAAAAACCAATGATGAGTAGAGATGAAGTGAAGCCTCCACCAAACTTCAGTGTGCAAAAGAAAGCATACCACACCCATGTGCTGTCAGTCTGCTTACCAGAGAAATATGAAAAACAAGCGATGTAATCATATGATGCAAAGGTTCAACAGTAAATTCGAATGCCACACTCCATCAGA
Source organism: Lithobates clamitans (assembly GCA_037952925.1). Classification (NCBI taxonomy): domain Eukaryota; kingdom Metazoa; phylum Chordata; class Amphibia; order Anura; family Ranidae; genus Lithobates; species Lithobates clamitans. Next base: position 932,675 of record JBBGZY010000062.1, on the reverse strand, counting down.
GACAGCCAGAAAATGGGAAAAGCCAGGTAGTCACATATCATCAGGACATCAGGATTCACATGAGAAGATGGATGAATTGTGCGATCACCAGCAGGATAACCCAGTAGGGAGAAAGCAACAATAGTGAAGCCCGTATAGGTAAAACACACGCGTTTATTGTAGTCTACTTACAGGTAAAAAATTGTACATCATCACAGAAAGGAAATAATCTGCGGCTCACAGCGTGCTTGCATCGGCCAGCCTGACATGTTTCATCCTATGTGGATATCATCAGAGGCCCCTCTTATTTCCTTTCTGTGATGATGTACATTTTTTACCTGTAAGTAGACTACAATAAACGTGTGTGTTTTACCTATACGGGCTTCACTATTGTTGCTTTCTCCCTACTGGCTGAGTTATCCTGCTGGTGATCGCACAATTCATCCATCTTCTCATGTGAATCCTGATGTCCTGATGATATGTGACTACCTGGCTTTTGCCATTTTCTGGCTGTCTATGATGGAGTGTGCCATTCAGATTTACTGTTGAACCTTTGCATCATATGATTACATCGCTTGTTTTTCATATTTCTCTGGTAAGCAGACTGACAGCACGTGGGTGTGGTGTGCTTTCTTTTGCACACTGAAGTTTGGTGGAGGCTTCACGTCATCTCTGCTCTTCATTGTTTTTTTATGGACTATCATATTTACTTGCTAATTTTGTTTTACTTTAGCGCTGCATTTTGATCTTTTATATTTGTGTTTGATGAATCAACAAACTATGCTGGCTGCTAATACTTTTTTATTTAGCACAGATATGTGTTCACTTTTTTATCAATAAATTATATTAGGAAATATGTAAGCAACTGTACAAGTAATATACTGGAGGTAAAATAGTATACTGCAAATGTACATTGCAGTATCACTAGTATTTTGTAGCTTTACCCACCTTTAATATATCCTGGCAAGTTGGTATGCAGTGGTATCATCATGGAACATCAATAAGGATATCCTAAGGGTGAATTATTGTTCAGCCAAAATCCATAGGAAACTGTCACATACTGTAACTGCAGGCTGATAGCCCTATCAGCTGCAGCTATAGATTCTGCACCCTGCAGCTGCATGTAACAAAAGAGTGGGGGAGATAGTGACATCATTGACTGAATATTACCATGTGACCTTATTTTATAAATGACATTGACTACATATTGCCACGTGGCCTTATTAGATCACATTACCTTAGCTCACCCTTAATCATAACAGATCAATAGTTTGCAAAAGTGTCAAAGTATTTAATTTTGTTAATAAGGCTGAGCAGAGTGATTTCACCAAGCCATATTTTACTGTAAAACAATCACACTTGGCTTTGCAGATATTTCATCCAAATAAGCCTCAAATTCAGCCACATGCTTAGGGGAAACTTGCTTAACCACATTTCTACCAGAGTACATGTACAAACAGTGGATTTGTTGACTGTTTTTTTTCATTGCCATTTATAAATATACTTAAAAAAAGACTGGGGTGGCCATTCTGCCTAATGATCTCTCTGTACGGAGCTATCACTAGATGGCTCCATACACAAACACAATGTACTGGGATGCTGTGCACAGCTCTGTACCTTGTGATCACTTATATCACAGTGGTCACAATGCAAAAAAAATTTGTTTACGTGGTAGATCACACCCCTTCCTCTTATAACAGAGAAAGGAGAGACATCTTTAATTGGGAAATGAATGAATGGGTTCACAACAGGAGCTGCTAATCCATTCATGTATTACCACTCAAATTCAGATCATTTTTGTTAAAACTTTTTCACCTCTCCTTCTTCTACACATCTGATCAGCAGCCTATCTCTTTGGTGACCTGTATATTAACTTTTCACCTCCCTTATCTTTCTTATCCTATTATTCTACACATTAAACTCTTCATCTCAATCCTGACACTGTATCTGCCCTGTTCAATAATTCATTCACTTCTCTCTCTGTGATCTGTACAATAATGCATTTGAGCATAATTTTTTAACTGCCCCCCAAATATCAGCATGTTTCTTAATTTGTAAAAAAAATGGCAAAAAATCAGATCACTGTGGGGTCTCTATTTAGCAAAAAATAATAATGGGGTGGGGCTTTTCATACTGTCCTGGGATATTTCTTTTTTACAGTAAGTAAGGGAACAGTTTTTTCAAAAATGTTTGTCCTGTCTTCCTTTTTATAAAAAACAATAAAAACACAGTAAAATGGATGGAATATTTGCGCTATATAATCAATAAAATACCCAAAAGATTGAAAACAACAGCTGCTCGCTCAGGTCAATAGATATACCAAGCAATAAATAATATAAAAAATGCAGCGCTATCAAACATATATGAACATTATTCACAGGAAATTAACATGATAAATAATAATAACCACAACCATCAAGGCACATAAAGTTCATGCAACATCAAGGCACAGAGCCCACGCTTTTTAATGGGTGATGGTCTGTCTGTATTTAGTTGCTGCTTCGGCATAGGCAGTCAGTGTTCTTCGTACCACTTTAAACACCTGGAAGAAGGTGGGAGTGTGAACATCCCTCATTGTAAAAGTATTCTATGATGTACCAGTGTGAGGCTGTGATGTGGGATTTAACAGGACCTACAGCACCTTCATGGATATACCTGGGAAACAGTTTTCCCTATTGCGCTGCTGGCCTTTCCAT